>OX421979.1:27614521-28814521 GCA_949128135.1 Parasteatoda lunata
CAATATATTAACTACTTTACTTTATTTACAAATTGAACAATTACGTTATTTTCAAATTCTCTATTTTATTCCCAAATAAAGAGAAAAAAACTACTTGTACATAATTTTTTTAAAACCAATGAGTGAAATAATGCAATAAATTTGTCGTGTAAGATAAGCTCGATGCTTACGATAGTCGATAATCGAATTGTCCATTAGTTACCGCTATATTTTCGATTTTCATGCAACAATATTATAGTGTTCAATAAACATTGCTGACGATAAGAATCGTGATTTTACCATATTTGATAGTTATAATAGGCGATAATAATCATATATAGTTGATTCACTTGCCATAATTGAAAAACTTTAGCATCAAATAATATTAAGTTGGAAAAGGACGACATTATTTGATTGCTTAAAATAAAAGCGCTCATTCTCAAGATTCAACAGAGATAAATGAAGAAAAAACGGATTTGAGTTTTTTTTTTTTTTTTTTTTTTAAAGCTGAGTTACTAACAGAAAAATGAAAGTAAAAATTATGGAAATAATTATAATGCACTCTATATTTATCGAAGATTTGGTAATCGCGTTGAATCCTATGGATTTATTTCAAAATCTTGTTACCGCTAGAAATTATCCATCTATCACGACACATCAGTTTATTTCCCAGCTTTATTGATTACATAATGAGTTTCATTAGAACCCGAAGAGAAAGAATCGTGTTACATTTTACGTGATTACTTTATTTGCGAACTAAAAAGTCTGGTACTTGGGACAATATAATGATAAGCCACATTTGCGCAATTTTTCAGGAATGTTTTGGTGAAAAACACCAAGATTTCCATGCAGGCAATAAAATATTTCTGCGTATTGCGCTGTTATCAAGTGGAAATTTTGGAAGCTTGTAAAGTAACTTAGAACAAAGGATTAACTTGAAGCAAAATTGTCACCATTGGAAAAAGTGTGAGTTTTTACCATATTGTTTCAAGTCCTTTTTATGTACATTAAAAAATTCCCCTTTTAATTATTTTTGTAGAGATTTTATACAGCAAAAACACTTCGTCGGACAAATTGCCCTCTTTTTTGCTATTTTTAGTTATCATGTGCTGCAGGCATCAAAATAAAACATTTTTTTTTTTTAAATTCATCTACATTTATTAACTTATCCATTTATTTAAAAAAGAAATTTTACCCCAAAATCTGTAAGACAAATTTTGAAATAAAGTTTGTACTCTTTTATTCAGCTTCTATTCTTTTTTTTTTTTTTTTTTCTTTCCTGATATGAACCAAAATATGAATTTTTCATATTAAGTAACTTCTTTTAAAAATCTTGATATTATTTTTTACTAATAATGGAAGCAATTATTTTTTTCAACTTATAAAAATTTCGTCAGTAGAGACATCAATAGTATGGGGAATTCATAACTATAGTACACAAGGACATATGCAAATTGTAAAGCAGGTTTCTAATATCGATGAAAGAAGAGACCTAGTTAAAACTAGGACAAATCAATATGTTTTGAAAGCTATGCGTCAAAATTCTTTTCGTCCTAGTCTGGCTAGATTGCATAATAATTGAATAATTATTTCTGACATGCAATACGAATATAAAGTCTCTGCATAAGAATAATTGGCTTTTGAGTTCTGTAAAGAGTTAGTTGAACAATAAAGAACTTAATGCAATATTTATCAATCTCTTATGAGCCACGTTATTGATTTCACCAGATCTAAATAATCTTCATTTTTAATGTGTCCATTAAAAATAAATACTCACACAAAAGCATATCCTTTTAAAAATTTTAATTATTTTTTTAAAATTGTTAACAGTTTTGAGAGACATACCAATGTTAAACAATAGAAGATTTTTTTTCAAAGTTTTCAATACAATTTTGCAGTAAATAAAACGTAAATATTGATAATAATTTATTATATTTGTAGATTACAAAATTTGTATTCAAAAGGGCACTATGGAATGTAGTGGTAAAGTTATTATTGTATATTAAACACTATAATTTAATTATGATAAAAGTGATAATAAACGCTTAATGCTATAAGTTCTATGCATTTTCATTCCGATTAAAATTCTAATTATCTATAATATCGAAGTGATTTGTAATATAACATAAAATGATGCGCAATTTTTACATTGATTTACCTTTACAAAGCTTAGGAAAAAATAAAGTGACTGAAATTTTTCCCTTAATTGAGTTACGGTCAAATTTGATATTACTGATTAACTTAGACTAGCTATCAAGAAAATTATTAAATAAGCGACAGAAATTCAAAAATTTGAAACATTTGAATCAAAATATCACGAACATAATTAATAGAAAAATTCTTATGTTTTTAAATGCAATTTAATAATAATAAAAAAATATTTTTAGGAAAGATTTTAGATTTAATTTTCAGCATTATCGTTGTTTATATAACGTTGTTTATATATCGTTGTTTATATAACGTTGTTTATATAGTAAATATTTCACAAATCAAAGTTTCCACTTAGCTGAAAATCATTTGTTTTCAGCATTGTTTTCTATCGTGGAATATTGAGAGACATCATAATTTGAGTATATTCAATCAAGGAAACAATCGTGTTTGTTCAAGTGTCCAGGGGAATTCACTTCATAAAAATAAGTCAAACAGCCGTAAAAATACAAGAATTAACTCTTTATTTAATTTTCGCACTAAATGTGTTAGGTTTAGGCGCCATAACTGATTAATGAACAATGGCTAATTAAGAAATAAATCAAAAATTAGCTATCACAAACCATGCAAACACTAAAATCTTTTGCTTTTATGATATACAGTAACTCTATAATTAAATAGCTTTCTGTGAGAAAATTCTAAGTGAGATTTACTGTTTCAAGAACTAAAAACAGTCTAATTTAAAGAGCTGGCAGAAAAAAGTTTCATATATACAGCTGGTCATTAAATATTTTTAAACTCCAAATAGTGAGTCTTTTTTTATATATTTTTTTTAAAGAATGTCATTTTATACTTTTTTTCCGCTTCACAGTTCATTATACAATCTAAATATCGATAAAATCACAATCATTATCTGATTATTATTAATACAGTTTATCAATAAAAGCACGAAACTGATTTTAGAGTGGGAAAAACCTGAAACAAAAGTTATCGAAATTATTAAAAATGCAAAACTATACTCGATTTAACAGTTAAGACATTTGATTCCCCTTAAATGGTATCAAAAATATAAAGACTTTACTCATATATTTATACAATTTTCATTTCATAAGTTTTTTAAACATTTTTTGAGGCTTTGATTTTTGGTAGTCTTTTTCCGAAAATATATATCTTGGCTGTTGCAACTCTAGAACAACATTATCAGGACAAAACACCTGCCCTGAGCTATTTTGTCCTAATCGCAATAATGTTTGCGTATTTCAATAATATCACAATGTGATTTCCATTTCGAGGAAAATTGCTTGAAGGCTTTAGGTAATATCTACACGCAACCATGACACGATAGGTGCCAAAAATTGATATCTGCCCATAAAATATTATTACCCATCGCAACAAAATAGTTCTAAGAAAATTATTTATTTATTTTAAAGCTTTTGCCCTTCTGATTAGTCATAAAAACGTACTTCTGTATGCTTGTACAAACACCATCATGCAAAGAACAAATAAAATTTAATAACAAAACAATTTTTTTGTTAGCTTTTGTATGTTCGTTAAATTACACATAATATAAATTATTATGAAATGCATTGTGAGATGTTATTAATTATCTTCTAAAAAAGTATTATTTTTAAGGCCTCCGTAATTCTATTATTTTTTTTTAGTGAAAAGTATTAATTTGTATTTGAAGTCTTATTTTTTTTTTTTTATGTCTCTGTGTTAGGCTTTTACTTACAGGAAAATAATTCTAAAACAAACTAGGATTTTTGGGTCCTTTACCAGTATTTTTTCTAGATTTCATCTTAATTTATGAGCCTAATCCTGTAATTATCAGATAAATATATTATTCTTATTATTAATTTTTATCATCATTCATTATTCTCAAAATCATTCAATTAAATTCTGATCGAATTCATGAAATAAATTTTATGAACTTATTACACAAATGAGATATAATTTTTTACCAGATTTTATATCGAAAACATGTTTAAAAAAAATCTATGGTGCCTTCAGCTAATATTGAGGGATTATTTTATCGATTGTTTCCTTTAAAACGATTATTATGTTTGATGATTCTGTTAAAATGTATTATCCCTCTGCTTACAAGAAATTAATCTAAATCAAACTTATATTTTCTGAATTTTCTTCTCCTTAGTTTTTTTTTTTTTATATATATTTCGTTTATATTTTAAAACATGAGTTAATATTTTCTAATAAAAAATATTAAAGATTTTAAAGCTAATTTTTTATTTTTCCAAAATAGTTGATAAAGTTCTAACTGAATTCATAAATCAAGAGATTACTTCAGCATGTATTTAATGATAAACATAAATAAAATAAAAAAATTGGCGCTTTCAGCTTACTTTGACGAATTCGTTTATCGATTGTCACGATTTATTTAAAAAGTTTGGCAAGATCAAGTAAATGAATGTGCTTTTTTTAAAAAAAAATAAAATGTATTTCTTTGTCTTAAGCCTCATCATTAAAATTCACTACACGTTCAATATTTGCAGTTGCTGTTTGAGTTCATTCGCATCTGTAAAAGAGTTGCGAAATTTATTTTCACTTAAAAGAGATATTGGGCGGTATGTGGAATGCTCATCGGCCTTCCTGTTTCCCATTACTAATATTTAAATTAGTTTTCGGAAGAAAACTAGATACTAACGATGGTTTCCGTTTTGAATCCCATTGGTTTCAATTTAACAACCCAGTTAATTAAAAGAAATGTGAGTTTTATCCAATGAAATCAAATATTTACAATGACGTCATAACCTCCATTAGATGCAACTGGAGAGGGTGTGAAATCTCTAGACGGGGCAATAAAAGAAAGAAAAATAATGAAAAAAACTAAAATTAAAATTTTTTAAAGGAATAGGATAATGTATATTTTTAAAAATCTAAATCCATACTCTAAATTTATTAATGTAAATAATAGAAAAAATTATTGTATCATAAAAAAAATATTGTTCCTGATATTTTTTTTTTTCTTACTAATAAAGAGTATTGAAATATAGGTGATCTTTCTCTTTGGCATTTTAGCCCTCTGAAATTTCATTATTAAATTTGTTAGAAAATTATGTGACATTCTTCATAAAATATTCTCTTGAATTAAATATTTACCTGTTGATAAAAAAATTCATTGAATAGGAAAAATAATATTTGAAAATTTTATTATCCTTAGTTCTGTTGCCACCTTGCCTTCTCCCTCTGCATGCCACCGAATACGCCACTTACTATTGTTTCAATCAAGCTCAAGAATTAGAGATTTTAAAGCGTGGAACAAAGTCAGAACGTTCAAGCTAATTGGTAATAGGTTTGATGTATTGCGTCTGTGAAATATGCAATGTAATTTTTCATCATTTAATCTCAGAGGTAGTGTAATCTGGAATGCAATATATAACTATTTATTTTCAAACGAAAAATGTTTTTTTTTTTTCTTTAAAAATGCAATGGTGTTTCTGAAAAAAAAAAAAAGCAACGCAATGTAAAAAATACTACGCAATGTAATGGTTCACACCCTTGGGCAGCATACTTTGACTCTTTACCTGTTTTTTTTTTTTTTGTTGTTGTTTTTTTGTTTTTTCTTCTTCAACATGCAATAAATGATTATTACTGTAAATTATTAAAAGCTATACATATTCAAACAGTCAATTGAAAAATAAGAAACAAGTTTCGGTGCACTATTAATGTAAGAATGAAATATTGAATAAAAAAAAAAAAAATACAGTGCATTACAAAAAATTAAAAGAAAATATTGATGCAATATAACAAACGATTAACTACAACACTTCAACCATGAAATAAGCTTTTTTGATTTTACAATTGGAGACCAATTTGCGAAATTAATTATAAATCTGGTTTTTCATCAGTTTTAAATTATATTATTTATGCTTTTGCACAACATTTTGTTTCAGTTCTTCTTTGAAATAATCATAAATACTTCCTTTATTAAAACCGGTCGGAGAAATCATCTTTTCGAGAATCAGAGTCGTGATGTCAATAGAATGTTCCTTATAAAGGATATTTATGCGAAATTATTCTTTATCCTTTATCATCTTATGTAATTTCGTTCTGTATTTAGTTTACTTCTTTGAAGGAAAAATTATTTTACAGGCCTTTTTTATGAGCAGACGTTAAAAAAAAAAATTATTAGCAACAATTTTCTTTAGAATTAGTATGACGCAATATTCGAAAATTGTCTTTATTCATTGAGGTTTCCTTGCTTATTTCAGTTTGTAATCATTTAAGATTTCTTTAAGCTAAAGAAGAATTTTTTTTACTATAAATAAGTTAAACACAAAGCAGATATCAGTTATTTTAATAGTTTTCATAATTGAATGTAATATTTAGTGATGTTTATCTTTACAATTGCATTCACGGTTGAGGAATAAAACATTGAACTTCTTTAATGGGGAGAAAACTAGACGCAAACGATAAGAAATTAATTATAATTAATCAAACAATTGAAATACCGCTCCTGAAACCATGCTGCTACAACATTTTAAAATGACTAACTTTTAATCGTAATCTCTCTTACCATTAATTTTTGAACTATAATTTATTTTTATTGTACCTACTACTTGGTATGCCACCTACATTGAAAGTATTTTACGATTTAATACGTTTTAACCTTCAGCATATCGCTGTCAACAATCGCTTAGCTTTCAGCTTATACATTGCAATAACAAAATATTTTTATAATTTGCTGTAAGTTTAAAAATTTTGAAAAATAGTTTCCTTAAAAACAGTCAACATAGAACGATTTTTTGAATACTATTTTATGACACAGTGTTGGAAAAATCATATCTTCACACGAATACTGCTAATTTTTTTCCCCCGCAGGAACTGTTGCAGAATTAAGTTATAATCCGGTTAAGTATCATAAAATTTAAGGTTTTGACTTAATCATAATTAAAAAAATAAATTTTTTAAACAAATTATTCAAAGCAACATTTATTTTTGCAACTTTTAAGGGTATAACGGACTTTAAAAACAAATTTTTTAATTTTTAATTCTAAGATCGACATTTTATGTACCATTGGTATAAGATAGCATATGTATCAAGTTTTGTAAAAAAAATAATTATACAAAGATGTGAACGAAAAAATAAATGCAAGGATGCATAAATTAAAATACTTTTTCAATTTCATACAATTAAATAATAATTTTATTAAAATAATTTTAATTTTTAAAAAAAAAAAAAAACTTTGGAGATACGATTTATAAAAAATTTCGCATAAAATGTTTTTAGAAATGTAAGTCGGCAATTATAAAATAAATTTGTCGATAGTAAAAATGCAAATTGAAATGCAAGTTTGTTTTCTTTGCCGAAACTGTTCAGATATAAATTGTTGTTCACTAACAATTTATCGCGCTATTGTTGTTCAACAGCAATTTATTCAGAAAATTTGCAATTGTATATAAATACTATAGCCAAATTATGCATCACTCTTTCGCTATTTTTTTCTTAAACAAAATATAAGAAATAAATAAAATAAAATAAAATAAAAAATAAATCAAAAATAAAAACGAATAAATATTTAATGAAAAAGAAATCAGTGGAAACTAAATATTACGTCCATGAAATATTAGAGCACCTATAATTTAAAACAATTACTTGCTAATCAGATATTGAAACAGAAATCATTACTCTGGGTTCCTTGCTTCCCATAAAAAAAAAAATAAAACCGCTGAAAAAAAGTTTTGTGATGGATTTGAAAATCTCTATTAGTTAAAAAAAAATTTCTGAAGAATATTTTTTTAAACTATCTTTCAAAATTTTAACATTCAATTAATTTTCAATTCTTTTTTTATTTTATATTATGATTTTAAAAAAAATCTGTATAATATTTCCCTTCTTATCATTCCTTCCCTTAAAAAAGTCCTCCCGTGAGAGAAGCAAGAATAATTAATATCATGCAATTTTTCAACCAATCATGAGGATTCTCGCCATTTACGTCATCTGACCTTATGCTGTCATGTTGCAAGTGAGAGAATGTCTGCTCTCTCTGTTATTCGCGCAGTAGATATGTGATGGTGCTTTGGGGGATGGTAGTTTTTGAAGTGAATTTTACTATTTCTTAGAAAAATATTTCTTTCTTTTTTTTGTTTTTCCCCTAGTGAATGATATTATGATTCTACAGTCCTGTTGTCACCCATCCTAGGATTTATTCCCCTTTTCAGAAGCTGCATAGCCTCCTCAACTACGATCCTAGGATTCAGTATTTCCATATACAGGCGTTGACGTCATTCTCATAAAATATTTGTTTGATTACTAATCTTACCGAGTGAAAATCTCTGTGATTTTACCATTGTGAAAAAGTTCCTCTTGTATATATGTATCTATAAGTGTAACAACCAACAAATTAAGAAAACATGATACCAACAATTGGATTAGTCCTAATTTTTCTGTCACTGAACTGTGTAAATGAGGTGAGTCATTTTATTTAATCTTGTAAATAGTTAAATGGACGTTACTTTGTTTTTGTATTTAATTTACATTTTCTATGTTTTATTTTTCTTTAAGCATGCATAACTTGTTTATTTTGATGTTATTCTCGATCGATTGGACCTTGGGCGCGGTCTAAATATTTCAAAACATTAAGCACTGGGCGCTAATAAATTTCTTCAAACTATCATTTTTCTATATTTCTTCTTGATAATAATAAATAATATTATAAAGGATTAATAAAATTTGATATTTTTGGTTTATCGACTTAATGTTTACCAACGCTCGTTCATTATGTGTCAGATATGACAGGTTTTTGAAACCCATCATAACCATATCATCTATCGGTTATCTTAATTTTTTTCTCTCTTTATGATCGGTTTTGTATTTTTATCTACAGTTGTGATCGCTGGCATTTTGTTTACTTTGTGATTAAATAGATCAAAGACGAGGCTAAAACAGAAGTCAATTTCATTCATAACTTTTTTTTATTTGTTTACATTTCATCAATTTACTAAGTATAAAGAATATATGTTCATTCATGAGTAATTTGCTGAATGGGATTTGACTTTGAAGCCATATTATTAAGGACCATATTTGCCCGAATGAAAATACAATTTTTCTTTAGAAAAATGTTATGTAAATATTTTCATTTATGAGAAGCTTATTAAAAAATTTTTAATTTCTTTTCTAAATTATGATGTTCATTCTCTATTTACAGATTTAAAGAATAACTGAAATTTATTTAGATTAAGGAAATTTCTTTAAAATATTTCGGATAGTATAGAGCTGTGTTTTAAACTGTCTATGAACTTTAGCAATAATTCCAACGAACAAAATTTCAATTAAAGAATATTATGTTTATGTAGGAATGGGTTGTAATATATGATAATTGAGTAAGCATCTTTTTCAACGTTTTTGCAATAAATATTAAGTAAAAACCTAATATTTTTTTAAAAAATCTCTTACTTTTAAATTTCAAAGTAATTAGATGAATTTAAAGATTATTTGTTGATTAAAATTAGGGATATCTTTTAATCATATTTAAGTAAAAACCCCTCTCGTTATCTGGTTCTCCACACTATTTGTCTGATTAAACCTCTAAAATACAAGAGGAAAAGTAATTTTTAGTGTATTAAAAATATATATATATATATATATATATATAAACACATTAGCTACTTTCAAAGAATAGACAATCAAATTTATAAATAATAAAGTAAATATTATTTAAAAAGTGATAATTTGAGGGCCTGGCCTTAAATAAGCTAAACAATTTCTGCTGAGGATGAGTTGCAAATCAGTCACAAAACCACACTTTCTCTATTTATGAATTATTTGCAGCAAATTATAATTCTTGACTAAATATAATTCTTGACAAAATATGCTGCAATAATTTAGGCCCACAAGCTATCGAAAGTTTAGACTTCTTGAAATGTTAATTTCACTTCTTGCATATTTCAACATAGTATTGTTTTTTAGTTTCGAGTAGTAGCATATTTAATTTTCAGACTGTTTTTAAGTTTTGACATAGTAGTGTTTTTAATTTTCTATATCTTATGAGCTACCTATTCAACTGATTTCTTTCATAGATTTTTTAAATTTTATAGTTTGAATTATTTTTATAAATTAGTATACCCTAGGTACGATTACACAAATCTGCTGAAAGGAAAAGCACATTTTTGTGACTGATTTTGTTATTTTAAATATAATCTGTACAAGTTAATTAACATATATTTAAGATTATGCTCTCAAACCATTAGTAGTAGTTAAGATGTTTGGCGCACAGTGCATAAATAAAAATCAATGTCTATTAATTTCCTTACAACAATCATCGTTTCAGTTTTTTCAAGAATTGCGTAAAGTAATAAAGTGACAGTCGCTTAAATATAAATCTCTTATTAAAGCAGGTACAAGTATATATATATATTAAATAGCATAATTTAACAAACACCCACAGTTTTGCTTTAAATCTTCTCTTAAAATGAGTACCTTTTTGAAGCATTAGGCAATACCTATCCCTTAAGTTATCCCTAGTAATAAAAAATGGCAGGGTGCTTCCTCGCAGCTCTACTTTGAGTTTTGAAAGGGCCCTCATTTACCATCTTTAAAATTCATAGAAATTCGTAATACATAAGCTGAATTTATCGTCAATATTTAAATTCCCCCCTTATGCTATTTTATGTGTATATCTCACAAAGTAATTCTCACTCATTATCAAAATAACAGAAAAAGTTTAAGCCTTTAAAGAGTAATTAAGGGCAGGCTATAAGACAATCTCTGTGTGTAAATTTGTTCAAAACAGTCGAACTAAAAAAAAAGATTGATTGTTCAACAACTTTAAAGATTTTTTTTACATTGAAATCGGCAAATAATAGGAAAATAAGTGTTAAAAAACGCATTTTTAATAAAAGATATTTACAAAAATATAAAGGCAAAATTTAAAATCGCTAAAAAATCACTAATATACCCAGGGCCCGACTTAGCCTGGATAGGGCCCGGGGCAGAAACTTCTTTTGGGGGCCCCTCTGTTTCACTACTTCAGTAATGAAGAACCGAACTTTAATGGAGGTATTTAAATTTTTAACCTCATTATTAAGGCCCGGATTTTGATGACATTTGCATTTTTTTACATTTTTTGTCCTTTAGAGCATTTTTTTAGATTTATAGGGCATTTTTCTTTAAATTTTGAGGCATATTTTGCATTTTAAAGCATTTTTTAAATCTTTTGTTAATTTTTTCCAATTTTTATTATTTTTTATAATTTTTCATTATTAAACTGGCTTCCAAACAATGAAGAAAATCTCTAGGATATTAACAGGTGAAGCAACATCTTTTCAAATTGAAAAAGAATTGTCGGTAAGTGAGACCATCTTTTTCAAGTACGCACCAATAACATCAGTAGACGTTGAAAGAAGCTTCTTCAGGTATAAAAATTAACTTTCAGACAAGAAACGCTCGTTTACATTTCAAAATATTAAAAAAAAACATTAATAATCCAATGTAATTCTGATATTTAGTAATATTATGAGATGGAAGTTGTTATATTCATTAAAGTTTCTATACAAAATGAAAATGTTTTGGAGTCAATATATTTTCCTTTTTTTTGTTATTTTAGGATATAAAACATATTTTTCAAACTTTAATGAACGTAGAGCAAGTATTGCATTGCTTTATATTTTTTGAAATGACTCATAATAATTTTAAAGAGTAAAACATTGTTTTAGTTCAATATTTTTTCTTTATTTAAGTCATGTCATAAGGCGTTTTTAGCGCAATTTTCGCATTTTAAGGGCATTTTTTGCACTTTTTAAGGGCATTAATTGAGATTTTTTAGGTCATCAAAATCCGGGCTCTATTCATTATAGATAACAAGAAAATTGACTAGAACCTAAAATAGCTATAAATTCCCCCTCCCCCCTCAAATGGTCAGACGAAATATCGTTCTGTCCATTTTATTGAATTTTTGACAATTTTGACTATGTCCATCATGCCGAATGTAGTTTTCTGATTGTTAACTTTGTCATCTAGCTTTGAAAAATTCATATCCTTGCTGACATTAGGGCAGAATTTAGCTAAATTTTCGCATTTACTATTGCCTACCATAATTACAATTAAGCCGATCAGAAGCCTGTATTTTTGTAAACATATCTCATTTTGATATATGTAAAAATATAATTGTATTCATATGATCTACAAAATATAGATTGTGTTCATTCATTTGATAGATTAATGAAGAAGCTAATATAAAACCCACGGATTTTGCACTACCGATATCTTGTTTAAAGTAAAGTTCATTAAAAAAAGAAACATAAAATAGACTTTCTATTTGATGTGGGGGCCAGGGCAACTGCCCTGTATGCCCCTGCCTTAGTCAGACTCTGAATATGCCCCCCCCCCCCTTATAAAAATGAATAAAAGATGTTAATATCTCTGGGTCTCTGATTATCATAGGAATTTATAACCGTATAACTAGACAACAAAAGAAAAATCTTACTTAAGTAAAGGAATAAAATTAAAGTTAAATAGTTACTAAATAAATCTGAAGTGTATTTTCATTAAAACAGGTGGTTAAGATAACCTTTTCCTGAAAAAAATAAAATAAATAAAACTGCTGTGTTTTTATGGGATGACTGTTTATTTTTACAAAAAGGGCTAAGAGGGTGCATTAATAGGGACCAAGGTGGAGGAATGACTGGCCGTACTGAAAACACTTACGGAAAACATTGCTTGTCCTGCACATTTACAGGGCTGCAAAAAACCCACCTACCCAGAAAAGCACGGGCGGGTTTTACTGGGCAGAACCCACTCTGAAAAACCCAGTAAAACCCACCCTAGAGTGGGTTTTTCTAAAGTTGGCTTCTCTTTTTTATCCTCTGTTATATTAAAGAGCTATTCTATTGAAATATATATGTAGTCTAGCCTAAAAAACTGAATCTATGGTGAAAATACTAACAACAATCTGAAGAAAAATTATTGAAGAAAAATGTATAGGTTTCATATAAAAAACAGAATAATTTGAGTATAAATCATACTACAATAAAAGTTATTTCATTAGGTTTTTAACTCAAAATAAACGCAGACAGAAGAAATACATTATAAATCAATCAGGTTATCAGTGTTAGAATTCTTCAATCTTAAATGTCTATGTATTTTAACTAATTTTGATGCCTTTTGTACACCCAGTCTATTTCTCAATTTTGACCAAACCAGTCCACAAGTAGAAAACACTCGTTCCAATGATGCAGAGCTAGCTGGGCAATTGCTTAGAGCAACCATAAAGTTGCAAAAACCTGTGAAACCTGCAAAAACTCCATACGCATTTCAACCAATTTCCACCACTGTGATGCTCTGAATTTTTTTATTACATCAGCGTTAAACATGCTAGGAGGAAATATTTATATATTTACTCATATATATTATTACAGCTATATGAGTAAATATAACATTTAACAGTAAATATAACATTTTGTATCTTTATGTCAGAAGAAACTTTTTTCAGACTTTTGCACCAATTTATTTCTATTAATTACACTTTAATTGCCTATATGTTAAATCAATTCATTAAACTAAACTTAATTATTAATATAAGCTTTTTTATAATAAGGTACTTACCCCTGCCCTCTCTTTTGAAAGAAAAAAACAATAAAACATGAAAAGCCCAATAAAACCCAGAAAAACCCGTCCGGGTTGGGTTTTTCTGGAAAAACCCGGGTTTTTTGCAACCCTGCACGTTTATGCCATTTATTTTTTTGTTATATTTTGTAATTCCATTGAATCACCTACCTTCTGTAGGTAATTTTGGCTTTTAGTTTTTGTTTGCTTCTGTCCAAATCTTTCACTGAATATCTTGTGTATTTTGTTTCAGTAATATTATGTAGGTTCCAAACTTTGTTCTAGAATTTTTATTTTTTAACAACAAGCTCAAAGGATATTTTGAATTTTTTTTTATTTTTACAATGAATGTCTGATACAGAAATGAATAGAAGCCATTTAAGAAGCAGTGGCTATGATGTGATTATTAAGTAAAAGAGCACTTTATTTTGAATGCTTTTGTTTAAAAAAAAGAAAATAATAAAAGAAAAGTGTGAATTCTAATTAAAAATGAGCAGTGTTGTACCTGTTGAGGGCTGATGGCTGTGTTGCTCTGATTCTTTTGAACCTACTGATGAGAGCATTGGGATGGAAACTGCTACATCCTCTTGATCAATTTCTATTCCTTTCATAATTGTTTGCATGAAAATTTGTAATTCACAATTAAAATTGTTCTAAAATAATTGTCCGCATTATGTTTAAAAGTTTGAGCCTTATTCCTTTCGTTCGCTACAAAGTAGGACCTATTAGAAGTATCCCTATTCCTGCTAAGCTACGAAAATTTCTTTTTGTTTATAAATTATTATTTATTTTTCTTTTTTCAAAATTGTTATGTTTATCAACTTTTTTTTAAAAGTTTGTGTCTTAAACCATGGACATCAGTGACTAATGACTCAGTTTTAATAAATTGTTTCTTATATGAAAAAAAGAAAACTATCATGCAGATTAGTAACATAATATGTTATTTAAATGCTTAAATAGATATAATGTCGAAAAATTATGCAGCTTTCTTTAAAGTAAAAAATCAAAATCTATTTCGTTATTGTAGACATTTTGAAATCTGCTATATTAAAATATACGCTAGCTATGCACTATCTATGTCCCACAGGCCAAAATTGGCTCCCAAAAATAATGATTTGGTCCCTAAAAAATTTTAATAATTTAGAAAAAAAATACGTGCCCTGGAAAAAAATACAGTTGTATTGGAAAGTTATTATTTTTTTTTTTTTCCTACTACAAAACTGTAATTGTAAAAATATTATGTTCAAATGTAAAAATATTATGTTATGTTATTACACTTTTTGTTACTTAGCTGGTCTTGCCATACTGTACAAAAGTGTTAAATTGTTATTGCTTTTTTTAATTTTAATCTTTTTTTTTCCATGCAGATTTCTCCGATAATGATCCTATAACTTATTAATTGAAATATTTCACAATATTAATACTTTTGCAATTTATCCCACAGCAGTGGACAGACCATCGCAACAGCAAATACATTTATTTTAATATCCAGATTATATATTAAATTTACTTTTACTTTTTAATGGCCAATATGCATAAAATATTAAATTTACTTTTTCTTGGCGCTACCTCCAAGACTAATTGGTATAAACCAAGTCTGTGAAAAGAATTATGCTTAGTAGAATAAACAAAAGGTTCATGTATATTCTTTTTCCGTGTTGCTGGAACATTAGCCCTGCAAAAAAGACATTACAATAAAGAAAAATTACCTATAAATAATGATAATCAGACCTTGAAACAAATATAAGATTGGGTTTCCTTATTGAATTTGGTAGATGTATTTTGATGAATATTTTGATGAAATTTCATGGTGAATATTATGATATTATGGCTGGTATGATAAGTGCGTATAATTGACATGAGATGACAAGAAAATGCTCAAGATATGCCTTATTGATTTATTTAGAAAGCTCACGTGATTTCTCAATATTTTTTATTAAAAAAGAAAAATTACTGTCGGTGCCGTTCTTTTAAGAAATTTACGTTGCTTGCGCTTCTTACTCTCATAACTCAAGAACTATTCGAGGATTCAATGAGTAATTTTTCACATTTCTTAGGTAAATGTTTAAAGAATATTCAGTTCTGATGAATATTTAAATTTTGTATTTGTCATTTAAAATTATATAGTTTAAAATGGTGTAAAAATTTGTGCACCTTGCAATTCAAAATTTTTTCCACTATCTTTAAATAAAATAATGAATAATTATGGAAAATCATTTTTTACATCTTTATGTAAACGAATTTTATAATAGTATACAAAAAATTTTCTATTAGCTTTTCTCGAGATACGACGAAATATGCAAAAAATTAATAAGCGTCTAAATCAATAGCTGCCTACAAATATTGGAACCTCATTTTCTGATTGCCCCCATATTTTGATAGTAAAAATTTCGAATTCCCCGGGGGGGGGGGAGGGTTTTCATTCAGAGCAAGAATGTTTTTAGTGATTCTGTAACTGAATTAGTTATTGAACAAATTAATTAACACATTTAACGTCACTCGTTCAAACCATCAAATTAAGATCCTAGTTAATGAAAATTGGATCAATAGAAATGAGAGTTTTTTAGAGTGAGGTCTTTTCTTTTTCCCGTTTGATGTACGCTCGTTCTTTTAATATTCGATTTTCTAGTTCAGTTTGTTCCCCAGAAGTTGGCGCTTGGCTCCTCCTTCATCGCGTGGTATCCGACGATTACTATTTCGTTGTTTTTGGGAGAAGGATGTGAACAATCCTTAACAATGTTACTCTTTGGCGATCGTATGACAAAAATATTTATTTCGCAATCTTTATGTGCATTTTTTAACATTAAATATTTAATAAATTTGATGATATTTCTCTCTTTTAAGTGAATAGTTTGTACTTTTGAGACATTTTGCTGAGAGAGCAGCAGTTTTTAAATATAAATATGAATACACTGTTTACGTCAGGCTCGCAGTAAGGGTTGTCTCCGTTTCAAGCGCGGAATGTTTCCCTTCTTGCTCCACGCTGAAATGAACTGAGGAGGTGGGGCCAAGTGCCAACTCCTGGTGAACGAACTATAAACACGAGATTGGTACTTCAGTAATCTCGCGTTGTTTAATTTTTATGCCAGGTTTACTGGAAACTGATTATTGATTTCGTTCCTTACTTAAGGAAAATCTTGTATATTTGGCACGGTGTAGTCGCCTTCGCTTTACATTTCAACCATTTCTGGCGTTAATAATAGTTTGGAGATTCTTGATGGCCTTCGAAATACATATCATTATTAGTTCGTTCGCAAAAAATGGTTATAAAAATATTGGTGTCATTACTAATTATTTTCCAGAGTTACAATGAATTAATTTAGGTAATAGGTACAAATTGTTAAAAGGAAAAGTTTTACATTAAAATTTTATGAACAAATGTTTAAGAAGGATATTGCGTCTCAAGTGCTTCCGTAAAATTTGCAATATAGAAATCCTTACAAAAGCAAAACAGAAACAGATTGATCTGGAAATTAAAAAAGCGTAAATGGAAATAGATTGGTCATGTCCTACGTAAATCTGAAAAATTTTTAGTAAAAAAAATTTGATTGGAACCCTCAGGGCAGTAGAAAAAGAGGATTACTTAAAAATACGTAGGACGTTTGTAAACAAATTGAAAAGATTAGGCAAGACATAAAGAGAGACAAAATATCTGGCCACAAATAGAGTGAGATGGAAAGCTACGAAAGAAGCCCTATGGTCCGATTCGGAGTGAAGAAGAATATATATATATATATATATATATATATATATATATATATATATATATATATATATATATATATATATATATATAGCAAAATAAATAGATACAAAAAAAATTAAGAAAATTATTTATTTTTTATTTATTAATTGTTTTTCTTTCCCCAGTTGTTTGTCATTATTATTATTTCCCCCCCCCCCTCCTTTTTTCATTTGTCTGTAATTTACCTTTGTTTTTTCTTCATTTTAAACTTATATATATATATATATATTTACACACACAGGGGTCTGTCCAGACATTTTGTGAAAGGTCCGTTTTTGTAAAATTGTGAAAAAATTACTCGTAATTTTTGAATATAAAATAAACGTTAAGTCACATTCTTTCAACCAGGGTCATGCTTTTATGAATTTGTGCAAATAGAGTCCGGTTATTGCAAAAGAAATTTTCGAGGAGTTTTTAAATTGTAAAGAGATACGAGATTATGCTCAGCACTGTAAAATTATAATAAAAAAAAATTAAATTTTCGAAAGTAAACAGCAATTGCTACTTCTAAATTAGAGATGCAACATGCAAATATTTGGTATTTAGCCTACACTGCTGAACGCAGAATATTCAAGGACAAAACTTAATTCGTTTACATCCATCTTTCTTATTTTCCCTCCTGGGAAGGAGGGAAACAATAATAAAATAACAATAATAAAACAATAATAAAGATAAACAATTTTTTGAAGGGTCCGATTAAAAGAAAAATCATTTTGTGAAGGGTCCGTTAACGGACCCAAATTTCTTCTAAACAGACCACTGGTATATATATATATATATATATATATATATATATATATATATATTTGTATTTATTTATTTTTTGGGTATCGGTGTAAAGGTGGATCCTTCAAAAAATATGGCTTTTTCAAAAAAAAAAAAAAAAAAATCACATTATCACTATGCCATACGATTTTTAAAAAAAATAAATAATAAGATTTGTTGAATTTCTGTTGCATGAATGTGAATAATAATCATAACAGTGAAAAAAAAAGTTCCCGCTCCAGCGTCACACATAAAAATTGGACCTTAAGATCAAACATATTTATCGTGCAACGTTTTCCCCACTCACTATGTATTAAATTGACTTTTAAAAAAATAATTGGAACTTACACCTATTTGTAATAGTTTTGCGGTTCAAATATCTATTGCATTCTTACTATTTATCTGCACCTGATTTTCTCTTTAAAAAAAATGATAAAAGAAATTGTTTTCCGAAAGTCTTAAAAATACTGAATGCATCTTGTCTCTCTCAATGCTAACTTTTGTCTTTCACGTGTGAGTGTTGTAAATTAAAATGACGACTACCTGAATTTCAATGTCACTCAAAATGTAGAGTCATGAACCCATGTTCATTGAAATATATTCCTTTATTCTTATCTTATTTATTTTACTTTTATAAAGTCATTGTTTATGCGCGTACAGAACGGTATTAAGATAGATCAGGGGTTTTCTATGTCTTGCTGCAGGGCCGGACTGGAAGCATGGGGCTCAAAGGGGCACGTAAACTCGAGGGTCTTAAATAAAATTTCGATTTTACGGAACTGTTGTTTTAATTTCCTTATTCAGTTACTTAATTAACAAAATATAGCTCCGCCGAAGGGATTCTATAACAATATACTTGAAGATTTTGCAAGCATTATACATTAAAATTCAATTTAGGATGATTCTAAAAATTCTTAGTAAACTAATTCTGTATGATAATTTATTTATTTTTTTTAAAAGAAAGGCAGACTAACTACTGCTGTGTGTATGAGCACCAGCTAAATACGGCGCTAGTACACATAGCTTGGATGCAGACGTTATTACGGCGGTCGCAACGGAAGGGTAGTAGACTTTCTCTTTTAATTCACCTAGTAAATGTTATATTCTAGAAAATAGAATTTATTGCAACTAATTATAGAATTACCATTGTTAGTCCATTGCAGCTTTATCTGTAAAATATAAGATTTACCGGAAAATTCTGTCTGCGAAAGATCACCTTATTATTCAAGAATGCAAAATATGCCTTTGTTTTTTATTTAAAAAAAAGTGGTAAGACATTTACCCTTAAATGTGTATATCAGATTTACCTTTGTCGGATATTTTCGTTACAAGTATGCTCATATGTATGCTGTGTCTGTTTATGTTAGAACATTACCATTACGTTTAAAAGGGTAAATACTTTATAACTTTCTTATATAAAAGAACCTTTTGCAATACTAAAAAAGGAGGCCTATTTTTTTACGGACAGATTTTTGCTGTAGATTTAATATGTAACAGGAAACATGTGTTTAGCTTTCTATATTTCATAAATACTAAGTTCAAATGTCAATTTGCTGTGAACTATTTTAGAACTTTGTGACCGGTATTGGTTAAAAAAACTTACACCTGTTACAAGACAATATTGCTTGTTCGTGAGGAATTTTTTTTTTTTTTTTTCAAAAAACATCAAAATCGAATTTTTTTTCCATTATCATAATTTTTTTCCATTTTCATCATGATGATGTGAAACAAGTGTTTTTTAAACAGAGCTTAGAAGCATATTATTGACTCAACAGGGATCTGTTTAGAAGAAATTTGGGTCCGTTAACGGACCTTTCACAAAATATCTTTTCATAAAAACGAACCCTTCACAAAATATTTTAACTTAAAAACGGACCCTTCACAAAATGATTTTCCTTTTAATTGGACCCTTCAGAAATTTGTTTATCTTCATTATTGTTTTGTAAATCGAATAAACCCTTCCCAGGACAGAAAACAAGAAAGATGGATGTAAACGAATTTAGTTTTGTCTTCGGCAGACGATTCTTCCATCATTCGTCCGAAATGAATATTCTGCGTTCAGCAGTATAGGCTAAATACCAAATATTTGCATGTTGCATCTCTAATTTAGAAGCAGCAATTGCTGTTTATTTTTGAAAATTTAATCTTTTTATTATAATTTCACTGTTCCGAGCATAATCTTGTATCCATTTAGAATTTAAAAACTCCTTGAAAAAGTTTTTTGCAATAACCGGACCCTAGTTGCACAAATTCATAAAAGCGGACCCTGCTTGAAAGAATGTGAGTGATTTTTTCACAATTTCACGAAAAACGGACCTTTCACGGACATGTCTGGACAGACCCCTGCTCAATGAAGCTTTAGGAGAATTAGGATTCGGTAGCCTAAACCAGTAATCCCTTAATTTTTTAAACTAAGCGTCATCCTGACTCCTACATGAAATCTCAAATGCTAAAACTTGGCTTGCAGGCATGTAATCTGGAGAAATCACTCCACACGCCCCTCCTCATCTTAAAATATTTTAGAAAAACTGCTCATTTTTTTTCCAGTTTAGGAATAGTTTTAAAAATTTAACTGTTTTAAAAGAAAAATAAGCGTTTTTAAATTTTCGATTAACTTCAAATTATGTAAAATAAATTGCGCTACATGAAAAAGAATTATCCTTCGTTCAGAGCTGTGATGTCTCTGGAGATTTGAGTTCGCCTCCCAATGAGGTGAACCGATTTCGAATCCCAGTGATGGCTGGTCGATGCGAATTCCGCATCCGGCTCGCACCAACCTCATTGCCGACGTAAAAATATCCGCAGTGGTTGATGGATAATGGGTTAGAGTCCACTTGTCGTCAGGCTAACGTTGGGAGGTTTTCGTTGTTTTCCTCTGCACGCAAATGCGGGTTACTTCCATCAAAAAGTCCTTCATGAAGGTAAATTTCTCCTATTACTTGATCCAGAAGTTCGCTTGTCTTCTGGATTGTGTTCAAAATTACAAGGCTACGGAGTTGAACATTAGTATTGTAAACCTAAAATTAGGTAGACTGTTCAACGACGGTTATAAATTAAAATCCTTCGCTCAATCACTAGCTAATTCTATCTATAAGAAGTTTGCTGAGTTTCAATTCGATGGCTGCTTCGGTTTTTTATATTCCCGCGGACTACGAAAATAGAGTTTTGAGAAACTCTTGTTCTATTTTCGCTCCAGTTGGTAAATCCCTAATGTTAGGAATTTCCAAACGTTCTTATCTCCGGGAGTCGGAACTCCGATTAACTTGAAGCATTGGGAAAGTATTTTTAACATGATGTAGTATTAAATAAAAATTAATTTTTAAAAATTGAGTTTTTTAAAATTTCCAAACCTTTGTCACCTTTTAATAATCCTTATAGGAGATTTGAAATCAGATATTTAATTACGGCGAGAAACAATAGTTGATTAAATTTTTTATTGCGTCAATTTGAACGTGTATATCTGGGCATAAAAATACAATGCTTCGTATTATTTTGGGTGCATTTTGATTAAGAAATTTAATTTCTGCGTTATAAAATTGTTTATCATTTTTCAACTCCATATTTATTACGAAAAGTAATACGTAACAAATGATGACATGATAGAATTAAAATTTACTTAAAAAATAAAGCTTAGTTATATTATATCCAGTTATCCGAACTAACGCGCTAAAGTAACAAAACTACTGTAGTCGTTTTTTGTTTTGTTTTTTTTGTTTGTTTTTTCGTAGTTTACCGTTTAGAATATTTATTAAACATATTTTTCATTAATTTGTATTAATTTAAGCCAAGATAAGTGAAAAATATTATCTTTAGCATTTTAATAATTTATGGTTATGAAATACAACATAAAACTCAAATGTCTTTTTATGCGTTAAAGGTATTATCTTTCTAACACCGCTCACTTCCAAGCAATAATACCACAAATTTGCACTTATATAGATAAAACCTGAACAGTTATTCATCATTGAATACGAAATGAATTGAAAATTTTTTGAATATGAATAGAAAAGAAAACTTTTTTTTTCAGGCTCTTTTTTTTTAATGGATTTTATATTTTAGTGCAAATATAATTCAAACAATTTAACAGATTTTTTTTTAGTAACTATGAGACTGTTTTTTATAATTAAGAAATGCCAAAATAAATTTTTACTTGTAATTTAAGCGTCAGAGAAAAATATGCGTATATAAAAAAAAAGACTTGTGTACCATCATCTGCTTTCTAAAAAAAAAAAAAAAAAAAAAAAAAAAAAAAAAAAACAGTGTAGTAAATAAGGAAATCCAAAAATATAAAAAAAGAAAGAAGAAAAGAAAAATAGTTTATATTGATTCCTGGCAACTTTTTTAACATCATAAAGTAACAAGGTTCAAATTTAATAAATTTTTTGAATCAAATTAGTACAAATAAATTTTAATGTGATACACATGTTTCATGTAATCTACATGTTTCATTGTCATCAAAAATTAGCAATAATATTGCTAATTTCCAATGCAATCCAAACTTTAAATATATTGAATATGTTTAAAGTTTGGATGCATCAGACGGAGAAAAATTTCAATGTTTTGCTATTCTATGACAATGACTCTGGCCGCAGCTCAGATCCCAGCTTTATTGAACTCTTATGGTTGGGATATTCTGGGCCAGCCCAGACCTTAAGCTGAGTGATTTTCATCTTTTTCGATATTTCAAACATTTTGGCGGCAACGATGACGGATACGTGAAAATGGCCGTGACCTCTTGGTTAACGGAGCAGGCGGCAAGTTTGTATGAAGAGGGTATTCTAAATCTAGGTATAGGTGTTGAAGCAAACCTGTAAACTATGCTGAAAAAAAGAGAAACGTGTGTATATAGAATCTGAAAAAAAAAATTTGTTTTTTGAAAATTTTCTTTCGTTTAGTTTTTATTTTCAAACGATCTTTATTTAAAAAACATCCCTCGTAATAATGAATAAATAATAATAAATAAATAAGTAATAATAATAAATAATAATAATAATAATAAATATTTCAAAGAATCATTTACTGATATTTTTAAATATTTTTGTTTGTAATATAAGTTCAATACTGTAATATAAGGGTTAGTATCTATTTACGTTGTAGTTGCTTATAGCAAAGTTCGTAGGTGTGTTGATTTTCATGATAAAAAGATTCTGTCTTGATTTTTAGTTTTTCCTCTCGATATTACTTACTGACTTTTGGGTCTATTCAAAACAACACATTTTCTGCGATTACAATAAGCAGGGGTCTGTCCAGACATTTTGTGAAAGGTCCGTTTTTTGTAAAATTGTGAAAAAATTACCCGTAATTTGTGAATATAAAATAAACGTTAAGTTACATTCTTTGAACCAGGGACCGCTTTTGTGAATTTGTGAAAATAGGGTCCGTTATTGCAAAAAACTTTTTCAAGGAGTTTTTAAATTGTAAATAGATACAAGATTATGCTCAACACGGTAAAATTATAATTAAAAAAACTAAATTTTAAAAAATAAACAGCAAATGCAGCTACTAAATTAGCCATGTAACAAATATTTGGTATTTAGCCTATACTACTGAACGCAGAATATTCATTTTGGACGAATAAAGGAAGATGCTTATGCCGAAGACAAAACTTAGTTCGTTTGCATTTGTCTTTCTTTCCCCCCGCCCCATGGGAAGGGTTTATTCGATTAACAAAACAATAATGAATATAAAGAAATTTGTGACTGGTCCGATTAAAGGATAAATTATTTTGTGAAGGATCCGTTTTTATGAAAAGATATTTTGTGGAGGGTCCGTTAACGGACCAAAATTTATTCTAAACAGACCCCTGATAAGGTTTTTAAAATTCAGAATTTGTAGAATTTCGTTTTTCAGTCAAACATCTTTTTTCATTTAACGCCAGTAAAAATCGCAAAATTCTACAATTGAAACATAGGGACCGTTCACTAATTATATAGATGGTTCGTGCTTGTAGCCTTAACCGCAGCATTTATTGTTTCAAATTTTCTGGGAATGAAGCCATTTCTTGAAAAAAGAAACTCAGTAAACAATTTTACATTATCGAATTTTTATGGAAATGAATTCAGGGGATCATTTTTTCAGTAACCAATATTATAGGGTGGAGTTGCGTAGTTTCACAATTATTGATTGGTCTCTTTCATTTAATTTTAAATGGGAATTCTCATATGGTAAGAGCAGTGGCGTGGTTTTAATGTATGTTTGGGGCGGGGTATCGCCTTCTGACCTAAATATATATGTGTGTGTTTAATGTGTCTAAATGTTTAAAATGCAAAAAATGAATAAAGAAAACTTTTTTTTTATATCTACATCCTTCTTACCGTATATTAATTCGTCATTCAAGTACTGTATAATTTCGGAGGGGTTTCGTCCCCAGAACTAAATCCTTTTGCGTGGGAGCAATAACGTTGACAGCAGCTAATTTTGAGTTCTTTAGATATTTATGTGAAATGCATTAAATATTCACCACCTATGCTACGTAATTTTCTTTAATAATAAAAGTAACACTAAAAAAATTTTTTTAATTGTATTTTAGTATATGTGAAAAAGTGAACCTGCAATATAGAATCATACGTTTCATGACACGGATAATTTCTATATTTAACACGCATCAGGAAATAGCATTTTGATGTAGAAATATTTTATAAAAACATTAGAAAACAATTAAATTATTTTAAGGATTTATAAATAAGTTTTAAATACTTAATTGTATTTTCTGTTGAAGTAATAGCGCGGTTTCGTTTCTTATTTTTTTGGACATGCATCATAACACTGAATTCCGTTTTCTAAAATGTAACTTATCTATTATTGCCGTTTGCTAAGGGGCCCTTCCTTTCTCGATCGAACTTTAAGGGACGGGGAGGAAGAATTCTAAATATGCTTTATTTCACGCTATTTAATTTTCACAATCTCCGCATCCGAGCCGCGATGACTCAGGGGATAAAGCGTTCGACTCCCAATGAGGTGAACCGGGGTTCGATCCTGGCAATGGCTGGTCGACACGAATTCCGCATCCGGCTTGCACCTAGCACAGTGCTGACGTGAAATATCCTCAGTGGTAGACGGGTCATGAGTTAAGAGTCCCCTTGCCGTCAGGCTAACCGTGGGAGGTTCTCGTGGGCTTCCTATCCATGTAACGCAAATGCGGGTTAGTTCCATCCAAAAAGTCCTTCACGAAGGCAAATTTCTCCCAATACTTGATCCGGGAGTTCTCTTGTCTTCTGGATTGGGTTCAAAATTACAAGGCAACGGAGTTGAACATTAGTAGTCGTAAATCCATAAAATTGGGTCGGCTGTTCAACGACGGTTATAAAAATGAAATAAACTGATTATAAATATTTACTTAATTTTGCAGAATCTTTCGATACATGTACAATACGAAGTTTTCACTTAATCCGAACTTGAGATTTAAATAGTGCGATAATTTAAATTCTCTTTTAATTGTTTCTGACAAAATTATACCAATACAGTTTTGGAATTAAAAGTTTTTGAAAGGTGGTTGAATGGTATTACACATTTGTCTATTTTTAAATTTTTGTTAAATATTTTTGTTTTTGTACAATTTACATTATAAGATTCATCCAAATCTGTTTCCATCAATTTAAGCTGTAATAGACTAAATTTTAAAAACTGACAAAAGCGTAGTTTTAAATTTCTCTCTCAAAATCACAAATCGCCGTTTTTTATTGCTTTAAGTTTTGATGAAAATTTCATAGAATTTCTCAAAATATTTTAAGTTAAATTTCTCCCTATCTAATAAAGCGACCTCTTTATTTTCCACCTGCCAAATTATATATCGTCAAAAGTTTAAATTTAACCTAAAATCCAAGACGAGGGTGGAGGACTCCTAAAGAAATTGTCAAGCGACCGTCCTATTGAAGCTTTATAATCTTATTGTAAATACCAGACACTTTTTTTAAATAAAAAAAAAGGCTTTATTTTGGCTCCCTTAACTTCATGAATGTCCGAAATTGCTCCTTTTGTTTGGAAAACTCCTGCAGTAATTTATATCAATTCCTGTCTCTAAACCAAATTAAATTTAAACTTAATCGTTGTCAGATTTGAAAGCTCAAAGCTGTGTCATGTTCTCACCATTTGAGATTCTACTCAAAAATGATCGATTTCAATCAACAATACAGTAATCAGTAATTTTCCTTATTAATCCTGTTATTTTGATAACCCTCCTTTTTTCAGTTTTTTCCTACTTTTACTCATCTTTTAAAAGACATCTTCAAGATTGATTTACTTTTTTTTATCGTATTTATCAGAGGGGTGGGTGATTGTCTGGTATTTTCTCTGTATTTCATATTTTTTCAAAAATGACAAAACCCGAAAAATGCGGATTTTTCCTAAGAATCCACTTTTTATGGTTTGGATTTTTCTTTCTTTTTTTTAAATGTCTTTTTGGAAATTTCAATTTAAAATTGTTCCCCAATTGAATTCAGAGAATTATTCGCAAATCTAAATTTCGAACAAATGATGGCGACGTTCATATACTACCGAGTTTCGTCGCATCGCAATTTTGATCTTCTCATTATTTAATAACAATACGCGACTGAATTGACAATTTCAAAATCATGATAGTTTTTTTTTATCACGATAATTTTGCAATCTCAAAATTATAAAACAAATTAAGATGCCATTTCCTACCCTTTCAAACAAGTTGAAAACAAATCTTGTAGAAATGACATTCTCCTTTAATTCTTAAGAGGAAAATAATTATAATTTATATTGTCTTTTTTTTTTATTATATTCTTGTTTTTATTCATTATACAATATATAAGTCCAAATAACGCTTCTATAGTCATGAAGGTTTGAAATTTAAATTGAGAGATCATCCACAAAGTTATTTCGGTATACAATTGTTTAAGAGAAGGTCCCCGCACGGATTACCATAAACGGGAATATGATTCTTTAGTAATCCTAACATTCTGATATTTTTCGTATTTTTCCTCATTGCTGTGTTTGATAGCCAGAACGTTGTGACATCTTTCTTATATATTACCCTATTGAGCAGTTTATGTTCGTTACATTGGGCTACTAAATTGATCCGTGCAGATGTCTTCTCTCTTCCAGGAGGTGTTTTATTGAGATCACGTTCATGGGATCTTAGGCCCCTGGAGTCAGAAAGACTCGTTTTATATTCCTATTACTAATAAACTTATTATCGCTTTGGTTATAGTCTTTTTCTAATCTTAATATCATTTAAATAATTTTAATAATCATTATTTTTTAGCGATTATTTTATGTATCGAAAATTAAAAATCCCTAGGTTACTTGATAAATATGTTTTTGTTTTTTTTTTCTTTCTGCTATTGTCGTTCTCTCCCCCTTTTTCCTCCCTATTCTTCTAACAATTTTCTGAAACATTTGGCTGATGTCCCTAAATAATCCTATCATGTAAAATTATAAATTGTTACTTAATGGATCATCCACAAAATTAGAAATCCTACCTTAAAATGATTTGTTTAAGGAGGTCTTTCTTCCCTGGACACCCGTAACATTCCATCGGAATCTAAAAAGGCATTCAAAGGCTTGAGGCGACTGTCGAAATATTACTTTTTTTTAATTGCTGCTAAATCAGCCGAAAACTCGTCTCTTTGAACTTCTCGAATTTAGAAAGATGTCTGCAAATTTTAATTCCTCTCTAGAAAGATGTCCAGTACCCCCCCCCCCCGCGGGTTTTTTGCAGTTTCTAATAAACCTGAAAAAAAATAACTAAAAATTCTAATTAATTTAATATAGTTATCACTAATATTTAAAAAATCAGTAACTAAAGTGTTCCTATAAAAAATATCCAAATTAGTGTCCAATAATGTTTTAAGATCTTTTTCATAGTCAATGTCCGAAATAGTTTGTGCATCAAGTTCTGTAAATTTCATTTCTGCGCGATGCAATATCCTCGGTATTTAGGCCATGGGAAATGACATCAGCTGGATTGTTGTTATAAATGACATCAGCTGGATTGTTGAAGATATATCAGGGGTCTGTTTAGAAGAAATTTGGGTCCGTTAACCACAAAATATCCTTTCGTAAAAACGGACCCTTCACAAAATATTTTAACTTAGAAACGGACCCTTCACAAAATAATTTATCTTTTAATCGGACCCTTCACAAATTTGTTTATCTTGATTATTGTTTTGTTAATCGAATAAACCCTTCCCAGGAAGGGGGGGGGGGAGAAGACAGGTGTAAACGAACTAAGTTTTGTCTTCGGCAGACGCTTCTTCCTTTATTCGTCCGAAATGAATATTCTGCGTTCAGCAGTATAGGCTAAATATCAAATATTTGTATGTAGCATCGCTAATTTAGTAGCTGCAATTGCTGTTTCTTTTTTAAGATTTAATTTTTTTAGTTATAATTTTAAAGTGTTGAGCATAATCTTGTATGTCTTTACGATTTAAAAACTCCTTGAAAATTTATTTTTGCAATAACGGACCCTATTTGCACAATTTCACAAAAGCGGACCCTGATTGAAAGAATGTGACTTAACGTTTATTTTATATTCACAAATTACGAGTAATTTTTTCACAATTTTACAAAAACGGACCTTTCACAAAATGTCTGGACAGACCCCTGTATATGTTTCCACACATAGCATTGGGTCAGTTCTTGTATTTGTGCAACCCTGTTGCTCACAAATATTTTAAGAAGGTGAGGAGATTTCTTAATCCATGCTAGTGCTATAGTCAAGCCTGTCCATAAAATTACCTTCTCAATCGAAATATTCAAAGATTTTACAACCTTTTCCGTTAATTTAGACAGCAAAAAGGAAGCGGACAGTTTCAATCCGGGTATGGTAAGAGATTTTATCGGATCTTCCCGTGATTTACTGCACTGCTGTCTCGAATCATGTTGTGGTCCGATAATGTTTGAATATAAATCGCTGCATCAAATGTCAACGAAGAAGCATCAGCAATACAACGCTATGCGATTTTCTGTAAAGATGTATCTCGGGACATTAACATTTTGTTATTCTGAAAGGGTGGTAGCAAAACTATTCCACTCCTTGGCCAATTCTTCTGATTGCGCATCATCCCAATCAATTTTGGAAAGCCACGGTAATTGCAATATGATTTTGTCCCTTGTGATAACTGAACCATCCAATCCAAGAGGATCGAATATTCACGAAATGAGAGATAAAACATCTCGTTTATTGTAAGACTCTTTTCTTGCAACTGTCACAGTATACGAAAAACAATCCGCTTTTGGATTCCAAAGAGCACCTAAAGCCTTTACTGAATGCGATTCCAGTTGATGATCAAAACTATAATCTGTACCATCATCATTTTCATTAGCTAGTATTTCTGGATGGTTGACACACCAATTATACAATTTCATGCCGCCACGTTCTAACAGTTTTTATAATTGAAGTATTAGCTCTTTCTAAAGTGCAGAGATACCAACTGCTCTGGACACGCCAAAATAATTATATTAAATTGAAAAAAAAAAAAAAAAACGGTAAATAACTACAAAGTAAATTTGGCAAATATTTTACTATTTTTGCTTGCTTTTTAAACGGTATAGCATGACATAAGTACTATAAAGTGGTGAATTGTATAAGCCTACGAATTATTTAGAAATGGTGGTGGATAAAAATCTATTAAATTGAATTTATTAAACCAAGAATCACAATTCATAAACTACTACTTTAAAATATATATTTGCTGTCCGAAGCAAGTTTGCATCTCTGAAAGTGGATTCGCCAGATAAAATAATCGTAAATATAAAAATCAGTAAGTGTAACAGGTAATACCAAAGGAAAATTGTCAAATTCATCAAGAGCTAGGTGACGGAGCGTACGTCTAGCTAAATACGGAGCGTTAGCAGTTCCGTATGTCACAGTTTTGAGTCTTTGTAAACGTTTATCAGGAGTGTCCTTCCACAGAATTATAAGAAAGTCTCTTTCTTCTGGATTCACTAAGATCTGTCTATAATTTTTTTTTTTTTTTAAATGTCTGCGGTGAAAGCATACGGATGTTTACGAAAACGAAACATAATCGGAAAAAACTCTTGCTGCGGAATTTTTCCCTTCAAAAGAATATCATTTAACGATAAGCCCGATGTATTAGGAGCTGATACGTTAAAAACTACGCGGATCTTTGTGGAATCTTAATATTCTTTAAAAAAAATCACTATAAAGTGGCTGCAGGTTCGATTCCCGCTATAATCTATTCCAAAGTTGAGTCAGCCTTTCTTCTGCTAAAACTCTAAAAAAGAGTCTAAACTCTAAAAAAGAGTTCTGCTAAAACTCTAAAAAGAGTCTCCTAAGCCTTGTTCATTGTTTAAAAGCATTGTTACGACATAGCGACCTTCTGAATCTCTATAATGAGTATTTTTGAAATGCTCCTCACAAAATTTTTCTTTATTGTTGAGAGAAGTAAATCGATATTCTCGATTTTCCGAAGTTTTCTCAATGTAATTGAAACCGCAATGTTGTATAGTGGAGAGCATATATCTGCTACTCCATTTACAATGTATCCTAAAGCCGTCTCTTGGAATAAAAGTTTTTGTGTGCTGCAAAAACATTCGGAATCTAATAATATGTCAATTTTTCAAGGTTCCATAAAGTTAATGTCTTCCAATGAAATGTGAAAAGATTTTTTAGTCCCTTGCCATTTATATGCGTTGTTAGTGTCAAATCTGTAATTTTTGGAACAATAAAAAATTCTAACTCCGAACATTAATGTTCCATTTATACCAGAAACTTGATTTAATGTTTTTCATTTTTTTTTTTTTTTTTTGGAGACCTTATTGTTTTGCAACGTCAGATGTTACAAAATTTGCCATAGAGCCAATATCTATAAAAGCTTGTGCTTCAATAAAATTATCTGCATTTCGAATCCTTAAAGTAGCCGTAGATAAGACAACAGTTTTATTTGCAGATGCCAAGTAATTAAGCGAGATCATTTCCTTTACATGTGCCGATGACTCTTTATTTCTCGAAAAGTTCCAATTCAGATTCGCTTAGAGAAGGATAATTAATTTATAGGGAATAGCGGCGTCAATTAACTCAAAAGTTTCTGGAACAAAGAATGATGTTTTTTTATGGCACGTGGAACATAAATATTTCGATCTTTATTCGCTTGACAAATTATTCCCATTAAGACATTTTAAACATAAAATGTTTTCTTTGGCGATATTATGTCTTTCATTAAAGTTCATTTTAAGAAAGGAATTACATTTACAAATTGGGAGTTGTAAATTACAAATATCACAAGGTTTATAATAATTCGAATATGTGAATGAGTTTTTTGTTCTTGATTGCGTACTATTTGATAAAATATCATTTGAATTCAGCGTAAAGTGTTTGGGTTTATGAATGTTTCTTGTTTCATTTTGCAAGTACTGCCCCTTGTAAATTTTCCAAAAAATTGGCATAGCTTTTTTTAAGAATTAAATTATCCCATTCGGGTAATTCAGAAGTCGTTATGGACATTTCGAAGAGTTTTCGAGAAGACTCCATGTCAATTTTTTTAAGAACTATGTTTATAAAAAATAATAGAACTTGACTGTTCTAATTGTAATTCTTGCTCTTATATTTTTGATTTAATAAATTGCGTAATTCAAAAGCAGATTCGTGATTTTTTTTTCTTCCGTGATTTAAAATTGAATTTATGTGACAATTGACAAGCAATCGTTTATGACCATACCGTTTTTCAAGTGCTTTAAAAAGTGATTTAAACGTGTTTTCTGTTGTTTGAATCTGTTTCGCAGTGCTAATCACGGCAGGTTGCAAGTAAAATAATTTATGCGATTTATCTAGTTGTGAGTTGAATGAAATCAACTAATTGAATTGCGATTTCAAGTTATGCCAATCTTCCATATTACCAGAAATTTGGGAAGAGGTATATCAAGCAGTTTGATTTGTATAATATAAACAATTTTAGTCTTGTTTTCATAATTTTCATCAACAGTGCTCTTTATAAGATTTAGAGAGAATTTTAATTTTTTAAAGCTTACCTCTAATCCTTCTTCAATTGTTGATAATATATCATAAATTTCTTGAAACTCGTTGTCTTACGCAATGTGATAATACTCCACACGTAATTCTTATTGAACTTTTATTATTTCAAGAGCGTTTACTTTCGATTCTAGTAAAATCTTATTTTCCATATTCTCACTTTTTGAAAATTCGATGAGTTTTGTGATTTTAGTTCGGATACTTCCACGTTTCCGATTAAGTATTTTGGTATCTGCCATCTTCATGAAAACAAGGAAAGTTATTTGCAAAAATACGTATGCATAAAAACTACAATTTACCTGTTCAGGTAGTTTAAATTTGAGCAGCTAAAGCATTTTTTTAAATTTTTAATCCCACTGCTGTGGTAGCCGTAACTTATGTTATCTAATGAAAGTTACTAAAAATTGGAATAAGTGTAGATGATACTAAGACTTAAACAAAAAATATTAGAACTGCCCTAGTTTTTTTTAGTTGATGTTTTTAAAGTCTGCAAATATGACAATTTTAAACGAGGGAATGGCTCATTATACTTCTTCTAAGTAACAATTTAAGATGACTTATTTTTAAATAAAAAATCACCATTATAAGTTAATTTTTATGACTTTAATGTTACTGAACAGAGGACCAAATTATAACGAGAGCATCATATGCCTGACGATTTTATTATTCTTTTTTTCCCCCTTCTTTTTTTTAAATATATTTCTCCTATAATTATAATTAAATAAAATGACATATATTCTCATTTAAAATGAAATTACAGTGTAAATTAATTTTTTGTAAATTTTATTTCTGATTGTCATCCTCAAGATCTCATATGTTATGAAAAGTGTTGGTAAAAATAGTAATTATTTTTATTTTTAAATGTTTATTCTTTTTAATTTCATGATATTTTCCACTTGTTTTAGTGTATGAATTAATTTTCTAAAGTGAAATTTTAAGAGTTTTAAATTATATATTTATTCGTTATCTTTTTTGGTTTTCAGGTGAAATCAGACTGTGTTATGAATGACTTTTGTGGTGAAAATGATTTTGGTGATGCAACTTGTTCCTATAATGGAACAGCTAAATTATTAGATGATGAAGAATCTTTAGAAATTTTAAAAGAAATTTGTCCAGAAATGTTACGGGGTATGTATATGCTTGTATTCCTTTGCAAATCTTTATGATGCTTTATTTTAATAAATGTTGTCACAATTATCACTACTAAGAATTCCCAGAAAAAGTAAAAATAAATAAATTTATAATAATAATAAAACTTTTTTTTTTTTTATCTTGCTATTTTTCAGAGTCAGTTAAATGTCCAAGATTTTATTATGACCTATCAACATATATCTTACTGAATTTTTTTCTTTTCGTTTACCTGGGAAAAATATTATTATAAAATATTTAATATTATTATCGTTACTAAAATGGTTTGAAGAAATTAATGCAACATAGAACACACAAAAATCATCTTGACCAGATGGACAACCCATGTAAAATTAGCATTTCATTCAACATGTTAATGTGTTTTGTTAAACTTTCTTTGTGTGCTCAAAAAATATATTTTCTTACTTTTCAGAAACAAATTATTTATGCTGCAGTCCAAGTCAAATTTCGCAACTTAAGAATAATTTAGAAATAGCAGCAACTCTAGGATTAAGTCGCTGCCCATCCTGTTTAGTTAATTTTAAGAAAAACTTCTGTCAGTTTGCCTGCTCCCCATCACAAAGTGAGTTTTTGAAAGTGGAAAGATATGGCAAAAGTGATGAAGATGATTTAGTCATTGAAAGCATCACCTATTACATGTCAAAAACGTAAGAATAGTTTAAACTAATTTTATTTTTCATGCCTACATTTCTTTTTATGTAACTTAAAAGTCAATGTTACGATGAGTCATTAAGATAATCAAGCCCATGTAATATGTGAACTTTGTTTGCCTCTAAAAAATGATTTATCATTAGAATAACTTTTACATTTTTTGACAAGCCTGTTAATTCTTTTAAATTTGAGTGATGTGAGTTTCGAAGCTCATATTTTTTACTTTTCCTAAATTGTTTCAAAATATACTGTACCGAAAGTTCATGCCTTTCTGTTGATTGCTAAAATAAATAATTACCGAAATACCTGAAATAGCCAAAAGGGATCATTTTGGCCCCAGTAAAAAAACGTTCATTTTTAAAATTTTATGACTGTTTTTGATTTTGACTGTTTTTGACACCAATTTCTTGTCAATGAGGGTCAAATTGAACCAAAATGGTGATTTTATGTAAATTCAAAGTCCAACTGTTTTAGTGTTAATCAGTTAATATCTTTAATTAGTTAAATATCTTTATTTGAATATTTGTGGAAATGTTTGTGTGTGTCATTGAAAACATGCACATAAAATAAAATTTGCCATTTTTTATCCTCTAGATTCTCGATTCACCTGGATGGTGCTGAAATGAAGCTAATAAATAAATATTTAAAAAAAAAAAAATCGCATTTATGCGCATTTTGAAGAACCTTTTTCTAAAAATTCTAAAATAGGTAAAATTATTATGCGGTTAGACTTTAATAATTTAATTAAAATTTCAATGTTATACAAGGATTTAAGTAACTCTCTATTTATTCAAACATAAAACCATAACTTAATCTAAATTTTCATAACCTAACTATAATCCTATTCCAGCTAATTGAGAATAAACTGTATTACTTAAAATTGCATAAGAAAATTGGGTGTGACTTAAACTGAAATGTTTAACTCAAACATGATTAAAATTTGAATATTATTGTTTCAAGATTTTCTGTTCTATATATTTGGATGTTAACGTAACTACTGAGTAAAAATTTTCATATTAAACTGATATTGTTATAGCTTCACATAATTTATAAAAAAAATCAGATTTTCCAATTTTATGCACATTTTTTTTTTCCAGTTAGACTTTTCTTACTCCAAGCAAGGAAGGCAAAAAAAAAAAAAAACATATATAAAGAATGAGTAAGGGGAAATGAAACTAATAAGTAAGGGGTAAAATTGTATAGCTTTGAAATTAGAGTTTTATGGAAGACTGCTCTGAATAACATGTTAAAATCCCCTATTAATCGGAAGTGAGTGTTTTGAGATTAAGGGGCATGTTTTAATATCGCTGTTCACAGTTTTTAATGTATATCACATTAACTACATCTTACAAAAAATTAAAAAAAACTTTTTTTCATGCTCAATATAAACTACTGGAAATGTGTTTCAAAGAAATCAGGAATCAGAATTCTTAGAAAAGTTCTATTTGTTTTAGGAAAGGAAAAATTAATACTGGTGTTTTAAAAAAAATTTATTATTTAGGAATTGTGATTCTTGAAATCAAAGTAAAGTTTTTATATTCAAATTTGTCTTAATTTGAATCTTGATGGAAAATATTGCTGTAAATTTAAATTTAGTTGATATTTATAGACATTTTGTATTTTATTTCCCTTTATATGTAATAAAATTGCCTGAAATTCTCTATATGTGATAATTTATATAGTGTGCACTATGCAGTAATATGCATAGATCTTTTTCTTTCATAAATACGATTAGATTTTTTTTTTTTTTTAAATTAACTGTAAGTGTGGTTATTTTTTCTCTGTAGGTATGCCTATGGAATGTTTGGTAGCTGTCGACATATTCAAGGTTTAACTCCAGGTTCAACAGTATTAGACTTGATGTGTGGTAGTCATGGAAGAGATTGTACTCCTGAGAGTTGGCTCAGTTTTATGGGTTCAACTCCTGATGACAATGGGTTCAGTCCTTTCCAAATAAATTACGTTCTTACAACAGAAAATCATATAACAATTGATGGGAAAGTATATACACCAATGAATGAATCTACTACCTCGTAAGTAACTCTAATATTATTACATATTGAGTGTGTAGTGTTTTATATCGCTTAATTTTTTAAAAAAACAAATTTTTTAGCTTTATTATTATAGTTTTTTTAATAAATTTTGTGATTATTATGTTATTAAAATTTTATTTTTTATTTTTGTTAATACAAAAATGAGACATTTCTTTCCATACTTCAGAAAATATTCAGAACTATTTTGAATTAACAGTTTGAAAATTGTGAGTGACTACTCTTCACTGAATTGTAATTCTACATATAAATATTTATTTACTGCAACTCTGTAAACATCAAAATTTTGCTAAGTATGTTTTGCATACAGCAATGAAAACTCTATGCTGTGGTTAATATTGTCATTTTTAAATATGTATAACCACTTAAAACTAAGCATCTGGGCAGATGAGTAAAATGAGCTTGTTGTATGCAGTAAGTTATCTAGCAATACAGCAATCTTTCCGCAAAATGTTTGAAATTTTCCCCCAAAAGATTTTGTAAATATGTTAAAAGCCTGAAGAAAAAAAACTTTTTTTTATAAATAGGCAATGTGTTAAATTTCCCCTATAATCCTGGCAAAGGGCAAAAAAATAATTTTCTTTTTTTATATTTGAGTTTAAAAATATTGAGATCTTTATTTGAATATAATCTAATATTTGTTTAAACTTTTATAATTCTGCAGATGTGCTGAGAGTCCATATCCTGGAGCTGAAACTTGTACTTGCTTAGATTGTGAAGAAGCTTGCCAACTTAACATGGCTTCTCCTAAACCATTGCCTGCTGAAGAGAAACCATTCATGTTGTTGCATCATGACGGAATTTCAGTTTTGTGCCTGATAGTTTTTTGTGTAGTTTCCGCGACCCTTCTGTTAGGGTTTTTCTATTTCAAAGTGCAGTCTAGAAAATCTTTGCGTTGTAAGTTCTACTTCATGGTAACTTATTTTGTTATTATCTAATGCATATCTTTTGTATTTTCTTTATTAGAAGGTGAATTTTTAGTTTTAATTGAGACTTCTTGTGAGAATGCTTGGTATGTGAAAATGAAAAGGAATTTTTGAAAAAGAGTTATGAATTAGTTTTAAGTCACAGATTCACAAAATATTTTTGAAAGTTGCATGCATTATAAATAATAACTTAGATGCAGGATAAATCATTTTTCATCCATACATATATATAATAAAGTTGGCTTTTTCATAGTTGTAAACATTTGTAGGTCTGGTATTGAAATTTAACAGTAAGTCTCTGTTATGGTCCATGCTTGTGATTTTTTTATTTTTGTTTTCATGAAATTATTATAGGTGGAAATTTTAATCTTGTGTATTAAATGTTTTAAAAGCAATAATACAAATTCAAATTTTAACTCTTTACTGTGAATCTCATCTTAATTGAGCACAATTACTTTCCATTGCAAAAAATCAGTTTGTGTGAAATTTTTGTGCAAATTTGTTTAATTAGTGAAGTAGTTAAATGGTGAAACAATGAACTGCGAACATGCTGTTACTTTCTGATGTACTTACATTGAAAAAAACTATCGGAATCACCATCTTCTGTAACAAGAGAAAAAATAAAAGCTTATTGCTAGCTAGTGGAGTTACCAGGTAGCAAATTTGGCAACAATACAACAATCCAATAAACTAAACAGGATTAGTAATATGATGTATGTGAACAGAAACTCAAAAGTTGTCAGTTTGTAACAGTAGCAAAATAACATTATTGGCTTTGGTATTTATGCACACAAATATATTTATGTATCTAAACACATGTACAGGACTTAATGGTAATCTTAAACAGAGTGAGTAACATTTTTTAAAAAGTGCTTAAGGGTGCTTATTTTTGATTGCCGTTTTTTAAAAGCCCTTAAAGGTGTTTTTTTTTTAAATTTTTTTATTCGGAGTTTCTAAGTGCTTAATTTTTTATCTTTTAAAATGAGATTTTTTCTTTGCAGCGTCGATTGTCGTTCTAAATTACAAAAAATTTGTGATTTTCACAATTTTCTCTGCAATATTTATCAAAAACTAGTTATTTTATCATGATTATGTAAAGTTTTTGAATTTTATTGATTTCATGTTTATAAATTAAAAGCTTTAAACGATAAAAAAAAATTTTTTATTGTTGCGCAGATCCTAATGATAATTTTTTTTTTTTTCGGAGAGTGATTAAGAATATTTTTTGAGTGCTTAAAAAGTATTTAAAAGGTGCTCATTTTTTGTTCAAAAACCTGGCTATGCACACCGTTAAAGAGGAAATTCAGAAATCGCAGACTATTTACTACTAAAATAAAGTTGTAAATGGTTCTGTCAAACCTTGCTGTATATGGCTTCTTCAGCAATTTAGATGTGTACCAGAGAGAAGCAAAAAAAAAAAAAAAAAATTATCAAAAGAGAAACCTCAGCAGTAACAATTTGGTGTGTAATATGGTATATTTGTGCATTTTGTTGATGACTATTCATCAAATGGTATTAATTATATTTGGTTAAACCAATTGTGCACACTGTTTCTCAAAGAAGATTTCCCCACAGTTTAGAGATATATTTTTTGTATAAATATTTTAATGATTATTTTCCTAGACTTTTTTTAAAATGGAATTTGAGATTCTGGAGGCCTCAAGCAAACTTAAATAAAAAAAGTTCAGCATCAGTTAAAAAAATTTAAAAATAAGTTTTGAAATTAACAGTTTAAAAATAACTGTTCTGATTATTAATTATGCAGAATAACCTGTACTTATCTTTCCAACTTAGATGAGAAATAACATCTATTTTAAATGAGTTTAGCTATACCTTCAATCTGAAAAACTAAATGCCTTATAGGAATAATATTTGCAAAATTAGTTTAACATGAATTATTTTTGATCATTTTATTTATTTTAAATCGAATATGATTGTATTCGTTTATATGCCATACATATGCTTATTTTTAAAAATTAATGTACATAGTTTATTAAAACTGATTCAGATAATGTTTTAAAATCATTTGAATTAATTTATAATCTTCATTATAAATAGTATTTATATGTAAACCCTAGTATGTTTTTACTAAACTATAATTTCTTGGATAAATGTTATACAGAAATCTTTCATGAGTGGAATTGTTTATTTACCATTTTGTTTAGTATCATTAACTTTTGTAATCCTGTAAAAATACTTTTTTAAACTATTTAACTGTTTTATGTATCAATTACATAAAATCTATTTCTATGTAATGTTTGACTCTGCTCTTAAAATAGTTGATAGCCTGCTCACCAAATGTCTTAAGCATCTTTTAATTCATAAATTTTGATTACTTGTAAATGCCAGTTCTATTAATTAATAAACCATTAAAAAAAATATTTAATTTTGCATTTTAGGTTTCACAATGTACTTCTTTCTATTAAGTGCCAAATTAAATGTTTACTTCAACTGTAGGTTTTGCAGTTCTTGAAAAGAATTTGAGCATTGTTGCTCTTGATTCAAATAGGTTATTAACTCGGAATAAATATTTTAAATTGTGGCTGAATGTGAGAGTGCAAGATACAGAAGTCTGTAATATTTTACCTATAACAGTGTAAATTGTAATAATTTTTTTTGTAAGCAAGACAAATTTACTGCAGTGATTAATACACAATGCTTTATCTCTATATAATATTTAACTATATTTCACTGTATCCTTATTTAATTTCTTTTATTATCTAGAAACATGCTTTGAATTATCTTTTCCGAAAACTTATTTTCTTATTTGTAGTTCTGCTGTGGGTAGTGTTTTCTTTTAGTAGTTGTAGTAGTTGTGGTTGCTTATTTAACCTTTTTCTTATGTTTGCTATTGTGTTACACCTAAAAGTACTGTCCTGTTTATTTCATTGCTGAATAATATGCATGGTTTCCTTATGTTTAACAATACTAACTATGGCTTTCAAAATTTAATTATCTTGGCTGTTGTAATTGATGTAATTGCATAAATTTTTATATATATTTTGCTTTGAACTTTTTGTACGTACATCTCTGCTCACATTTTTAATAACATTGATTATTAGCCATTAAAAAAAACACTGTCTAACAGTGGTTATGGGAATTGTTTTAAACACACACTCACACACAAAAAAAAGAACCAATGTTATCTTACTGTGTGCTGGAAAAAGTAATAACTTTAATATCAAGAATTTATTTTAATGTGAATTTAAATGAAAAAGTAATAGTTTTACATCTGATTTGAAAATATACTACATCCTCAATATCTTAAATCCAAATAAAAAAAAAAATGGTGATAAAATTAGTTAGGTTGAGATAAATTTGAAAAACAAATATGATTAAATTTTTTGTAACAAAAGAATTTTACTTGAATTCTTTGCCTCTAAAAATGAGTGTTCAATGTTTTTTAAAAATAGCCATAATAGTCTTATAAATATTTTAAAAGATATTTTAATTTGTGGTAAAATGTATTGAAAAATTAAATTTGTTATTCAAAATCTGTAAAAAATAATATTTATATTATATTTTAGCATTTGAAAGTCAACTGTGGCTTAGTGAAACAAAATATATTTAGAAATGTGCCTCAGTTTTGGCTTATGTTAGTTACAATAAAAAAAAAAGCTCAACTTAGATTCATTTCAATAAGTAAAAAGCACCTCTGTTGAATAAAGTCATAGACTTGCAATTATGTTACTAAGACTAAAAATTTTTGTTTAAATACATAATTTTAATGTTTTTAAATTATAGAATTACTTATAGGTAGCCTTTAACCTTATTGACTGGTTTACTGCCTAAGTACTTCTTTTTCTGTATAAAAGTAGCGTAATTGATAATTGATCTCTGATTTTAACTTCCTAAAAATAAGTAGTAGATTTGGTTTCATTTAAACAGTTTTGTGATTTTTAAGATGCTATTTGGTGATATTTAAGTTAAATAGCTATAAAAAATAATTATAAATTTTAACTTTGATAAAATAATTTTTTTTTATTAATAAGTGGATTTAAAATACCATAGTTGTACAATTTCTTATATAATTTTGCAAAGCTTGGATCAGATTTTTAAAAATATTTATTTTATACTGAAAATAATTACATAATTTGTAATCTATTTTATTAATTTTTTATCAATTTTTTGAAACTCTTTAAATACTCAAAAAATTTTTATTTTATTTTGACATTTTTAAAAATTATACTTACAGTAAAATATTTTTAAAAAGATATGCACAACTGTTACCAATGGGAGAAGTGAAGATGAAGAAAAGCAAAGTGCATTGTAATTAAAAATAGAGCAGCCAAGAGAGTTTTTTTTTAAAATTTTGTTAGCCAATGCAATTAACAATTTTTTATTGCTTTCCTTAGAATTTTACCTTTACCTATTGATTAACAAAAACATATGTGTAACCCGACACTGTGCATTCCTGCTTCTTAATGTCTAGCTGGGAATTGTTTTCTTGTTCATTAGTTTTATTGCATTTCTGTTATAAGCAAAGCTATTTCTGAGGTGGGACTTGTCAATGCATGGGAACAGTTTTGAGCTCCTGCTTTTTTTATGTGTCGACAGAGAAATATCTTTGATGGAGGAAAAGAAAAAAAGCAGTGTGTATTAAACACTGCAAATCATATCAATGCTCAAAACTTTGATGTAACTAGAATTACCCCTAGCAGGTGATACAGATGTTAAGATGGAAAGAAAAGGATCTTCACATCGGCCTTTGATTCTATTGAAATCATGTTCTCCCTCTGCATCAGGGGTAGACTTAGGTTCTTTAGAGGAAGTGGAGCCTCTGCGTTCTAAACGGTCAAGTACGTCTCACTAACATTGCTGCTGTGAAATTACTTTTTGCACAAACTAATGCTCTCCATCTTTACTAATAACTAATACAAAGATAACACTGTTCCTTTTAAAGTTTAAATAAGTGATGCCATTAATAATCCATAATTCAAAACTAACTCTTTTAACAGGTAGAGTGCCATTGTGGACAAAATTATGTTCTTTGGTTGTGGTGATTAAAAAAAAAAAAGACTTTAAAAAAAAAAAGACTTTAAATAAACTCAAATTTGTTTGTCAAGTAGAAGGCATATTTAGATATGACAAATGGGGAGAATCCACTATTTCTCATGCAATGTTCATTGTAGGCATGCAGCTTTAGCTGTGTCTTAACACTGTTGGTTTATGTTTTTATTATCTTTGCAATGATCTAATTTCCTGAATTCACATTTTGGCTGCCTATCATGGTCTATGTGATATCCCAAGTAGCAGAATTTAAGAAGTGAATCTACTGCACTGTTTCCACTAATCCAAATTTGTCAACAACCACAATTCAGTCAGACAAATAGAGCAGAATTTAAGTAGTTAATCTGCTGAATATAAAGTAGTGAATCTGCTGCACTATTTTCATTAATCTAAATTTGTATGCGATCACAATGCATTGAAACAGATATAGCAGAATTTAAGTAGTGAATCTGCTGCACTATTTTCATAAATCCAAATTTGTCTTCGACCACAATGCATTCAGACAGAGATTATTATTGTAAAAATTCAGCTTAATCCAACATACATAAAGCGAAATTTGCTAATATATGGTGCTTAAAAATCATACATATAAACTTTGAATTGTTTAAACTTTAATCTGAATTTAATGATACTAAATGAATACTATGATACTAAAAAATTAGAGTAAATTCCTGTATAGTGAAGCCTGTGTTCGAGTAACGGGGAAAAAAATATCTTTACTTTTTGTTCTTGACGATGTTCTCTAAATTCAGTTTTCTAATTTTTATTGAAAACATATTTTGAGATGTTTTAAAAATAAGTGTCAGCAACTTTTCCTCATTTGTTTGCTTTTTAAAAATAATAAAAATTATCTCCAAATGCTGTATTAATCTGCAGTACCCACTGCCATGCTAGAGTGTTTTCTCTACCAGGGTGATCTGATAATCATTGAAATTTCTAAGAATACAAATCAATATTTGGCTTTAAAAATGAAGATTCGGTATAAACCATTTAAGGACCAATATGCTAAGCCTAAAAATTTTGCATTTTTCCTATTACTAAAAAAAAAAAAAATTTGTTGTAGGAAAAATAAGTGTTTAAGTTTTTAAATATTTCCAAGCTTTAAGCTTATAAAATATTTCCTTAACAGCCCATTGTAGGCCATAGTGCTCATGATAGTTAGGTTCCTCAATTTTGCGATGGTGGAAATGTTGCCAGCATTAGGCACTATCTACTTTTAAGCGTAAGGTACCTATCGATCTGAAAATGGTGGGCTTCAGCCTCCTTTAGGAGTACAAACGCCGTATTTTACTATGACTGTTCAATGCCACGACTGTTTATATTTAAATTTCTAAGATTATTTTTTTAATACATATATAAACTAGTTGTGTTTTTTAGGAACCAATACCTGCTTGAGTCCTGAGTGATTGCCTTAAAAGTGACATTGAAAATATTTTGCTTGGCACTCGACTTGTTAATTTACTAAAAACTTCTGCTAATGTTTTTTTATTTTCACCCATTTACATTCTTTGGTATTCTTTAAAGCATCAAGTGATGAAGAGCATTTGTTTATTGTTGGCTAATGTTTTATTACTTTTTAATTCCAAAACTAATACATCTTTCTATTGTCTATGGAAGTGGTCATTGGGATATGGATTGTACTACAACTACTGCCTAAATTGTCTAAAAAAAAATCATTTTTAAAAAAAATATATACTATTAGTATTATTTGAGGTAATTAAAATTGAAAAACAATAATGCTATTTGTTGTGTCCACTCTCATACTTCGTCCTGGCGTAGATTAAATAAAAATTGGTTTCGATTAACCAACCAGTTTGTTTTTTTTTCTTTGGGTTTTTATTTTATAAAATTCGTGGATGTGACTTAGAATTATAGTATTATAAAAATTAATATATTAAAAAATTTGTTACTGATTTCTTTCAAAATCTTTTTTAAAACTTAATAATCATGTAATTCACTTTTAACCAAAGTTTAATGAGTTGTATCAGGATATAGTCAGATAAAAGCAACTTTATTCTTTTTTTTTTTTTACTTATTTTGTGTTTATAAAAAATGATTGTTCTTTTTATGCTATTGTTAAATTGTATAATGTAACTGTTATTTAAATAGCAGAGAATTATTTTCTTAGTTTAAAAATAGTGTAGTTTATACAAGGCTTATCAAGTTCATCACTATTTTAGTTTTGTTCTTATAATGTCTTTAACTATTTTGTATACTCTAATATTTTTTAAGCATCAAGACTAAATCAAATTCTATACACATTTTTTAAATAAATATTTTTTTAGAGAACTACAATTCAATGTAACCAATTATAAAAATATATATATTTTTACTTACTTTTAATTACTTTTTTCTTATAAATTTATTTTTTTACTAATGTTTCGAAAGGTGATACTCCCAAAAGAAATTCTAAATCTATATATTATTATAGAAATAACTTCCACTATATTTTTTGAGTAATACAGTAGTAAGTATTAGTTATATTTGTATTCTGGAATGGCTCATTGTATATGGAGATTTTATTATAAACTTGCAAAACATCTAAACCTTTTTAAGTTACTAAATTGTAAAGATAAGAATGTAAAATTTATTTTGAATTTGTAGTTATACCTAGTCAAGTTGTGGAAAAACCTGAAGACCTAACAGATTCTAAGAAACCTAGCAATGAAAACACTCATCAGGTACCTGAGACTGAAATTATATCAGATATCTCATTCCTTCAAAAACTGGGTGCATCTATTGAAAGACACTTAGAGGAAAGTTTCTGTGAATGGGGAACTTATGTAGCAGAGCGTCCACTTTCTGTCATGTGCCTTTCATTGCTTGTTAGCTTTATTTTGGCTTCTGGTCTTTTGTTCCAGTTTTCAGTCACAACTGATCCTGTTGATCTGTGGGTCTCGAGAAGCAGCCAGGCCCGACAAGACATGGAATATTTTAACAAACATTTTGAGTAAGTAATACTATAACTGTTTTTTTGTTTTTTCTTAAATTTTTATTTGTAACAAATAGACTTTGACGGGAAGACTTTTGGATGAATTTCTTCTAAAACAAGTCTGTTACTTTACAACCATGGGTAAAATCTGTTCTTGATTAGGAAAACCAAAAAAATTTTTAAATTTTTTCAGTAACTTTGCAGTAAATAGATAAAAAACCCATAACACACTACACTTAGAGGTATCAATGGTAAAGCAGTTTGTTTTAAACAGTGAATTATTTTACAACACTTCGGAGTGTATTTGTAGAAGTTATTAAAAAAAATAGTTAAGCAAAAATTCAGTTAAAGTATAGATGGGACAACAAATGACATTTTACATGTAAGTGCCAAACTCTTGGTTTTATAAAATAAAACAGTGAGGGGAAAAAAATGTAAATGCTGCATGTAGAACAGTTTTTAATTCATATAAGTTAGTTTGGGTACACTGCAGTATAAGGTATGTTAAGCAATGGATAAAAAAAATAGGAAAGCTCTAATTAAGAACTTTCATTGAATTATAATGTAAATAGTAAATCATATATAATTAATGATTTAGAGTCATGTGGAAAACAAATATTAAAAAATTTCTTTTTCATTTGCTAAACATCAATGGATCTTTTTGAAGAAGTATTTAGAGTAACTTATTTTTAATTTGTTTATATGTATGAAGTGTATAATTTTAAGATCTTTATTTTATGAAATGTTTATAATGAAACTACTTATTCAGAATGTGCTCGTTAATTATACCATTAATGAACGATCAATTTTAAGTTCATGTCTTTCTAAGAATAAGTATTATAAATTTCTCTGCATTAAATTTGCTATGTCAAAGGCTGGCAACAAGACCTAAGTTCAGTGGTCGACCTAAGAAGTGAAACTACTGTAGTCGCTACTTTTTTTTGTTTTGTTTGTAGTCTAGTGTGCTACTTTAAAAAAAGTGTAGTGATTAATGCGGTACAAAAAAAAAACAACTGTAGTTTGTAGCGATTTCTGGCAACTGCTTTTAACGTTAGTTTAGAAAAGAAAGACTGTTCTAATGCATTTAATTGGTGCAAATCTTCATAGGTTCATCAATGGATGCAATGAATGCAACTGAGCTTTAACAGAGATTAGGCATTTAACAGAGATTAGGCATTAATATATAACTTAAATTTGAACTAGCTATTACGAAAAATAGATAATCACTTTGGTCACTCTCCTTAGTAAAGTAGTTACTACAATTCCAAAGTAGTTGTAGTAAACTACAAAAATAGTGTAGTTTTTCCGACCACTAATGAAGTTCTGTTAATGCACCAATGATGCCTTTAAAGTATCTAACATGATTTGTTCCTAATGAAGTTTATATTTGATACAAACACAATGAAAAAATTAAGGTGTATGAGTTAATTATTTTTAGAATCCATCCAAATTTAATTTATCATTTTTTTTTTTAAAATGCATTCGCCTGCTAATTGTAAAAAATGCATTAATTTGTTTTTGTTTCAGACCATTTTATCGAGTGGAACAGATGATTATTACTCCGAAGAACAAGACTTCTTTTGTTCAGAGTATTAAGGAAAAGACTGGAGTGAATACGTACACCTGGGGTCCTGTTTTTCACCGTGATTTTCTTTTAGAGGTAATATTCTTATTTTCTAACTAATAAATACTTATTCATTTTTAATTAATAAAATGTTAGAGCTTTAAAATTGTCTATTTATTCCTTTACATTTCCATTCATTTTGTATGGTGTAGTCTTTGCATTTTACGAAACTCTTAAATTTTTTAGAATTATTTTTTTCCCTACAATGTGATATTTTTGAATTAAAATATTTTAACAGTAAATAGTTACACAGCAAGCTGATGATTATCCATGATAGTGGGTAATACAGAGACATTCCAGTCTCTTTGTTTAACAGAGCTCCCACAGGTCAGGGAAGACTTGGAATTGTCAGAGAATTGTATTTTAACTCTAAAATGCAGGGAAAGTTGCAATTTTTTTATATAAAACTTGGAAAACTCCTATATTATATATCCTGGAAAATAACCAGTTTTAGAATTGTCAAAGTAATAGTAATAGATTATTGAAATTAGAGTTAAATGGTTCCAACATCTATTCTAATTATTTAAAAAAAAATTTACGTTTTAGTGAAACTTTTTCATGTTTCTATTCTCATTCTATTATATGTTTTTGCTCACAAAATCTAATATTTGAGAATACAAATAAAATAAATTCCAAAGTTTTCTGATGAAAAATTGCATGATCTAGATAAAATATGATATGGATTTCCAATGAAATGTACCTGAAAAAATTGGGGATTTTTTATTTTTTTTTATTTATAATTTTTTTTTTTTATTATTTTTTTTTTTTTTTTTGTGAAATAGAGTGGGAACCTTGTTTTTTTTTTTTTTTTTTAACTCTCATTGTGATGCCATTATAGGCGTTACATATTTCCTAGCTTTTAAAATTTCTTTTATTTTATAAATTTGATTTTTTTTTAAATCACTCTTAATCCAACTATAATTAAATTAAAGCAATTATTTAATGCTTATCATATTTTACAGGAAGTGAATATGAATATTTTATTCTTTTCTTAACAATCAATACTCTTAATTCTTTACTGATTAGAAAGTTTAAAATCTGTAAAATTATACCACTTTATGTAGCATTAAATAGTTTGTTTTTTATTTTATTAATTAGGTACTTGATTTACAATTGTCTGCAGAACAGTTAGTTGCAACTGTTGAAAATAGAACAATAACCCTTAAAGACATATGCCATGCTCCTCTAGCTCCTTTAAATACAAACTGTGCTGTTCAAAGTATCTTTGGGTACTATCAAAATCAACGAGAACTTTTAGCGGATACTAACTTTGATTATTTAGGACATTTTAAAGAATGTGCTGGGTAAGTTCATTGCGTGTTACAAATAACTTTAATAAATTTATAATTTTTTACGAATTTATAACTGTATTTTTAATTTTTCAGCTCTATGGGAGAAATTAAATGTTTTGCACCCTATGGAGGCCCCTTGCAATCCACTGAAGTAGCATTAGGTGGTTTTCAAAATTCTGAATATTACTCAGCTACTGCCTTGATCATTACAATTCCAGTTACTAATCATTATGATAACAAACTTAATAGAGATGCATTAGAGTGGGAAAAAGTGTAAGTTTCTTTTCTTTATGAATTTTCTTAACAGATCCTAATCTTAATAAATATTTGTTTTCAGTTTATATTTTTTTGTTTTAAAGCCTACATTTCTTTTTAATTGTTCAGTTTTAATTGATCCTGTATTTTAAAATTAAAGTAAATATTGAAACAAAAAAACTTGAAATGAATTCATAAAATTTCTTGTATTTCTTTTTTTAAATATTCATCAGAGAAAAATAATATATAATAAAATAATAATATATGACTATTGATTATATAAAAATTCAAGAAATAATGATTTAGTGTTTTGCATATTTGTTTTAACCATATATTTCTATCTAACTGAAGTAGAGTAAGATATTCAGGATTTCATGAAATATTTTTGCACACTAAAATTTAATTTGATTTTACAGATTAAACATAATTTTATTTCTTATTTGTTTTCAAAGGAATATTTTCCATTGATTGACATTCTAAAATTAGTTTTAATATGATACAGTATGTTGAACTTGCATACAAGACCCAATATGTAGAATACACAATAAGTGATATCTACATTACACATTGAGGGATGATGTCTAGTTAATGCTTAGATTTAAATATATTCAATATTAGACTAACTTATGGCTCTACTTTATACCATTTGGTTTCAAGAAAAGGTTTTAATTGGAAATTTTTTTATCAAATACTTTTATGACATAATTTTATTTTATTTTTCAGTTTTATAAACTTCTTAAAGGATTATAAATCTGATAATCTGACTATTGCTTTCAAAGCTGAGGTTAGTAAGCAGTAAAACAAATTTAATTATTATTATTTTTTATCAATGTTGTCTTATTTTACATATCTTTTTAATTCAAATTCATTTTTAGAGATCTGTTGAAGATGAGTTGGAGAGAGGAAGTCACAGTGACATAGTCACAATAGCAATTAGTTACATCATTATGTTTGTCTACATTGCTGTTGCTTTAGGCGAAGTTAATACCTTTAAGAGCATGTTGGTGAGTTATTTATCTTATTAAACAGTATGATAAAATCAAATATTTAGAAAGAAAGATTTTTTAACACAATATTGATTATAGCAGCGTTTGAAATCCTGGGTGGTCGACTGATCCAAGGAATTATTCATAATTTTGGGTTTACGACTACTAATGTTCAACTATGTAGCCTTGTAATTTTGAACCCAATCCAGAAGGCAATGGAACTCCTTGATCAAGTATTGGGAGAAATTTGCCTTTTGGGGGGACTTTTTAATGGAACTAATCCGTATTTGCGTTACATGAAGAGAAAGACCATGAGAACCTCCCACAGTTAGCCTGCCTGATGGCAAGTGAACTCTAACTCATTATCCGCCTACTACTCAGGATATTTCACATCAGCACTGTGGCCGGTGCAAGCTGGATGTGGAATTCACCTTGACCAGCCATAACTGGGATTTAAACCCAGTTCACCTCATTGGAAAGCGAACTTTCTATGGTCCAAAAGATTACTAAATCTCCTCTTAGACTGCTATGAAACAATAATCACTAGTCCATGGGACCATTAATTGGTCTGCCATTACTTATGTAGTGAGCATTACTTTTTAAATATTGTTGTTCAATTGTTACATCCATTTGCTCCAATTAATAAACTTTCATTCAAAATGAACTTATAAATGTGGTGTTATTTTATGAAGCAAGAAAATTATTTCAAGCGTCATATAAATACACATAATATTGAATTGCGACTGGAACATTTATGTTTGTGGACAAGCGCATAGTGATGGTCGGGCCATCAACATTCTTTTGTAATTTCTAATGCTGTCTATATAGAGAGTGTATAAATGAATTTTATGTTAGAAGACTCAGAAGATATATTTTGTTCAAACAACATAGGCAGTTTAAGATTGAATCTCAGCAGTTTAATGTTCTCTAAATTGCTGGCATAAATTACACTTAATGTTAGTAAGTAGGATAAATATGTTTATCTTACTACCTTAGTAACATTAACCTATTAATGTAGTAACATTACCCTACTGGCTGAATGTAGAAAAAAAAGTGGTCTCTTTCTCTTTGTAAAACAAATTGTGGTTATTAAAAAAAAATTATGATTGTTTATTTATGTGCTAGTATTTGACACAGGCTTTGTTTTTTTAGTTCATTTAAGTTCAAAACTGCAAAAAGTTTGGAGTGAATGTTGTTTTATAAGAGTTTATTATTTTAGAATTTATCAGCTGTGTTGAAACGTAATTAAAATTTGTATTCTTAGAATAAAAAATTTCACTGTGTTTTATAAATGTATTTTGTAATGCATATTATAAATTTTTCATATTGTTTAAAGTTTAAATTTTGTTTGCAGTAATTTAGTAAAAAGGCTGCACCATTGTACGCACTGCATCCGTGAAAAACATATCTAAAATTTTTCAATTATCATTGCATAGGCTGCACTTCCAATTTTAGTCACTATTAAGGAAAAATTCACTTCTAAAAACAAATCTTGAAAGGAGGGGTAGAAGCAAAACACAATGTGCGAATCCTGTGAGTCGGATGACTTCATTGATAAGAGCAGCAAGAATTTTATCTTCTCTTTTTTTTGTTCTCAATGAACGTTCATGCATCCTGATTTTCTTCGTCTGTCAATCAAAAACTTAGCTTTCCCTACCATATTTAAACTTTAAAAACAATATTAGTTAAAAATTAGAGAAATATACCATTTTCTGAGCAAATTGATATTGGTCCACTATTTTGAACATTTTTGTAAACATTTATTTTTGATTAAATCCACATTGATCTCTGAATTCTCGTGTAAAGCCCCCTTAGAAATAATATCGCAGGACAGATCAAGGCGTATCTAGCAGAAATTTCTCTTAATTCTTCATGAAATATTTTAAAATCACATTAAATTTTAACAAAAATGTTGATTTTATTTCCATTGAAAACTTGATTTATGTTTTCTTTGTTTGTATGATTTTGAACAGAATTTTGATTTATGTGCACTAATAAGTTTAAATTTTGATTTTTATGCAATTTTAAATGTTACTTTAATTTCAGGTTGATTCGAAGATCTCCTTAGGTTTTGCTGGTGTTTTAATTGTGATTGTTAGTGTTGTTTCTTCCCTTGGAATATTTTCTTTTGCTGGCGTACCTGCCACATTGATTATAATTGAAGTCATCCCTTTTCTGGTGCTTGCTGTTGGTGTTGACAACATCTTTATTTTAGTACAAGCATATCAGGTATGTTCCTTTTCCTGTTGCATATTAAGATAGTAAAAAATTATAGACTTCAATTAAAAGGGCTGTAAATTTCATGGGTTTCACCATAAATATAATGGTTTAAGATCATTTCTTTTCTTTTTTTTCATTTTAATTATTAAGCTAGTGGTTATTAGTTTCTCATCAATATTATCTTTGAAAAACTCTGTCTAAAATTGTTGCTCGGTTAAAATCATAGGAATGACACGCAATATACCGTAATTTCGTGCGTATAGTCCGCACCATGGTATAGTCCGCTGACCCGATTTTATATAAAAAGAATTTCAAAAATCGTCAGATAGTCAGCACCATGGGATAGTCCGCGGACGTCTGAAATTACGTTCTTTTAATACGGCAATATTAATGTATTTTAGAAACAAAGAACTAAGTATAAATAGAAAAAAAGTACTTACTTACTAATATACCTTCAGAAATAAAACGCTAAATACAAATTAAAAACAGTGCTTACTAATTAATCATATTTTAATTAATCACACATTCTACTACATTAACGAAAACCTTCAAAGTCCGATTCATCGGTATCAGAATTAAACAGTTCTAATATATTTTCGGGAAGAGTGTCCGAAAGTTCATTTTCAGCATCACTATCTTCACTGTCAGTGATTTCCTCGCTTTCACTAACAATCCCGGCTTTTATAAATCCCGATCGGATGGTTGACACTTTAACACTTTTCCAGGATTTATCGACCCATTCGGCAACTTCAGTGTATGAAGCGCGTCTCATATTTCCTCCTTTTGTGAAAGTATGTAAACCTTCCGACATCCAGTTCTCCCAGCAAGCACGTACGTGGGACTTGAAACTTTTGTTCACGCTAATATCCAGAGGTTGCAGGATTTTTATTAAACCTCCTGAAATAACGCTAAGTTCAGCACCGATGGTATTTTTTTTAGCTCCCGCCTTTACACTGTCTTTTATGTGTGCCCTCATGGAATCCATAATAAGTACTCCTTTGGAATTGAAAAAGGCACCTTCTCTCTTCTTCCAAACTTCTTGAAACCAATCGAGCATAATGTCCTCGTTGCACCAACCCTTTTTATTGCACCGTATTACGACGCTTCGAGGAAAATTTTCTTTGGGAATTGTTTTTCTCTTAAAGATTAAGAGCGTCTTCAACTTTGTGCCGTCAGCACAGCAGGCGAGCATCACTGTGAAGTGGGTCTTTTCTTGACCAGTTGTTGTTATTGATACTGTTTTCACTCCACAAGTATCGACGGTGCGATTCGGAGGGCAATCAAATGTTAATGGAACTTCGTCCATATTTATAATATTTTTTAGGGAATACTTCCCTTCTGCAATAACTTTCCTTGTAAACTGAAGGAAAGAAGCTTTTTTTTCATCTACGTCGTCCGGAACAGCCTGACACATTGTCGTTCTGCTGCGAACTCTCAAGTTTTTACGACGCATGAAGCGGTAAACCCAATTTATTCCTCCCTTGAAATCCGTTATCTGCATCTCTTGTGCCATGGACTTCGCTCGGAGACGGATTTTAACTGTTGAAATGGAGCGTCCGGCATTTCTTTGGTCGAGAACCCATCTCAGTAAATTTTCCTCTAAAGCTGGCCATTTTACTTTTCCGCGCCGATTGGATAGCTTTCTTCCCATGCTTTTTAACACATCCTTTTGTTTGCGCCAATTTCTCACCGCTTTCTCGTCCACTTCAAAATAACGGCCTGCTTCTCTATTTCCATCTTTTTCAGCTTTCACAACTACCTTGAGTTTAAACTCAGCAGTAAAACTCCGGCGATGTTTCACAGACATAATGGTGGATCACCGTTATCGAAGATGAAAGACAAAATACGAAAACAAAATACTGTGCAACCTGCTATCCTCGTGATAAGTGGTAATGAAATGTGACCTTCGACCCCACTCACTCCGTAAGACAGCTGTTGAGTGTAGGAAACGTACGTGGGGTGGAGAAGCATAAATCACAAAGGAATGAATGAAGGAAATCAGGGTGGGGCCAGTGATAACGTCAGCTGTAAAACAAATGCTTTCCCTCCTCCCCGTTTTTTCCAGGAAATATGTCTCTTCCACTTGTCATGCATGCCTCTACACTCCCCTTTTTTCTCCCATTGGTTGTTAAAAACATGTGAATGTTTGATGAATAAAGGGTGCTGAAGAGCTTGGGATAACCTTGAATAATCTTACAATTAAAATGTTCTAGAAGAGTTTCAAACTTTCAACTGAGGGTCAGTGAAGAGGAGAAAAAGCAATGTGTGAGAATTTTAGACAGGGATAAAAGAAAGACCGTTCTAGGCTGAGTCAGTTTAAAAAAAAAAAATCTGATTTGAGAAGTGAAAATAGGGGGTGGAAATGCTAAATATAGAAACTTGTTTTAAATGATTGGGAGAGCGCTTTTTATTGTTTTTTCATTGCTCATATTTCTGTCTGAGTTCGATAATCTTCTTCAGCTTAGTATTATTTTTTTATCGTTTTATCTTCAATTCTGATCGGCTGTGTTTTTGTTTTATTAATATTTTTCTTTCGTTAATTTTTGTTTTGTTTTAACATAACTTGTATTTAAGCTATCCATTTTAAATGCCTCCCATTAAGAGGAAAAATTATACCGTTACGTTTAAGCTGTCAGCAATTAAAAGAGAAAAAGAAACTGTGATAAATGGCTTAAAAAAAAGCGGAAATCATCCCAGTACAAAACGAAACCGAAAGTGATGCTGAAGGTGTGAGTGACGGAGATGAACCCGAAATAAACAATTAACTAGTAAACCTAATTTGTTCTGAGACAGAGAGTTCTGATTTTGAGGAATTTTTAAGTGCATTGATATGACTATATAGTGATTGGTGATATCTAAATAAATTATTCTTTAGTTTTTCTTGGAGCTCTACTTGCTACTACTCATTCGTTCTGCACTATGCTCTATGGTTTACTATCGATACGATACATACGAATGTTTTCTTGGAATCTCGCGCTGTTGTTTATATTTGATCATCGGCAGTTCACGACAGCGTGTTTTTTAAATTTCAACGATTTTAACTGTGAACAACCAGCGTATTATCCGCACTGGTGGATAGTCTGCAGCTTCAAAAATTCGCAATTTAAACACAGATAGTCCGTGGACTATACGCTGAAATTACGGTATATCTTTTTTATCTGTTTTTGGTTCTCAAATGTTGTGCTCTTTTTTTTTTCTTTTATAATTATTACTTAAAATTCCTTTTTTATTTTTACAATTCTAACTAACAATTTTGTACCCAATGAAATAAAAGAACTGATTTCTATTCTACAAGCATTAAGCAAGTAGGTAGAATGGAAATTTTTTTCTTTTTCCTTTATTTTAATTTTTTTATTAAAAAGTTAATTAAAAAATGAGATTCCTTTTTGGTCTATCAACAACAGTTTAGAAAAGATATTAACTCATGCTTGGAGGATAAATGTACTTTCAAGCTGTACATGTTAAAAGTAATGAACAAAGTATAAAATTCAAGTAAAATGTTAAATTCAAATCAAGTGTGTTAATTTTTTTTAAAATTGAAATTTTATAAGCAAATGTTATATTAGGTTGACTTTCTCTATTTGTTAAAATAAATTTTTATTGAAACTCGATTCAAACATTAGGAGAGTGGGAAAAAGTCCTAAATAGCATTGGTTGAATTAAACATTAAAATTGATTAGTCAAGTATTGTGTCATTTTCTCCCCTGGGTGTTGTCACTTAATTTAATTAAACTAAATTTATTGAAATTAAATTGTTTGAAACTAAATCTATTAAAACTAACGTATAAACATAATATAATCTTTTAAAACTAATGTATAAACATAATTTTTTATATATATCCATTATTATGATATATTCAAATGCTAAATTTAGTAAAATCATCTGAGTTTATTGTCATTCTGCTCTTAGCGTGATGAAAGGCAACCAGAGGAAACAGTAAGTAAACAAATTGGTCGAGTTGTTGGTCAAGTTGCACCAAGCATGATGTTGTCTAGTCTTTCCATGTCAAGCTGTTTCTTTATTGGTAAGGAAAACTTTATTCACGTTCAATCTCAAAATATTTATGATGCGTTTAAAAATATAGTTTAAAGTTAGTGTGCATTTTTGTTTTGTTTTTATAAATTTTTTATATTTTTGATGCAAAAGGTTTTAGAAATCTGAAAGAATTAAAGAAATATTACCTAAAAAGTGTTATTTTGCTTTATTGTAAAATGCATCAAACTATGCTACATTAAATGGATGAAGTATTTCGTAATTTTGGCAGGTCACTATACTCAAGTTTCTGAGAACGTGAGTTCAAATCCAGCTGGCCGAAAACTCTCTTGTAAATGGTGCATGTTAAATCTGTCGGGGGTCACAAACAAATCAATATCTCTGGGGGTACTGAATTGGAGATTGATTGTTCTCTGGTTCAGGTCAAAATTACGATTTGTGGATGATTGAATGAATGGTTGTATCACTATAAACAGGTGTGGTAGAAGTGGAATTCTTGGCCATAGATGGTGCCACTGGAAAATAAGACCAATCGCACTATTTTTGCCTTAGTGACCGGCGGCAACATTTCGCATTTTTACAATATTGTACCGATCAATACAAAAGTTTCTCATTGAGGATAAAAGAGAAACTGATTTGTCATTGATAGGTGAGAAAAAAAAAGAGTTGAAAGAAAGTCTAGAGTTTGCAAATGCTCCATTGAATAATAACCTTAAAGAAGAACTTGTTAACATGCATTTTGGTGAATACAGTAGAGTGTCGAGAATAGAGATCAAATCTGATCTAAATAACAAAAAATTTGGTAAAATAGACAACTTTAAGAAACAGCTATGAGAATGTTTTTAAATAATCTCCCATCTCATTTTTTTCCAGCCTTAAGATTGGCAATTTTATTTTTTAACAGTCGTTGAACAATTGGCGCAATTTTTTGGTTTATGATTAAAAATGTTCATCTCCGTAGTCTAGTAATTTTGAACGCAATCCAAAAGACAAGGTAACTCTTGGATCAAGTATTGGGAGAAGTTTGCCTTTGTGGAGAACTTTTTGATGGAACTAACCCATATTTGCGGTTCATGAAGAGAAAGACCACGAGAACCTCCCATGGTTAGCCTGATGGCAAGTGGACTCTAACCCATTATCCGTCTACCACTGAGGATATTTCACATTAGCAGTGTGGTCGGTGCAAGTTGGATGCGGAATTTGTATTGACCAGCTGTCGCTGGGATTCGAACCTGGTTCACCTCATTGTAAGGCGAACGCTCTATCTCCTGAGCCATCACTGCTCTAGGGTTGGCAATTGTAGTAGGGCCTATGATAGCATATTAAAAGGGGTCGTGTTTAAAAGTTTTCACTTCTGAAACCTGTTCCCTTATTTGAAACTCGGACTGAAGTTCTTTTCAATGTCACAGAAGGGACAAAAGAAGTCATTATTTCGACCCCTTTCAGATATTCTAAAAAGAAACTGGTCGATACATACGGTCCTTGAACGTTTCAGATAATTTGAAAATCCAGTGAATTGGCACTGGAATCATTAACACATTTTTGTATCATAAAATCATCTTTGAAATACAGAAAATGTTGTAACGCTGTTTTTAAAAAAATGTCCATTGAAATATTGCCCCTTAAGTCTAGGTGGAATGAATTTTTTGGATCACTAGTAAAAAGTTTATATTCAAATTTCTTGAATCATTCTGAAATATTTCAATATTCAACCCTTCAGTTAATGCCTTCAATTTATAGCTGACAATAGTATACTCTTAGACTTGAAACTTAGCATAATTTTCAAAATATGCTTAATATGATTTTTCTCTCTAAGTTTTCCATTTATTACATTTCAAAAGTCACTTTACATTGTCTTCTCCAATATGAGGTAATAGTGTCAGTAAAAACAGCTCTTAAATGTTCTTTGCTGTTATACATTGATTCCGAGCTAATAAGTTAGTATTTCCCTTGGTAGTAAATGTTAAAATTTAGAATATCAATGCTTCCAATGTTAATTTAGCATAAAAATTAAAAATGAAAAATCAAGTTAGTAATTTTAGTTAATAAAATCCTAATATTCTTTTATTCACTCATTTATCTCTTGCTAAAATCACTTTTTAAGCATGTTAAACTGCTGATGCCACTGTTGATACTATAATTAGTTTGTAAAATAAATTTGTGCTTGGGGTAATATAGTGATAAGCCATATTTTTTCACTTGAAACTGCCTTTTATGTTATTCGGGGACAGGTGCTAGCAAGTTTGTAGAATTGCCCCTAAATAGCAGCACAATAAGCCTAAATTGCGTTCATGAAAACCGCGATAATTTCCACCAAAAATAGCTTCATTTAATAAGTATTTTACCAATTCCCCATCTTTACTAAACATATCCTTTTACGTAATTTCTGTTTTTCATAAGTTTGTTATAAACCAAAAACAAAATTCGAGGTCTTTTAACAAATCCTGTTTCCTAAATAAAAAGGGTATACAGCAGAATTACTCTTTTTTAATAGTGTTTAATAATAGTTCCCTTTTAATAGTATAGCTCCAAGTTGATTGAAATAAAATGTTAATGTTTTAATAACGTTTTCTTATAATATTACTTTTATTATTAGTCGTTTTTATCAGTTATTTATTAATATTGTTTTTCTGTAATAAGGCTGTTTTCTCTCTTTAAGAATATATTTATAATTTCAGGGGCCTTGACCGATATGCCGGCTGTAAAATTGTTTGCTCTCTATGCTGGAGTAGCTTTGCTAATTAATTTCTTTCTCCAAATGACATGTTTCCTGAGTCTTTTTACTTTGGATGTAATAAGGCAAGAAGTAAGTGTAATTACTTTTTATTTTGACATTTATTTAAAAGTAATTTTGTTATTGTTTAACTGAAGAAACTTTCACATTGTCAGGATTTAGCAGTCTTCCAAATTTACTTTTTCTATCTAGCTGTTTAGTTCTTCCTTATATTACAATTTTTTATGCAATTTAAAGGTTAATTTTTCAGTATTTCTTGGAACTGATTACCCAAAAGTTGTCAGATTTTGGGTAATCAGTTTCAGGTTTTATGATTCTATTTTGAATTAATAATTTTATAGATTTTTTTCACGGTACAACAGATTCTGGCTCTGTTGTGCTGTGAAAAAAATCTGTGTCATTAAATTCTACATTTAACCCAGTTTGAGCCCTTTTCATTATTGTGAAGGCTTTATAATGTTTTAAATTATTTTTTTGTAATCATGGAAACTTGCATTTAAATATGGCCAAGTTAGAAGGATTTATTGTTTAGAAGCACTATTTTACTGTTTTGATATTTTATGTCTTTTTACTTGTTACTTTCATTATTATTATTATTAACAAAAACTGTGTTTTGTTTCTAATTTTAGAATCACAGATTGGATCTCTTTTGCTGTATCAGAACAGCGAAACAAGATAAAGTGAATACCAAAGGTGTTCTTTACAAGTTCTTTAAGAATGTCTATGCCCCTTTGTTATTGAATAATTTTTCAAGAGTCCTTGTGGTAAGTTATTTCTACTTTCATAGTCTATAAATCGTGGTCTATTTCTATTGATAATTTTGTTTTTGCTTAACCCTGTGGTGATGTGAGCCCAACTCTAAAATCCTGAAAATTTCTTGAGCAAAATCATTCATGCACGTTTCAAAAAATTAATGTCTTTATGAATTTAAATCATTTAAATTTTCAAAACATTAAATTCTAAATAAATTTATATGCAGCCTAATTTAAATGAATAATTATGTGTTAGTTTACTTTATCTCCAATCACATTTATTATTCTATCAAAAAAATATTTACAAATGAAAGAAATGCCAAGTATAAATTCTAGTTCTAATATTTTTAAATAAAATATGCAAGAATTTTGATACATAAATGTGATCGATGATTTCTTGAAACTTTTGATCTTGGATTTCCGGATCGTTATTAGCGAATTTTTTGTAACACAATTACATCTATTAACCAAAATAAAATCTTATTTATGTATTTCAACAAAAAAATAATGTTGTGTGGAGCTGAACAAATTACTTATTTCTTTTTCAATTTTCTTATGTCTTTTTGTAAAAAGGGACAAAATTTACCGATATAAATTTAATTTTTGTAATTTGCTGAATAGTTTTTCTCCCATAAAAGTGAGAATCTTGATAGGGAAATGATGAAAATTCTAGTTTCAATAAATTTTTATTACTCTGAATATTGTTTAACTCTAAAACTTTCAATTCAGAAAACACTTTGCTTGTGATCTATTTCCTAATTCTTATTAAGCCAGACTAAAATAGTACTGGAAATAGATTAAGTGTTTTTATGTTAGCTCCTTTAGTTTGCACTAATATAAATTGGCTCTGTTATAAATTGGCCTTATTGAGTCTAGATCAGTCTAATTGCTAAATGGAAAAAATTTCTAAGAAATTTGTTTCACTCTTAAATTGAAATCGAGATAAGCCAAAGCTATACTTGTTTTAACTGGTTTAAACAATTTTAATTCTATAAATCCACTAAGTGGATTCAGAATTTTATTATTCAAGACCTCTTGTGAGATAAATTAGCTGATAAAATTTTTTTAGTAAATACTTTAAATCTATTAACTAAACTCAGTGGTGGTACAGCCCATTGCAGGCCAAGGTCTACTGTGCCAATTTCAGTTTTCTTGACCTGGGGTGCAGGAGCAGATGTTCCAGTTGGGTGGCTAACTGAACACGGAATGCCCAATGTTTAGACCCAAACATGCTTGGTACTCATTTTATCAACCCACTGAAAGGCTGAGTCAACCTTGGCCAGTCCGAGGATTGAGCCTAGTTCCTGTGGCATGAGAGTGTGAAGCACTACCACTCAGCCACCGGGCATCTTAAATCTATTCTCTCTGTTTAAAATAAAATTGTAATTTATTTTTGCTGTATTCTTTGAATAATCATAAGGCTTGTTTTTGCAGCTAATTGGATTTTTTGGTTGGTTATGCTCATCCGTTGCTGTTTTAAACAAAGTAGATATTGGGTTGGACCAAGAATTGGCTATGCCCGAGGTAATATTAAATTTTTATTTTATAATATCCTATGTTTTATCATAATGTCATTACTATAATGTTTATAAGCTTTAATTTCAAAATCTAATTTCTAGGATTCATATATGTTGAATTACTTCCGATATCTGAGTAAATATCTTTCCGTTGGCCCACCTGTTTATTTCGTCATATCAGACGGATACGACTATTCAAACGAAAGTTTACAAAATAGCATTTGTGCTAGTCAAGGCTGTGATGATAACTCAATAATGGTACAGTTGAAGTGGATGGCAGATCGAAGTAACAGGTATAAAAAATAACTGATAAATTTGTGTTTTAATAGTATTTCTCAAATGTCTTAATAAGTATTATATTTTTGTAATGATTTTATTTCAGGACTTACATTGCATTGAGTCCTGTGAGCTGGCTCGATACTTATTTTGAGTATATGCATAGCCAAAGTTGTTGCTATCATAAAAATAATACTCATTGCCCTGCTGAGTCGAGAACAAAAGAATGCCAGTCCTGTAGCATCCCACGATCTCAGCGACCTGTAGGAGATTTATTTAACAGAAATCTTAAATATTTCTTGCAAGAAACGCCTAGTCAGTTTTGCTCAAAAGGGTAAACATTCTATTTTTGTCATTTTATATAGTTAAAAAGTTAAAGTTCAGTGAAAAATATTGAATATTGACTATTTTAAACTTTATGTGTAACGCTTGTCTTTTATTTTCGAGTGTCAACACCAAATCAGAAACTTTTTAAGAAATTTTTTTTAACCTAGATCAGCTTATAACTAACTGAAACATAGAAGCTTGGGTGCCACTTTTCAGTCCTGGGGACTGAAATCAGTTTTGAGAATAGTCATTGGACTAAAATCCATCAATATCTCTTTTCCATTTGTTTACTTAAACTAATTTTCTTTTTTTTTCTTCTTGAAAATGAAACATATTTTGTGTTAAAAATAAATAATAAAATAATTTTTTGAAAACAATGTTATTTTTTACAATTATTGCAAAATGATCACTCTGCAATGAAAGAATGGGATTTGTACTAATACTGAATCTAAATCTGCTTAAGTTAATATCCCCCCCCCCCCAATGCATTGACATGTTGGCCAAAGATATATCAATGTTTATTAATTTAATAATTATTGTACTAGAATGAAAATTAATGGTGAAGCAAAAAATAAATAGAGATATGAATGGTTTCAGAAAAAAGTTAGTGGTTTTATTATTCAGTTATATGTGTAAAAAAATACGCGATTAGCTATTTTTGTTTGCTAAAAACTAATTAAGTAAAGAAAAGAAATTTTTAAAAAAACTAATCATTAAGACCATTATCATTATTCTGAAAATTCCAGTGAACAATGCTGTAACATATTAATTTGACAAAAAATAAGTTCAGTCGTGAAATTTTTTCAGAGTGGCACCTATGATACACAAAATACTACTTGTAAGCCAAAAATAATACTTGTAGTGTGTCTACCACTATAATTAAATACCAGTTCACTAGTATATAAGGCATTTTAACTCACTTCTATCTTCGGGTCCCTTTTGATAGATGAAGGTTAACAAGATTCTAGCTTCCATATACTAAAATATTATAAGAAGATACATGTCTTCAACTATTATGAATTTTTAATAGTTGAATCTTGAAAATATACTTACTGAAATGTAAGAAAAAGAACTACGAATGGAATAAAGAATACTTCTCTCATTCAGAAATAAGGTATTAAAAATTTGAAAAATTACTGTACTACTCATTATTTTATATTATTTGATGTACAAAATTTATTACAAGAAATTATGACAGTTTCTATTTTTTCTTATTCATGGGTTTTAATTGTAAAGTAAGGTTTAAATAAAATGTAACCATAAACTGGTTTGTAATTTTTCAAATTTGTTCAGTATTTAAGAGTGCAGTTTAATTTGGAGTAACCTAGCATCAGGGGTGAAAGTTTTCCGTATTTTAACGGATTTCCGTCTTTTTAAAAAAACCTTTTAAAAAGACGGAGCGAAACGGAATATTATTAATCTTCTAACTAATTATTTTCGAAAGAGTTAAATCATTACTATTTATCAATCACTCTATTTTTTTTGTGTACTTTTATTTTAAGAATTGTAAATTTTTTAATGAAATATAAATTGATAAATGGTTTTAGTTTGTAATTAAAATTTCATAATTTTTCTTTTTAAAATTGATAAGTATAGATATACTGTAAAGATAGTTGTGTACATGCAATATGTTTTTAATAAATATGTCTTAATTTTAATAAGCATTGTAGACTTAACATTTATTAAATATCTACATTTTGTTGAATATTATTTTTACTATTGAACTATGTTTAGCTTGAAAATTGTTTTTGTTATTTATTAACAAAGTATTAACTTAGCTTAGTATTATTCTTTTCCTTAAAATGCTAGCACTTTATTTTATTAGAAAATTAAATGTTTGAAAAAAAATTAAAAGCTGAGGTAATTTTTGCTTCAAATAACTAATTACTTTGCATTTTTTGTTTATACTCCTGAACAATAGTAGGTTTGTTAAAATAAATATGGAATGTTTATAAGCCTTATTTGCATTTTGTGTATTTTAATTTTTATTGAAAAATTTGTTCAAAATTTTTATGAAAAGAATTCATATATAATTTTTTGTTTACTTAAAATTATTGGACGGGACACACCCACTTCTGAAATTTTCAGTCTTGACAATTTTTGAAACTTTCACCCACACCTAGCATTTTTATGGTCTAATGTTGGCTAGAAGTTGAATGTACCCTTTTATTTATTTTTGACCTATATTTAATTATTAGTTTCTTAATCTCTCACACTGCAATATGACTGAGTTATTTTGCAATATAATAGTCATTTTTATTTTTAGTTATACTATTCATTCTTATCATTTTATTGTTCATTTCCATTTTTTATTATATTTTAGCTTTATCTAAGTATTTAAAGCTATTATTGAATTTTGGCAAATTCATAATCTGCAGAAAGAAAATCACATAAGTTTTTTGAAATTGAGCAACTCTTAAAGTTATATGTAAGATTTAAAATAATTTTAATTCTTTTTTTAGAGGACGAGCTCAATTTGCAGGGGCTGTTGAACTTAATTCAGATAATGGAGTTACTGTTGGTGGTATGAATTTTTCTTTATTATTTCCCACTACATCTCCAAAATTCATGAACTGTCATGTGGTTGAATTATTCATGCATGTATACATCATTAAATGAAGTATATAAAAACTTTTTAAAAGTATTTAAATATGTTTGAGCATTTTTAAATTGTTAGTGTTTTAAAGCATTTTTACTTTTAGCATTCTTTAGATTAAAAAATATATATATGCAATTATAAATGTGTCCTTATCTTGCTTTATTTTTCACTAAAAATCATTAAGCATAAAAATTCCAAAGAGATTGTTTTCTTTATGTGCTTTATTCAAACTATTCTTTCTTAATATTCTGTAAAAGTTTTTTTTAAAGGATTTACCATTATATGAAAAAACCCTAAATAGTTTATAATATGCTATTTTGTGTATGCTATAACTGTTAAGAGTTTGTAATGGTTGTCTCCAACTTTCCTTTCTCTAGCTAAAGATTTCTATGCAAAGTGTCAATCAAAAGAAAAGTTCCTAATTTTTTAAAAAATAAATGTTTGTGTTTTAATTTTCAACATTTGAAAAGTTACCGTATCACTGTATTGTTTGAACTCATAAAAATGTATAAAATTTAAGAATTAGTATTTTTTTGTTTTCTTATTTACTAGTAAAAATTTCATCAAAATTTTTAAATATTAAAAATATTTATCTACTTAAGAGACTGATTTTTTAAGTAAAATATTATAAAGTTTGTGTTCTACTTAGAATTTAAGGCACTCAAAATGTGGTTTGTTTCTTTTACTTACTCGGTGAAATAGATAGAAAAAAATATCTTTAAATAGAATTTAAAAAACAATAAATGATTTTGTGGAAATTATCTTTTTTTTATTATGTTTCTATCTGTTTCAGCAACAAACTTCATGACTTACCACACAATACTGAAAACGTCCAAAGACTTTTATGAAGCCTTACGATGGTCTAGAATAATATCAGAGTGGCTGACAGAAAAAATACAAAACAAAACTTCATCTAGTAATGTTAGAGTATTTCCTTACAGGTTTGTGGCATGATTTCCTTCTTTTTATTCTTGTTAAAAAAATCTTGTTGTTTAATTCCTATCATATACTTTTGAGTTTAAAAACATTTAGTTTTGATCGAAACTAGCTTAAATATTTCATGTGTGTTAGTCGAAGCCAACTGAAATTTCCTAATTAAATTAATATATTAAATTCGCTTGTTTTTAAAATTAGGGCAGAATTATGCTTTTATTATGTACGATCTTGCTTCGCAAACCAACTTTTCTTTGTTAACCAAAAGAGAAACAATGCTATTTGTGAAAATTTTAGTACAATTCTTTTTTACAAGCGTGACAGTTGAATGGTTAATTGCCTGAAAGGTGATTAAAACAAATGTAGATTATATAGCTTTTTAAAAATTTCTCTAATATAACATTAATTTATTTTTCAATATGTATAACAACTATATATGTTGTATACGCAGTATATATTCTATGAAATTCTATATTAAAAGAATACCAACCTGTTAAATATAATTAAGTACATGTTTTTGTTTTAAGGTACAGTTTATAATTCAAAAAGTCAGTTTAAATTTGCTAATCAGTTTGAAATTTAATAAAAACATAAATTCTTTTTAAGAATTATAAATATTCTAAAAGTAACCTTAGTTTAGAAAATAAAGGAAATTTTTGTTTTAAAGTATGAAAGAAAGTGAAAATGCTGATTCATTTTTGCAATAATTTTTTTATCATTTTGCTTTCCTAGACATATCTTCACAACTTATTGTGCAAATGAAAATCTTTTGGCAGATTTTAAATTATTACATTAAAGGAACTACTCAACCAATTTTTTCCCTTCAAATTAGCATTTTAGCATAGAAATAATAAAGATTAACATGTGTGGTTTTATTTTGTATCTTTTTTTGTAAATACGTATCTTTTAGTCAATACTTAATTTTTAAAAAGTATTAATATCTCATATCACTTAACGGATAGAAATTTGGTGTTAAAACTTTTCAGTGTATTAGTATTTTTGTTGATCTACTGCAATAGTCAAAATTTGTGATTATTATTGTTATATTGCAGTTCATTAATAATTTTTTGTTTCCTTAAATTTAAATCATTATCAAGCTAAAAACAAAATATTTATGTTAAATTTTGGACAAAATGTTTTTCCTTGTTCTTAGCATTTTTGTTGACTAACTGTAACTCTCAAAATTAATAATCATTGCTTTAAGTTGAACACTAAGCTACTTCTAAAATTAATTAGTGTGAACATGTAAAAAAATAGATGTGTTCAATTATTAAAAATATATATATATATGTTTTGCATTTTTTGTGAGTATTGTACAATATGTTATGCTAAAAACATATGTTTCTGGTATGAAGGGTGTTGATTGTAATATTTGAAAAGCTGTATTTTCAGTTCCTGTTTTTAGTTATTTATAGCTGATGTAAGCCAGATTTAGTGGATGTTCTGTATATGAATCTGAATGATTATGAATGAGTCCTTTTCTTCCCTTTTCCCATGGACCTCCATCTGTTGTGTGCATCAATTTTGAATGATTTGGAAGAATGTTTAAAGTGTGATATCATGTATAAATGTCAATGTGGTATATTTTAATTGATTTCATTTAAAAAAAAGCAATTCTGTAAGTAATTAGTAGTTTGAATTAAAATATAACTGGTTGATTTTATAATTAATTTTTAATTTTAAAATTTTGTAATGATAATGATAATACAGGTAATGATAATACAGGTAGAATATTTGTTTAATGAATAAGCAAGTTTATAATTCTCTAAAATAACACATTGATATAAAACTTATCACAATTAAAAAGATTAAATGAACAGAAAATTTTAAATTATTACAGTACTTTTATTATTTAAAATAAAAAGTATTATGCCTGTTACTTGTATCAGAATGTGAAAGTCTAATAGCATAATCTGAAAATATTTAGTTGTAATTAAAAACTAGGGTAAAATTAACGAATAAAAGAAATTATTTTGGAATGTAACCATCCTATAATTTACTCAACCATTGTTAAAAATAATTGTGCACTGTTGATTTTTTTTTTTTTTTTTTTTAATGATACTAAGATTTAAAAGGTTAAATTTATTATGTATTTTTCATTTCAAAATCATATTCTAAATTTTAAACTAAATAGGGAGGCTATTTAAATTTTTTTTCTTTTTTCTGTGCAATATGTCGGACAAGTATCATTCATATTTTTTTTATAAATTTGGTTATTTCAGGGTGCGTAGCGTTTTTAAAAAGTGCTTAAAGGTGCTTATATTTTATTTCCATTTTTTAAAAACCCTTAATTATATAGATGGTTCGTGCTTGAAGCCTTACCCGCAGCATTCATTGTTTCAAATTTTCTGGGAATGAAGCCATTTCTTGAAAAAGAAACTCAGTAAACAATTTTACATTGTCGAATTTTTATGGAAATGAATTCAGGAGATCACTTTTTCTTACTTCAACCAATGCAGTAACCAATCTTAAAGGGTGGAGTTGTGTAGTTTCACAATTATTGATTGGTATCTTTCATTTCATTTTAAATGGGAATTCTCTTATGGTAAGAGCAGTGGTGTGGTTTTAATATATGTTACGGGCGGAGTATCTCCTTCTGACATAAATATATATGTGTGTGATTGTAAATGTTTAATGTGTCTAAATGTTTAAAATGAATAAAGAAAACTTTTTTATATCTACATCCTACTTAACGTACATTAATTCGTTATTCAAGTAGTGCATAATGCTAAAGGGGTTTTGTCCCTAGAACGAAATCCTCTGGGTGGAAGCAATAACGTTGACAGCAGCTAATTTTGAGTTCTTTAAATATATATGTGAAATGCATTAAATATTCACCACCTATGCTATTTAATTTTCTTTAAGAATAAAAGTAACACTAAAATAACTTTTTTAATTGGATTTAGCATATGTGATTATGTGATCCCAGGGTGCCTAGCGTTTTTAAAAGGTGCTTATTTTCAATTTTTGTTTTTTAAAAGCCATTAAAGGTGCTTTTTCATTGGGTGTTTTTAAAAAGTGCTTAATTTTCCTTTTTTCAAAATGAGATTTTTCCTTTTCTATGTTGGTTTTCACTTCGAATTATGCAAAAAGACACAGTTCACGTTGTTCTATTCAATGTTTTCATAATTAATTCAACCCCAATCTATTTCGGCGTATAGTCAGTCCGTAGCGTATGAAAATGCCATTCGTTTTTCATGATTTTTGTTAATTGTCAAAAACAGTGCCAAAAGTTTTTTTTTTTTTTTTTTTTTTTTTTTTTTTTGACACGACGGTTAAAACAAGATAAAATTGTTGATTGTCAAGAACTTTCCAACCCTGCCTAATTATGATATTTTATTAAAGTGCTTAAAAAGATTTTTTGAGTGCTTGAAAAGTGCTTAAAAGATGCTATTTTTTGTTGAATAATTCGGCTACGCACCCTGTATTAATTTGAAAATGTTTTGAGTTTTCTATCATTTGCATATATATAATGAATTTCATAATTAAAGGATTTTCAATACTTATTTTTAACCAAAATTTAAAGATAATGTAAAAAGGCAATTTTTTGTGTAAATGAATACTATTTTTAACAATTATAAATTACTAGTGTTCATTATTTAAAGAAAATTAATTTCATTTAAAAAATGTCCACATAAATTTTTGGAACATTGTTAAAAAATTTTCCTTTATTTTTATTTTTTAAAATTTAACTGTTACATAAAAATTAATGATCATAAAATTTTAATTTTTAGTACTTAAGTAGTTTATAATTAAAAGTTAGATTTTATCATGTATATTATTTAAAATTTTGAAGGAAGTTAACTGTGGTATGATATTACAGCTATAAAATTTCAAAATAACAATATGCTAAAAGCTGAAAAACATTTTCATTATTTTATCCTTATTATGGTGAAAAAACAAAGTGTAATCTTTATTTAAATATATTTAAAGTTTTGACAAGAATTGCTTAAAACTTTTTGAATATTATGTACAATAAATATTAAATGGACCGTATGTTTTTTTTGCAACAGTATTGTACACCCATTTTTTGAACAATATCTTACAATGTGGCCTGATACCTTCCGAAGTCTTTCATACTCTATATTGGCCATCTTTGTTGTGACATTCCTCTTCCTTGGCTTAGACATCTATTCAGCACTCATAGTCGTCATAACAATTGTCATGATTATCGTCAATTTGATTGGTCTCATGTTTTGGTGGAATATTTCTTTAAATGCTGTGTCTCTGGTCAACTTAGTTGTTGTAAGTATTTATTTATTTTGTTCGTTAGAACTAATTTAGAATGATATTTTTGAAAATATGGTTAACGAAGGTGATTAAATACCTTCAACTTTAATTAAAATTGATTAATTTTCAATCAGAATTGATAATTTATGCATATTAGTGATAATGTGATCTACTATAGTTTTTCATGTCACTTAGTGAATTTAATGCTTTATTTAAATGTTGACTCAGGAATAATAAAAAAGCAAATTTTTTGCTCCAGACCTAAATTTTTGCATCTGCTGATCTTGTATTAGTTATCAATTCATTAACAAACAATTGTGTCATTTAATAAAAAAAAATTTAAAAAATTGATTTTATGTAGGGGAGTGAAAAATATTTAAAAAACCAAGTCTGAGTCAAGTGTGAGTTAAAAAAATCCAAAATCAAAATAAGAATTGAAAATTTCTAATTTTCTGGAAAAAAAAGAAGATATATTTGTGTGCAGATCTATTAAATTCAAAAAATATATATATATATTAAATAATTTGAATAAATAATAATGTGGAGAAACTAGAACTAGCAACGCCTCCTAACGAGAAACTAGAAAAAACTCGGAGAGAGTGGTAGTGGACATACGACGCAGTCTGCCATGCAGCGCTCCTTTTTTTCTTCTTCTTCGTATATGTTGTGTCTGTGAATGTGCTGAGTGCTTATATATAGTCATCTTGTTTTTTAAAATAAATAAGTAAAAAAACATAGCCGGGTGCCTTTTATTCCCCCCCCCCCCTATGCACCACACCATCACCTTAGTTAGATAGCTATTACAGATTATAGCAAATGCTAATCTTTTGTATGGCTTAACATTTTTATCAACACCATTTACCTGTTACAGAAAAAGTCTGAATTCTTTAAAGAGTAACATGAGAACAGAAAAAGAAGTTAGATTAGGGGGATACTATTAGTCACTCAATTTTTCTCACAGATTAATTAAGGAAAAAAAATTGCACTTCTACCATAACTAATTTTGACTGCTTTTTTATGGGAAATTAATATAAGTTTGTTAAATAGCTCATGTATTAGTCAATATAAAAACTCCCAATTTTATTATCTATTATTCTTAGTGTATTTTATTCAAATACTACTTTAAAATTAATTTTATGTTAATATATTTCTTTTACAGGGAGTTGGCATATCAGTTGAATTTTGTTCTCATTTAACACATTCATTTGCCATTAGTCCTGAACCAACAAGAGTGAAGCGAGCACAATTTGCTCTGCAAAAAATGGGTTGCTCTGTGAGTATATTTAAACGAACTTTGATAATGTCTTAAGAAAAAAGTTCTTAAGAGATAAACAAGTCCTCATCAGATGCTAAAAAGCAATTTCATTGTTTCTTTATTATTGGCATAGCTGGTTGATGCGATTTGTAGTAAAAATTTTATCAGTGAAATGATTTTCATTTTATGAGTTAAACAATTTTTCTTGTTTGTTTAAGCAATTGTGGGCTTTTGAGTTGAGAGTTACAAAAAGTCATGGTTTTAAACAAAAGCTCAAATTAAATTAGATAAATGTTATGATAATGGCGCACTTCGATACAATATTTTTTATTCAGTAAATAAAATTATATTTCATTTTAAGAAGATATTTTGGAACAAAAAAGTAAATAAATTAATTTTGAAAACACATATTTGAAGTATGTGTTATATTTAAATGTTTAAAACGATTTTAAAAATGGCTCAATATTTTAAAGAAAATAAAAATTCCAATTTGTAACCGAAGAATTATTTAATTAATGTGATATATTTGTCCCTTTTTTTATTTGGCTAGAGTTAGATAGAATTAGTTTCTAATGTGATATTAAGGCATTGAAATTTTGAATCTGGTATTTCAGTAATCACTTTTTGATGCAATCAATTTGTGTCGATATAATTCTAAATCCCTGTGGTGCTATAATTTTATCGGCTATTATTGCTGAAAATTTTCTCTGTGTTTTATTTTTTAAATCTCTATATTTTTCATGCATTATTATTACGACATACAAAATTCATTTCGAGAATTTTTTAGTCACGTTTTGGTTGTAGCTATACCACTGTTTTTTCGATCGACTTTTTCTCTGTTATTGCTACTGATATCCACCTAGTTTTTTAAATCTCGATATTTTCATATGATATTATTATTAAGAAACAAGAAATTCAAATCGCACATTTGAGTAATTCCTTTTTTATGCGCTTGATTTGCACTAAATCCATGCAATGTTTAGATTTTTTTCATCGGTTGTGGCTGTTGCTTTTCGTGTGATTTTTTTAAAAATCCCGATATTGTGATAAGAAAAATTTTAATTGCGCAGCTGACTATTAAATTTGATGTCATATTCTATTGTTTCTTTTTTTCAATAAATTTTCCAACGGTTATCACTACTAGTTTTCACATATTTTTTAAAATCTTGATATTTTTAATGAGATATTATTTATTACAACACGTGAATTTCAAAGCATGTATTTAATTAATGCCTTTTTTACTGCCCGATCGGTGTGATGTCGTCGGAAATAGAAGTTTTTTACTAATCACACATTTTCCAGTTATTGCTGTAAGTTTCACAGTTTTTTTTTTTTTTTTTTAATGCAATGATGTCTTGCAAAGTGCAAAAACAGAGGAACGTGTAACTTTTAGCTATATAAAATGCAATTTTTTTATGTATTGATAAAAGGATAATTTATAAATTTAAAAAAAAAAAATTTTTTCTCTTTTTAAATTTTGCAAATAAAAGAATAAAATAAAATTAAGTACTTAAAAAAACTACACATTGAAAAAAAAAAAATTCAGATATTGTCTTCCAGCAATAAATCTATAAACGCTACAATATTGAATTTAGTTACTAATTCCAAAGAATATGTGTTAATGAATAAAAACTATTAATTAGTTATTTATTTAAAGAAATTGCACCTATAATTCCATTAGTTGGCATAGTGGAAGTAAAAACACTCTTGTTTTTGAAGAAGACCCTTAAAACATATTGTTTCGAACAATAAAATTACGCAGATTAACGATTTAAAATAAGACTTCATGCATATTAGCTTTTTCTATAAGTTCTTTTAGCAATTGAATAATGAATATATCTTCCTATTTTTTTTTTCTCTTTAGATTCTGTCTGGCATTACTCTTACAGATTGTGGAATCTTAGTATTAGCATTTGCCAAATCCCAAATTTTTCAGATATTCTATTTTCGCATGTATTTGGGAATAATTGCTTTTGGCACATTGCACAGTCTTATCTTTTTACCAGTACTTTTAAGTTTAATTGGTGAGTATTGATTTGTTTGTTAAAAAATTATTTTTAGTTTGTCTAAGTTATAATTTTAGAGTTAGATTTTTTACGACTTTATGTTATTCTCAGTTTACTTTCATTTTTCCATCCTAATTCAATTTTGTTTCTTTATATTTAAAGATACATGTGCATACTTAGAACTAATGCATATATCTTATTAAAAAGTAGCTATAACTTTGATCTCTTGATATTTTAAACAAGCAGATGTTTAAACTCATTCATAATACTGTTATATTAATGCCATCTGTTGATTCAAATCAAAATTTCTGTAATTTTGATTTTCACCTAAACACTGATTAGTAATTTACTTGGCATAATTTCTTAAAATTTGTTAACAAAAAAAACAAACAAAATTATAATAAGAAACTTTTTTATTTACACACATAACGTACTTTACGTGGTTACCAGCAAAGTTTTTCATAGATTAAAATACTTTCCAAAACCTCGAACTGTCCAAAACCTGTCTGATTGTTTAAAAAGAAAAAAAGAAGATGAGCATCACTTTCAGGCTTGAACTGTAATCTGTAGTCTAATATATTTTGATGTTTTCCGCTGCTCCTTTAATGGTGATTCTTCCTCTTCTGATAGCTTTAATTGTTAAACGTTAATTGATGACCCTTAATGTGTAAACTTTTTCATTTCCTTTTTGACAAACATTTAAAAACATATATAAAGAGCAGAGATTATAGAACACCATGATTAAAACTGAAAGCCATTATTCAAAGTGTAAACTAAAATAAATCTATGAATTTGTTATAATTATTCATTATTGTAAATAAATGTTTGTATTTCTTAACAGGCCCTCCAGTTAATAAACAAAAGATGTACGATCACATACATCTTCAAAATATAGCATCTCGGTCCAGGATCACACCTGCAAATGATGTAAGTTCTGTTTTCTTGCTATACATTTTTCATTTTGTTTGTGTTCAAAATATTAATGAATGTTTATCTACACCTAATTAGTGCTGGGCACTATTGGAATTAATTTAAACAAGAAATAAATATTTATCATCACTTATAATCTTATATTAATAAACATAATTAGTAATACTGATTAGCAGAAACTCTCCAACATTGCAGCAGGCACTGCTGAGGATTTACAGTGTCTGCAGATTATTTTTGATTAAAATTTTTTTAAAAATAAATCTAACACACCAATCCGGCGCTACAGAGGATTTACGGCAACTGCAGATTATTTTATATCTAAGGTTTATTATTAAAAAGCTAACAAATTAATCAAGGCACTGTAGAGAAATTACAGCATATGCGGATTATTTTTGATTTTAAAAAAGCCTTCAAACAAATCAGATGGGGAGTTAACTTAAAGTTAAAAAGCTAAATTGAGAGAACACTGCAAAGAACAAAAAGTTAAGATTTTTTTATTACTTGTTTATTGCTACTTATTACATTCTTAATTATCTAGAAATTTATTCGATTTTTGTTTAGTATGATATAAGATTCAAATTAAATTTAAACATAAAGTTTATAGGTATAAAAACCTGTATTTGGGAATTTTGTTACTTGAGTCTTCGATTAAGTTGAATTTTAACAGTAATTATCTCTGTCTAACTGTGTTCAGGTCACAAACAGATTAGGATTTCTGAAGATAGTGCTGCAGATTCACTCCGTAAATTTTGCTATGCGACTCATTAGTTTTTAAATTAAAAAGATCAATCTTATAATATATATATTCTATTGTGGTGACATCTAGGGACAGAAGCAAAATAATGACAAAAGCCAAATAATCTGATTGGGAAAGATTATAGGATGGGCAGTGCATCATACGAAAGAGAGGGTTTTTTTACCCTGTATTTTAGCACATTTAAATGTGGCCAATGTTTGATAGTAAAAAATTTAGTAGATTTAAGGCTTTATTTATCGATGTGTGTTTTAACTTTATGTAAATTAATTAGCAAATATTTAAGGCTAGACCCTCGAACCATTAAAATGCATCTCTTAGTACATAAAAAATGAATCACACTATCAAAATGTATTACGTTTAATCAAGATTTTATAATCTTTGTGGAGAATTTTTTATTTCTGTTTTATCTAGTTGTTCATAGATTTTAAATAATTATAAATACATTATGTTTTCATAAGTTTGCAAATGTTGTTGATTGTTTAAAAAATTTTGTGGTTTTTTTTTTTTTTTTTTTTTTTAAACATTCAATTCAGAATTTACTTGCCATTGTTCTGTTGATAACAGCTTAGGAAAAAACTTAGTTCTTCTATAGCAGGGGTTTCCAACTTACATGAGGCCGGGGGCCACAATTAAAAACTCTAGTCAAATGTCAGGCTGCAACTTTGTCAAAATTTATATAGGACTCTTTTATGTTTGAAGGAACATTAAATATATTACTGTCAGATTTTTATCAAGTTCAAAACAAAAGTATTGAATTACAAATAATAATAAATATTTCCTTGAATAAATATTTTCTTGGGTGCAAAGCCTGAGAAATAAATTTTTTTTCACCGTTGGTATGTTAAATTTCACAGAAACGAAGAAATTCGTTGTTTTTTTAACAAAAGAAAAGTATTTTAAACCCATAGAGAATTTTGAAAAAAATTGTCCGCAAAAAAATGACAATTAATATATTTTAGTTCACGGGCCACAAAAAATGGCTTCGCTGGCCGCCAGTTGGTAACCACTGTTCTATAGTTAATAAACTCTAATAACTTCATTTTTGTTTGGCATTGTATGCTATTGCTTGCAACTGTAAAATTGTATCTTCAATAATGTATGAATTCCTACAGTTCCATTGTTGTTTGGCTATGCATGGAGATTTTTAATAAATCAATGTCAGTTTAAAATTAGCTTAATTTAAAATATACTAGTTTTAGAAACTGTTGTATTTTTCGATTCATGTATAAAATAAGTGTTTTGGTAAAGAGTATGAGAAAAGACATATTTATTAAAATAAGTAGAGATGAAATAATTACGTACCCTCTTTCTTATTCAACTAAAATAATATTTTTAGTTGAATAAGAGAATTAAGGATAAGTTTGATATAATCTAGTCTTGCTTGATAAACCTTAGTTTACTTTTGTAATAATTTTTTAAATAATTAATTTTAGAATATTTTTTTTCTTTTCAGGCATCCATGTAGCATGCACCTTTTACCTGTGATTACAAAGCTGCTATGTGAGGAAGTTCTCTAACTCATTAAACTCATTTGTAATATAAAAATTCTGATTCATTTGTCATTGTATCTCATTATTCTGACATTCCTCCTAGCGTTCTACTATATTCCACTTCATTTTAGCATGTTAATGTGCTAAAGAAGTTTCATGAGTTGAAAAAAGAGAAAGTATTACTGCATACATGTTTGATGTGATATGTAAAGCATATCATGCTTTTTGTTATTTCATTTGTATCTCTTATTGAATGTTTTCTTTTATTTAGATCAAACGAGGCATTTGGTTTCAACTTATTTACTTTTTTTTTTTTTTTTTTTTTTTTTTTTTTTTTCAAAGCTGATTTATTTTGTCCTTTGATTGTTGTTTATCTCCTTTGAAATACTGCAATAAAAAAAGCTTTTCTTTTCTTTTTAACAAGTTCCGATTCACTTTTATGAAAATATTTCAGAAACAAAATGGTTGTAATTACTTACAAAACAAATCTTAAAAAAAAAAAAACTGTACTTGTCAACTCAAAAGAAGGAAGTTCTGCAAGATTTTTTTTATTTATTATTTCCTATTATTATTATTATCATCATCAAAAGGAATAAATAAATCCAAGCCAATTCTATCCTAAATGCTTATTTAATTTACAAGCAATCTAGATTTGTTTTTTTAAGTGACGAAAACTCTCTTATATGGATCATAGACTTTGCTTCTTTTGAAAAACAGTATAAACATTTACCCACTTTCAACATAGTTGATTCTTCATTAACTGGGATGATCAGGTAGCGTTCTGTCCTAGATAATTCGATATCTTAGATCAAATTATACATATTTTCATTAAAAAATTAGAAAAAAAGAACATTGATAAAGAGTATTAATAAATGGAAAATTGTTTATTTAAATTTTACTCGTTGCATTTAGATATACAATTACTAGTACAATAGATATAGTCTCAGGGTTGATAAGACCATTGCAATAGAAAAAAAATCAAGGAATGCAGTTTTCATGCATATTAGGATTTTTTTTTTTTTTTTGGAGGGAGGTAGATATTCCAATACCGGTTGATGAAAAGTTTACATTATTATAATTTTTTTTTTTACTGTTTTCTGTATGTTTTTGAAATTTAAAATGGTTTTGAAACCAAATGCCTCAGCTATTAGCTTCATCTTTTTAGAGTAGAATTTAATTTATTTTTTAAGTTTTTTATCGACTAAAAATGTTTGATTCTATTTTGTTAGAACTTTTTGTCTTCTTTTTTTTTTTAAGTATTTGAAACAAAAACTTAATTATATCCTGCCTCATATACATTTGAACTATATTTTTAATAATTTTTGTTACCAACTATAAATGTTATTACCTAATCAAATTGAAATGCTTGCTGTGGGTCGAGTTGATGTTCACAAAACTATAATACTGTAATTAAAATTGTGAAATAAGAAAGCTCATGCTGTGCCTAATAACATTTATGTAATAAGAGTTTATATTTGTGACTTGACAAAAAATTGCTTTATACTCTGTATTGCTCGTCCTTTTTTATATTTTATGCGTCATTTTAATTGATGTGTGGAAGCAAATATTCTAAGCAAACCTGTCTTTTATTGAAAAGTCATAATCATATATGAAATATCCTGAAATGTTATAGTAGCTTAATTTCTTGAGCGTTATATAATCTCATTAAATATTATAGAAATCTAAGAAATATGAATTAGGATTTAAGAAAGAAAATTTTATTTTTTGAATATAATAGAAAATAATTTATAATTTAATGGACATTCTAATTTATACTCATTCATATTTATTTTTAATAATTTTTTCAATGTTGTAATCGTTTTTAAACTGTTCTGTGCTTTATCTAGAGCTCAAAGTGTCACTGTTTGATTGCATTTTTTTTTTTTTTTTTTTAATTGAGCGATGGAACCGTAATTGTTTTTGTGCACCAAATTAAAAATGGTGACTTCACTGGTCTCTTATTTATTATTTTGTAGTGTAACATCATATATTGTATGAATAAAATAGTTTCAAGTAATTTATAAAAATCAGTGTCTTTATTTTTGTTTATAGTTCCTAAAGGCTGACTGAAAACTTTTTGAAGCTAAAATGTTTCATTTTAGGTAAGAAAAAAATAGATAAGTGCGAGCAGTAGAATATTAAATAACAATATTGCTGTCTTAGCTTGTTGACTTGTTATGATGAAATATTTTATTATACACGAGTTACTACTGCTATAGGCTTAAAATTTTTCTTACTAAACTTCTAAATTACTTAAGGTATAATGATATTATTTATAACTATTAAGAAAAAAAGTGTCCCCATTGTGAAAAAGTTTATTCTCCAGGAAAAAGGTTAAAGATAGCACTATCTCACCAACTATAAGTGCCTAAGCAAGCAGAATATTCCAATTTCTTAATCGTCTCCAATCTATGATCTCAATAGACTGTTCATTTAATTTAGTTTAACGTCTCTAGACCTAAAAGAACAATTTTAAAAATGGATTAAAATGTTAAACTATACAAATTTATGTTATGAAATATATTAAATAAAGAATATAGTATGTAGGCAAAGTTAAATATCTAAAAGAGAATAAAATCATATATAAAAAAAAGGTTAAAGGTTGTGTTTAATTTAAAATACCTATAGCACATAAAAAAACTCAACATGTTAGGATAAATAAGGGAGTGGCAAAATCTCGAATATTTTACGTGTCCAAGCATCTTTTCAGATTGCCTATTAATGAAAACCTATCGTTAACCAAGTGAAAAATTACATTGCAACATCCTCAATAAGTATAAATCAGAAATGTTAAGTATTAATAATAAAGAAGTATTTATCACAAATAAGCATTGTTGATAACAAAGAAATAGATGTGGTAAGTCTATGCCTTCAATATGCATAACATTTATAGGTTATATAAAATGTAATTTATTTTCTATTTTTATTTTTTTTCCTTGTCTGATACAGTCTTCACCCCATCTGTTATTTTGGTGATTTTTAAAAGATTTGAGGAGGTACAGTATGCCATAATCTTGTGTATATGTGTGCTTAAGAATGCAATTTTACAAACTTTGTGCTGCTCCAAATACGAAAATTATTTGCTCCAAAATATATTTTTTCGATCCCTATTCTATTTCAACATCGTAATTTTTATTTGACCTTGGCGTTTTGTGCAATATAATCTTTGAGCTCTGGTGGAGATAAAATATTACTGCCTAAACAGTAAGACTTATAGTTGTTAATTGATAAGTGTTGCAGAGAAAGTATATCTGGTCACCTGAAATAGTACTGGAAATCTTTCTACTTGTAAATTAGATTTAAAGCAGTAAGAATGGACATGATTCTGTCATTTTTAGCTGGATTTCAGAAACGGTGCTATATTGAAGTAGTTAAAAAGAGGTACTCTATTAAATGTAAGTAGAAAAACAAAACAAGTACTCCTGAAAAGTATGATGGTGAGTCTTGAGTATAGACAATTTGAAGGTTAATTAGCTTGAGGTTTGGTTAACGCAACATAGACATTGGTCCGAACTAGATTTAATAGCATGCATGTTATTAATTTGAAAAATCCACCTCTATTAACACAATATTGGTTTAGTTTTTTTTTTTTTTTTCAGTTGTGTATTTCAACATTGCAGATAAATGTTACAAGAATAAACTTTCTAGTATATAACTTGACATTCCAGTTAAGTTAATATAATATACTGAATTATAATATTTAAATTTATAACAGTGACATCGTGTTTAAAAACGGAGAATAAAACACTATATAAAACCCTTTTTCTAGAGATCTTAATTCACTCAATGATTTGCATTGTACTCTATCTAATATGTACATTTCAAACATTAACTGCTATTTTATTATTGCTATTCTTCTAAATGGTTCACATTGAAAAGTAATTTTAAATGTAATGCTCATGATAGCTTGTTTCCATTTAATAATGAACTTATTGCATTTAACATGTGTATATATATGAAGTGGGTTTTATTGTTAGTACTACTATGTTAAAATCATTTCCTGGATACAAGGCCGGATTTACGTATAAGCTAACTAAGCTGCAGCTTGGGGCCCCAAGATGGCAAGGGCCCCCAGATCCCACTTTTTTTTTCTTTTTAAAAAAAAGTTTCATTTGGAGCTGGGGCCCTCTGAAGCTCAAAATAAATTTTTTTCTTTTTTACATTGTCGGATGCTTTTCAAAATCTAATCGAAGTGTTTACAAATATAAAATAATTGTTACTCTTCACTTCTCTAACCAAAAGGGCAATAAAACGCTCTTTTGACTGATGAAATATCCCCGCTTTCGCAACTACCACCCACAGAGTTGTCAAATAGCCGCTTAAAATATCTAAAAAATTACTGAAATTGTCAATTCAAAAAACAATTAACTAATATTTTTGAATTCGAATTTAAATAACTCCACACGTTTTTATTTTTTTTTGCCACCTCATTTTATATTATCGTATTATTTAAAGCAGACAGTTGCGTGTGGTTGTGCGATACTGTAAGTAAAAATGGCATACAAAAAAGCCAATTTAATCTCAGTTGATGCTCTCAATATTATATTTTTAAACTCCTCGCAAAAATGTAGTAAAAAAGGTATACAAATTAATTGTCGCAAGCAAATTAATATTAAGTAAGAACGAAACAAAAATTATATCGAAATATGTTGAATCACTAATGAGACAGGTGGGATGAACGACATCAAAACCAATTTGATTGAATAGTAAGATTAGAAGGTGTTTCTAAAATTCGGATATCTATCAGGCTTTTAATTTTTTTTTCTGTCACAAAATTTATCAGGGGCAATTCGTTAGATTTCAATATGGGTAATGCTCTTCGTTGATTAAATATTAAACTTTGACAAATATTTGTCTTTTAAAGCATTTCATTCTATAATAAAAATAATTATTCTATAATTTAATTATCTAAAACCAATTGCTAATTGATTTAAAGCTTTAGTGTGTTCTATTAATATATTGAATGCTCGTTTTGGCTGTTGCTCTTTCACATCCTAGCCACTGTACACTATCAGGAGCAGAGCTGATACTTCAAACCTGTTTCACATTTATTCTTTCTGATATTTAGTAGACTCTTTAATAAGTCCTTAAAAATATAAGCCTAAAATTTAAATAAATAATGATAATTTTTATTCTTGTGCAAAAATTTAACAAATGTGCTAAACAAAATTTGAAAAAATGCAAAAATAATGAAGGAATAATTCTTAACATAAACATCAATTGAATAATATTAGCTTACGAAATATTATTATTATTTACAAACAGTATTAATATCAATATTAATGGAGCCCTCACCTGCTGGGTGTGGGGCCTAGAAAAAATATTTTTACATTTCATAAGATTGAAAAATTTGCTTCGATTATAAACGGGCATAAGGAGTTATTAAACAGCTCGGGGGTGTAGGTGTGCATTCATTTTTATCTTTATAGCGATTAATTGCTTTTCTATTCTCTATATTGTTTTTTTAGTCACCATGGCTTATTTTTTACTAGTACGTAATTGCTAATTGATCATAATTTTATTCTTATATAATACATTAGAAAAAGAGAGAAAGAGAAAATTTATTAATTGAGAATCGTACCAAAATCAGGAATATATATAAAAAACTTTTCTTCAAAAAATACACCCTTTTAAGTAAATAAAATGTAAGGTATTAATTTCTAATTGCTTACTATTTCTAAATTCATAGCATCGAAATATTCATTTTATACAGAAGAAAATCAAATTAATTTGATATACTTAGTTTAATTGCATTGTTTTATTAAATTATTTCTCTGCAATATTAATATTTAAAATATGTGTAAAAGTCAAAGTGTAAGACAAAAGCTTTATTTCCAAGATTTAATTTGACATTCAATGCTAAGGTCCAGTTTTAGTATTTATGTCGAAATAGTTAGTGCGGAAGTAGAACACAGTAGTAGAGAAAAAATTACGATATTTCTCTCTCTCAAAAAAAAAAAAGAAAAAAAAATTTTGGTAACAAAACCAAAATATATGATACTTAAATCATTCATTTGGTAATTTTTCCGTTCGCATTGCAACAATTTATCGAAAATTCCGGTTTTAAAGATTATAGCTTTTATTACCAATCATTTAAAAAAATGCAAAACTGATAAAATAAACCGGATTAGTGATTATTATGCCATGCTCTAAGGCAGCGGCTCCCAATTATTATTTAGACTTCCTACTATGGAACCCTAAATAATCAGTCTTTGTTGGAACCCTAATAAATATCCGCGAAACCCCGAAATTACGATTAAAATTTATCAAGGTAATTGTGAATGATATAACTTAAAACAAAAAGACTATTTTTAAAATATTTAAGAGGAATAGAGATTTTTCATCGTTTTATCATTGACAATCATTATATTATTAATAACGTTTTATATCCGACAGTTAAATTTGCTGTCCTTGTGCTATATATAGTCTAGTTTTAAATTTATTTCTGGTGTTATAAGCAGAAAATGAATAAAATAAGCCGATTTATGGTTTACTTCTAAATGAACTGAGACTTATTATAAACGTTAAATTTTGAAAGCATTTTCTTTTATAAAAGAATTTGGCTATTTTATTTTGATTTGAAAAGTGCGGTACTAATGTAATATTTTACAGATGATTATTCTTTTCCAAATTAGGGAATTACCTTTAAAGGTTCAACATTCAACATATTGTTTTTAGAAATATATTTTCATTTAATTTCTATGTAATTGGTATTTTACTTTAAGTAATTTAATAAAGAAAACCAAACTATTATATAAGATATAATTTATAGGTTGGATGTAAATATAATCAGAGATTATAAGAAGTACTAACTAGAAGTTATAAAGTATTCATCCCTGGCTATAAAAAGTAGTAATTCGCGAAACCTCTTTAACTCTCCCCGAAACACTAAAGTTCCATTGAGCACAGTTTGAATTCTTTTTCCAAGTAATCATGGTAAAAAAACTATATTTTTACTATGTTAATTTCATGAGAAGTCATGACGAAATCGCTACGGAAAAAAAATTCCCCTGTTTTTTGGTGCTCCCATAAATACTATAAATTTTACTATTCTGATAGTTTTGATCATTTTTTTCCCCTCAGTGCTGTCAGTGCCATGGTTTACATTTCATAAAAGGCACTGTATCCGCATGCAAACAGATGTGTTTTTCTCAAAATTTCAGAAGGTCTTCTACTTTGGCACCTCAAATTTTTAAAAGAATATTTTTTTGCAAAATTGAAGAAACCATCCCCCCCCCCAAAAAAAAAATACGTATCTAATAGTTAACACAAAGTACATATCCGAAAATTTTCAACAAAATAATGGCAAGTATCCAAAAGATTCTTCGTTTATTAAAATAAAAAAAAATAAAAATATTTTTTTAAAAATACCTTGCAAGGCAGGTGTGCATATTTGGGGCTGATGATTATGAAATCTAAGGCAAAACTGAGAGATCGTGGGTTCTATTTCAACTGATGACAGTTTTAAATTTTTATTTCTTAATACTGAAAAATGTTTTTCTTATTTTTTAAAAATATGCATAATAAAAAACTAATAATTTAACAATTACTTAAGAAACTAGAAGGCTCCGCCCCTTGTTCACTTTGCTCACCAACCCTTGTGGTTGCTTCTCATTAATCGTTGCAGAAACAGTGCAGAAAAACAGTCTTTTTCCATTTTTTTTGTTGCAAAAATTACGATTGAGTAGCCATTTACAAGTTAGGCAAATCAATAAAATTGTTAGCAATTTTATTGATTTGATTACCAATTTTTCAATTTTATTGAAAAATTGGTACCTCCCGCAGAGTTATTACTGAGTGAAGATGGGCTCAAGAGTTAGAGCATTCGCCTCCGAATGGAACCGGATTCGAATCCCAGTGATGGCTGGTCGATAAGAATTCCACACCCGGCTCGCACCGACCACAGTGCTGACGTTAAATATCCTCAGTGGTAGATAGATCATGGGTTAGAGTCCCCTTGCTGCCAGACTAACCGTGGGAGGTTTTCCTCTCCATGTAACTCAAATATGGTTTAGTTCCATCGAAACGACCTCCTCCAGGAAGACCAAAAATTCCTTCCACTACTTGATCCTGGAGTTTCCTTGTCCACTGGATTGGATTCAAAATTACAAGGCTACGGAATTGAACATCAGTACTCATAAACTCGAAATTGGGTCAGCTGTACAATGACTAATAGAAAATAAACTAATAATTTGGCCGGGATAGCCTGGTAGGCAGCGCGTTGGACTCTCGTTCGTGGGAATGGGAGTTCGAATCCAGCCGGCCGAAGAATATACCCATGTATAAAATGGTGACTGGTTCACGTTAAATCGTCCGGGGTCACAAAGTCTTCCAAGTCCTCATGTCACATCTATACCCCTGGGTACTGATACAGAAGTTCTCCTGTTTTCTGGATTGGGTTCAAAATTACAAGGCTACGGAGTTAACTCGAAATTGAGTCGGTTGTTATAAAAATAATAAAACTAACAATCAAATTGTATTTTCTTCTTTTCTTTCTAACTTGCATATTTTCTGCACACCTTCATAATTTAATGTTTCTAAGCCTTATAGATTTTGAGCAGCAAAGCAGAATGTAACGTTAAAAAAAACAATTGAGAAAAAAATTCGCAAAAAATCATTTAAAATTGCAAATATTATGTATTTAGAATTTAAAGAAAGAAAAAAAAAAAAAAAAAAACTCTGTTAAATATAAAATGACCCTTCCAGCATGCCAAATTTTTACTATTTGCTTAAAATGTGCTTATTATCATGCTCTTAAAATGTGTTTCTGTTGTAACTTTTTTTCCTCCTTCAAAAAATATGTGCAGTAAAAGAAAGGTTCTACATTATAGTCTCATCACAATAACATTTAACAATCAAGTAATATTATCAAATGGTTTAAAAATTTAAAGTTAATACTCAAGAATAAAAAATAATAGCAGTTTACTTTAGGTGTATAGAAATAGAATTGAACTTATAAGGCCCCCATCATTTTCAGTAGCTTAGGGCCCCGCCAAGCTTAAATCCGGCCCTGCCTGGATATTCTGTTAAACCCACTATTCCAGAATTTTCAAACTTCTACTAGTTTTGAAAAATTCCAAACCTACCAATTTCTCCAATTATAAGAAAGATGCTTTACTCAAATATTTAAAGTGGAAGCAAATTTTATGCTTTAAAATTTGTTTCAATATGATTTAGACCACAGTAACATTTAAGTAATTGATTCCTTAGTAGTAAGGGCCGCGATATAGGGGACGGAAGTGACGTCATAGTCAACCGGAGCTTATTTCTGCCTCAACCGGAAGTTGCTTATTTCTGCCCACATACAAACCGGAAGTTGCTTATTTCTGCCCGCTTGCTTATTTCTGCCCGCCTGAAAATCGAAACTTCGTCTGCAGCGTCATGGGGAGCTTATTTCTTTTTTTTTCTTAAGCCTAATATATTTTTAGTTTCGGTTTCTGTTTTTAATTTAGTTTCGTTTTTTAAAATATTATTTAATTTATTAGTTTTTTGAGGGTGGCTACACTTATTATTTTAATATTAGTTTTTAAGGATGGCAACACTTGTAAACTTTGTTATTTTGGGGAGAAATTGTGTATTATGAAGTTATGACGTCATCTTTTATTACATAACACATAAATGATATCATGCTTTTGATCTAGTGGCGCCATCTATGTAGGAATAAAATGACTTTAAATCTATTTTAATATTTAAATCTGTTTTAATATTATTTATTAAATATAATTAAGGCTGAGGATCGAACTCGCGCCATTAAAAAAGCCTTCGTGGGTCAGTAGTTGGATATCATAACCACTGACCCACGAATGCTTGGTTAGATATGTGTTAATAAGTTTAACTTTTGTATTTTGAACACGTGTGTAAATGAAAAGGATTTGATAACGATATCATCCTACAGTTTAATCGATATAGTTTCACTTAACCTTTGATAGTTATTAAATAATTATTTCTGCCCCTCTTAATGTTATTATAACTTTCTCTGGATGGCAACGGTACTGCCCATACACGTGTTAATTATCACACAATAAATAATAATAAAGTATGTCTACTGTGAATATTAAAAGTATTAGACTTAAAGGTATATTAATTTTAAATCAATGAATGTTATTTAATAAGATTAGATATTTATCACCTTCGTTTGGATTTACGGCTATCAATGTAATCTTGTCATTTTTGAACCCAGAAGACAAGGGAACTCCTAAATCTTTAGATAATACATGCCTTCGAGGAGAACTTTGTGAGTGCTCACGTTATATGAAGAGGAAAACCACGAAAACCTCCTACGCTTAGTGCGATGACAAGTAGGGGTCGTGAAAACTGTACAGATGACTTTGGTTGCACCCAATGTTTAGTTTTGCAAGAGCTCCAACACATATTAATATAGATATTTAAGAAATATAAATTTCATTAATTTTATATTTATTTTTATGAAAAAATTATTATCGAATTAAAAAACTAATATATATCTACGGTATTTATTCATTCATATTTTAAAATACAATAAAAAACTTGATTCATCTTTCAACTTATAATTTATCAACTTATATAATTAAATTATTATATTAAAATACTTATTTTCTTAATCTTATGAAAAAAATATTTGAATTAATTCAATTTTTTAGGAAATACATAACGACATATTTACATTATATTATCAATTATATATGAAATTTTCTTAAAATTTCAAAAGAATTATTTTGAATCTAAGAAACATATAATGGGGAATTTTTGCCGCTATAAATTCATTTATATTCAAAAACATATTCATTTTATTATTCATTTTATTATAATAATTAAGAATAAATTCAAAAAGTATCTATAAACTTTAACGGATATTGATTACGGAACTTGGGAGATTCATTTCTCACAAAATTTTACAACGATAATTTCTGTCCTGGACGTTTGGTGTTTATCCACGTTTTCTCAATTAGTCATAATAAATAGTATAACATAGTGCTTCGTACTGATTATAGAGCATGGGAATACAACTATTTCTCATGAAATTTAAGAAGATAAATCTCAATATGAGACATATGAGTTTTATCTGGTGTGGAACATTTTATCAATAAGTGAGATTTTAAAGTATATCACTGATTATTGAGCGTGGGATTATTACTATTTCTCACAAAAATTTAACAAGATAGGTATGCATTGAGTTTTATCCGTATTTTATTAATCACAACCATAAGGGGGATCTAGCTTATCTACATAGAGGGGTTATGGGAAGGACATAGTTAGAGCTTATCTATATAAATGAGTATTGATAATAATCAGTATATACCAGTGGCGTCCCTCTTAAATTCAATGGTATTTTTTCAGGATCCACACGTGCACGGAAGCAAACTTGGTTGGCATTGTATTTCTCGTTCCTTCTCCCTGAGCGAAGTTCCAATATTATAGCAGAATTTAACTATAAAATAAAACATTAAATAAGTATAAATTAAATATATATTAAATAAATAAATATTAAGTACATATTACATAAATATAAATTAAATAAATAAATATTAAGTACATATTACATAAATATAAATTAAATAATTAAAAATATAAAATAAATAAATAGACAAATTATTTAAAACTCACTTCATTTGATGGAACCGGAGTCGGTACACCTTCCACAAACACTGATCCTGCACTAGAAGGTCCTGGCTGATTCTGATATAGAAATAAAAAATACATAAAAATAAATAAATAAATGAATAAAAACAAATTTTCCACTGAAAGTTTTTTTAAACAGCTGAATTAAAAATATTATTACCTCAAATCCAGAACCCACTTGATAATAAATAGGCAAATTTTGAAAGACCTGAGTCGCCTCCGCAAAACCTTGCGTGATATCTCCGATTAAATGTTTGTCATCTTCGAAAAATTCTTGCGTGAGTTCTCCCAAAAGCTATAATAAAAGTTGTTGATTAAAAAATAACTATGTTAAATTGATATTAATATTTTTTCTACAAAAATAAAATAAAATAACCTATTATTACCTCATCATCTGTTTCATTGAACTCAAAACCTGGTTCATTAAAATTAAATTCACTTCCCTCATCATCATTCTAGAAAAATAAAAAATATTTCACGATAAAATTAACAAAAAAAAAAGGCAGTAAAATAATTCAAACATACAACTGATGTATAAAAATAACTTTGCGAATTTTATAAATAAAAGCAGCTTATTAACTCAAATATAAAGAGCTTTTAAAATGAAATAAAATCAAAACTTAAAGGTAAATAATTTCAATAACATGCGTTAACAAAGTTCTACAACGTACTTATCGCCATACAGAAACAATATAATAAACAGTATGCAAATTATTAATTAATGAAATATAAATAACAAATAATTAAACTTAAGATGCTTCGCTTAATTTAAATAATATAGAAAAATTTATCAATAAGTAAAATAAAAAACAATTAATTTAACTAGAAATTGATTTATAAAATAATGAGAGAAATATTTCTTACTTTTTCAGAATCTCTTGATCGCTTTGACATGGTTTATCCTTTATAAGACGAATACACCGAATATACTCTGAAAAATAAACTAATTCTAACGATACCACTACGTCTGGTATAATATTCTCAACTTAATTGTTTTTCCGTGAAGCAACTCTATATATACTGATTATTATCAATACTCATTTATATAGATAAGCTCTAACTATGTCCTTCCCATAACCCCTCTATGTAGATAAGCTAGATCCCCCTTATGGTTGTGATTAATAAAATACGGATAAAACTCAATGCATACCTATCTTGTTAAATTTTTGTGAGAAATAGTAATAATCCCACGCTCAATAATCAGTGATATACTTTAAAATCTCACTTATTGATAAAATGTTCCACACCAGATAAAACTCATATGTCTCATATTGAGATTTATCTTCTTAAATTTCATGAGAAATAGTTGTATTCCCATGCTCTATAATCAGTACGAAGCACTATGTTATACTATTTATTATGACTAATTGAGAAAACGTGGATAAACACCAAACGTCCAGGACAGAAATTATCGTTGTAAAATTTTGTGAGAAATGAATCTCCCAAGTTCCGTAATCAATATCCGTTAAAGTTTATAGATACTTTTTGAATTTATTCTTAATTATTATAATAAAATGAATAATAAAATGAATATGTTTTTGAATATAAATGAATTTATAGCGGCAAAAATTCCCCATTATATGTTTCTTAGATTCAAAATAATTCTTTTGAAATTTTAAGAAAATTTCATATATAATTGATAATATAATGTAAATATGTCGTTATGTATTTCCTAAAAAATTGAATTAATTCAAATATTTTTTTCATAAGATTAAGAAAATAAGTATTTTAATATAATAATTTAATTATATAAGTTGATAAATTATAAGTTGAAAGATGAATCAAGTTTTTTATTGTATTTTAAAATATGAATGAATAAATACCGTAGATATATATTAGTTTTTTAATTCGATAATAATTTTTTCATAAAAATAAATATAAAATTAATGAAATTTATATTTCTTAAATATCTATATTAATATGTGTTGGAGCTCTTGCAAAACTAAACATTGGGTGCAACCAAAGTCATCTGTACAGTTTTCACGACCCCTACTTGTCATCGCACTAAGCGTAGGAGGTTTTCGTGGTTTTCCTCTTCATATAACGTGAGCACTCACAAAGTTCTCCTCGAAGGCATGTATTATCTAAAGATTTAGGAGTTCCCTTGTCTTCTGGGTTCAAAAATGACAAGATTACATTGATAGCCGTAAATCCAAACGAAGGTGATAAATATCTAATCTTATTAAATAACATTCATTGATTTAAAATTAATATACCTTTAAGTCTAATACTTTTAATATTCACAGTAGACATACTTTATTATTATTTATTGTGTGATAATTAACACGTGTATGGGCAGTACCGTTGCCATCCAGAGAAAGTTATAATAACATTAAGAGGGGCAGAAATAATTATTTAATAACTATCAAAGGTTAAGTGAAACTATATCGATTAAACTGTAGGATGATATCGTTATCAAATCCTTTTCATTTACACACGTGTTCAAAATACAAAAGTTAAACTTATTAACACATATCTAACCAAGCATTCGTGGGTCAGTGGTTATGATATCCAACTACTGACCCACGAAGGCTTTTTTAATGGCGCGAGTTCGATCCTCAGCCTTAATTATATTTAATAAATAATATTAAAACAGATTTAAATATTAAAATAGATTTAAAGTCATTTTATTCCTACATAGATGGCGCCACTAGATCAAAAGCATGATATCATTTATGTGTTATGTAATAAAAGATGACGTCATAACTTCATAATACACAATTTCTCCCCAAAATAACAAAGTTTACAAGTGTTGCCATCCTTAAAAACTAATATTAAAATAATAAGTGTAGCCACCCTCAAAAAACTAATAAATTAAATAATATTTTAAAAAACGAAACTAAATTAAAAACAGAAACCGAAACTAAAAATATATTAGGCTTAAGAAAAAAAAAGAAATAAGCTCCCCATGACGCTGCAGACGAAGTTTCGATTTTCAGGCGGGCAGAAATAAGCAAGCGGGCAGAAATAAGCAACTTCCGGTTTGTATGTGGGCAGAAATAAGCAACTTCCGGTTGAGGCAGAAATAAGCTCCGGTTGACTATGACGTCACTTCCGTCCCCTATATCGCGGCCCTTACTACTCTAATGTGAAAATTATATAAATAACCATTTAAAAAATACACATGCTTTATAACATTCGAAAATAACAAGTACTTTTCCGAATTAGAATTTTTAAAGAAGTTAGCTGCCTTCTAATAAAAGAGTTCACTCTTGAAACTACTGATCATGTATGAAATATCCTACACCTGAGCTCAAGAATTTGCACTTCATATGATTTCCGAATGATACTAAGTAAACTTGTTTCTAGTAAAACGAATGGATATTATTTACATACCCATTTCGCTAGTTTATTAAAAAATAATTAAAAAAATTAAAGGAAAAGAAAATTTAGGTTTATAATACCCCAAATTAAACAAGAGTAACACCTGTTACAGTTTTTAACTCTGACATTCTTTTCATGAGATAACTTCTTTTGACGACGATTTTGTCGGTTTTTTATTATTAATTATAGCCAGCTTACGCATTCTTGAAATTTTTGCATTTTATATTTGAAATTTTAAAGTCGAATGACATGCATGAAATGACCCCTATTTCAAAGAGTGAAAGCTAAATAGTTGCAAGGCCGATTGTTTTGAAAAGAATTAACTACTTCAGTGCAATGAAACAATTATCAATGAATTATTAATATTCTTGTTTCCTTATTACGAAATATTAGATCCAAAATTTGCATTCATTATTTTTTTAAAACGTGTATTAAAACCTATTATTATAGGTTATTTAAGTAGAAAAAATCCTAATGTTAGAAAAAGAACACGTTTTGAGATGATGATTCTAAAAATAGCACGTTTTTCGAATCTTTTTACAATTTTTTATTTTAGTAGTTGTTTAACAAAACAAGGCATATCAAACATTTTACTGATATAGCAATATTTTTTTGAACTGTACAAAAGTTGCGAAATAATATAAACAACTTTTTAAGCAGATATTTTCAACTTTTTAAAAGAAAAGGGTAACTTTCTGTAAGTTAGAGGACAAGAATAACTTTGAACGTCAAAATAAAATTTTATGTCCATAATTTTTTGTTCATTTAAAAACACAAAACAATCTGTTGTATGTTTTTGCTGTGCTCACATACGCATTTACTTTTCATTACTCAAATTAATAATAAACAATAAAAAAAGAAAAATTAATAATTTATCTTCATTTTGAAAAAAAAAAAACAATAGTATGATTAGTAAATAATCAGGTGTTCTGCATCGAATGATATTGATCAGTAGAATATTTTTAATTTCTTAACAAGATTTAATTCTTAGCTAGCTGGCAAAAGTTCTAAGTTTTCTTTCAATAAAAACTTAACAATAACTTAAAAAGAAATTTTATTTTAAAGGAAAACATAAATTAAAATACTAAAACAATTGATTAGTATATTAATGAAAAAATAATATATATGGTAGCATAAAAAATAAGATTTTGAGAAACGTTAAAATTTAAATAAGTGAGAAAAATAATTCTGCAAACCACGCGCAGACAGGTAGTTTACAAATTTATTTTAAGATTAAGGCAATATATAAGATGTAAAGAAGTTTTAAGATGCTTAAAAATGTTGACTACGCATTCGTATTAATAATTATAAAATATATATTCAAGAAATTGATAAATATATTATTCCAAATCTATGCATACGTATGTATATTATTGAAATTGTATCAGTTATTGAAAAACAAAATCAAAAAATCAAAAATAATCAAATTAAATAAGCATAGTCTGGTGTATAATCATATTCTATCAGAAGCGCGCTTTTATAAAACTAGACATTCGTTTAATAAAGTGTTTTTTATTCAAAATGTTTTATTCAAATTTCTTTACAAAATTGCAAATAAATTATTAAAGGACTAAAAAAGAAACATCGTATTTTATAGTTTGAAAGAATTAAAAATAAAAAGATTAGCAAACGATTATTAGCGAAAAAAATATGAATGAAATTTTACGCTGCGCGCGCGAAGTCAAGTTCCTCGCAAGTTGATCACATTTTAATATTAATCGCCCTTATTAATTATTTCTTTATTGTCGCCAAATTATTTTTTAAAAAAATAATTAATTTTAATTTTTCTCAGCTTCTAAAAAATAAAAACAGTTGAAACTTTAGATTTTTCAATTGAAAAATATGTAGATTAATATGGTATAAAAAAATGCTTACCTTATAATTCAAAATTTTTTCATCCTCAATTTAATTAAATAATAAAAAAATAATTTATCATTATTAAAAATTATTTTTTTCATGAAATTATCTTTGGGTAAATGAGTTTTATGAGTAGGTGCAATTTCCTTTGAATTGCTTTATTAGTTTTAAAAATGTGACTAAAGACGTAAAAAGTGAAATTAACATTAAGGGGTACGAACTTTGGATCGCTCTCCTGACCAAACTATGGGGACCAATTTTCCCAGATTGCGGCTACTCCCTATATTTTGAAGGTTAAGAATCCAAATATGTAAAAAAAAAAATTATATGTTTATTCAGAGAAAGTACGTTTTTATGTCTGATTTCGTAACTTAATTAATAGTTAGCACTAATTAATTAGCATATTTGAGGTCACCCCCAGGAACCATTAAGATTGACACTTAGTTTGTGAAAATCCGATCATTAGAACGAAAGTTATTCAGGGTGATTCGTTTTTTTTTTTTTTTTTTTTTTTTTTTTTTTTTGCAGACTGTACAACTGCGTTCTCTCTTGAGGTACGCATTAGTTAGTCAGTTGGAGTTGAAATACAATCCTCCTCCTAACCAGTCATGGTTGCAGGAATGTTAATGAAGCTTGCTATGGTGTAAGCTGTTTGTAAATTTGTATATATATATATATATATATATAATACTTTTGTATTAATAAAAGAATTAAAACTCTTTCGTTTTCATAAAATGTCTTTGTTAAAGAATAAGCGTAGAGAGATTCTATTTTGGGAAGTCAAGGCTAATAACATACGATTGAGTTATTTTTAGAATCTCTCCCCCTTTTCACTTCCATATAAGGAAGCAGTAAATGATTTTCCTTAATGCATAAGGATACAAGTATGTCAGAGACTGTGCCTGTTTACTCAAATCTGCGTTTGTATAAAATGCGAGAGCAATGGTTTTCGCATGTCCTTTTCATTATGTTGTGATCCTGATAAGTTGTTCCAGAATTGTCCGAAGTCTTGTCCACCCCCTCCCTTGTGGAGAGCGGATGTGGACTGTTATCAATACCAACCTACCGTTAATAAACCATTTTAGAACGTATGATGGCTTACGACTGCATTATTTAAGCTATAACACTGATAAAAGGGATTTTAGCCCTTTTATTACATATATATATATATATATATTAATTGAAAGTTTTTTAACCTTTAATACATTTGTCGTTAAATTGCATTTGATAATCAGCGACCTATAGATACACAAAACTAAAAATACTCTTCCATATTTCTTTGGCAGACATTAACTTAAAACTTTAAAAATCGATTTATTATTAGGTTCCGAATGTTTTTATGATTTATTAAAATCAGGTCAAGTTCGTTGTAATATTATTCCAAGAGACAGCTCTATGATGCATTTTAAATTTAGTAGTAGATATGTCCTCCACTGTTTAACATTGCGGTTTAATAGCAAATGGCTAAAACACTGAGAACACTTTTGGGAAATCAATAACTTTATTTCTCAGTAGTGAGAAAAAATTTTGTGAGGAGCATTACACAAATACGCATTATAGAGATTCAGATGGTCGCCATGTCGTAACAATGAACAAGGTTTAGGAGACTGTATGGTCTTAGCAGAAAAAAAAAAGCTAACTCAACTTTGGAATTGATTATCGCGGGAATCGAACCTGCAACAACTATACTGATTTTTTGAAAAAATATAAAGATCTAGATCGCATAAAGTTAGTTTCAGAATCTAATGAAGCTACTAACCATGGTGTTTACCGACTACACTGTTAAGCTTTGCTCACTTATTAACGCATCAGTTCCTAGAACATCGGGCTTATCGTTGAATGATATTCTTTTGAAGGGAAAAAGCTTTTTTCGATTATGCTTCGCTTTTCGTAAAACAACATCGATATGCTTTCATAGCGAACATAGAAAAAATACATCGATAGATCTTAGAGAATCCAGATAGAAGGGACCTTCCTTGAATATTTTGAAAGGACAGTCCTGGTGAACAGTTACAAATATATAGACTCAAAACTGAGACATGCAGAACTTCCAGCTCTCAGTATGCTAACTCTTGATAAGTATAACAATATACTGATTATTATATTGACGATATTTTATCTGATGAATCTACTTTAGAAAGAGCTATAATACTTCAATTGCAAACTATGGAACTGTTAGAAAGAGGTGGGATGAAATTGCACAAATAGTGTGCCAACCATCTAGAATTGCTTGCTAATGAAATTGGGATGATACAGATTATAATTTTGATCCACAACTGGAATCGCACTCAGTGAAGGATTTAGGTGCTCTTTGGAATCCCAAGCTTGGTTGTTTTCATGTGACAGTTGCAAAGAAGGAGTCTTGCAATCCTTCTTTGCAACTGAGAAGTTCTATCTTACATTTCGAGGGTATTCGATCCTCTTGGCTTAGTTGATCCAATTATCACAGAGGCTGAAATTATTATGCAAAAACTGTGGCTTTACAAAATTGATTGGGATGACCAGCTACCAGAAGAATTGGCTAAGGAGTGGAACAGTTTTGCAAACACCTTGTCCGAATTACTTATTGTTAATATCCCAAGATGTATCTTTGCAGAAAATAGCATAGCATTACAGGATTATGCTGATACTTCTTCGTTCAATTTATGTTCAATCATTATTGGACCGCAATTATTCTTCTTAAAGACTGCTGTGCAGTAAGTCTAGGGCAGCTCCAATAAAATCTATTACCATACCCAGACTGGAATTGTATGCTTGCCTTTTGCTGTTTTAATTAATGGAAAGGGTAGTAAAATCCTTGAATATTTCGATAGAGCAGGTAATTTCATAGACAGACCCGACAATAGCACTTGCAAGGATTACAAAATCTCCTTCAGACATTTGTAAACTGTTTTAGAGTTTTCAAAAACTCTCAGGAGACTGGACCACTTTCTAGGGATTAATTAAAGTTTGCATAAACTTCTCTAATTATAATAGAAGTTCAAAGATATGAGTTTTCGGCTGATCTAGCAGCAATTAAAAGAGATAATATTTCGACGGATTGAAATATTAGATATATTCAACAAAAGGTAATATTTCGATCGTCTCTAGCTCTTGTATGCATTTTCAGATTTCAATGGAATATTACGGGTGGGTGGTCGATTAGCCGATTCGCAGCTAAATTTTGATAATAAATTCCCTATTATTTTCCCATATAAGCACAGATTTACTTACAGAATTCAGTTCGATAAAAACTCTGGCCAATACATGGCAGGAACCTTGCACTAGAAAAATAGTTCATGATCTTCCTTCGTATAGGCTGAGTCCAGAATTCACCTTTAATAAATCGAGTTCTGTCTTCTGTTGTCCCTTTTTTATTAAGCAAAAAATTCAACGAAAGGGAAATTTTCAAAAAAAAAATAAATGTTGCTGTGCTTGTGTGTCTTGTCACTAAAGCAGTGCATTTAGAAGTTATTTCTGATTTATCAACGGAAGCTTTAAATTTTACTTTAGAAAGGTTTTTAACCAGAAAAGGAAAATGGTTGTTATTAATGAGTGATAATGCAACTAATTTTTGCGGAGCTTGCAATGATTTTTTTAAAAAAAATGTTTAATTAAGCTAAATTACCCGAACAACATTTAGTTGATTACCTACTAGTAGAAGAGGTTGAAGGGAAGTTCATACCCCCTAGAACACCTCATTTCGGTGGTCTATGAGAAGCGGCATTGGAAAACAATTTGTTGGTAGTTATACACTTTATAAGAATTTTTGACTTTAGCAACCCTAATCAAGGAAATTTTAGGTTAGAGACCAATTACTCCACTTTCAACATACGGAAACTGCCTTAGTACTTTGACATCTGGGCCATTTTTAATAGGTCGACCAATATCCAGCACCCGTAGAAACAGAAATTACCCAACAATCAGATAGTAAATTGTCAAGGAGGGAAAGAATCCCTAAGATGACTCAAAATATATGAAGACGTAGGTAGCGTGATAATTTATCTCAATAGCATGAAAGTACCAAGCGGCAGTTCAGTAAAAATTTTGTAGCAGGGCTCCCACGGGTCAAGGAAAACCTGGAATTGTTACGGAATTTTATTTTGATGCTAAAAAGCAGGGAAAAGTCCAGGTTTTTTTTACAAAAACCTGGAGAATTCTTATATAACACCTAAAACATAACCAGTCTTAAAATTTTCAGTTACAATAATCAGTTATTTAAATTCGATTTAAATAGTTATAACATCTATTACTATTATTTGTTATAAAACCTCACATTTTAATAAAACTTTAACATGCATTCAATGATATTTCTTTTTGCTTACAAAATCTAATATTTGACATAAATAAGTAAATCAAGGTTTTCAAATTAAAAATTTCATGGGATAGATGAGACATATTCGGGGTTTACATTGAAATTTTCCTGAAATACCTGGAAATGTCAGGAATTTCATTTTTTCTGTAGTTAAGTGAGACCCCTGAGCAGTACCAGGTACTATGGTTCTTGTTAGGTAAGATACTTTTCTAATTTGCCACTGGGTTTTAGGAAAAATTTAATCAGTTATACCAGGAAAATTAAGATAATAAAGTTTAGTGTTATGGTTAGAACTTCAAAAGGCATTTTTAGAAGATCGATTCATAATTCAAATTCAACAATAATCACTCAAAATTAATGGGTTAGGATAATTTTATTCAAGCATCGTGGTTCAGTGGTAAATGTAAAACTGAAGAAAGTAAGTGTAGAATAAAAATAATAAATTGCTTGCGCTCAGCGCCATCTGGTGTTATCAATCTTAATTGATAGTATTCACAATTATTAACACTCCCCACTTGAACTCCTCCAAGTTCACCAACATTTTAAACATAAAAATAAGACAATTAAAAAAAATAACATTTAAATGCAAATAGTTTTGAAATGCAATGCAAATATTCACTTGAAAGAAAGAAAAAACATAAACTATTAAAGTTTATCATTGTTCATTTCAGTCATTGAGTTCTAAAGGATAAATAAGCTGTACTGGGCGTTTATATTCGCCGTTGGATTTGCGAATAAGGCAAGATCTTACAAGTCCATCACGCCCTTGAAATACTTTCGTTATAATACCCATGTCCCATAGTAGTTTTGATTTTGAGGCGCCCTCCATCAAAACCACATCTCCCACTTTCAAACATTTTGTTAAGTTAGGAGAAGTTAAGTTGTGTGCAGATCTCAAATTAAACAAATAACGCTCCTTCCAGCGCTTCCATAAATTAGCCAATAATGTAGCTTGGTATTCTTTTCTTTTTATAAGAATCTTTTTGGTGGATTCTCTATGGATGGTTTCTATGTAATGGGCTGGATATTTTGCCTTTTCTTTTCCAGGAGTTAAAAACTGCGATGGGGTAAGAATTTCCAGTTCTCCAATTTCGTTAGTGACGTAGGACAAGGATCGAAGATTAACTATGGTTTCTATTTCAGTCAATATGGTAGTCATCTCTTCAAAATTTAAAAGATCTTTTCGAAGTATTTTCTTTAGAGGCTCTTTGACACTTTTTACCAATCTTTCATAAAATCCTCCCCACCAAGGGGCAAGTTGGACGATGAATTTCCAGGATATTCTTTTAGCAGCAAGAAAGTATTTGAATTCGGAATTTTCCAAAATATCAAATAATCTCTGAAGCTCTTTATCGGTACATTTAAAAGTCTTGGCGTTGTCGGAGTAAATTGTATGACAACCACCTCTTCTGGCGAGAAATCTTCTGAATGCGAGCAGAAAAGGCGAAATAGACATGTCTGTGACTAATTCAAGACGTATTGCTCTCGTGACTGCACATGTGAACAATGCTATATATGATTTCTTTATTCCATTTTCACCCTTGATGTAGATTGGTCCGGCAAAATCAATTCCGCATACAGTAAAAGCAGGAGTTTCACTAATTCGATCTTCTGGAAGCTGTCCAGTCATTTGGGTAGAAGGTTTGGCTGTGTATCTGCGACAAATCAAACATTTTGAGACAACCTTTCTTACTAATTGTCTTCCTTTAGGTACCCAAAATCTTCTCCGAATTTGTACTAGAGTGCTCCCTACTCCAGAATGAAATACATTTTCGTGTTCTCGCTTGACAAGCAACTCTGCAAATTTAGACTGTCTTGGTATTATTATAGGCTTTTTCTCATCATAAGAATAATCTCCTTCATCCAATCTTCCTGTGATTCTCAGAGGATACCTTTTTCATCAAGATAAGGAGCTAAATTGAAAATAGTAGAAGAAGCTGGAATAGGCAAACTAGATTGGAGAGCTGCTCGTATCTCACTTTCAAAGAATTTTGCTTGAGTAAGCTTTACTAATGTATCTTCAGTATTTCGGAGCTCTTCTGCAGTCAAAGTGTCCATATTCGGCTTAACTTTCTTTAAACAGTTCAAATATCGCTTTACCCACGTTATGATTCTAACAACTTTTTCGAGGTTGCTGAAGTTAGCGATATTTATCAACTCAAGTTCTTCACCATCTACACATTCCATAACGGTGACTTCTTTTTCACTATACTCAATTTGTTCATCATTTTCCTTGAAGAGTTTCAATTCTGGCCACATTTCGGTCGGAAGGGACAGCCAAGATGGCCCCTTCCACCAAATGTCAGAACTCTTTAATATACTCATGGAAGCACCTCTACTGATAAGATCGGCAGGATTGTCAATTCCGGGGCAGTGGAACCAGTTCTTAGGTTGAGTAATCTCTTGAATTTCTTCCAATCGGTTACGCACAAATTGTTTAAAACGAATGGCAGGAGTTTTTATCCAACAACACACTATAGAGGAATCGCACCAAAAGAAACTGTCACACGGAATTTTTATGGCTCTAGTAATAGTTCGAAATAATCTAGCAGAGAGGAGGGCACCTAGTAGCTCAAGTCTTGGTAATGTAATCATTTTGAGGGGCGCAACTCTACTTTTAGCTGAAACAAAACATGTAGAAATATGCCCATCACTAGTTTCTGATCTGATATATGCAACTGTGCCATATCCCTTTAAGCTGGCGTCAGAGAAGATATGTAACTGTGAACTTACAATTTCTTTGTTACCTGTTTCGAAAAAATAATAACGCGTAATTTTCAAATCATTAAGTTCACCAAATTGCTTACATATATCGCGAGACTGATTTTCTATATCTAAGGGTAGCTCTTGATCCCACTCCAATCCGCTTTTCCAAATGCTTTGAACTAGAGATTTTAGAAGCATTGTAAAGGGTCCCAAAAATCCTACTGGATCAAAAATACGCCCAATGATTTTCAAAATAAATCATTTTGTTATTTGCCCCGTGTCTATCAATTTTAACAAATATTTGGACTCAAAGTAAAATACATCTCTTTTAGGATCTCAACAAACTCCCAAAACTTTAAATGGAAAGCCTGATTGACCTAACGATTCCTTTTCATTTTGAACATCTATGCCTGCTTATAAATCTAATTAACAGCTACCTCACCAATCGATCAATACAATTTGACGGCGGTCTAGCCACAGGGGTCATACCTAGGCCCACTCCTGTGGCTAATAATCGCGGACATCTTTCTCCAAAAATTCAATCATAATAACGCAACAACAATAGCTTTCGTCGACGACTATGGGTTTATTATAACAGGCAAAACGCGTAAAGATCTAGAAACCAAAGCCAATAATACTATGACAAAATTCCACGACTTTTGCTCAAAATACCATCTAAATCTATCAATAAACAAATGTAACTTCATGATATTCAAAAATCCATTCAAACAACGCCCACCCATAGTCAAAATCAACAACCAATCAATAAAATCGGTAAGTTCGATAAAATACTTAGGAGTAGTCCTAGACCAGCACACCAACTTTCTAGAACACATAAAATCATTAAGGGCAAAAGCCACAAAATTACACAGTAATTTAATCAAACTAGCTCCAAGGACCTGGGGCATCAACACAAAACTCTTAAAACTCTGGTACCACACGGTAGCAGAGAAATCATTCACATACGCGTCAGCAGCATGGGGCACCAACTTAAGCAAAACAGCCATCAGTGAACTACACAAGGTACAAAGACCACTCTTAATAAGACTCACAAGAAGCTTTAAGACAGCTTCAAACGCAGCACTAAACATTCTAGCAGGCATTCCGCCACTACACCTACAAATACTCAGAGAATCATTAATAGCAAACACGCTAAGATTCAATACATCTTCCACACAATACAACATAAGCACACATGATTATCAACACAAAATAACTAGCAACAGCATACACCCAGCAAACAAAACCAGCTATAGGAGTATCTCACTACCCCCCAGCAACCCAACTGATTCCGAATTAGAAATATACACTGATGGTTCAAAAACAGACACAGGAGTAGGCGCAGCATTCTGTGTATACCACAACAAACACCTCACGAACACGTTTAAATTCACATTAAAACAACAAAACACTGTCTTTCAAGCAGAGATCTTAGCTATCAAAGAAGCAATAAAATGGTTAGCAACACAAAACAGCCACAAGGCAAACATTCACACAGACAGCCTGGCTAGCATGCACGCATTAAATAAAACAAAACAAAAAGACCCACACGTAGCAGAAACTCAGAGATTACTAGAACACCTAGCCAGCAATTGTAACATAAAAATACACTGGGTGGCAGCGCACACAGGTATAGCAGGTAACGAGTCAGCCGATCAAGCTGCTAAAGACGCAGCAGCCGGCAACGGTCAAATAACAACAGTAAAATTACCACCATCGCATCTCAAAAACAGGACCAGTGATATCATAGCCAAACTCTGGCAAAATTACTGGGACGACACCGAAAAAGGGCAAACAACCAAAACATACTACCCAAAAATAAGCTTTAAAAGATTAATCGGCCACCCAGCAGTTACACAATTCCTAACAGGACACGGCTTCTTTCCAATATTTCTACACAGAATGCACAAATTAGACACAGACGAGTGCCCCTGCGAAGATCAAGGTACGCCACAACACTACCTACACGAGTGTCCACTGACATCATATCACCATCTCAAACGACCAAGTCCGAACCACTTAACTGCATTTGCAGACAGCCTCTCAAACCACACAATGAAACAAAAACTAGTCAAAATATTAGATATAACTAAAAACATAACAGATAATATGTAACAATAGATCAGTGCCAAACACATGTAAAACACCAAACATGCACACCCCACAATCAACCACGGACTGGCTCACAATAGCAACCAACGTGGTTGATCACCACACACCCATCACCACTGACCTGCTTCAAGTCCCAGGAGCAGCAGTGCGTCCGGAGCTCTTCACCTACCCGTGATGGTTATTTAATAAAATAAAATAATAAAAAAAAAAAAAAAATAGTGTGAAAGCGGTGATGGGCCAGACAAACAAACAATAAAATAAAATAGTAACTTAGCAATACTATCCAATAAATAAACTCCAAAACCAATCCTTATCGTCATCTAAACAACCACCAAAAAGACAAAACCAAAACCAAGGCGAAAGAATTGAGCAAACAGGGACTAAAACACAACTTTTTCATTATTTAGTGAACACCTCCGAATACTCCACGAATGAGTTGGAAGGATTAACCAACAGGAGCTTCCTGGAGGAGGTGGGCCAGTTTTCAAAAGGGAGTGAAGAGGGTGTGTTGGACAATGTGTAGTACACCGGAGGAAAGTCAGTTGCCCGAGGGCACACAGGACACCCCTCCAAAGTGCTACCAACCTTTCAACACACTCCTCAGAACAACTTAGTTTCTTTTTTTATATAAACTTTTTAATTTTTTCGTGTCGTAATCACCGAATCTCCGCGTGACAAGAGTTGGGTGAACATTATTATAATGCCACCCTGGAGGTGATATGGACCGCTTTTCCATGGATCCGGTCGTCGTTACCTTGGGAAGACGAAAGCAAAGCCTGGCTTAGCTTTTCCGGAGACCAAGTTTCCTAGAAGAATTTTTTTTTTTTTTTTTTTTTTTTAAATCTCAATCAAGTAGCCAAGCCTATTAACCCAACAATAAGACAAATTAGAATGCAAGATCAATAAAGATGTAATAAACGTAACCCTCAACCAGCTAACACAAAATAGACAAAGAATAATAAGAAATACCCTCATCTAAGTTCAACTGTAAATACGAAATACCCAAAACCTAGGCGAAAACGAACTGAGGAAGCAGGGAATAAAAAACAACTTTTTCATTTTTTAGTGAACACCTCCGAATACTCCACGAATGAGTTGGAAGGATTAACCAAGAGGACCTTCCTGGAGGAGGTGGGCCAGTTTTCAAAAGGGAGTGAAGAGGGTGCGTTGGATAATGTGTAGTACACCGGAGGAACGTCAGTTGCCCGAGGGCACACAGGACACCCCTCCAAAGTGCTACCAACTTTACAACACACTCCTCAGAGCAACCTAGTATCTTTTTTTTATAAACTTTTTAATATTTCCGTGTCGTAATCACCGAATCTCCGCGTGACAAGAGTTGGGTGAACATTATTATAATGCCACCCTGGAGGTGATATGGACCGCTTTTCCATGGATCCGGTCGTCGTTACCTCGGGAAGACGAAAGCAAAGCCTGGCTTAGCTTTTCCGGAGACTAAGTTTCCTATAATAATATTTTTTTTTCTTTTTTTTTTTCTTCAATCGAATAGCCAAGGCCATCTAATCAGACAATATGAACTATATAGTAATCATAACCTCAGCAAAACCAAACTTTCCAAACCAAAGTACTGCCCAGTCGCCACTCTAAACACCAAACAAAAATAAGCAACGAACACAAAACAACACAAACAATTCCAGATACATGCACACCCCACAATCAACCACGGACTGGCTCACAATAGCAGCCAACGTGGTTGATAACCACACACGCCTTCACCACTGACCCTGCTCCTAGTCCCTGGGGGCAGGCAGTGCGACCGGAGCTCTTCAGCTACCCGTGAAGGCCATAGATGTTATATGTGTACAAAAAAAAAATTGTGATGTGACTAGCTATTTGATATTGTCTTGTGATTGATGTAATGTGTTTTAAAGTAATGTCGCTAGTCTGTTTGCTATAAGCTTCCAAATGATACTGAACTGTAGGGGTAATTAATAATAAAATATTAACAATTTTCAACAACATAATTTCTGTCTAATACCCAACAATGTCAATATCTATCAAAAGTACTAAAATTAATATGATCCTGTTGATCCTAAATTAAAACACCTCAATTAAATCATCAGCAAAACCAGTATCGAATTTCAACAGGATACTAACCAAACAGTAGATAAGCAAGTAATCAATAGTAAGCAGTAATAGTAATTTAGCAGTAATAGTAAGCAGTAATAGTAATTTTTAATTCTCTAATTCACTTTAATATGTAATTGTATTTGATATGTACTAACCCCCTTCCCTTACAGGAGCCTGGACAGACGGGCTTAGTGGGTCTGTAGGGTTGTAGGATTGGGCATTAGGTGCGCAGGACTGTACACGACGCTTCTGGGTGACGCTGTGTGCTTTCCGCGTCCGAGGGGCCTCGGTCTTGACGACCTCCGGAGTGCGAGGGTGATGTTTTAACGTGAGGGGGCCGCGAAAAGCCGCAAACCCGCTTCGCGGGTCGGCTGGCCACCTGCGGTGACCAAACGACCAAACTGCGAATGTGAATTTCACATTCATCATAGAACTTACGTAAAGCTTTATGTTGCATGGGCAACTAATTCTTGCAGCGCCACCTATAATAATTTCCTGTAATTGATATTTACTATCATTCTGTTCATAGTTTTTTGGATGGCAACGTTAGTTAGAAAATATAAATAATAAGTTTCGGTTTGTTCTGTCTTATTTGTCTGATAAAATATTAATTAAATTAAGATTGTGAAGAGGCAATTAAAGGTTTTAATTGTCATATCCAACATGTGGTGACCAGGACGTGATAGATGCCTTATTAAGGTCAGTTATTTAGTTATTAAACAATTATATTTGCAATTGCCAGTTCATAACGAAATTGAACAATGGACGTACTGGTAAGAAAGAGATCGTCATTACGAACGTCATTTACAAAAGTTTATAATCAATTAGTGATTATTTTAGAGAAAGAAACTATTACAACTTCTGAACTGGAAGTTAAAATTGCCTCATTAGAGAGGATAAAAGCTAGTTTAAATGAAATTGATGAACAAATTTTAGAAACTTTGTTAGCAGACGAAACAAAAACCGATATTGAGTACAGCGCTGAATACGAATCTATTGAACAATATAATGAAAAATATGATGATGCACGAATACGTGCAACTTTGATTTTACAAACTATTACTGATAAGAATGCAGAGTCTGTTATTTCAAATGTTGAGAAACCGAAACTAAAGCTACCCAAAATTGAACTTATGAAATTTGGCGGAGAAGTGAAAGACTGGCTATCCTATTTAGCAGAATTCACGATGATAAACTTATGGAGTCAGAAGATAAATTTCAATACCTAATTCAGTGCATGGCTCCAGGGACACGAGCCAAAGAAATCATTGATAGCTACCCTCCAACGGCCGAGAATTACTTAAAAGCTGTTGAAAGTTTAAAGAACCGATTCGGTCGTGAGGAACTATTAATAGAGTATTATGTACATGAATTAATAGGACTGGTAGTTAAGAATGCTACAAATATTAAATCTAAATCCAGTATAATGCAGCTTTATGACAAAGTAGAATCCCATTTGAGGTCTCTTGAATCGATTGGAATGACATCAGACAAATATGCAGCCATGCTATTTCCGCTGGTGGAGTCCTGCATACCAGAGGAGATATTGCGAGTTTGGCTAAGAAATCCATCACTAAATGTAGAAGATAAATCTTATAGTAATAAACTCTCTCAGCTTTTGTCATTCCTTAGAGCTGAAGTAGAAGGGGAGGAGCGCATAAATCTTGCAAAATCCGGTATAAAACGAAATATAAAGCAATCTGACTATAGTTTTAGAAAAATTAAATCTCAAGAGTTTGAAAGTGCTATGATTTAACTGTAAATTCAAAAGAAAGTTTTAAAATTAAATGTGTATTTTGTGACAAAACTCATTCAAGCAGAGATGGAAAAAAGTTAACACACGATGCGAAGTTAGAGTTATTAAAGAATAAAAAGTGCTGTTACACCTGTTTAAAGATCGGTCACAGATCAAAAGATTGTCGAAACAATATCCGCTGAATGTTGTGTAATAAAAGACATTTTAATATTATTTTGTGCCCTGAATTTAAAGCAAAAGAAATGACTTTACCAAAAGTGAAAAATGAAGATGGTAATGTTTTATCTAATATGTGCAGTTCTGGTGAAGTCTATCTTCAAACTTTAGTCTTAGGTGTGGTTGTAGATGGGAAGAAACGCCCACTTCGAGCGCTTTTGGACACTGGCAGTCAGAACTCTTATATCTTAAGGTCAACGGCGAAGGAACTTAAATTAACGCCCCACAGCTATACTTTACTGACTCATGTTGTTTTTGGAGGTGAAAGAACACCCACAGAACATAACTGTTTTAACATTAATGTATGCAATTTACATACAAATTTTTCTTGTGAACTATCTGTATTAGATCAAAAAGTTATTTGTGGAAACATTCCAAGCGTCTCTGATAAACTCTTCACTAAGGAATTGAGAGATATGGGCATTTCCATCACAGATATGAATAATAGAAACACACCCATTCAGCTATTGATTGGTGCAGATTTTGTCGAAAAGCTTTACACAGGAAAGATTTACAAATTGGATTCTGGACTGACAGCAGTAGAAACTCATCTTGGATGGGTGTTGATGGGAAAGTCAGAAATTGGTATTACCAGAGAATCTATGACTGCTGTTACATTACTAAAACACAATGATAAGTTATCAGAAATTTGGGAGTTGGAAGCTATTGGAATTAAAGATCCCTATGAATTGAATAGTAATAAAGAAATTGAAGTAACAATCATTGATCAATTTAAGGACACAGTCACTATAAACAACGAAGGAAGATATGAGATTAAATTACCATGGAAAGAATTTGGATATCTCTCCGATAACAAAGTTATTGCTGAAAAAAGATTGGGTAAACTTACATTAAGAATAATTTCGGAGGATAATTATGATTCTTACAATTCTATTTTTATGGAGTGGCTAGAAGATAACATTATAGAAGAGGTACCCTTAGAAGAACTTTCTAAACCCTCTTATTATTTTCCTCATCGTGGTGTATTTAAAGAAAATTCAACAACTAAGCTTAGACCGGTCTTCGATGCATCGAGTAAGCAAAGAGGCAGCCCTTCTTTAAACGACTGCTTAGAAAAAGGACCTAATACTATTGAACTGATACCTGAAGTACTTCTTAGGTTCAGAGAAAATAAGATAGGACTGGTTTCTGACATAAAAAAGGCATTTTTGCAAATTTCTATTTGCAAAGAAGACCGAGACTTCCTCCGTTTTTTATGGTGGAAAGATACTAATAATGAAGAGAAACGAGTTTTCAGACACCGAAAGGTAGTCTTTGGAGTAACCTGCGTCACATCTGTGGACTCAGAAGAAGAAATGCATAATTTTGTTAAAGTGTCTACAGAATTGATGGCTGAGGCAAAATTTGAACTGAGAGGATGGGAGCATACCGAATATAATAAATCAGGAGTTCTCAACGAAGCAGCCCCTGTCTTAGGTCTATTATGGGATCGCCATGAAGATACTTTGTTTTGTGATGTCAGTACTGTAACTAAACCAGAAAAACCAATGACTAGGAGAATTTTACTCTCATTGGCTCAAAGGGTGTTTGATCCCATTGGATATACAAGTCCAGCAACTCTTTTTCCAAAACTGTTGCTTCAAGAAAGCTGGAAGTCAAAAGTGAGTTGGGATACAGAAATGCCAAAAGAATTAGAAAGTAAATTTTTAAGTTGGCTTGATGAACTTCATCTACTTACCCTGGTGAAAATTCCAAGATACATATTGATTGGTGATCACTCCACAATAAGTTTGCATACATTTTGTGATGCTTCTGGTTTAGCTTATGCATCAGTCGTATATATAAGGAGCGAAAATGAAACAGAAGTAAAAATTCAACTAGTTCTTGCCAAGTCAAGAATTGCTCCATTAAAGAAGATGTCCATTCCAAGATTGGAATTGATGGCTTGCAATATTGGTGTTAGATTAGCTCTTTCTGTTAAAAAAGCCTTGAATCTTGTTGGCGTGAAGGAATTTTTCTGGTCAGATACTTCTACGGCATTGCATTGGATTCAAAAGCAAGAGCAATGGACAGTTTTTGTTCAAAATAGGGTTAAAGAAATCAGGGAATTTTCAAATCCCCAGGACTGGAGGTACATACCTAGTTCGAAAAACCCCGCAGATCTGCCTTCGAGAGGTTGTTCCATAAAGAAATTAATTGACTCCCGTTGGTGGGAGGGGGCATGGTGGCTCAAGAAAAACGAAGAGGAGTGGCCAAAATCTAACACAGTGATCAAAGAAGTATTCACAGAAATGAATAAAAAATCTTTGAGTATGGTAGATGACACGACTGAGAAAGGCTGGTATCTTATATATTTTTCAAGCTGTAGAAGAATAATTAGAATGGTTGCTTGGATTCTTAGATTTGCAGATAACTCTCGAAAAACTAAAGAGGAGAGAATGGAGGGTGACTTATCTACAAAAGAACTTTTAGAATCTGAAAGAAAGATTGTAAATTTGGTTCAAAACGAATGCTTTACTGAAGGATATTTGTCTGAATTAAAATCAATTTCTCATTTTAAAGATCAGTCTGGAATAATTCTGGATAGAACAAAACTGACAGAAAGAAAAGACTGTGAGAACTTTAAAACGCCCATTTTGTTACCGAGTAAGCATAGGTGGGTGGAGCTATATATACGAGAACGGCATTTAATGTTACTACATTGTGGGTTGAATACTCTATTGATGGATTTGCGAGAAAAGTTCTAGATCATCAATGCTAGAAAAACTGTGAGAAAAATAATTGGAAAATGTATTCAATGTAAGAGACATACTGCTAAAACAATTACGACAATACCAGTTGCCTTACCAGAAGATCGAATCCGGGATGCGTCGGTGTTTGAAATATGTGGCGTCGATCTTGCTGGTCCTCTTATTCTTAAAGGGGGTGAAAAAATTGGATTGTGCTTTATACCTGTGCTGTCTACAGGGCAGTACATTTAGAACTTGTACAGTCTTTATCAACTAAATCATTTATTCTCAGCCTAAGAAGATTCATAGCACGTCGTGGCCGACCTCAAGTCATTTACAGTGACAACGGGACAAATTTTGACGGTACAAATAATCTGTACGAATCAATTAACTGGAAAGAAGTAGAAGTAGAGGCTAGTTTCAATAAAATAACATGGAAGTTTATCCCGCCAACAGCGAGTTGGTGGGGCGGTTTCTGGGAACGCCATATACAGATTGTGAAGAAGGTTCTGCGACGAGTACTAGGCAATGCAAGTTTGACCCACGAAGAATTAGAAACTTTGATTTGTGATTGCGAATCGATAATCAACGTAAGACCTATTACATACATTTCAGAAAACTCGGATGACTTGCAGCCTTTAACTCCGTCAATCTTCCTACAACCTATTCAAGAAGTGGGCGTTCCTGATCTTGATCATATGGATAAAGTAAATTTTACGAAAAGAATTCAATATCAACAGCGTCTCAGAGAACATTTGAGACAAAGATTTAGATCAGAATATCTCGGGGAACTATTGCTTAAACGATCATCAAAACTCCCTGGGCAATCATTAAAAATTGGTGATATCGTAATAATTGAAAGTGTGAATCAAAAACGTGCACTTTGGCCTTTGGGGCGAGTCATTCATATTTACCCTGGTAAAGACGGTGCAGCGGCTGCTGCTCTTGAGCCAATTTCATGCTAAACGCCGAAATGCGGCAAACTTACGTCGCCAGTTGGCGATAAGGACAATCACGATGGCAGACCTAACTGCACCTGTTTGTCTTCTCAGTTCGGTCTGTGACGACGCCTGTGTATGTTACTGGGACAACCTGTCCGCCACGATGTTTAATCTAGAACTTAACTAACTTGTAACCTTAATTGTTATCTTTTTATTAAAATTATTATTATTTAATTATGGCTGGCATTCTGTTAACTAATCGTGCTAATTGTTTCTATTCTTTAATCAACTTAATTATTCATTTTAGAGCATCTCTCTATTTCAATATTATGTTTCTATTTTAGGAGCCGCGTTAACTTCCACGTGTCTCCTCACTGGTGACCCGGCTTTGAATCTATGCAATCTTTCTAAATTTATGCGAAGACCAGCTTAAATTTTTAATAACCTTTGCTCCTTTAGAACTAAATTTAAAATTTAGCGTTATTTTTTGAAAATTTTTTTTTATTTATTTACAAACTTGTGATCGCACGGAGATATGGATGGATGGACACATGGATATTTTAAGGGTATGTTATCGAATTTCTGCTGTCTTTTTGTGATTGGTCATTTCAAAATTACTGTTGCTTTAATATGTTTAAATTAATCTATTAATTTAACTTACTGTTAGTATCTCTGGTTTAAACTTACTGTTAGTATTGATCTACGGCGTGTACGGAATCCGCTATCTTACTGCATTATCTTCCGAAATGTTTGAAAATCACTTTCATTTGCAATAATTATTTAAACCTTTTACCATTTTTAGTAAATGTATTTGCATTATTTTCGAGTTTAATTTGATCTTTGCGCTTATCACTGCATCATACAAGTTGTTTAATTTAATTTGCTGCCCTAACACTTTAAAATGCCGAATGAGGTGGAGCAGGTTAATGATGTAGATAATGCTGCACGTTCTTCAAATGCATCTCAGGTCTCCCATCTTTCTGTAAAAATTCCCCCGTTATGGAAATCAAAAATTAAACTATGGTTTATTCAGGTAGAGAGTAATTTTGAGCTAGCTAAAATCACTAATGATTTAACGAAATATAATTACCTCGTTTCATCAATAGATCCTGAAACTTTATCCTCAGTGTCCGATATTTTATTTGCGCCACCTGCTGCGGATAAATACAACACTTTGAAAGACCGGTTAATAGCCGAATTCTCTGCTTCGGAAAACGAACAAATTCGCCAATTAATTTCTGAATTGCATCTTGGAGACGTTAAGCCGTCCCATTTATTGAGAAAAATGCGCGAATTAGGGGGTAAAAGCGTCAACGATGATTTTTTGAAAGCTTTATGGTTTCAGAGACTGCCACAAGAAATTCAAACAATCTTATCAATTAGCTCTGAATCTTTGGGCAATTTAGCCAAAATGGCCGACAAAATTTCAGAAGTCCGTACGACTCCGACAGAAACTGGCGTATTTGCTATTGGGCAACACACTACGGAAAGCTCTCAGCGCAATCCTCCGTCTGAAATAAGCGTTTTGCAAAACGAGATAGCTTCGTTGAGTGCAGAAGTTAAGAGATTATTTCGCGAGCGTAGTAGAGATCGATCACGATATAACAAATCTCCCTACCGACATCAAACTCCTTCAAGATCGCGAGGCGATCCAAAATTTTGCTTTTACCATAACAGATTTGGCGCTCGCGCAAAACATTGCAGAGAGCCTTGTGCTTATAATCAAACTAAAAACCCGGAAAACTAGATTCAGCTATCGAAAAACAAGTGTCTGCGACTGCAATCCCGATAGCCAAAAACTCATGTCGCCTTAATGTTTACGACAAACGTTCTCATTTAAAATTTTTAGTTGATTCAGGATCCGATGTATCTTGTATCCCCGCGCCTAAGGTATCTAAAAAATTAAGACCTGAGCCTTTGGAATTATACGCTGCAAATAACACGAAAATTAAAACTTTTGGCTCAAAATTAATCAATGTTGATCTGGGTATTCGACGAAATTTTAAATGGCATTTTTTAATTGCAACTATTTTAACACCCATTATAGGTGCTGATTTTTTAGAGAATTTTGGCCTATTAGTTGATTTAAAACGTCGAAAACTTATTGACAGTGTAACGAAGTTAGAAATACAGGGTATGTTTGTCCAACATAAACCTATTAGTTCAATTAAACTTATCTCCGGAGAATCAGAGTATCACAAAATGTTAAAAGAATTCCCAGATTTAACTAAATTGTCATTAAAACTAAAAGATTCTAACCATAGTACCGTGCATTATATAGAAACCACCGGACCGCCCGTTCACTGTAAGCCTAGGCGATTAAACCCTAGATTATACGAATCCGTTAAAAAAGAATTCCAATTCATGATGGAGCAGGGAATTTGTCGACCATCCAAGTCACCGTGGTCTTCTCCGCTCCACGTGGTTCCGAAAAGTTCCGGTAGTATTCGTGTTGTAGGAGATTATCGCAGATTAAATGCGTGTACAACTCCCGATCGTTACCCAATCCCGCACATACAGGACTTTTCAAACTGTCTCTATGGTGCGAAAATTTTCTCAAAACTCGATATTGTGAGAGCATATTTTCATATACCAGTGCACCCGGAACATGTACAGAAAACCGCGGTATGTACACCATTTGGCCTTTTTGAGTTTCCCTATCTGAACTTCGGTCTTTGTGGAGCAGCTCAAACGTTCCAAAGATTTATGAATGAAATCCTTGGTGACTTTTCCTTTTGCTACGTTTATCTCGACGATATTTTAATTTTTAGTGAAACTGAAGATGTGCATAGAAAACACGTACGTTTGGTTTTTGATCTTTTGAACAAGTATGGATTAACTATACAAACTTCCAAATGTGTTTTCGGTGTACCTGAAATTTCATTTTTAGGACACCTTATTTCTCAAGATGGTACAAAACCATTACCCGACAAAATCAAACCAATTTTAAATTATCCCCAACCTCAAACCGTTAATGAACTTCAAAGATTTCTAGGAATTTTAAATTTTTTCCGTAGATTTTTACCGAATATAGCACAAAATCAAATACATTTAACGGCGTATTTGAAAGGAGCCAAAAAGAAAGACAAAACGAAACTTGAATGGACAGATCAAGCTGATAATGATTTTAAACAGTGTAAGGAATTAATTGCAAACGCTGTGCTGTTGTCGTACCCTAAACCGAATGCCAAATTAATTTTACATGTGGATGCGTCGGATTTCGCAATAGGGGGGGCTTTAGCGCAAATAGTTAACAATGATGCACAACCACTTGCTTTTTTCTCTCGAAAACTTTCCCCAACTGAAAAAAATTATAGCGCATACGATAGAGAATTATTGGCAGCTTATGCGGCAATCAAACATTTCAGACATATGCTTGAAGCGCGAGAATTTTCTCTTTTCACAGATCATAAGCCTCTAACTTTTGCATTTCGAAAGCGCTCTGATAATTGCTCTCAGCGACAAGCGAGACAATTAGATTACATATCTCAGTTTACGACCGATATTCATCCTATAAAAGGATCAGATAACGTTTTGGCAGACGCACTATCGAGAATCGAAGCAATATCTATGCCCAACACAATCGACTATAACGAAATTGCACAGGCACAAACAACCGACGAAGAACTAAATGATTTATTGACAAATTCCGATGTCTTAAAATTTAAAGCAATAACCTTGCCTGATTGTAGTAAATCAATTTATTGTGATTTATCAACTGGCACAGCTCGGCCATACATTCCTGAAATATTTCGTAAAAAAGTTTTCACTACTTTGCATAATTTATCCTATCCTGGAATTCGCGCTTCCTCAAAATTGATGCGATCTAGATTTGTTTGGCCGTCCATACGTAAAGATTGTGCAGAATGGGCTAGACAATGTGTCCCATGCCAAAGATCAAAAGTAACTCGCCACACAAAATCTGCAGTAAGTAATTTTTTAGACCAGTCACAAAGATTCGATCATGTACACCTGGATCTTGTGGGTCCTCTTCCACCATCCAACGGGAATTACTATTGCTTAACTATGATGGACAGATTTACTCGGTGGCCAGAGGCTGTCCCTATTCCTGGCATAACTGCACACACAGTTGCAAAGACCTTTTTTACTCATTGGATTTCCAGGTTTGGCTGTCCTGTCCGTGTTACTACTGACCAAGGCAGGCAGTTCGAAAGCTCTCTTTTCATGGCCCTGTCACAACTCCTAGGCATCAAACGCATCAGGACTTCTCCGTATCATCCTCAGGGAAATGGCTTGATCGAGGAGTTTCATCGCCCACTAAAGGCAGCCCTGAAGGCCTATAATACCGAGCAGTGGTCTTCAGCTCTACCTACATTGCCACTAGGTTTCCGTGCAGTCTTTAAAGAGGATCTAGGAGCCACAACTGCCGAATTGGTCTATGGAAGACCTCTCAGACTACCAGGCGAACTCTTCGTTCCGTCACCGACCAGTGCTTCCCAAAATCAACTTATCCTGGACTTGCAATCTCACTTCGAAAATGTGAGACCAGCCCCGATGTCTCGTCATGGACACAGAACAATTTTTGTTCATCCCCATTTGAAGGACTGCTCACATGTATTTGTCAGACACGACGCTGTTAGAAAGCCACTCCAAGCTCCGTACGATGGTCCGTATAAAGTTCTGCAAAGAAGTGACAAACCTTTCGACATCGAACTTAAGGGGAAAAAGCATACCATTTCCATAGACAGGCTTAAACCAGCTTTCCTGCCCAAAGAGACTAATCAACATACTTATCCATCTCCAGTCGAATCGATTGAATCAACCGTTCCTGCCAAAAACTCAGAGACAGTGAAACCGATTGATCCAGCCAACACAACTCGTACCGGTAGAACAATTCGTAGACCTCAACGGTATGTCCATTTTTAACCGTTACACTGCGGAGGGAGTATTGCAGCGGCTGCTGCTCTTGAGCCAATTTCATGCTAAACGCCGAAATGCGGCAAACTTACGTCGCCAGTTGGCGATAAGGACAATCACGATGGCAGACCTAACTGCACCTGTTTGTCTTCTCAGTTCGGTCTGTGACGACGCCTGTGTATGTTACTGGGACAACCTGTCCGCCACGATGTTTAATCTAGAACTTAACTAACTTGTAACCTTAATTGTTATCTTTTTATTAAAATTATTATTATTTAATTATGGCTGGCATTCTGTTAACTAATCGTGCTAATTGTTTCTATTCTTTAATCAACTTAATTATTCATTTTAGATCATCTCTCTATTTCAATATTATGTTTCTATTTTAGGAGCCGCGTTAACTTCCACGTGTCTCCTCAACGGTAATAGTAGGTTAGTGCGTCTGAAAACCGCCTATGGAGAATTATTAAGACCTGTTCAACGAGTGTGTTCTTTGGAAATTCCATCTTCCAACAGTGAGAAGGAGGAGCTTACTGAGAAAGAGGCGGAACCTAGTTCACAGAATCTTACGAAAGACATTGTACACGAAGTGCTCAAAAGAAAAATCTCTAGGAGTGGTAGGAACATTAAAACACCTACAAAGTTTAAGGACTTTGAACTCTAATTGATACATATTCTCATATATAAGTAGTTTATATTGTGATATATCATGTTTTATATTGTGAATTGTTTATATGTTTACTGTTTATGTATTTCGTATAGTTTTGATAAAATGCCATTTATCAAAAGGTGGGAGAATGTTGCATTGGCAACTAATTCTTGCAGCGCCACCTATAATAATTTCCTGTAATTTATATTTACTATCATTCTGTTCATAGTTTTTTGGATGGCAACGTTAGTTAGAAAAAATAAATAATAAGTTTCGGTTTGTTCTGTCTTATTTGTCTGATAAAATATTAATTAAATTAAGATTGTGAAGCGGCAATTAAAGGTTTTAATATCATATGAATTTCTTACAGAATTAATTGATAAAAGTTTATTCATATGACTACTAATAATTAAATCTTGCCTACCAAATCTTTCGGTTAGCAACTTAATAGAGGAATCATAATTACTTTCAGTTAATGAGAACCCAGAAATTGCACTCAAAGCAACTCCCCCTAAATACATCTTAAGATAATTAAATATATCAATTTTTTAAGACTCTCATTACTATGTATAGCTATGATTTCCGTATCGTGATCTACGCCAAAATTTGGCGAGATCCCTACGAGTGCCTGCGGGGAGTTTTTTGAGGGGGCGTGGCCAAAAACGTAAAAATGACGTTTTCGCAAATCGTCGGAAGTGGGATGGGCTTCATGATGTAAGAGCTGTTTGAATTACGAAAGTGGAAATTACTGGAAGTGGAAACTATACAAATATAAAAACAAAGAGACTTAGTTTAAATTTAGGAAAAGAACAATCTTTTAAATGAATATATAAGTTGTTAATTATTGATTAGCAAAATACGTTTAAAACAAAACACAAAACATTTATTCTAACTCATGCAATACTGTTCTGACAAAAAAGTAGTGTAATTAAACATTAAAGAAGAAGTAATTATTTTTAAAATAAATTCTTGTAACATATTATTCTAAATTGCCGAAATGTTTTCTAAAAAAGGAAATCGATTGAAAAAAACAAATCACGAGTTAATTGAACTAAAAAATACTTAGTGTCATTAATAAAAACGTAAACTAAGTATTTTCTTTCATCAAAATACAGTTCTAACTTATTGTAAAATTACTTACCAGCTCTTTCAATGAAATTATCCTTAGATATATAAATAAATCACGGAAACTGGAGGAAATACAAATTAAAATGTCTCGGGGGAAGTAGGCATTCTTGATTTTCAATTATCGGATCACAAATTAAGTTGATTATAAATAATTTATAAAATATTTGCTGAATCCAGTTTTTAAAAAAACTGTTAATCCTTTGCTCGGTATTGATTTCATTTTAAAAAATAATAATTATGCTTTTGTTTAAGCAGTAGGGTAATTTCTAAAACATGAAATTAAAATTATTAGCACTGTCGAAGTTAAAATTCGAAAATTGAATTAATAAAATGTATTTAAAAATGCCAAACGTTATGACATGGGGAAAAGTGAACATGCCAAGTCAACATTAAAGCAAAACTGAATTGCCCGCCAAATTGTTGAACAAGATGACGGTCGTTCACGTGTCTCCATATGCGTAGCGTGAGGGAGGGGGGCATGCTTTGTTTTCATAGAAAACTGTATTTTTAATTTAATTTTTTGTAGATATGCATATTAATTTTTTATATGAATGTATATCTATTAATAAATGCACATGTATATATATTAAAATAAAGGAACAGTTTTCAAAAAACAAAGAGCGTGCTCCCCCCTCATCCTACACCTTTGTTTTTCGTATATCATATTATATACGAAAAAAGAAGGTACCGTGTGCCAAAAAATTCTGCGAAATTGAATTTAAACATAGCTGATGTTTTGATTATTTTTTTTTTTTTTAGATTTTCATTTCAAATTCTATTCTTACTATACTATTAACACTAATACAGGAGATGATAATTTTTATTCATGCATAATTATTCACGTCTAGTTTAAAAAGTTAAAATAAATTTAGTTAATATTTTTTAGCATTTTAGTAATGCTAATGGTACCTATAAATTAATTTCAAATATTTTCGTGTTAATTAATTAAGTTAATTTTTAATATTTTTTTATTATATATATATATATATCATATTATATATATATATATATATCATATTATAGATATATATCATATTATATATATGTTACGGCCGGATCGCGAAGTGGCCGAGGATGGCTGGCCAAAGTCCGAAATAATTGAAGCGATCAGTGAATATTTTACTTTGGCGGCCTTTTATAATTATATAAATAATTCTTATAAATCTTCTTCTTTAAAAATATAAAAAATAGAAGTTTTTAAATTGTCTATAAAACAATCATTAATTTAATAATCATTATTAAATTGTCTATTTAGTTGTCATGCATACACCAAAGGTCTTGTCATACTAGGTCTAGTTAAGTGCCAATGCCCGGTATACATTTGCCCGGTATGCCCTACATTGATGTTTTTTTAAGGTTCAGTGCCCCTGTCCGGTATACATTTGCCCGGTATATCCTACACTGATGTTTTTTAAGATCAAGTGCCACTGCCCGGTATATCCTAAATTGATGTTTTTTTAAGGTCAAATGCCCTGCCCGGTATAATGATTTTTTCTTCCAACTTTGGCTGATCTTCCCATGCCAATTCGTGATTTGGGCGGCCAATTCCCGAAATCAAGAAAAATTTCGGACTTTGGCCAGCTAATTTGCAGCGCCCTTGGCCAATTCGCGAATTGGCCGACTTCGGACTTTGGCCGTAACATATATACATATCACATTATATATAGATTTATGTATATATACATATATTATATATATATACATATATTATATATATACATATATTATATATATATACATATATTATATATATATACATACATATATTATATACACATACATATATTATATATATATACTGGTGAAATAAATAGAGAGAATTTGCGTTACATGGAGAGGAAGACCACGGGAACCTCCACAGTTAGCCTAGCGGTATATATATATATTATATATCTATCCTATATATATGTGTGTGTGTGTATTTATATTTTTATGTATGTATGTAGATGTTTATGCATGTATGTATATGTGTAAGTATTCAAGTATTATTTAAGTATAAGGACTAATTGTTATAAATATATATATACATAATTATAACAATTAACCAGTCCATTATATTTCCTCCCTTTCATTTATTTTAGATATCTCTCTTACAAAAAAATTCTTTCGCTCTTACATTTATTAAATTACTTATAAATTGAATACTAAAACATTTATTATTTTTAAGCTATTAAAAATTTAATCGAATTATATTAAGGCTATTTATAATTAATTTTTAATTTTATTATGGACTAATTTAAATATTGAATTAAAATATAATTTGTAAATGTAATATTTATATATTTAAAACGTCCTACTGAAACAAGTGTGCATTAAAAAAGAAAATAGTACTGAGGAAAAAGTGAGATGACTAAAATTAATTGACAGAGGGGTTTCGTGATGTATGTTTTCACGATGATTATCAGCTGGTAGATGAATAAGCAATTAACTTAATCAAGGATAAATTACTGATAAAAATAATTAAATAACCAGATCAAAGAATTATTCTCTTTATAAATTATTTTGTTAGTCAATAAATGAGTAAATGATGGGTTTTCTGGTTATTTTAATTAACTATATCATCAATTCTCTCATCATTCATTAATCCAATATTCTTTAATTTTTATTAATTTAATAACTCATTTGGCTAATTAATAAATTCGCTGTTCTTTGGTTGAAATGATCACTGATATTTTGAATTCTTGTTTCGCTGATATATTAATTTATCTGATTCGTCGATTTTTTTTGTTTCACTTTGTTGATTCAACATTTATCGATTAGTTCAGTGATTCCTTAATTCTATAATCGATTCACTGTAAAATTGCTTCGACCATGTCGATTTTGGAAACAACCTCGAACACTAGCTGTTTTTCTTCTACCACGTAAATGAGCATCATTCAGTTAGCCAAATAATATACAAAGAAGATATGATGTCAAGAAGTAAGCAATTACTTGTAAACCTGATTAAAATGTAATGATGATCGCCTGCAATCGTCTGTTATGATAACTTGTGATTATAGATTTGTATTACACGAAAACAGTCATACATTCAAAATATTTATTTTACATACATTATTTTACATACATATTAAATTTACGCACAATTTACATACATTACAACATTTGTGTTTTAGTAAACATCAATTGCCAACACTTTCATAGACTGGAACCTGGACTTGGAGAGCTGGAAAAGAAGAATATATATAATACAATTTATGACTTAGAATATTAAGAATTCGACACCCAGTCGCTGAATGGTAGCGCTTCGCGCTCTCGTGCCACAGGTCCTAGGTTCGATCCTCGGGCCGGGCAAGGTTCACTCAGCCTTTCATCCCTTCAGTGGGTCGATAAATGAGTACCAAGCATGCTTGGGAACTAAACACTGAGGGTTTCGCGTTTGGCTTAAATTTTGAATGTTTGTGATTATAATTAAATAGCTTACATTTTATTATTCCATCCATTCATTCCAGTCCGGATCTCCGGGATCATCTTCAAATTCATCTTCTTCTGATGATTCATATTCTACCTCTTCCATTTTTTTTTTTTTTTTTCTTTGGCATCAGATGTTCAATACCGTTGGTGTCATTATTTCTACTAACTTCAAGCCTTCACCTGAAGCAGGCCCTGCAATAAACAAAATGAGCTTAGACTTATTTATTTTTACTAAGTGAGTGATGATCCCCTGCTCACTCCGTTCGCTAACCCCCTTGATGGCCTCTCATATCTTTTCTTCTTTTTAAATTTCATACTTCCCTCTCACAAAAAAATAATAAATTTGTTTATAAAATAAATAATTATAATAATTTAATGTAAAAACATTTTGCTAAAACGTTAATCGTAACAAAGTGAACGATCTCTAGGATTCATAAAATAATCAATTGAATTTAAAAGAAATATTTAAACTTAGGAATGTTGATTTCGTAATTTCAAGTTTTATGGTTTTTGAGCAGAAATAGAATAACCCTTATGACTTTTTGGCATTTATAATTAATTTTTAATTTTATTATGGACTAATTTAAATATTGAATTAAAATATAATTTGTAAATGTAATATTTATATATTTAAAACGTCCTACTGAAACAAGTGTGCATTAAAAAAGAAAATAGTACTGAGGAAAAAGTGAGATGACTAAAATTAATTGACAGAGGGGTTTCGTGATGTATGTTTTCACGATGATTATCAGCTGGTAGATGAATAAGCAATTAACTTAATCAAGGATAAATTACTGATAAAAATAATTAAATAACCAGATCAAAGAATTATTCTCTTTATAAATTATTTTGTTAGTCAATAAATGAGTAAATGATGGGTTTTCTGGTTATTTTAATTAACTATATCATCAATTCTCTCATCATTCATTAATCCAATATTCTTTAATTTTTATTAATTTAATAACTCATTTGGCTAATTAATAAATTCGCTGTTCTTTGGTTGAAATGATCACTGATATTTTGAATTCTTGTTTCGCTGATATATTAATTTATCTGATTCGTCGATTTTTTTTGTTTCACTTTGTTGATTCAACATTTATCGATTAGTTCAGTGATTCCTTAATTCTATAATCGATTCACTGTAAAATTGCTTCGACCATGTCGATTTTGGAAACAACCTCGAACACTAGCTGTTTTTCTTCTACCACGTAAATGAGCATCATTCAGTTAGCCAAATAATATACAAAGAAGATATGATGTCAAGAAGTAAGCAATTACTTGTAAACCTGATTAAAATGTAATGATGATCGCCTGCAATCGTCTGTTATGATAACTTGTGATTATAGATTTGTATTACACGAAAACAGTCATACATTCAAAATATTTATTTTACATACATTATTTTACATACATATTAAATTTACGCACAATTTACATACATTACAACATTTGTGTTTTAGTAAACATCAATTGCCAACACTTTCATAGACTGGAACCTGGACTTGGAGAGCTGGAAAAGAAGAATATATATAATACAATTTATGACTTAGAATATTAAGAATTCGACACCCAGTCGCTGAATGGTAGCGCTTCGCGCTCTCGTGCCACAGGTCCTAGGTTCGATCCTCGGGCCGGGCAAGGTTCACTCAGCCTTTCATCCCTTCAGTGGGTCGATAAATGAGTACCAAGCATGCTTGGGAACTAAACACTGAGGGTTTCGCGTTTGGCTTAAATTTTGAATGTTTGTGATTATAATTAAATAGCTTACATTTTATTATTCCATCCATTCATTCCAGTCCGGATCTCCGGGATCATCTTCAAATTCATCTTCTTCTGATGATTCATATTCTACCTCTTCCATTTTTTTTTTTTTTTTCTTTGGCATCAGATGTTCAATACCGTTGGTGTCATTATTTCTACTAACTTCAAGCCTTCACCTGAAGCAGGCCCTGCAATAAACAAAATGAGCTTAGACTTATTTATTTTTACTAAGTGAGTGATGATCCCCTGCTCACTCCGTTCGCTAACCCCCTTGATGGCCTCTCATATCTTTTCTTCTTTTTAAATTTCATACTTCCCTCTCACAAAAAAATAATAAATTTGTTTATAAAATAAATAATTATAATAATTTAATGTAAAAACATTTTGCTAAAACGTTAATCGTAACAAAGTGAACGATCTCTAGGATTCATAAAATAATCAATTGAATTTAAAAGAAATATTTAAACTTAGGAATGTTGATTTCGTAATTTCAAGTTTTATGGTTTTTGAGCAGAAATAGAATAACCCTTATGACTTTTTGGCATGGAGAGTTTTTTTTTTTTTTTTTTTTTTTTTAAAGAAATTTTTGTTATTAATGTTTCCTTATTTTTTTCTTTTTAATACTTAGCATACTTAGTTTTAGTGCGTCAAATACATATTGTTTAAAATCTAAATAAATTATTAAAATGTTTAAAAGGCTGCTTTAAAAATTTATTTAAAATAGAATTATCATTTTCATGGAACAAAAAGCCAATTTTTTTTATTTATTAAAAAACGGTGTGTATTGAAAAATATTATTTTAGAATGACTAAAGCATAATTGTTTCCAAAAATAAATACCTAAGTCATTGATAGGTAAAGATTTACCAATTAAGTAAATGTTTGAAATTGAAAGCATAAATCTTACTTCCAAAACTAAAAATGAATGCAAAAATTAAAATTATTAAATGGTAATTTGCACACCTGGATATACCGACTTCACATCGTCTATAAATTGTTGGATTTTTCCACCCAAAGTTTCATGTTCGTTCAGCCTTGTTCTCCGGTAGAAATGCAGCGACATGTACTGTCGTAATAGTTTCTCTGTAATAAGATAAATATTCATTCATATGGTCAAATGGTTATCGTTATTGCTGTGAAAGTTACATATATATATATATATATATATATATATAAAAATAAAAAATTAAATACGTATGAAAAGTCAATAAAAAATATGAAAATAAAAATTATAATAAAATAATGTAATAAAATAATATAATAAAATAATATAATAAATCATTAATTGAATAAAATTGTTTACTTTTAGTATAATTTACCTGTACGTCGACTTATCAAAGATTTTTTAAAATGTTTATTTTCATTCTCCAGAGGATTTATTGTATTCAGGGGATCCGATTTATTCACAAATTCTCCTCTGGAGTGATTGGTTGTCCCCTTTCTCTAATAGCTTCTGAACGCCTTTATACTGCGCAGCCTGGTCACTGTAAATTATTCCAGTTTCGGGATGGCAGTACCTGTGTATTATGGGCCACAAATCCCTCTTTTTCTTTCCTGCAGTTAAAAAAAAAAACAACCCTTCTTTCGTCTCTCTGCAGTACATGCCTGAAATGATAATGTATACCGAATAAAAATTATCCCAAGATAAACTATAAAATAAAGACGAAAGCAAATTTAATAATAATTATAGTCTTATAAATGTAACTATGAAAAAATTTGAAAAGAGTATTAAATCGGTAATAAAGATCAAAATAACCTAATTTATCTATTTTGTTTCTATTTTTGTTAATTTTGTAAATGCTTACCAAACACAGTTTGTGTGTGAGACGAAGTTTTTCTTCCTCTGTTGTACTTACTTTCTTTTGGCTAAAAATGTTTCGTCCACCATAATTGTTTTGCCTGCAAAATAATTTGATTTTAAATATGTTGCTAACATAATTAAAATCTTTTTTTTTATCCAATAACTATGATTAGTATGAAACAAAGAGGGGAAAAAACTTAATAATTCTTGACTGCTTCGCATCAGGGTTCTTTGATTTAAATCAAATGATTAGCGCTTAGCGGTACCCAAAATCAACTTTAGGAGAAAAAACTTTTTCTTAAAATTTTATTTTTGTGTTTCGTAAGAAACGATTAGAATCCATATTTTTGTGTTTTTTTTTTTTTAATATTATTTTTAATTTTCACACATTGTGTCTAAATTTTTACAAAATAAATACCTTTAATAACAGAAAACCCTAGACAGACCCCTTTTCATTAAATTCTCCCCAAATTCTCTATTTCCTCTAGTCTTCAAATTTCAATCATGCATTTGTTTCAAAATGGTTGCTATGCATTCAAAGCTATGTATTCTAATGAAAAATTATATTAGTAAGTTAGAGCTTCTAAAATATTTTTATAATATTGTTTTAATATTTATATTATTTTGATTAAACATTTATAAAGTAATTTTAATCATAAATTAAAGTTCTTACAATGTGTTTGAATAAAAAAAAAAAAATCTGATTTAAATCAACAACAGAAAAAAAAAACACGAACCCTGCTTGCCAGTGGATAACGTACTTGGATTCATTCTTTAAGGTCCGAGAGTCTGACCTCAAATATGCTAATTAGTCAGTGAAGACGATGTTTTAAGTGACGAAATCAGATACAAAAACGTATTTCTCTAAATAAAAGTACCTTTTTTCCCCGAAAGATTTAGATTTCCGTTCCCCAAAATATAGGGGGTACCCGCTATCTGGGAAATATGGACCCTATTAAATATTAAATGAAACTCTATACAGTAAAAATCTGTTTTAATTACAAAATGCTTGATTATAAAACATTTTTGATTGCAAAACTTTTGTTAAAAAAACTCTTTACTTTTGGCTCATAGTTGCGCTCTGCCATCTCAGTTTTACGATTTTTAGAGGAAAATAATTAAGAAGATGTCTTAAAAGGAGAAGTAGTGTTTAAAATGTTGCAAAGAGAAGGAATAATAGAAATTTAAACTAAGTGAAATGAAGAAAATGAAATAAAAAATTTATAAAAATAAGTAAAAATCAATAAAACAAATAGAAAATTTTCAATTCAAAGGTAGTTAGAATTGTAATTTATGCTATTTTGATTAGCGCCTATTTTTTTTAAGCAACGTTATTACCATACCATCACAGATAACATTGCCTCCTGATCTTTTGCAAGTATCAGAATATTGAACATTAAGGGGTTACATATAGGCTATAATGTAAAAGTAGCAGGAAACGGCTGAAAATACAATGAAAAACAATGCATTATTTTAATTGTCCTAATATAATTCCTAAAATAAATTACGCTTTCACATACTTAATCTATTTTTAGGTAACTAAAGTGATAAGATAAAGTTTAAAGCATTTTTACATGCTTTTATTAATAATAAAAGAATCAATGAAGCAATTTAAATGATGGATAATTTATGAGTTAAGATTTATTAGGATTCTTGGAGGCTACTTAAAAAAATTAACAAAAGCATTTAGAGTCATTTTAAAAAAAGAAGGAAGTTATTACTTACCAGGTCCTCCTAGTTGGTGATAATTATGTGAAGCTATGACTTCACATATTTCTCTCAGGTACGAGTAGTAATCTGAAATTGTTTCACTCGATATAGAAGGTAAACTTCTGGATCTTCTCCACGAATACAGTTCACAAATTAATTCAGTTACCTTCATCTTAGATATGAACATAAATAATATCGCTAAAATGTCATTAAAATATACCTTGCATCCTTCGAAAAAAGTATTTTCAGTGGGTGCCACAGTTGAGTTGCACCCACTTACGTACTTGTTTTTACAAGTGTACCTAAATTTAACCTTAGAGGTTTCCATGTAGGTTGGTTTCATATCCGACATGCATTTTGGACATTTCGGTGCAGGACTAGAAAATGTGGGTAAAAGTCCAACATCTTGCGCAAATTTAATAGCGGTTTCTATAATCCTGTGCATGTTGAAAATGTTTATATTTTTTAAAAGGTCGTGCATATTGTGGTTCTTAAATAATGTCTCTGGAACTTAAAGGATGAACTTGCTCTCTGCGTTTCAAAACAAAGAATGACAACTAAAATTATATAGTTCTAAAGAAAATAATAAGTCAATTAAATATTCCGGGATTTTTCCTATTCGGACAGTCTGGCACCATGGATTCCGGGACATTTACCTTGTGGACAGTCTGGCACCGTTCAACAGGGAAGTTCATGGTTTCGAGAATGATGGTCAATAAAATTAACTATATATATATAATATATGTATATACACCGCTAGGCTAACAGTGGAGGTTTTCGTGGTATTCCTCTCCATGTAACACAAATTTCATAAAATATTCAAACGCTCTCTTTATTTCACCAATATGTATATATGTCAGGTATATATGCCGAGCTACTTCAAACTACACCATAGTGTGATGATGTTAGTTACCATATTAATTCAATCAACCATGTGATTAATAACAATAACAATAATATTTCTTCTTCAATATTAACAAGTCACGTAGACACTAACCACTTAGGTTTGAATCCCAAAGATTCCAAGTTTTACCTAAAGACAAACAGGTAGTTTCACGGAGAAACAACTTCAACTCACTCCTCTTCATTTACATCTAGAATGTTCAAATACACTTTGTTAAGGCAAGCGCCATCTGGCGTGATAACTCAGAGGCTGTTATCTCACTTCTTACAGTCTCGGCCATTCGACAAGTGGCGTCCTCGCCACCTGAGAGAAAAGAAATCTGCAAAGAGAAAAAAAAAAAAGCAGTATACAAAACATGAAAGAAAAAATTTAAAAGAAAAAACAAAGCTGCATCGTTCCATCAGTAAATCTGCACTAATTTGTCCATGGCTTCATATAGTCTACAGCAGTGGTTGTAAAGTTAGGACCTTCATGTTGCCCAACTTTTTCTACTTGATATCTGTCATTGCATTTTACTTTAACAATCTTGTAAGGACCATGAAACTTTGGACGCAACTTTAAACCAGTTCCAAATTGCGTTCTTTGAATCGCCACTAAGTCATCTTTTCTGTACTTGTGGGGTTGTATGCACTTTCTGTTGAGTTGATTTATTCTGCTCTTGAATTTCCATAATTCGTTGCTGTGCATCACTTCTCAGGTGTTCTCGTTTTTTCATGAAGAAATGTTCATATTCTTCAGTCAATATTTCTTTGAGCTTTAAATCCTCTTTGTTCTTCATAGGAGTTCCTATCAGTAACTGAAATGGTGTATGCGTTGTACTGGAAGAAATTGTATTGTTTATAAAACGCTGAACATGTGAAACATGTTTGTACCACTCTAGAGGGTTATCGATGGATAGTTTTGTCAAAATCGGTATTAGTGTTTCGTGAATACGTTCAACCTGTCCATTACCGCGTGGTACACCTGCTGTTATTAGAACATGCTGTATTTCTTCTTCTTGGCAATAATCTTTAAATTCATTCGATACAAATGCACCTCCACGATCTGTCACGATTTCCAAATATTGATTGCTGAAAGCGTAATTTGTCTAACGCGGCTTGTGAGCTGTTGGTCTTAACAGGGTAGAGCCATACAAATTTTGAAAAACCATCAATTACAGAGAAAATATGTTGATAATTTTTCTTAGTAGAGGGGAGGGGACCTATAAAATCAATATGATATGTACTGAGGGGTACATCTTCTTTGGGTATTGGATTTAAGAACCCTTCTTTTTTTCCGCGTTTTCGATTACATAAAATGCAATCAACACAGTTGGCTAAGACGTTTTCAACTTCTTTCCGAAGTCCTGGAATATAAAAATCTCGTTTCACAGCTTCTTCAGTTTTTGTTAAAGCATAGTGTCCTTTACCATGGATTTCTTTAATTATATCCGTTTGCATAACTTCGGGTACAACCAAGAGATCATGACCATTGTCATAGCGATAAAGAATGTTATTTCGAATGAAATGTATATTGTCATCACCTTTCGCAAGTAAAGATTTAATTGTGTTAATTTGTTCATCATTTTTTTGAGCAACTGCAATTTTCATGGTGACTTCATCGTGCGAAATTGTGATACACGCATTTCTACTTAAGGCATCTACATGTTTCATCTGTGTAGCAGGCCGGTGCACTATATCATATTGAAATTCCTCAAGGTACAAAGCCCAACGTGCAATTCTAGGGACAATTTCTTTTTTATTCATTGTGTTTTGGAGAGTTGCGCAATCAGTAACAATTTTAAATTTTGTACCTAATAAATAACAACGAAATTTCTTCAATGCTTCAACTATCGCGAGGGTTTATAACTCGTAACTACTATATTTTTCTTGTTGTGGATTAGTTTTTTTACTAAAATAATGAATAGGATAAAATTTTTCATTATCAGCTTTTTGTAAGAGTACTGCACCAAACCCGAAACTACTAGCGTCAGTATGAAGTTCTAACTCCGAATTTTGTCTGTATAAGTGAAGAACTGGGTTATCAGTTAAAGCTAACTTAAGTTTTTGAAGAGCTTCTTTTTGATCATTATCAAATTTAAGTTCAGTATTATTTCTCAATAAATCAGTAAGGGGTTTAGCTATTTTACTGCAATTAGGAATAAATTTACGAAAATATCCAGTTAAACCGAGAAAACTCATAAGTTGTTTATGTGTTTTAGGTAGGGGAAAATTCTGAACTGCTAAAGTTTTAGAGGGTGAAGGGCGAATCTTGCCCTTTTCAATTATGTAACCGAGACATTCTATGGAACGTTTTAAAAATTGACATTTCTTAAAATTTAATTCCAATCCGTTATCAGCAGCTGTTTTTAAAACACGTTTTAATTTTTCAAAACCTTCCTCATCATTTTTTGCTGGAATGAAAATGTCATCTAAATAAATAACTAAAGTTTTATCTTTAATTAATTCTCTAAAAACATGTAAAATATATCTCTGAAAAACACTAGGAATGTTAGCCAAACCAAATGGTAACCGTAAAAATTCGTATTGGCCATTATGCGTAATAAAGGATGTGTATTTGCGACTATTTTCTTCGATTTCACAATGGTGAAAGGCTGCTTTTAAATCAATAGAAGAAATTACCTGCGCATCGCCTAATTGGTCTAATATGTCCTCCATAAGGGGTAAGGGGAATCTATCGCGAACAATTTTTTTATTTAATTTCCTATAATCGATGCAAACTCGCGTGGAATTATCTTTCTTTTTACAAAGAACTATAGGCGCGCTAAATTCTGAACAACTTTCACGAATAACACCATCTTTTAACCAGGTGTCTATTTGTTTTTCAACTATTTCTTGCTCTTTAAATGACAAACGACGAGCATGTTGAGAAATGGGAATTTCATCCTTTAAAATAATATTCATTTTAATGTCCGAGGTTTTAATCTGAGACGGCATATAATTGTTAATCAAAATAAATAAATTCTCTCTAATATATTTATCACGTATGTGAGATAAATCTACTTCATTGAGGTCAATAGCATTAAATATTTGAGTCAAAAAAGAAAAAGTTTCATAACTGGGTGAAGCCTCATTAATATTCGAATTCGAATTTTCCGAAGTCAAAACAGAATCAGAAAAGTGAGCCTTTCTTTGATCATAAATTAACTTAGGAGTGGGTGACTGCGTATTATTGCTAACCTTGAACGGAGCCGGAGTGAATGAAATGTTTGCATTTCGATTTCCGCTTTGGTTGGGAATAAAATTAATGTTTTTACTTTCGCATGTATGTAGTTAATTTACGTCGCACTAGAGCTGCACAATGGGCTATTGGCGACGGTCTGGGAAACATCCCTGAGGATGATCCGAAGACATGCCATCACAATTTTGATCCTCTGCAGAGGGGATGGCACCCCTGCTTCGGTAGCCCAACGACCTGCACGCGAAGTCGAGCACTTTACGGTAGAACAGTTTAACGAGGACCAATACCGCACACCCTCGGTCCCTACGCAGACTGATCCAAGTGGTCACCCACCCGCACACTGACCGCAGCCAGTGATGCTTGACTTCGGTGATCTGCTGGGAACCGTGTCTTAACGATCAGTCCACTGCGGGACTTTTTACTTTCGCAAGGAATTATGCGATTTATATTTACTACTTTCGGTATGCTCGAATTTCGAACAGTAAGTTGACCGTTAGAAAAATGAATGTCTAAGCAACTTAAAATATCCATTCCCAAAATAAAATCAAATTGCATGTTTTCTACTACATAAATATTAGCATTTAAAACAAAATTATCAATGCTTACATCTGCATTAAAATATCCGAGGGGGGAACTTTGTTCTGAACTGATACCTGTTACAACAATAGCGGGAGGTTTAAGAGGAATATACCCTAAATTTTGAAAGAGTGCAGGGCTACACATACTAATTTCTGAACCAGTATCACAAACTGCTGAAATTTCATAATTAAAAATGAGTATTTGTTTCAAAATTCTTGTATTTTGAACACTGTGATGAAGTACTTTCTTCTCTGAGCATTCATTGCTTTTATGGCCAGTTTTATTACAATGTCTACATTTAACCACATTTTTATCACAATTTATACTTATATGGCCATAATTGTGGCAGTTATAGCATTTTATGTGAGACATATCTTTATTTTGATTCGGATTATTCAAACCAGGAGAAAAGGAAGAAATGGGTGTGTTTCGTTTTTGTTGAATTGGAAATGTTTTGGTTTTAAAGATTGAATTCTTATTAGGGTTGTCTACTTTTTTTGTTATTATTCGCGCGTTTTCGTATGTTTCTAGCTTATCAATCAATACGCTTAATTCGGTTAATTGGTGTAAATCATCCAATAAATGTTCGCGGATATCTGACGGTAATTTTCTTCTTACTTGGTCAACGACCATATATTCTTTTAGCTTGTCAAAGTCTGTTATTTTCAGACCGTTAATCCACTCGTCGAAATAGTGGTTTAATTGATATGCGAAATCTCGCCAAGAAACCTTTACTTCTTTTCTATGGAAAGAAAATTTCTGACGGAATTGTTCCGGGGAAAGTTTAAAGCGTTTCAGAAGCAAAGTTTTAACAAAATTATAGTCTGCAGTTAATTGTTCTGGCTCTTGAGCAATTATTTGAACAATGCTTAGAGGGAGAAGTCCCATTAAATATGTGACGAATTCAGTTTTATTTATATTTATTCTGTTCGCCTGTCTTTCAAATAACTGTAAATAGGTACTGATATCGGTTTCGTTGGCATCAAAACTTTTAATTAGTTTATACAAGTCACTTGTTTTTAATGTTTCTGTTGCTGGAATCGGAGTTCCGTTTTGCCGATTTAAATTTTCCGCTTTAAGCTTTTCAAGCTCAATTTCCTGTGCTAATTTTTCTTTTTCGGCAGTCGCTTTTTCCAAGCGTTCCGAAACAATATTTTCTAACACATTTTTGGTAAATATTTCATCATATTTAGTATCGGAAGTAATTAGCTGTGTTATATTGATAATTTTAGGATTAGGTGGAAGTGTAATCCCTAATTCTTCTGCTAGTTTTAACAGATCTTCCTTTCTAGATCTGGACAAGAAGCTCATTGTTTTATATTTCTTTATAATTCACACAGAATAATAGTAAAAAAACATAGTACTCACAGGTTCGTAATTGTCCGTTATCCAATTTCAAGGACCACTTTTGACACCAAAATGTCAGGTATATATGCCGAGCTACTTCAAACTACACCATAGTGTGATGATGTTAGTTACCATATTATTTCAATCAACCATGTGATTAATAACAATAACAATAATATTTATTCTTCAATATTAACAAGAGTCACGTAGACACTAACCACTTAGGTTTGAATCCCAAAGATTCCAAGTTTTACCTAAAGACAAACAGGTAGTTTCACGGAGAAACAACTTCAACTCACTCCTCTTCATTTACATCTAGAATGTTCAAATACACTTTGTTAAGGCAAGCGCCATCTGGCGTGATAACTCAGAGGCTGTTATCTCACTTCTTACATACATATATATATATATATATATATATATATATATATATATATATATATATATATATATATATATATATATATATATATATATATATATATGTATATATATATATATATATATATATATGTATATATATATATATATATATATATATATATATATATGTATATATATATATATATATATATATATATATATATGTATATATATATATATATATATATATATATATATAGGGGAGAGTCGGGTAGCCCGCCCACTTAAGGAGTATTGCTTATATTTCTGTATAATATTGAGTAATAATCAATATTTTTGTATGTTTCTATTGTTTTATCATCTAATTAAATAATGCAATAAGAATAAACCAAAAAAAGAATAGTTTAACTTAAAAAATTAGAAATTTAAAAAATTTGACTACTGTATTCAACATATTTTCAAAACTATGGTTTACCATGTTACCAGCTGCATAAATACTTGAAACTTTGAAAATAATCTTTTTTTAATATAACAATTAATGTCCGATGGCCCATTGACTTGAAAAAATATTCTATACATATGATATTGACATTACCGTCTGGTTATATATATATATATATATAATATATGTAAATATACCGCTAGACTAACAGTGGAGGTTTTCGTGGTCTTCCTCTCCATGTAACACAAATTTCAAAAAATATTCAAATGCTCTGTTTATTTCACCAATATGTAGATATAACATATATGTATATATAGAATATATGTATATATATAGAATATATGTATATATATACATATATATATATATAATGTAAGTATATATATATATATATATATATATATATATATATATATATATATATATATATATATATATATATATATATATATATATATATATATATGCACCGCTAGGCTAACAGTGGAGGTTTTCGTGGTCTTCCTCTCCATGTAACACAAATTTCATAAAATATTCAAATGCTCTGTTTATTTCACCAATATGTATAGATATCATATATGTATATATATATATATAATATATGTACATATATATATATATATATATATAATCTAAGTATATATATATATATGAACCGCTAGGCTAACAGTGGTGGTTTTCGTGGTCTTCCTCTCCATGTAACGCAAATTTCATAAAATATTGAAATTCTTTCTTTATTTCACCAATATGTATATATATATATATATATATATATATATATATATATATATATATATATATATATCATATATGTATATATATATAATATATGTATATATATATAATGTATGTATATATATAATATATGTATATATATATATATAATGTATGTATATATATAATATATGTATATATATATATATAATGTATGTATATATATGATATATGTATATACACCGCTAGGCTAACAGTGGAGGTTTTCGTGGTCTTCCTCTCCATGTAACGCAAATTTCATAAAATATTCAAATTCTTTCTTTATTTCACCAATATGTATATATATATATATATATATATATATATATATATATATATATATATATATATATAATATATGTATATATAATGTAAGTACATATATATATATATATATATATATATATATGCACCGCTAGGCTAACAGTGGAGGTTTTCTTGGTCTTCCTCTCCATGTAACGCAAATTTCATAAAATATTCAAATTCTCTCTTTATTTCACCAATATATATATATATATATATATATATATATATATATATTTATATATATATATATAAATAGTTTTACTATTTTTTTGTTTTTGTTTTTAAGAAATTGAAAAATTTAATGGAACATCATTAAGCTATTTATAATTAATTTAATTATGAATTTAAATATTTTTTGTAAGTAATTTAAAAATTTATTTGAATATAATTATTAAATGTATTATTTATAAGAGCGATTTAAAAAGAAAATGTTACTAAGAAAAATAAATAAATAAGTAATGAAATAAGTTTAATCCATTGTAAATGTAAAGTGTTAAGAATCACGTGATATATGACGCTTGAGCAAGGACATCAGAATTTAAAGTATAATCACGTGACACGGGACTCGCGATCTGCCTCTTTAGTGAAGCTCCGCCCCATCCCTGTAGACAAATTTGTTTTTCTATGTGCTTCCTGCATCACCTTGGTTGAATCGCGCCTTGGCGAATCTTGTTGGCGTCACAGATCACGATACGGAAATATCCCCTAGCTATGTTATAGCTATTCCAGAAACTGTGCCACTCACAGGCATCACCAAAAAATTTGTTTATCTCCAATTTAGGTAATGTAACGTTAGCAACGTGCGAGATATTTCCATAAGTTATATTTTCTTATAAATCATTGTTACCACTATTAACCGTTACTTCCTGTCTTGTAGTCTGGCTTTTCAATAAATATCTTTCGATTCTGCCTTTATAAGCCACTACTCGATCTTGATACTCTGAACTTTGTATTATTTCACTCTCAAATTCATCGCTCTTTTTAAAATATTTTTCAATATCCAAATCAAGAGCCTTTACATTTTCATTTTTTTCAACTAACTGATTTAGTGAATCATACAAAGTATCATAATCAGAAAGTGTTTCTAAGAACAATTTGTCAATCTTATCTATCAATTTCGTAATGAACTGTCTGATTACAGCTCGTTTCGATTTTAATTTCTCAAAATCATCCATTATAAAAATAAATAGCTCGCACGTTACTGCAACAATAAATCCAAATGCATATATGTTTAATACAATGAAATATCACAACAAATTATTACCGACTTCACGGAGACCAAAACAAAACAAATGTTAACTTACTCGCTTTCATGCAGATGGCCTATTTTTCGGCCGTTCATGCACCATAATTCAAATTGAACAATAATCACTCAAAATTAATGGGTTAGGATAATTTTATTCAAGCATCGTGGTTCAGTGGTAAATGTAAAACTGAAGAAAGTAAGTGTAGAATAAAAATAATAAATTGCTTGCGATCAGCGCCATCTGGTGTTATCAATCTTAATTGATAGTATTCACAATTATTAACACTAAGTATTTTACCTAGCAAAGTTAGTGAATGAATTATTTAGATTTTTCTTTTTTTCTAGACATTCATTCTGCCTATTAATAATCATTGTAATCATATAATGGCATTTATTCATGTTTTCACATTATATCTTTCTTCTTTAAGTATTGTCTATAATTTTATAATGTCTGTAATCCTATAATTCTATATGTCTATAATCCTATAATTTAATGAAGTAGTTGGCACTTGTAATTTTAATTTGTATTTTAATAATTGAATGTTTGGTCTTATTTGGAACTTAAATTCCATAACTCTGTTAGCACAACAACGCATATATATATATACCCAGATAGCAAAGTAAGGTTTATTTTCACTAGACAAAAACCTTTTCATGTAAACCTAAAGTGGTTTTTTATGCGGTTTACGTGTAAACCGTCTAACCTTAAAACGAGGTCTGTGACAATCTGCTCTATTCTACGCACATTACCCTAATCCAAAACCTTGGGAAACAACCTTTTTTTTTAACAACAATAATTCGAGGTCGTCTTAAGGTTTTCAAGCTTGAAAAAAATCCTTAAATAAAGCCTATCTTAAGGTGAATATTACCTTAATTTTAGGTAATTATAAGGTTTCTTTTTGCAACGTTTTCTATGCCCAGCTAAAATAAACCTTTTCATGTCATTTTTGTGCCAATGCAATTTGATCCTATCGCTAGTGTGACGTCAGCTAAAACGTCTACTCTCAGAGGTCAGAGCTGCCAAAAGTTAGCTAAAATTTTTAAAATGGTAGCAAAATTTATATTGAAAATATATTTTCTGTTTTTAAAAAATTATCATTAACTTTTCTTGATCACCATAAAGATTTAAAAGCCTATTACATGTATAGAAATCTGATTCATTCTAAATTCGAGTGATTACGAAGTTAGGAAAGCATCAAATTCCTTTGATGAATAGTTTGCTACCACTTTACTATTTTTGGCGGATCTTTAAGAGCTCTGATAATTTACAACTATCTGTCACATTATGTATATTTCTTTTATATGGATTTTTATTCTACAAAAAATTAGATATTTTAGTGGGTAGAGCAGAAAAAGTAGTTTGTATTCTCTTTTACACATATTTATGTGATAACTTACCATTGACTTTATTCTCTTTAATGTAAAAAAGAAAGAATTTAAGTGATTTATTGCTTGAAGTACAGAGAAGTGTTAATATTTGATTTTTTCCTGTTATAGTAAGAAATTAACCGCTCAGAAAAAGTGAAAATTTCAAATATTTCTTTTTTGAGCTAAAAAAAAACAAATAATCTTTGCATATTTCCTTGTGTACTAAAAATTTCTTTGTTCGTGAAGTTTATAAATAAAGCTTTATATTTAAATTTAAACTCACTTCTTCCTTACTGAATTTAATTTCCTATTTATTGATAATCACAATTTTATTGATAATCACCAGGAAGTCATTAAAAATGAAAAAAATTAAGATTTATATGCTAAAATAGTTCAAATTTTTGTTCAACAAAATGAGACTATTGGAAATATTTGAAATTTTTTCTTAGCAACGCTCATACTTTAAATCAATAAATTGGACACACAGAAAAATTACCTTAATTTTTAAGCATGTAACAGGATAAAACAATAATTAAACATTTAATTCATAGTGCTAACAACTGGCATCAATATTGTTTTCTTTGATATTATAGAAAAGCACTTTTTTTTGTCTAGATAAATGGGACATTTCTTAATATTTTATCTATAGAAAATAAAAACCAGTTTTTATATTTTGAAGCTCAATTAGGTTAAAAATTAGTAAAAAACAATTGGATTTCAAATGTAGAAAATACAAGAGCAATAAATAGATTTTTAAGCAAATATTTATTCCATAAATAATTTTTGTATCAAATAAAAAATTATGCATCAATATAAAAATATGTCAAGACAAAAATAAAAAATGAAGTTGTTAAACATTCAGGTCCTATTCAGTACATTCAGCAACCTCTCAGCAAGAGGTTATTCGAGCTCTCGTTTCTCTATAAAATAAAATGGAAAAATTTACATCAGTGATTTTGAAACTACACTGTAAAAACAAAGAAGCAAAAATCCTGTATTATTATATTTATAGAAGATCACTGATGACCAGAAAATTTCTTCGTGCTATCGGGAAAAAAAATAGTAACTGAATTTTTTGAAACAAAACTATTAAAAAAAATCTTCGTAAATAAGATTTTTTTTTCTTCCTGCATATCAGATTATACACAGTTCAGTAAAATAAGTCTGTACAGTTGATGTCTAAAATTTAATTTTGATTGTGGATCAAGAGATGGTGTTTACCATAGAAAATAGAATCGTGGTAGTCTTGTCATCTGATGAGAAGCGAGAGAACTTCATGTTCATTATGTGTGTTCATCATTGAACTTGTTGAATATCCTGTTTGTTGTTATTTGGATATCAAAGTTTTTAGTTGTCGAAGAGTAAAAACTCTGAACTAAATAAATAAATATGCATAATAATTAAGATCGAAAAATTTTTCAGTAAATTTTTTTTGTAGTTTGTAAGAAAGTTAATTTTCTGTAGAAATGTCTGTAGGAAGACTAAAAAAATCTTTCTTAATAGATTTTTTTCAGTGAAATACGAGGAAAAAAAACAATTGCACACGAATCTGTTTATGAAGTTGTACTGTGACTCCGTTAAAAATTTAAACATGAAACCAATCAATAAAAATAAATAAAAGTATTCGCGCATCCTATTCGCATACAATAAAATAATAAATCTACTCCTGAGTTTGTTTGCGTGCCTACTTGTGAACATTTCAGAGCTACAGAATTTAGTTTGATTTTAAATTTCCACACGAATTCGTTAACTTCATAGAGCAATTTTTAAAATTTTGATCGGATTTCATTTTACAATAATTTTTAGATTTTCAAATATTTTTATAAGATTATCATTTAACTGTTATTGGAATTTTTATTTTAATTTGAATGTTATCTCACACCCCATTAAAAAATAATAACAGGTATCTTTATTTCCATTAATAAATTATTAACAATGAAGAAATTTTCTTAAAAAGTATATCATATTTTTAAACGTCACTGCAAAAAGATTTTGCACAAATAAAACTCTTCATCTTTTTTCATAATTTATAGTTGCCAATAATTTAAAATATCAACTTCAAGTATCTTTTTGTATATAAAGAAAATATATATTAATGAACTAATCTATTAAATTTATCTGCTCAATAATATTTTAAAAGCGAAATGGTACATACCTTCTCCTTTTTCTAAATTTGGCTTGTGAAAGAATTTCCAATGGCAAGGCAAAAGGTACAAGTAGAAAGATGAAATAAATAACGAATACAAATGTACGTAGGATAACAAAGAAAGAAGACGAAAGTCATTGCCTTAAAAGTTCTCTTGCTTCCCAATACCTTGAGGGCTCAGTGTATCCATGAAGGGCCCCACAGAGAAGCAGGTGGTCCTCAGCACGACACGACCCTCTCAATCCTTAGTAGTCCAACGCGAATCCTTATTGCGTCTTTTCAGAAAAGCTTCGATCGTATACTTTACATGAGTTTGTTTTTAATTAGAAACTTACCTTTCAAAAAATAAAACTTTTTAAGCACTTTTCTTCTCTACTGAAATTTATCGAACATATACTAATATTCTGAGACAAATTATTTTAATTGTATTATCAATTGAAATAAAGATATTAAAAAAAAGGTTTGCACTCAAATATACCTTTTGTAATTTATGTTAAGGAATAAGAGAATATTATTTGGCAATTTATCTATGTAAGCATTTATTATTAGTCTTTCATTTAAATATATACATAAAACAAGCTATATATAATAAATAATTTTATAATTGAGCAAAATTTTTTATGAAAACAAATTTTCATTTTTAAGAAAGCTGATATGAAGTTATATCCTTAACTTTATTGAAATTTGAACACAATTTTAAATTGGTGTAGTATAATAAAATTATTTACAAGTTACTAGCTTTACACAGCTTTCAAAAATCAAAAGTGATGAAACAAGCAACAAAACTGTTTATTTAAAATACAAATATAGAAACAATGTAAGATTTCATTTGAAATCTCTTCAGCTTATAAAAAAGATGACCACTTAAACATTAATTTATTAGTCTAGTCATACAAAATATTTTTCAAATAAACTCAAAAAGTATTATAATGCTACTTGTCTAAAAAGTTACAAATAAAAAACAGAAGTTGTATCAAAAATTGATTTCATATTTTAATGTTGAAAAAAAAAACAGCTCATTTATTTTAATGTTTGGAGTTTTCTTTTCTTAGTTTCTGGTTCAATTTTAGATTGAGTTACTTTTAAGTTTAAGCTAGCTTTCTTTTTATTAAGTCGTCCAGTTAAAATTGAATCATTTAACTTTTTACAATAATTGCTTAAAAAGGTGTTATTAGCTCGAGTTACCAAAAATTTAACAATGAAACTGGAATCGTGAGCAGAGCATTGATTGTCATTTAAGAATATTTCCTTTCTTTCCAAAACATTAATAGTAGTTTCAATAGTCAAAACTTTATGATTATGCATTTGTAGAAATGAGCTTTCAAATTCTTCAGAAACTAATTTCTGAACTACCACATATGCGTGCAAGATTATATCAACAATTTCATGCCAAACAACCTCTGTCTAATGTTTGAATGTAAGAGTTCTCAACATCATCTATCACATTAAATTTCTCTTCGATATCTGTTAATGTGATAGATTTCTCACAAGATGAATAATTTTTACGTTTTAAATAACAATAGCAACAAGGAATAGAGGAAGATCTTTAGTCATATTCTCTGGACAACCTTCAAATATGGTAGGAATGGCATCTTTTTTCAATTTAAATCGACTTAGGGGAATCGTTTTTATTTCACCAGTCTTTGGGTCAGTTTTCACAGTTTCTTTAACTATGACATCCGGCGAAAAATGTTTCTCACACACCTAAAAGCAAATATACATTTTAAGTATTTTGTTTTTATTTTTAACTATTTCTTTAAAAAATATTATACTAAATACTTTATAATTTTGCTGTCATAAACTTTTTTACATATTTGATGTAAAGAAAAAAAAACTTTTAATGTTCTCACATTTAGTTCTCACTCTTAAAATGTTTTCATATTTTTAAACTCAACGAAAAACAATTTCAGAAAAATCAAAATCTTTGTTGAAAGTCATAGTTTACTCAATGAAATATGAGATTCAAATTAAAATTTCAGTTACAATTTCTATTCCCCCCCCCCCCCCACAAAACCAAGACTACTAATGCACAATACTTAATGAAGTAAGAGATGCAAATTAAAATTTAAGTTAAATGTTTAATTTCAGTTAAAATTTTAAATTATCACTCTAGGAAAAACAATATTAAAATACTTATAGGACTGTTGTAACAGAGGTTTGTGATTTTTTTGAATGATTTAAATTTTCGGTTTCATATTGTTTGAGTTTTATAGCCTTCGTTATGTTTTCACGTTTTATCAAATCCTTTCTCACACAAAAATGTAATTAAAACAAATTTTAAAACCATGAAAAATTTGTACAATCTCATTTAAAATGCCTTCTAAATTTAATATATATTTTTTTCCAAAAAAATTAATATTATTTTATTTAACTACATGAATGATTATTTTAAAAAAGAAATTGTTGATTTAAATCAACGAACCCCGAAATAAACAATAAGTGCAAAAACTTACTCGAGAATTCTTAGTGATGATAAAATCCTTCCGTGAGAGTGCTCGTTGTTGAGCTTCATCTTTAGGAAAATTAAATACGGCAACTTTTGGGCCGTTAGCATAATTTCCTTTGCAGTTTAAATGCACAGCAATCGTAAGGCATGACACATTAATATATATTGCAAATATGTAATCCAACAGCAGCTATCATAAACTTGTAACTTCGCAAAAACGAATTAAAAATAACACAACACGTGGAAGGGGAAGAATGGTAGAAATCACATAAATCTCGGTGCGCTGCCGCGAAGCGGCATTAACCGATTCATCTGTAGTGAAAATTCGATGTTGAGGAGTAGTGAGGAGGAATGGAGATGGGAGGAAGAGGGGGTGCTCAGCACCAAAAAGTCGAGAGGGGGTTCGTGTGACATAGACAATCTTGAAGTGTTGAGCGGCATGGGGTATAATTAAATGAATGTAATCATAAACAATATAAAATAAAATAATCATGAAGATTATGATGATCGATATAATTAAGGAAGGTCTGGGTTAGATTCAATATATACATATGCATATATATATACACACACATATATATATTTACAACACCATATCCCTAAGGAAAAAGGCAGTGATTGGGCTAAATTTAGTGTTGTCATCAATTAATTCTTTATCTAGGAGTGAGTTAAAATTGCTGGTGGTGCAGGTTTTTGCTTCATCGTGGAAGGGGAAGAACCGGCGCCAACAAGGGTTTAAGAGAATGACTGTAATGGTCACCGGAATTCCATCTCGCCAAAATCAAAGCTATGAATGACGCCAATGCTGATGGAAGAATATGGCAGCCATTCAGGTCTACTTCGTTGGACTACTAACGGATCGGATTTTTCATTTATGTTAACCCGTGCTGAGGCCTTCCTTATTCTAGGAGGTATTGCCCTGCCCCGATTAGACGTTTAGTCTGAATTCACGCACTAGCTAGTCGGGAAGGGGTTAACATTTCGATTTATGATAACTTCCTATAAGCCAATAATATGGTAATAAATTGTGCTTATAGTAGACAGAAATCGATTAAAACATGCATTGACATATAGCACAGAGTTCCAATTTTAAATTGAGCATTCCAGCTACTAAGAAAGAAGTCAAATTTTCTATAGAAGATTATTCCTATAAGCAATACTTTCTACTTACAGTGGTTAGAAAACGAATAAAACACATATTATCCTGTCTAGAAATTAATGAGCTTAAGCTAATTGGAATGTTACCGAAATTCAAATTTTGCATAAACTCGAAAGTGAGTTAAGAAAACATTATACAAATTAAAATATTGATAATGTTTACAAAAATTTATTGAAATTTGGAAGAGAGCATGATAATTATTCAATGTCCCTTAGATTGTGTCGTCCCAAGCATAAATTTAAGTTTTAGATTCCTAAGTTAAATGTTAATTGATGATCTTAAAAAAAATAACAATACGTAAATTTAATACTTAATAATGAAAATGAAATACAATCAAACGGTGTACCTACTTTTTTTTAGTGCAAAGAAAAGCAAATATCTTTAACTGGAAACAAAATAACAGAATATGAATAAAACTGAAACTCCAATTTCAACTTTAATCGAGCAAGCAAACTCCAAGAATGTAAATGATCACCAGCAGTAATATTAGTGCTACGTTGCGCATGACGTAAGCAGCAGTTTTTAAGACAGTATTATGGGATGGAGGGGAATCAGGTTTAGAATAATTTTTTTTAAGTTAAATTTAGTGAGATTATATTTTTTCTTTTATTTTTATTATTATTTTTAATCGATTGGGAATTTTGAACATTAAGCATTGCCTTAAAGTTTCAGTACAGTAAGGCTAATAGAAGTTTTTCTAGTTTTTCAAAGAACTTTTTTTCAAATTTTATTTATTCCTTTTCTATTTTGATTTTATGTATTTTAGACGTATCCATCTAAAATAATTCTTTTAAATCTCTACTCTTCCTTTTAACGTCTTATTTATATTTGTTAGCTAATACAAATAAGACGTTAAAAGGAAGAGTAGATATTTAAAAGGATATCTTCAGATTTTTTAAAACGACTTTAGTAAAATTTAATTAAACAGACTTTTAGCCTTCCCCTTTTAGAAAAAAGTATTTTTCTTTTATATCATTTCCTTTTACATTTTTTTTTTTTTATAAAATTTTTTTTTATTTTCAACAGTGTTTTGTTGAAAATGTATGTAAAAAAAATTTCACTATAAAAAACTGATGCAAATTATCAGCAATGATTAAACATTTACAAAAATACGAAATTTGAGCGAAATCGGTTGAATAGTTTCTGAGAAATCGAATTTTAAATACACGCAGGAACAATTCGACCGATTTAACTCAATTTTGTATTTTGCCATGTAAAATTACATACATTAAAATTTAATAAAATGTTGTATGCCTTACAGTTCAAAAATTTTCCAGCTATTATTTAATAGCACGATAAAAAATAATAAATATCTAAAAAAAATTACTTTTTGCGTGCAATTATCTTTAGATAAACGAATTTTAAAATTATGTTCAAAAATTTTTCAACTTGTTTGAAAAGATCTCGATATATGGCGAAATACGCAAAAAGTAAAATTAGAATTAAGGGATCAGAACTTTGGATCGCTCTCCCGATCAAACTATGTGGACCATATTCTTCAGATTGCGGCTACCCCCTATATTTTGGGGGTTCAAAATCTAAATAGGTCTGAAAAAAGGTATGTTTATTCAGAGAAAATAAATTTTTGCGTCTGATTTCGTGAGTTAAAATATCGTCTGCACTAATTAATTAGCATATTTGAGATCACCCCTTCTAACCATTAAGATTGAGTCATAAAACGTGAAAATTCAATCATTAGATCAAAATCTATTCAGGGTGTCTGTCTTTTATTTTGCACACTATGCAGCGAGTTCTGCGAATAAAATGTTCTTAAATTCACTCCAAAGATATGATTAAAAAAAACTATGGGTCTAGGTTTTGAATCCACCCAGCTTTAGAGCGGGTACCAGCTTGTCAGGGAAATAAATGCGGTTGGTGCACAATGCTGATTTTATTTTCCCCATCACTCCTCGTTAGTCATAAATCGCGGAGTCTTAATATCGATGACCCTCTAACTCACAATAGACGGTTGGACGAATTTTTTCTGTATATAAATATTTTAAATAAAATTCTCTTCGCGCGGATATTTTATTGCTATACCATAATTAGGTTTGCAATAAGGTAAAATGAATGTAGGAAGGCCACACATTTTAAAGGAACCGCAACGCATAGGACACTTAAAGCCAAATTTGAGAAAAAAATAAAATTTGTAAAAAAATATTGAAGAGTCAATTTTAAACTCCATATTCAAATTTTTTAAAATTATATTATTATTTTTTTATGAGACTATTTGAATGAAAAGTTTCTAAAAGAGAACTATTACTTATACTTGCGTCGAGAAACCTTTAAAAGAAAGTTTTCGTATTGTACTTTCGCAGACCTTAAAAAACAATCCAAAAACATGGTCTTATGCTCGTTTATTTGCTTTCCCTTAAATGAGGTCCTTTGCAAAATACTTTCTTAATATTTATTAATATTTTCGCTGAAAAGGTTCATATTTGCTTTATTTCGTTTCCTTTGAAAAAGGTTTTCGCTTAATATTTCTGCTAACCTAATCATGACAGCAAACAAAAATGCAAACAATAAGGTTTACACTTTGCTTGTTTTTTAACCTGAACAACAATATTTTTTAAAAAAGATTTAAAAATAATTTTGTTTTCCTTTATGGAGGAAAGGTTGGAAATTGCAATATTTTTACGTCATTGAAAAAAGGTTTTTATTGCAAACCTTTTCGTGACAATGAAAATAAAGTTAAAACACAAGGTTGTCGTAAGGTTACATGGTTTCTGGGATATATATATATATATATATATATATATATATATATATATATATATATATATATATATATATATGATTTGATGATTATTTATAATCTTGCCGTGAAGAATTATCTGGGCTTAGGAACAGGCAAGTAACTTTATTTCAAGTTAAACTATTTTAAAAATCGCCAATTTGGCTACATTTCCCCACTAGATAAAAATTATCAAAATCACTGCCTCGATTCACAGTTTTTGCAAATTTTTATGAGCCCAGGTAATGCAGCATTGAAGCAAGTTTTTAAAATTATTTAAAAGATATAACGGATTAATAATATTTTTGAACAATCTATGCGAAAAAATCATAGCAATAGGTTAGTAACTTGTAAAAGTTATTTTAGTTATTGTTTGCAATCAGTACACAAAATTTCGTAAACTTAGATTAAATGTTTATGGAGATATGGACATTTTTATAAATAAAAAAAAAAATAAAAAAAACTACTTTTTTTTTGTCTTACGTTTTCCTGGTATAACTTTAAAAATAATTAATAAAATTTTTGGAGCAAAATATAAATAATTACAAAATTATCGCTTTAAAAGTTTTGAATTATTTGTTTAAAACTGCGTTAGATAAGAACAATTAAAATAGTAGTTCTTTTTTGCTGCGCATGTGCAGAAAAAAAAAGTTTTCTTAAATTTGTAGTGAATTGTATTTGGGAACTAATAAAAAAAAATCCGACTTAAATTACTTGAAAATTTGAGCAATTTTCTAAGTAGTTTTCGTACTTATTGAAAAAAAAAAGAAGCTAAAAGTGATAAGGGGTTTGCTACACATTTTATTTTGTTCTATAACACAAAATATAATTAAAATGACACCGGCGTTGTTAGGGATTATCCTCATCCCCCATAAAAGTACCTTTTCTTTCGCCTGTTTCCGTTCTTTATTAAATCTCATTTTGGTGTATAAGTGCGTATTGTTAGGTATTATCATTAGTTATTAAATTCTGTCTTATGATACAAAAAAAAATATTTGTAAGAAAACCTTTCTCATTTTGAGCTTTCTTTTAAAAAGTGAAAAAATCTTTTAGAAAATTGGTTAAAACTTTTAAAATTTTTGAGATATTCAAATAGGAATTTTTTTATTTGTCACCAAATTATGAAAAAAACACTGCAAAATTATGAAGAAAAAAATTTTTTTTTACACACCCGAGCAGTATAAAAGAAATTTTTTAAATCCTTATATAATGCATACTTTTAAGCGAATTATTTTAAGTTGCTCTAAAAAAGACTATTTTATTATTAAGCGAATTAATTTTAAATTGCTCCAAAAATTTTGCTTGATTTTATTGAATATTTTTTAAATTATAGCAGAAAAAGTAAGACAAAAAAAAAAGTTTTTTTATAAAAATCCCCATATATATCCATAATCAACAAAGCTTACGAAATTATTCTTAATGCACATAAACTATCTGAAATAAAATAACTGTCACAAGTTGCAAATCTATCGCAACATTTTTTTGTCATAACGTGTTCAAAAATATCCTTTTCTGTTTGTAATTTATTGTTGGTGCCTCAAACCTTTAAAATTCATTGATATGTCTAAGAAATCGCATGATCTAAACACTTCTGAAGTTATGAAATGATTCTTTAAGCATTTCTAGAGAAATATGAAAAGATACATTAGTAAATAACGCCTTTATTGCCAAGTGTTCTAGAAAAGTTTAGACCTAGGAAAAAATATAATTTGCCACTTATCATCTCCTCAATTAGTAATGATTTAGACGCCTTTATTGCCAAGTGTTCTAGAAAATATAATTGGCCCATTGAAGGATTTTTTGAATGGAAGTTTAAAGTTTTGTATTTTTTTAAATTGAATTTCTTAAAAAATAACACAAATTACAAGGGTTTCTATTTAAATTCTAATATTGTTAAATCTATTGAGGTTTTGAGAAGGAACTTTATTATATGTGTGGTTGATAAAGCTTCAAATAATTTTGCCTTTATTTGCAAAATGTTTTTTAAACAATTAATTGGTATTGAATATGATAACAATGATACTTTCATTAAGATTAACTACCCTAAGAAAGAAATTGACAATAGAATTTTGGCTCTTTATAAAAAAATTGGGTTAAAACCAAATAGTTTAAAATTTCCATATCTATTCCCGACCATTAAATTTCATAAAACACCTGTTAAATTTAGATTTGTTACATGTTGCACAGGATGTTATAATTCTGTTTTTGGTAAACGTTTTTTTAAATATTTAAACATTATTTTAAACAAAATCATTTCTAGGGATAGACATTTTATTATTAATAACAACCAAGAAGTTATTAAATATTTAAATAACAATTATGTTAGTAATATTCTTACCTGTGATTTCGAAAATCTTTTTACTAGTATTCCACACAATAATTTAAAAAACATTTGTCTTGAAATTTTTGATAATTATTTGATTAATGAGGGTATTAACAAGGATGATTGGATTAATTTATGCAATGTCAACATTTTTGAAAATTATCTTTTTAATGGTATAAGTTTTTATAGACAAGTTAAGGGTATTGCTATGGGTAATAGTTATTCAAGTGCATTTGCCAATATTTTTCTTCATTTTTATGAACATAAATTTTTACAGAATAATTCTTTGAAGGGTTTTAGGTTTATTGATGATTTAATCATTTTTGATTGTTGTGATTTTAATTTGATTAATAACATTTATCCTGATGAATTGAATTTAATAAAAACCAACTCACATGACTCTCGTGCTTATTTTTTGGATCTCGATTTAAGAATTTCTAATAATAATATTTTCATAGGGGTTTATGATAAAAGAAAAGATTTTAATTTTAATGTTATTAGCCTTACTCATTTTTATTCCAACCTTTATTATAAAATTTTCAAAAATATTGTTTTTGGTCAAATTTTAAGATTTAAATTCATTTGCAACAACCGTTCAGATTTTTTAACAGCTATTGAGGATTTGAAAAAAAGTTTGGAGAAAAATAAATTTCCTTTCAATTTCAATAATTTTAATGTTCTGATTCAAGATATTCTAAACAAATGTTATTAATTGGCCGATATTGAAGCCCGCCTAAGCAGGCCTAGGCGGTGAACAATCTGGATTTCTTTTTCAAAATTTTTGAAAATTTTTTTATAGACGGCAGCACTTGAATGCTATTGCTATTTAGTGTGTTTATTTACATCTAGGTGTCAGCACTTTTTTCTTTGGATTCTGATGTGGAATATTTAAGGGTTTTTCATTTTAATAACTGTAACTGTTTACTATTACGTTGATTATTTATAGGATGCTACAGGGGGCGTTTCATTGTTATGTATTTTTATTTTTGTAAATTTAAAATGTGATTCTCTTGCAATGTGATTTTTAATATGGTAATTATTTTTATTCTTAATTTTGCTTGTTTTATCATTGGGGGCCTCGGGGCACTGTTAGTTTTGGCTTCGGCCACTAACAACAGAAAGGCTCCTGTGTGTTTGCAGACAGTGTGTCCCCTGATGAAGTGCTGTTCTGTGGACACACAATTACAATTTACATTTTATTTTTTGATTTTTAATTATTTTTAAGACTTTAAAATTTTAATATGTTATTTTACATTGTAAGATACATTAGTATTCGTATAGAATTGTTTCCATTATTTTTTCCACCCCCTGTATATGCATAGAGTGAAGAAGAACAAGAATAGTCGTAATGTCTCAGAGGTGAGAAGATGGGATTAAAGCCGTCAAAATGCTATAGTTTGTCTATAAAGCGACCTCCCTTCGCTACAAAGTCTATAGCCGCCTGCTGCTGTGGAAACAAAAAACAACACATTAAAAAGAGAAGAACTTCTCTCTCCTCCGATTCTCTAACTTTCGCCAATCCAAACCAAAACCTGTTAAATATTGACCCAACACCGCTGCTTAGAATAGTTGAACCTCGTAGCCTCCACTGTTTCAGACGAATGACGAGGGGAGTTCTTCCCATAGACAGACTATACACATTTTATAGGCGAGGTTGCCCTTCATCTTCACTAAACGTAATGCACAGCTGCCAACTCTACTGGATTTTCCAGTAGACTACTGGATTTTGAAAGTTTCTCCTGGTCTACTGGTTTAATTAAAATTCTCCTGGTTTTTGTACATTTTAGAAAATTCCTTTAAATTGAGTAAGTTTGCTTAAAAAATTCCTATTGAAAGAGAATTTTGAACAGATTATTGCTTGCTTGAATATTTTAAAAAGTGTCACTAATACAATATAAAGCGAGCCTCATTAATAAAACTCGGTTATCTATCTTTGATGAATTAAACGCCTATTACTATTCAAAATTATGAATAAAAATACTACATGCACATTTCAAGATCATTTAATGTGAAATCATAATTGGAAAATATTGCTGTTTTTCTATTTCGATGATTATAAAAATCCCGAAAATTCTCCGTGTGTAACATATGTAGCATATTATACAACAATTATCATGAAATTTATAGTATTTCATAAAATCTACTGGATTTTTTCTTATTCATGTTGGCAGCTATGATAATTTTTTTATTTTTTATGAGCTGCACAATCAGTGTTTCCGATGAGCAGATCTAGTGCGTTCTGAAGAAGTGGTATCTACTCTTTCAGTGGCCACCACAATGGGTGAGATACCGTTGGCCATGTTAATTTGGACGTCTAGTTTCTGCCACACTAGATGGCAGCACCGAGACTATTTGGATGCAAAAGTGCACTAGGAATTTAATTTAGCCGGAAATGCCAAGAGCCAATAAGGCACTCCAGGGATCTTTTACATGCCGCATAATCATACGACATGGCCGCTGAGGATTTTCTGCATCCCGAAAATCCGGTGTCTGGGCCGAGAATGCAGCTATGATAATAAAATATATATATATATATATATATATATATATATATATATATATATATATATATATATATATATATATATATATATATATATATATGTAGAGGCTGTTGGTTGCGACAGCTGATATAGCATTAAATCCGAGGTAGAAGGATCGAGGATTGGATCGAAGACCGAAGGTACGAGGATGAACCGGAATAGTTCCTACGCGGATGAACGCCGGCGGAGGAGCACAACCGGCGGCCACGACTGAGAGTGAAGAGGCTGATGTCGAGTACTTAAGAGGATGTCAGTTTGCCTTCAGAGGAGAGTTGTTGTTCAGCGTCCGAGACTTCGCCACGATATTTCGTTTTCTACCCGGTGACGCCCACCTGTAGTTTGAGATGTTTACAATCGAAAGTTAAAGTTTTAATTGATTTTTTATAACAAGTTTTTAAATGTTTTTTAACAAATAATCAGTTAATTGGAGTTTGTTAGTTTCTGGATGGTTTTGTTATCTTTGACTATTAAAGAGGATGTTTCATTGCATATAGTTTTATTTAACGTCTTACATTCCCATCACCGAAACCAGCATACAATTGGTGACCTGTGAACGAACACGTATATTTCTGTTTCTGCAAACTGCATTTGGGAAATTCTACTAGCCCATGAATTACGAAGAGATGCTGGTTAGTTGCAAGTTTTAAAATTCCTGGAAAGCCGTGAGTACGAATTGCTTCTATTGTTGGACTTATACATTAATAAAAAATGCCCGAATCTACGGAAACTGCTGATCAACAAGTTGCTCGTGTCACTGTGAAGCCGCGACCTTTTTGGAGAGCCAATCCCGAATTGTGGTTCAGACAAATTGAAAGTCAGTTCACTCTTGCCGGAGTAACTACAGAGTCTACGAAGTTTCACCACGTAGTTTCTGCTCTACAACCGGAGGAACTGGCGATTAACAGCGACATTGTTATCAGTCCACCTGTGGATAAGCCGTTCACTGCACTTAAAAAAAGATTTTGCACTCAATATGCTGAACCTGAAGCTCAACGCTTAAGGGATGTGATTTCGGGAATGCAACTTGGTGACCGCCGTCCTTCAAGACTGCTTCTGGAAATACGAAATAAAGCCGGTACAACAATTAACGACGAGCTTCTTAAGTCTTTATTTTTGCAGAGGTTGCCTACTAATGTTCAACAGATTTTGGCAATTTCCAACGACAATCTGGACAAGCTGGCGGAGATGGCGGATGGTATTATGGCTACAACAACTAACGCACAGTCAGTCAGCGTAGTTGCTGGTGCGACGGATCAGACGGATTTACGGTCTTTATTGACAGAGATCACAGCTCGTCTCTCACGGTTGGAAGCCCGTACAAGTGACCGGTCAAGAAGTACTAGTCAGAAACGCTCCACTAGCCGAAGCCGACAGTCTGCAAATTCACAGTATTGCTGGTATCATAGGGTATTCAAGCAACGAGCGACAAAATGCCGACCTCCATGTTCGTTCCAGCCGGAAAACTGCTGAGGTCGTCATCCCGTCAAAAGGGTGACGGCGAGGCGATGATTCAGCGGATTTATCTGACGGACAAGTCTACATCCTCACGTTATCTCATCGATACGGGAGCTGACGTCTCTGTGATACCTCGTGTTGCCTATGCATCCAGTGACCATTCTTCACAGATGAAATTGTTCGCCGCAAACGGTACGACCATTCCAACGTTTGGCCAACGCCTGTTGAAATTAGACCTCGGACTCAGAAGAGAGTTCAGGTGGCCTTTTATCATCGCTGCCGTGCCTCAACCAATTATCGGAGCTGACTTCTTACGCAATTTTGGTTTATTAGTCGACGTCAAAAATGCTGCAGTAATTGATCCTTTGACCAAGTTGCAAACAAGAGGTACCCGGTATGCTGGGATTACTTCAACGGTAAAGGTAATTTTAGAGAATTCTAAGTTCCACCAGTTGTTGTCAGAGTTTCCTTCTCTGATTAGGTCAGGTGTCACGCCAAAAAAGGTTAAGCATGAAGTAGAACATTGGATACAAACAAAAGGACCGCCTATTTTTTCTAAACCTCGACGTTTATCGCCAGATAAGTTGAAGGCTGCAAAGCAAGAGTTCGAGTTTCTGGTAGCATCAGGGGTTTGTCAGCCTTCCAAAAGCTGTTGGGCAAGTCCGTTACACATGGTTCTAAAAAAGAATGGCGACTGGCGACCGTGTGGTGATTTTCGTCGTCTTAATGGTGTGACCGTGCCAGATAGGTACCCTGTTCCCCACATGCAAGACTGTTTTCAGGTTTTGGAAGGTAAAATGATATTTTCTACCTTGGACCTGGAAAAAGCGTATTATCAGATTCCAGTGCGCAAAGAAGACGTGCCAAAGACTGCAGTAACAACGCCGTTTGGATTGTTCGAGTTTTTGTATATGCCGTTTGGATTATCAAATGCTGCCGCAACTTTCCAACGCTTCATTCATCAAGTCTTGGGTGAGTTCGAATTTTGTGTACCTTATTTTGATGACGTATTAGTAGCTTCGAAGAACGAAGAAGAACATTTAATTCATTTAAAAAGAGTTTTTCAACGTTTTGCTCAATATGGTATAACACTCAACGTAAGCAAATGTGTCTTGGGACAGTCGACAGTAGAATTCCTAGGGCATTGTGTTACGGAAAAGGGTATTACTCCGCTTCCTGATAAAGTTTCTGCAATTGCTAATTTTCCTCAGCCAGTTACAATTAGAGAGCTGCGTCGATTTCTTGCGGTCTTGAATTTTTACAGAAGATTCATACCGAGAGCTGCCCACACTCAAGCAATTTTGAACGAATATTTAAAAGGTGCTAAGAAAAATGATAAAAGCGTGATCAAGTGGTCGGAGGAAGCAGTTGCTGCGTTCGAAAAGAGCAAGAAGGAATTGGCGAATTCAACAAAGCTGTACCATCCTGTCATGAATGCACAGTTGGCGATGGTGGTAGACGCTTCAGATACTGCGATGGGTGCCGCTTTGCATCAGCGGATCGAGAAAGAGTGGCAACCACTCGGGTTTTATTCAAAGAAGCTTGCACCATCTCAAAGAAAGTACAGTGCTTACGACAGAGAGCTCTTGGCTGCATACATGGCAGTCAAATACTTTCGGCATATGGTAGAGGGTCGACCGTTTACAATCTACACTGACCACAAGCCGCTGATATATGCCTTTAAACAAAAGGAAGATAAGTGTTCGCCAAGACAATTACGTCATTTGGATTTTATTGGCCAATTCACTACGGATATTCAGCACGTGAAGGGAATAGATAACGTGGTTGCAGATGCGCTGTCCAGAGTAAACATTGCTACCATAGAAACACCTTCCCACATCAATTTTCAAGAAATGGCTAACAACCAAAAAGGTGACCAGGAACTAGCAGAAATTTTAGCTCAAACCGGTAACTCATCCTTGGTACTTCAACCATTCGTAATAGGTGATCCTGGTGTGGAGCTGCTTTGTGATGTATCAACCAAACGGATTCGACCATTCGTACCCGAAGTGGACAGAAAAAACGATTTTTCCAAACTGCATTCGATTTTACATCCAGGTATTAAAGCTACTATTAGGTTGGTGGAAGAGCGATATGTTTGGCCTGGTATAAAGAAAGATGTTAGGACATGGACTCAGCAATGCTTGGCTTGCCAACGTTCTAAGGTGACACGTCACACTCAGTGCAAGCTTGGTACATTTGTTCCACCAAATGCCAGGTTCAGGTTCGAGCACGTGCACATCGACATCGTAGGTCCCTTGCCGCCATCAGAAGGTTTTCGCTACTGTCTTACTTGTGTCGACCGTTTTTCCAAGTGGCCAGAAGCTTACCCGCTCGTAGATATAACAGCCAAATCTGTTGCTGAGGTTTTCTATGCTGTGTGGATTGCTAGGTTTGGAATACCTCTACGAATCACAACAGACCAGGGGACACAGTTTGAAGCCTCACTGTTTGATGCCCCGACTAAGTTCCTGGGTTCGGCCCGTCATCGAACAAGCCCTTACCATCCCGCAGGAAATGGCCAAGTGGAAAGATTTCACAGACAGATGAAGGGAGCGATTAGAGCCTACAGTACAAGTCAGTGGACCAGAGTTTTACCTACCATACTTTTAGGTTTTAGAGCTGCATGGAAGGAGGACTTGCAAGCAACGACAGCGGAAATGGTTTATGGAACTTCGATACGACTGCCTGGAGAATTTTTATGTCCGTCTACAGGTACAGCGGATCCCGCAAACTTTGTTGGAAAGCTAAAAGAGACCATGCAGGAGTTGCTGCCAGTAAAGTCAAGACATCAGGGTCATAGAGCGGTTTTTGTGAGTAAAGATCTTTCGTCGTGCAGTCATGTTTTCCTGAGGACCGATGTCCTGAAAAAAGGCCTGCAGCCACCATACGAAGGTCCATTTCCAGTACTGAGTCGAGGGGAGAAGGTTTTTAGGATTCTTATTCATGGCAGAGAGAGTACGGTAAACGTGGATCGTCTAAAACCTGCTTATGTATCCCGAGATGAACAGGACATATTTCCTAAAAGCGAATCAACAGCTAGGAGCGAATCTACAGAGGATGAATCTACTATCCCAGAACCTTGTGACATGCCAAAAGAGGTTAAGACACGACCAGGCCGTCGAGTTAAGTTTCAGGGAAAGTATCAGCAATGAGCTGGAAAAGTCTCGCTACCGCTGGTAGGGGGCTACTGTAGAGGCTGTTGGTTGCGACAGCTGATATAGCATTAAATCCGAGGTAGAAGGATCGAGGATTGGATCGAAGACCGAAGGTACGAGGATGAACCGGAATAGTTCCTACGCGGAAGAACGCCGGCGGAGGAGCACAACCGGCGGCCACGACTGAGAGTGAAGAGGCTGATGTCGAGTACTTAAGAGGATGACAGTTTACCTTCAGAGGAGAGTTGTTGTTCAGCGTCCGAGACTTCGCCACGATATTTCGTTTTCTACCCGGTGACGCCCACCTGTAGTTTGAGATGTTTACAATCGAAAGTTAAAGTTTTAATTGATTTTTTATAACAAGTTTTTAAATGTTTTTATACAAATAATCAGTTAATTGGAGTTTGTTAGTTTCTGGATGGTTTTGTTATCTTTGATTATTAAAGAGGATGTTTCATTGCATATAGTTTTATTTAACGTCTTACATTCCCATCACCGAAACCTACATACAATATATATATATATATATATATATATATACAGGGTTATTCATAATTCCCTCCGGGGTTTCGAAGCGTTATAGTAAAAAAAAAAACGAAGACTAATATGGCAAAAAAGAACACATGATATTATACCGAAAGTATTCAAGTTTTAATTTAAGCAGTTGCCGGTAGATGGCAGTGACATGTACCACTGAAGCCAGTTGTAGTAAAGAAAAATGGCGTCTACAGGCGGAGGGAATTATGAATGACCCTGCATATATATATATATATATATATATATATATATATATATGGTAGGCACTTGGAATTGGAACTATTGACCATTGGCCACAGAAAGTGCCAGAACTGCTAACTTTCTTTTCGTTACCCATTGGACACCTGCGGCGAAGCCACGGCGGTGGAGCAGCGTCGCCCACGTCACACTACCACAACCCGTTTATAGGGCGGGTCACATTCACACACAAAGGAGAAAGGACATAGAACACAAGATAGAGAGAAAGAAACATCCATGCCTTGCCCGGAATTCGAACCTAGAACCTTTCTGATGCAAGGACATTTCCCTGCCCTCTACATAGGCAATAATGAAAAATATATGGAAAAAAAAATATTCGCTATATAAATTTGTTTCGAATGCAATTTATAGATATGACTAAGAAAAGAAGAAATCTTATAAATAATCCTAAAAAAATTAAGGAGGAGGTTAAACATTACTTGATTAAAAACTTTATTCGTTTAAAAATATTTTGAAGAAATTTATTCAAAATATCTAACAAATAACAGTTGGCGTGAAACTACCCTTATCTAAGATACATTAAATGTAAATGCTCATGAGTATACTGCCGTGCAATTTTATTTTAATTTTTAGAGCTTTCCTTGAACTGCCGACCCAAATTTTAAGTTTACTACTACTATTGTTCAACTCCTTAGCCTTGTAATTTTGAACCTAATCCAGAAGCCAAGGGAACTCCTGGATCAGGTATTGGGAGAAATTTTGTCTACTGGGACGACTTTTTGCTGGAACTAACCCGTATTTGCAGAGAGAAAAAGAACGAAAACCTCCCACGACAAGGGAACTCTAACCCATGATCTGCCTACCACTGAGGATATTCTACGTCAGCACTATGATTGATGCGAGCTGGGTGCGGATTCGTATCAATCAGCCATCGCTGGGATTGGAACCTGGTTCACCTTATTGGGAGGCAAGAGCTCTGTCTCCTGAACCACCACGGCTCAATATGTAATTATATTTTATACTTTATTTTATAATCGTCGTTGAACCGCCGACCCAATTTTTGGGTTTATGACTACTAATGTTTAACTCCGTAGTCTTGTAATTTTGAACCCAATCCAGAAGACAAGGAAACTCCTGGTTTAAGTAATGGGAGTAATTTGCCTTCGTGGAGAACTTTTTGATGGAACTAACCCACATTTGCGTAACATGGAGAGGAAGACCACGAGAACCTCCTACAGTTAGCCTGACGGCAAGGGGATTCTAACCCATGATCTGCCTACCACTGAGGATATTCTACGTCAGCACTATGATTGATACGAGCTGGGTGCGGATTCGTATCAATCAGCCATCGCTGGGATTGGAACCCGGTTCACCTTATTGGGAGGCAAGAGCTCTGTCTCCTGAACCATCACGGCTCAATAGGTAATTATATTTTATACTTTATTTTATAATCGTCGTTGAACCGCCGACCCAATTTTTGGGTTTATGACTACTAATGTTTAACTCCGTAGTCTTGTAATTTTGAACCCAATCCAGAAGACAAGGAAACTCCTGGTTTAAGTAATGGGAGTAATTTGCCTTCGTGGAGAACTTTTTGATGGAACTAACCCACATTTGCGTAACATGGAGAGGAAGACCACGAGAACCTCCTACGGTTAGCCTGACGGCAAGGGGACTCTAACCCATGATCTGCCTACCACTGAGGATATTCTACGTCAGCACTATGATTGATGCGAGCCGGGTGCGGATTCGTATCAATCAGCCATCGCTGGGATTGGAACCCGGTTCACCTTATTGGGAGGCAAGAGCTCTGTCTCCTGAACCATCACGGCTCAATAGGTAATTATATTTTATACTTTATTTTATAATCGTCGTTGAACCGCCGACCCAATTTTTGGGTTTATGACTACTAATGTTTAACTCCGTAGTCTTGTAATTTTGAACCCAATCCAGAAGACAAGGAAACTCCTGGTTTAAGTAATGGGAGTAATTTGCCTTCGTGGAGAACTTTTTGATGGAACTAACCCACATTTGCGTAACATGGAGAGGAAGACCACGAGAACCTCCTACAGTTAGCCTGACGGCAAGGGGATTCTAACCCATGATCTGCCTACCACTGAGGATATTCTACGTCAGCACTATGATTGATGCGAGCTGGGTGCGGATTCGTATCAATCAGCCATCGCTGGGATTGGAACCCGGTTCACCTTATTGGGAGGCAAGAGCTCTGTCTCCTGAACCATCACGGCTCAATAGGTAATTATATTTTATACTTTATTTTATAATCGTCGTTGAACCGCCGACCCAATTTTTGGGTTTATGACTACTAATGTTTAACTCCGTAGTCTTGTAATTTTGAACCCAATCCAGAAGACAAGGAAACTCCTGGTTTAAGTAATGGGAGTAATTTGCCTTCGTGGAGAACTTTTTGATGGAACTAACCCACATTTGCGTAACATGGAGAGGAAGACCACGAGAACCTCCTACATTTAGCCTGACGGCAAGGGGATTCTAACCCATGATCTGCCTACCACTGAGGATATTCTACGTCAGCACTATGATTGATGCGAGCTGGGTGCGGATTCGTATCAATCAGCCATCGCTGGGATTGGAACCCGGTTCACCTTATTGGGAGGCAAGAGCTCTGTCTCCTGAACCATCACGGCTCAATAGGTAATTATATTTTATACTTTATTTTATAATCGTCGTTGAACCGCCGACCCAATTTTTGGGTTTATGACTACTAATGTTTAACTCCGTAGTCTTGTAATTTTGAACCCAATCCAGAAGACAAGGAAACTCCTGGTTTAAGTAATGGGAGTAATTTGCCTTCGTGGAGAACTTTTTGATGGAACTAACCCACATTTGCGTAACATGGAGAGGAAGACCACGAGAACCTCCTACGGTTAGCCTGACGGCAAGGGGACTCTAACCCATGATCTGCCTACCACTGAGGATATTTTACGTCAGCACTGTGGTCGGCGCAAGCTGGATGTGGAATTTGTATCGACCAGATATCGCCGGGATCGAATCCCGGCGATGGCTGGCTTCCCGGAAGGCGAACGCTCTATCCCCTGAGCCATCACGGCTCAATAGGTAGTTATAAAAACATTCATATGTGGTGCCATTGGTATCGTGCAAAATTTTAACCCTATTGTAGTTAAAATGAATTTTGTAAGAATAAAAATAGCACAACATCTGAAAGCTTTGATCGTGTTTTGCTATTGATTGATCTCTTTGATTGATTTCTCATTCATTGATTGTGATTTCTTTTTCACTTGGTCAAAAAACGAAATACGAGAACGCATGCAAGATATCGCTATTTAGGGTTTTAAAAATGACTAGTTTTGTCCATGTAAAATTTTTAAGTATTTTCCTCTTTTTACCTAAATTGAAGATTACACACAAGAATCCTGAGAAAATTATTTCATTTAATTTTATTTAACGAATATTAAATATAGAAAACTTTAAATGTAAACAATTCAATTTCAACGAGGGGGGGGGGACGAATAGTCGTTTATGAAAGTCATTAATTTCTAATAACAATAAGTAGTTTTAACGATTATGCTATAAAATTGCGTTATACTCAAGTATTACGCAGTATTTGTATGAAATACTCTCTCTTTTTTTGTGCAAGTTCATAAAAATATTCTGATATCACTATCTAACAAATGAGAACTAACTGTCAAAAAAAAATTCTATATTTAATTTACTTTATGTTTTATAAAATGGTGGGAACAAATATGATTAAAAATATTACGAAATAACTCAAGAATATGGATTTTTTTGATTGCAACATTTAATCAATAAATAAATTTTTTAAAATAATCACACTGAAAAGAAAAGAAAAAAAGCTGTCTTCAGAAATTCCGAATTTACTCTACTTCATGTTTTTTAAAATCAAAACATTTTGTAAATAATAAATATTTTTTTTTAAGAGTCACTCTAAGATTCTGTCAAAAAAGCTACTTATTTTATGTTTAACAAAATCGTGTGTACAAAATTACTTAAAAATATTTTGAAATTACTCCAGAATATGACGAAATCAGAGATAAACGCATTATGACTATCAACCCTTATGACTATAGAAAGAAAGATGACGTCAAGTAGGATGCATTAGAGTTGACGCTCGGGCTCGAACCTCTGACTCTAAAGAGAGTGGGGTAACTTCTAGTGACGAACACCTGTGCTTTTTGAAGAAGAAAAATGTCACTCTCCCAATAATAACATCTAATTTATTTTTCATTCTGCAAAAATGACAACTTTTTTACACTAAGTTATTTTCTGTCTAATCCTCTTTAAATGGTTGGCATGATACACTTAGCATCTTTCACCACTGTAACCTGAAAAAGAGAAATATTCGTGTAAAGGCAATGATATCATCATTACTAATTTATTAAGTTTGACTCGAGAGAACAAAGCGCCAAAAAATTTGAAATTTTTAGCTAAGATGCTCAATGCGCCAAAATAGAACGTACCACCCTGAATAACTTTTGGTCTAACGCTCAGATCTTCACGTTCTAGCTATCAATCTAAATGGTTTGTACGCATTTTCTCTAAATAAATATTTTAAAAAATTTATGGATTCAGATTCTTCACCCTCAAAATATAAAAAGTAGCCGCAATTTAGGAAATGTGGTCCTAATAGTTTGTCCAGGAGAGCTGTCGAAAGTTTGGACCCCTTATTGTCATCGATCAAATAGTTCCTGTAAAGTCATTATTTAAAAACATGACTTTATTACTGGGCTTATTGACTTGCATATTTGAGTTCACCCCCTCGAACCATTACGTAAAGTCAGAATCATCAGTCCTAGAAATTGAAGAACCGATCATTAGATCAAAAGTTATTCAAGATGGTACGTTTTGTTTTTTATTCCGCATACTGTACCGAGTTCAAAACTTTTGTTGGGTTCGGGTACCCAACTGGGCAAACACTGAATCTTGTTCCTCGCCGGTTTCGGATACTAACAGTAGCTATACAAAACTAAATAAAAATCATAAAATTTTCTATCGAACAAATATTTTACAATTAACTCTGAGTAAAATTAATTTACGTTTAAATATAAAAGTATGCATTTACCAGTTCATTTTTATGCGTTTTCTATATCATATTTTATTTAATAACCGTCGTTGAACAGCCGACCCAATCTTATGGGTTTACGACTACTAATGTTCACCTCCGTAACCTTGTAATTTTGTACCCAATGCTGAAGACAAGACAAGGGAACTCCTGGATCGAGTATTGGAAGAAATTTGCCTTCGTGGAAGACTTTTTTTTATGGCTTCCCGATTAGCCTGACGGCAAGAGGACTCTAACCCATGATCCGTCTACCACTGAGGATATTTCACGTCAGAACTGTGGTCGGTGCAAGCCGGATGCGGAGTTCGTATCGACTGGGATTTGAACCCGGTTCGCCGCATTGGAAGGCAAACGCTCTGTCCCCTGAGCCATCGCGGCTCTCTAAATCATATTGAAAAATGTATGCATTGTTCGTCTACAGTAAGAACTCCCCCCGTCACAAAGTCTGAAGCCGTCTGTTTTTAAGGAAACAAGAATAGCGCATTTCAGGGAGGGTAGCCTCTCTTCACTCTAGGACTAACACAATAGATCAGAGAAAAATATTTCCCTTTTTCCCACACCCCTACTTGGAATAGTTTTACTTCGTTACCATAGTCACCACCACGGGTCCAGACGAATGGCTAGAGGAGTTCTTTAGACAAACTATGGAAGAAATTCGTTAAAAACTACTCGAGCATAAAGTGACAGATAAAATACTTAGCGACAGAAACAGCTCTTAAATGATGGACTTAATATTTATTTGATTTGGTAACTTAGTTGATGAGGAAATCGGCACAAATAAAGCACGTCAAAAGTGATGATTAAAATACCTGATTCAAAATTCGTTATAATATGAGATTAAAAATATCAAGATTTTCGAAATTTCTTGATAAAGCATAGCAATAACTGTTGAAAAAAACGATAAAAAAAAAACTCTTAGATTTGCGATGCCCCCTTAGATTTGTGTGCTTTTTATTTGCGACACAAATAAAGGCACATTTAAATGCGCGATTCGAGTGCCGTATTTATACACATTAAAAATATCGGGATTTACAAAATCATGTGGAAATGCTTTGCAATAAGTGCTGAAACAATAATAGAAAAAAATACTTGGAGAAAAGCTACGATACTTAGAAAAACGAGACAAAGAGAGAGAGTATAGGTCAAACAAAATATAATATATAAGTTAAACTTAAATATTAGTACTTAAAGAAACGATACAGAAATAGTACCTAGAGAAAGAGAGTGCTTAGAGAAAGAATGTACTTAGAAAACAGTACAATAATGAACAAATTGAAACAAATAAAGCACGCCAAAAGTGATTAAAATTTGCGCAATTTGAAACTCGCGAGTGGTTATAATGTATGTATTAAAAAGATAAAAAGATCGGGATTTTAAAAAACACGTGGAAATCCGATAATAACCTCCTAAAACACAATCGAAAAGTTACGTAAATTAACTATAAAGTGGACACAAATAAAGAGCTTTGGAAATCCATGGGGCTTTGGACGTGGAAATCCGATAATAACCTCCTAAAACACAATCGAAAAGTTACGTAGATTAACTATAAAGTGGACACAAATAAAGAGCTTTAAAAGTGATTACTAAAACTCGAAATTCACGTATCGTAATTTCCTCGAAATTAAAATATTGAGATTTTTAAAAATTCGTTGCAATAACCACCGAAAAAAAAAAGAGATCGAAAAACTAATTTGATTTGGATTTAATTCGTTAAAAAATGCGCAATTCAAAATTTCTAATATTTTTTATATTCCAAAAAAAAATTATAATAATTTTTTTTTATTATATTCAGGTGCTGCCGTTGGCCACAAATTGTCATAGTGTACTATTTCTGAATCATGCGCTCCCCACGCATCGTGGGTATTGTGGGGGTGTTATTTAAGCCACTCTACGTAACTTATGAGCAATGGGAACTACAATAATACAATCTTTTAAATTTTTCAATAGTCGGATGGGAGCTGTAGCAGCTCAGGGAATAGAGTGCTTGTCTTCCAACGAGGTGAACCTTGTTCGAACCCCAGCGATGGCTGGTCGATACGAATTCCGCACCCGGCTCGCATCGATCACAATGCTGACGTAAAATAGTAGACGGATCAAGGATTAGAGTCCCCTTGCCGTCAGGCTAACCGTGGGATGTTTTTGTGGTTTTCCTCTCCATGTAACGGAAATGAGGGTTAGTTCCATCAAACCTAGGTACATTTCTAATAATAGGTAAATTAAAGGTAAATTAAAGGTAAATTTCTTCCACTATTTGATCTAGGAGTTCCCTTGTCTTCTGGATTGGATTCAAAATTACAACGCGGAGTAGAACAATAGCAATCGTAAGCCCAAAATTGGGTCTGTTGTTCAACGATGGTAATAAAATAAAAATAATCGGACGGAATTTCAATATTATTAATAAGGACTGGAATAGCCTAGTTGGTAGGGCACTGGGCCCATGTCCAAGAGTTCGTGGGTTCGATCCCCGTCGGCCGAAGACTCCCCGTGTAGCAAATGGTGACTGATGCACGTTAAATCTATCGAGTCGCAAAGTTCTTCATGTTCCTATAACAAATCAAAACCTTTGGGGGTACTGATCCAGGAGTTTCCTTGTCTTCTGGATTGGTTCAAAATTTCAAGTTGAACAGTAGTAGTCGTGTCGGTTGTTCAACGACGGATATGAAATATTATTAATAACGTTGAAAAGAACACAATGGAATAGCTCATTTAATTTTAATTCCGGATCTTTGAAATAAAGTGCCTCTTGGTGAACGTATAAGGCAAACTCATCTTCGCAAGTAACTTTTTCAGTAAAACTGACTCATATTTGTGTTACGTTGAAAAGAAAACCCCGAAAATCTCCCCATTTATCCCGATAGTAAAAAATTTAACTTACTAAGCCAAAGAGTAAAAAACAAGATTTTTGAAGAAAATTTAATTTAAAGTTTCCGTTTTCTCATAAATTTCATTCATTAAATAAATAATCCCAAGAAACTGAAACTTGAGCTCTTAAATTTAGAATTACCATTTAAAATACAATTTAATTTAAAATTGTGTAAGAGCTATAAAAATAACCAGCCATATATTGCTGTCGTTATTCTTGTTTTAGCTTCATTATAAATAGATAACATCATTATTTGCCGTAATACATCACAGTTACATCTTTCAACTCCACTGAATATAACATGTTATTGTTATTCCATGTTCAAATCCCGCTTTGGGTACAGGTTTAAAATGTCTTTTTGGTCTATTTGTCCTTCTTGTGTTGTTGGAGTAACATTGATTGAGTAAATATTAGAAAAGTTAGATACTTTAGGCACTACGAGTTGCTTTTTCTTTTCATTTAAAAAAATAGAATGGTGAAATATTTATTTAATTTTGACGAAATTTGTTTTCCCGAAAAAGTGATGATAGTAATATTCTTCGCAATGAAAATGGCAATAGTTACCTCTTGTTCCATACTGAAATTGTATACTTCCTAAGTTCTTATTTATATGGGCTCTTTACTTAAGATAATTTTCCTGTTTGTCATAGTCTTAGAAAGCGTTATTCTTTTAGATACTTACTCCATCCTCTGTTGTTCCTTTGCCAAGACATTCATACATTTTGACGCATGGACAGGAAAAATAATACAAGTCATCTTCCTCTTTATAAATTGATGCAGTTGGACATCGACTACCTAAATGTACGAAAGAAAATATTTCAAGAACGATATTATAGTGATTCATTCTAGAAGAGTTCAGAATGTAGAAATTATAATTAATCAACAGTTCCAAATTAAGTCATTGTGTAAAAATGAAATTGAGTAAGGAGTTTTCAACCGGTGACCCGTCGAGATTTTTTTAAAAATGGTTGAAACTCACCAATGACATTTTTAAATAATAACAACAATAATTGTGTAACAATGGGTGTTTCAGACGTCTTATTTTAACGGGGATGAAATTAAACAATTATCATAGTGGCCCATCTAGACGATTTTAAAAATGGTTGATACTCACCAATGACATCTTTAAATAATAACAACAATAATTGTGTAACAATGGGTGTTTCAGACGTCTAATTTTAACGGGGATGAAATTAAACAATTATCATAGTGGCCCATCTAGACGATTTTAAAAATGGTTGATACTCACCAATGACATCTTTAAATAATAACAACAATAATTGTGTAACAATGGGTGTTTCAGACGTCTTATTTTAACGGGGATGAAATTAAACAATTATCATAGTGGCCCATCTAGACGATTTTAAAAATGGTTGAAACTCACAAATGACATTTTTAAATAATAACAACAATAATTGTGTAACAATGGGTGTTTCAGACGTCTTATTTTAACGGGGATGAAATTAAACAATTATCATAGTGGCCCATCTAGACGATTTTAAAAATGGTTGAAACTCACAAATGACATTTTTAAATAATGAAAACAATAAGTGTGTAACAATGGGCGTTTCAGACGTATTATTTTAACGAGAGCAAAATTAACCAATTATCACAATTGCCCGTCAATACCTTTCTAAAAATGGTTAAAAGTCACATATGACATTTTTAAATAATAATAATAAATGTGTAACAAAAGACGTTTCAGACAAGCAATTATCATAGTTGCCCGTCGAGACGTTTTTAAAAATGGCTTTAAGTCACATAAGACATTTTTAAATAGTTATAATGAAATATCTGTAATGAGACGAAATTAAGCAATTAACCATAATTGCCCGTCGAGACGTTGTTAGAAAAGGTTTAAAGTCACATGGGACGTTTATAAATAGTAATAATAAATGTGTAAATGGGCATTTAAGACGTCTTATTTTAACTGGAACGAAATTAAACAATAATCATGGTTGTGTGACGAGAAGTTTTTAAAAAAGGTTGATTGCCACGTATAGCATTTTTAAATTAAAAAATATATAAAACGTTGGCGTTGCAGACGTCTAATTTTAACGGGGGTGAAATTAAACAAATGTCAAATTTCAGGCATGAATAATGATAATAATTCGTGTTTTTTTATTCATCAGAAATATTAGGGAGGGCTTTTTGAGATTTCACAATTTTGAGGGGAATATATACTCAACCGTCCCCGTATCAACGACGCCCATGTGATAGACATCTAAATAAAATGCCGTATAGAGTTTGATAAAGTAGAAACGCCGAATATAGCTGTCTAAATCTCTAAACCAAAAATTTTTTTTACAGTTTGATCAATTTAATTAATGAATTGGTTTTTATTAAATAAATCCCTATTACAACACACTTTTTTACTTTTTTTTTATTTTTGAAAAAAAAAAATAATAAAAAAGGAATCGTTTATTTAAATGGCTGTTAGAAATAGTATAATAACTAATTTAAGAGTAAAAAAAAAAACTTCAAATTTGATACCAGACATAATTTAAATCAAAAACTTAAGTGCGTATCATGAATATTTCAGATCGGAATGGTTCTTAAATATTTTTCTAAACATACATAATTTTCATGTTTTCCTTTCAATAGTTTTTGCTCTTTGTGAATGGAAAGCGCGCGGTTAAGTATTTCTGAAACAGCAGAAACCGCAGTGGCCACCAAGAAGATAATTTAGTATTATTATTAATGACAATTTTTAAAGAGAATCATGGATATTTATTGTTAAAGTAGACTAGGTTTAATTTGAACGTATTTTATGTGAAAGGAATTTTTTTTTCGCTTCACAAAAAATAACTAAAAAAAAAAATTTTTTTTACAAATATTTAGAAGAGCATTTCAAACGCATTATATTTTGCTTTCGGATCTAAATCTGTCTGAATTACTCGTCATTTATGAAAATTTAAAAAAATATATATATAAAAAATATGCTTACCTGCAGCGTATCTTGGAGTGCACCAAGGACGTTTAAAAAATAGGTTGTCTAAACAGCATTCATCTTCTTCACAATCAGATTGTTTGGTACAAGATGTGTACGCTAGAGCCTGAAATAAAAACAGTAGTTTTTCCTAGATTTTAATGTGTTCCGTATGTACCTCATTTAATCTTAAAGTAGTAATAGCAAAGATTATAGAGGGGTAATAAGAGGCAACAACTCCTCTGAGCCTTTAACATGGTTTTTCGAAGTTCTTTCACTAAGGAAAATAATAAAATAAAAAAAACACAGTTTAAGGGCTTTTCACTTAAAGCAAAGCTATAATTTTATACTCAATATATACTATATTGCTGTAAAGAATTATCTGGGCTTTAGAACGGACAAATAACTAAAATATTTGAAAAAGACTTTTTTGAAAATCGCCAATTTGGAGACATTATTCCATCGAGATGAAAATGAGCAAAAACAATGCCTTAATTTCATTTTTTTTCTTAAATTTTAATGATTCCAGAATGCAGCCTTAGAGTAAGTTTTCAAATATTAAATAATTAGACCATAAATGGTATTAATTTTCTTAAAACTGTGGCTTTTCTCGGTATTGACGTTTTGCGCCAATTTCAGAATAATCATAGACGGCGCTAGCTAAAGAAAGGCTAAACTTGACCTAACAGACACGAGTAACTGTTGCAAACTGACATCAGTTATGAAAATAACATCATTTCATCATTCGCAAAAAAACATCATTTCATGCGACACTTTTTTTTTTAAAAAAAAAAGAAGAAAAAATAAATTTAATAGTAATAAAATAGAATTTGTGCTCTAAAATTATTTTTTTTAATTATAAAGAATTTCTTTGCACTCGTCATGTGTATGAAGAAAAATTACAAAAAAATTAATGAAAAGAAAAAAGTAAATAAGACATTGAACAACCTTTCTTTTTTATAAAAGCTTCTCTTTGGCTTTTAGCATTTAACTTAGCAATAGAAATACAGTAATTTTGGTAATAACTTTGCTAAACTATATTGTAATTTAGGTAGTAACTTTGCTAAACTATATTGTAATTTAGGTTATAACTTGCACTATAATAACTTAAGACAGAGGTTCACAGTTTGTTTCGCAATGGAACCCTAAATGATTGATCTTTTTTTTTTGCGGAACCCTTGCATTATAAAAAATAAAAAGCTCAATAGCAGCTGTGTGATTACGTTAACTTTAAAATAAAGAAGGACTAATTTTTTTAAAAAATGTTAACGTGAAGAACGAACTATTTAACTTAATGAATTTGTTCTTCGTGTATGTGTATACTGAAAATGAAAATTAAGCTGAATTGTGGTTTACAAAAAAGAAGTGTTATTATCGCTGAGAATAGTTATCAGAGAAACGTTATTCTTTATTCTTGAAACTAGTTTTATTTTATTTTGAAAATTAATTGCTTACTGAATTGCACTTTTTAAAAATGCAAATAGGTAAACGAGTTTTATAATTATGTGCAAACCTCTTTCAATTAAATAGTTTCAAAAATATGATGAAATACGCAAAAAGTAAAATTAACAATAACATTTTGTTAACTGGCAAATTTACATGCCACCGGTTATTATTTTGTAATTCGCTATGAAGTGAAGTAAAACATTCTAAATAATGATTTCATGTCCAAACGATGTTGACCGATGACTTGACTTGACATTGAAAGCGCATTGACGTGTTAACTCGTCATTCAACAGTGTTTGGGCATGAAGAGACGAGTTAACTCGTCACTAGCGTTTTGAAGACGCTGTACCGGAGTCGAAATCTTTCATGGCCAATTCGCGCCCATCTATACCAATAATTTAGAGAAAAATTATTTTAGGTAAATCTAGAATAAACCATAAGTTTTAAACGCTGAAAACTTTTTGTTTTCTAAGTAAATAAAAAATCGAGTTTAGGTAAACCTAAAATAAACTATGGAGTTTTATACTACTCTAAAAACTTTTTGTTTTCAAACTTAAAAAAAAAAAAAAAATTTAAAAAAATAAACGAATTTAGGTAAACCTAAAATAAACCATTAAGTTTTAAACGCTGAAAACTTTCTTTTTTTCAAATTATATAGAAAAACGAGTTTAGATAAACCTAGAATAAACCATGGAGAAAAATCGCTAAAAACGCTGGAAATTTTTTTCCCCTTCAAATTATCAAATTGCAAACATATGGCAGGATTACGCACTGGGGAAGTAAATCTGGATTGATTTGATCATATTTTGATATTTACGAACTTTTTTTCAGTGTTTGAAACTTTATAGCTTAAACTTTAAATTTTGAAGCAGAACATGTCATGAAAGGTTTCTCCCTCGATATTGCGTCGATTTTTTACCCCTCTTCTGTTTAAATTATTGGGACTAATAGTTTTCCAGACTACCAGCAAGGTTTAGAATCCGTGGGAAAAAAAGTTTGTTTATATGAATGAAGTAAGTTTTGCCCCCGATTTCGTAACTTAAAATATCGTCTGCAGTAATAAATTATCATATTTAAGTCTAGGCCCTGGAGCCATTAGGATTTAGTCATGACATGTTAAAATCCAATTATTAGATCAAAGGTTATTTCGGATATTGACTCTTCATCGTGCGGCGCACTACACACATGTTTTAAAACAACTTTATAATAAATATTGATTATACTTAATAGAGCTTTTAATGTTTGACAGGATTCATATTCTAAGATTCATATTCTTAAACTATAATCATATGAAAAATTTTTTGAAATTACCGAAACTGATCAAGGCTAGTAAGTAAAATAATTGCATCTGAATTTAATGATTTTTAGGAATTCCAAGCCAGTGTTTTTAATAAATTTTAACGTGTTTATCAAATGATTTCTATAAAACCAAAAAGAAAATTAACAATTTTATACGAAAAATAACTAAGCACTAATAATACTAGTGTATATAAAGGAACATTATTAAAAAAATCATTATGCATTTCTTACCGTTGCAACGCAACCAATAAAAATCAATGTCCCGTAAACTTGCATAGTTCTAAATTCAACTTTAAATTCGTCAACTGCAACTGATTTAAGTATTTAAAGCGCTTAGTCTTGATTTATAAACTGATGGGAAATCTGTCACATGTTCTCACGGAATTTAACAGCTGAACTAGAAAGATAAGATATGCAAATGAAAAACATCTTAATAAGAGTTTACGTAAATTACTTGAAAATTTAATTATATTTTTTTATAAGGTATATATTTATTATATGAGGTATATATTTATTACCTAGATTAGAATTCACACTTGAGTGAAGATGCTACTGTTTGTTTTATTAGGAATATATTTTTAAAGTAAAAAAAAAAAAATAAATAATAAAATTTTTTAAATATTTGTTATGATAAATGTTCTTTTTAAAGCGTGTTTTATTAGTTAAACCAGATTAAACTTTTTGGTGTGGGAACCCCATAAGTATTTCGCAAATCCGGCAAATGCGAAAAACTGTCAGGTTATTCACTAGTACCGCTATATACTATTACAATTTGAAATCATTAACATTATTTTTTTAATTTTAAGACATAGAACAATGAGGAAAATTTAACCACATAACAAATTTGATAGTATAATAGAATAATAAAACTGCGTCGAAACCATTTTTCTTTTTCATAGCCTGTATATTCTTATCTTCATCTGTTTTCGGATACATTGCGTAAAAATATTTGTTAATTGTAAAATTATTATAATAAGTTAACACGTTGAATGCCACGCTATTTTACATGGCCTGCCCGTCTGGCCAAAATGATCTTCTCAGTATGTATTGCCTTAATTTCTTCAAACCATTTTAGTAACGATAATAACATAAAAAAATTAAAAGCATTAAAAATTTACTCGAATTATTTGTTTCTAATAATCTTGGCTTCGCCGGTCACCGGTGAAGCCCATGGCATTCAACGTGTTAAAGAGATAACAAATTCAAGAGTTTAACAACAAGAGTTTAAGAAACTCTGTTTAAATTAAACCTTGATAAATACGAACTTTTAAAATAAAATGTTTTAAAGTTTTTTTTTTTTTTTTTTTTTTTTTTTTAAAAAAAAAAATACAAAATAAGTAGTAAAACAAATATATCCAGAAATAAATATTTATTTCCAAAAATAGTAATAACATTTTCAGATAATTTGTAAATAGTAAAACATGACAATAAGAAGAGATTCAACAATTTTACACGATAAATATAACCATACAAATTCTCAGAAATAAAGTTATTTTCAAAATCCCGAAAAATGACATCTTAATTTTTTTCTTCTTTTCAAGATTAAACAACTTGTAATGACTAGTCTGATAAAATATTCATGTAATTGCATTCTTACCATGTATATTGTTATAAGACATTAAACAAAAATTTTAAATGTCGGCTTATAAAAATCAATCCTTATAAGAATATGTACAAGCCTATCTATCACAATGCAGGATTTGTGTAAACAAATATATTTGTATAAAAATGGTGGGATTTGTCAGAAATTGTCTATATTTCTATAATTAACACTTTAACAGCTTCTATATTTTGTCCTCTGAACATATTATTCTATAAATTCAATACACAGTTTTTATGCATATATATATTGGGAAAGAAAATTTATATAATTACTTGTTTCTGAAACAAAATTCTATTCAATCATTTACAAAAAATAAAAATCATAATCATCATCCTAATCACTTACTAATAATGCTAGGTCTGTAAATGTTAAGCATAATGCATAAAAAACACTATTAACTGTTTACCTGCCGGACATTTATTACACATTAATGGAAAGAGTGTTATGGTAGGAGATTACATTTGCATATAAACTAAATATAAATTTTCTTCAATTAGCTACCAATTTTGTTAAAAAATACAACAGCTATTTGATTTCAGAACAAGACATACATCACATGATATATAATTAATACATTCTAGTTGATATGAATATTAAGTTTTCAGCAATTGTAGATACTACGAATTCAAGATTTGAGTTATCAGTCCTTAACATTTTAAAAAAAAGACACGTGTTCCAAAAATAGAACATTGGCATTTAAACGGTTAATAGCTGTTACTAAATTATGCAACTTTTAAAATTTTGAAATTAAAGTTGAAAATAGATGAGAAAGTTGAAGAAAGTTGGACAAAGCAGAGTTCGTAAGATTTCTTCCCCCCCCCCCCTAATCAGTAATGTGATTAAAATTGATAATTTTTTATTTCAATGATAAATTAACAGTTTTGTTTCAATTATTTAATGTAAATATATATATATATATATTGGAAATCCAATTAGTTCTAGGACGAATTCTAACACCCAGTTTTAAGCTTCCTGGTCAAATAAAAACAGACAAATATTAAATAATAATAATAAGCAATTTTTCCAATTGAAATATTTGTTTAAAGCATTAAATTAATTTAATCACACTTCTACACTCTGAAGCATACAAAAAATCTTAAAATCAAGACACATCAATAATTTCGAATACAATATATTTGTTACTTTTACTAAATTAATTTAGTTAATCTGATTTCAGAAGAGATCACAAATAAAACATTGACCATTTTCCTCTGCAATGCTAAAACTTCATGCGTCCCTTGCCATGGCCAACTAGAAGGGGATAGTTGGCCATGCCTTCGCTTTAACAGTTGAGATAACGTTTTCAACCTACCTTAGATTTTGATTTCGCCTAGCCATTAGTACTACAATATTTGTTCAATTGATGTATTCCCAGTTTTATCGAAAAACACTACTCAACAGCAAAGAAGACTAAGAATATTTTAAACATGAGGCAAAACATGTTTCAATAATTTATAATAATATCTAAAAGAATGGTTATTAAATGTAGAATTTGCTGAAAAATGTTTCGAACTATTAAAAACAATATAATAAATCAATTCTGTAAATATTAAAACTTTCTAATAAATTTTTTCATTTTAGACGTTGACAAACAAAGGTGACTTTTCAGTCATCTGTAAATAACATGGAGACAGTTTGCAACTAGATATGATTTCTGATGATAAGTTCAGGTTTTGTCCACATAACAGAGTTATGTCCCAACTTCTTTACCAGTTTTTAAACTAAACCACTAAGAATTATTTTTTTCAATGCTTCAATAAAAGATGGATAGGTTTAAAAATATTTCATTAAAAAATAGACAATTTTTCAAATTCCATTTTTATTAGAAAAATATTATTGCACTTGTTATATGCTATGATTTTTTTAAAAATAAAATCAATAATGAGCACTTTCAAACATGTATAATAACTACGTAAAAGTAATACTCCACATTACAAAATACTGTTTCTTTTAGAGAACATTTACAAAATTACGTACTTTGAAAAACCATAATAAACATAACATAATAGGAGAGAAGATAATACAATATTATAATAGATAATACAATATTCGTGCATTTCTTTTAATACATAAAATAGTTAAGTGAGTTAATATGGACTGTGGAGTTGTAGTCAAAAAATTCTGCAAGAATTGGAAGCTGAAAGCTTTGATGAACTCAAACAAGTTAAAAATTATGTCCTACAGAATGAATGAGAGAAAAAATCTGGATCTGTTAAAAAATATTTAGACAGATATTAATAATTCGATAAAGAAAAATATTACTTAAATGAATGTAAAACTATAACTTATCTCAAACCGGATTAATCACATTTGAAAGTTTTGAACCAACATATTTAAACCAAATGTTGAAAAAGAATAAAGAAAATAATTGAAATTATAGAAAAGCTAAGATTAATAAATATAATAGTAAGTTTTGTTCAGAAATTTGTAAGTTAAAAAATAATTTTTAATAAATGAATTACTAAAAGTTATCTTTCAATTTACAAATTGCAAAACAAAACTTATTTAGCTATAATACTAAGTTTAAAAAAAATATATATACTAGTGAATTAAATGTACAATTTGTAATAGCACAGTTTCCTAGTACTTGAATATTCACTTAACTTTTTTTTGTCAGTCATAAAATGTTTATAAATCAGCGAGTGTGCATATGAGATATTGATATATAGTTCTTTTCTTGCAACGGTTTTTCATATAATAAATATTTTGTCAAGATATATTTTTTATGTTCAACTCCGTAGCCTAGTAATTTTGAACCCTATCCAGAAGACAGGGGAACTTCTGGATCAAGTATTGTGCGAAATTTGCCTTCGTGTAGGACTTAATGCTATTATTATTATCACTTTGTTTGGATCGGAATACCCCGATTTGTAGGACGTTGGGCTTGTGTTCATGAGAACGTGAAATCGAATCCTGCAGGCCGACGAATCACCGCGTATTAAGTCTTGGCTGGTGCACATTAAATCTGTCGGGGTCACTAAGTCCGGAAGTTCCCATAACAAATCAACACCACTGGGAGTACTCTGGTTCAAGTCAAAATTTAGATCTGTGGATGAATGAATGGAGTACGATAGTCTTCTCTGTAAAACAAGCTGTGACGTGTGCGTGGCTGAAGTCGTATTCTTGGCTATAGATGGCGTCACTGAAAAAACATGAAACGCACCCTCTGCCTTAAAAATTCGCTTGATTTTCCAAGCAAGCTTGTTAATTTTGACAAATGGCATAAGTAACAACGACAACATTATTTTTTTTATTAAAAAAGGGAATTCTCATTTTAAGTGTTTTTACCTTAATCATACATTATATATATATATATATATAAAACTTTACATTATCAATTATTTAATAATAACATTAATATTTTCCTGGGAAATAGTAGGAAGGGGATTTTAATCAAGTATAAGTCCAAATCAAGTCATCAGTAAAGTCCAAACGTTTTAACTACAAACTCCACAGGTAATATAATAATAATATTGCAGTCAGTTATCAATATTAAGGTATGAGGTTAAGGTATTATATTAAAATTAAAGTATTATGAAGTTTTAATTAAAACTAATTTCAGTAGCAGCTCCAATGCATCTGACAATCCTACCTTTCTTTACATTGTTTATTTGATAGCAACCTGTACCTAATTACGATTCAAGACAATTGCAAAAGGCAATCTTAATTAAAAAAAAATATTTTATTAGTAATAAATCGCAAGTCCCTGAGATAAAAGATTTTTATTTTTGTGGATGCATTTTAATTACTAAACATTTTCTAATAACTCAAAAATAAGTCTCCATACAAAATTTAACCAAATGACATTGTGTGATTAATATGAGAAAATAAAATAAATACAAATAGCAAAGACAAAAATAATCATTCACTATTAGAGTTCAGAAATGACAGATTGCTTCCTCTATTATAATAATAAAAAAGGCATGTTAAATTTGTAAACTACAGATCTAAATGCTATTATGAATGCAATAAAAAAAATAAAAAAAACAATAAAATTTGTGAATTAGAAAATGAAACTAATGGGTAGAAATTTTTTTAAATCTAATATGGGCATTCCATGGGTAGTGGAGTGACAGTTTAATCCATAAAACAAAATATTTCTCATTATTTGAGTAGTAAGTAAAGTCATTTATGATTTCTTGAAGTTCACTATCTAGTTTAAATAAGACTTTCAAATCTATAGGTACAGATCAAAATCTACAGCTTAAGAGAGCTCAAAGTATAATGTAGTTTTATCAAATAAAAAATCTAAAAACATTAAACTTTAAATCTTGTTTAAAATAAGTTTTTTAATATTTAAATCCATTATAAAATAACTTTTTTAGTTGCACATGCTAGAAAAAGATGCAATTGACTAATTTGTCTGTATATCCTTAAGTTTGCATTTGACCATATTAAAAAATAAAATAAAATGTTTTTTTTCTTCTTAGAAAGAAATTAATTTAAAATACATTATTAGTTTTACTTCAATACATATATTTCATTTGCTTTAAGCATGCTTTAAAGAGGAAATTAATCATGAGTTATGACTCAATCTAATATTAAATTTTAAAAAAATTAAAATTAGCTGTCATTAAGCACACACAATGTGAGTATAAAACACACACTATAAAACATTAAACACACATTATATAATGTAACACACACAATGTAAGCTACGATTTTGAATTATTAAAATTTAAGAGTAATCTTGGTCATGAAATAACAATTGTTAGACAAACACTGATGCCTTTATTTCACAAATGGATTAAAGAAATTTTTTTAAAAGGCACAATTGAATCCTGGTTGATATTTCAATATGTATAAGGGTTTGCACACACAAGAAAAAAAAAAAAAAAAAAACTCTTGACTAGCAACTTAAGACTACAAAATGTCTAAATAAATGTGGTGTAAGAAAGCAGATGGAAAAGCTTTGCTTTCTCAAAAAATTACTTATTATGGGCTACTAAAATACTTTAGAAAGTTAATAGACATATGGGTTTTATTTAAGCAACTAGAATAAATTTTTATTCATAAAATAACATATTTGTTTCATGGAGCCCTAATGATGATACACTTTTATGAAGTCTAAAAGTAAATGAATTAAAAATAAAAACATTAAATTTTAATGAAATACATTTAACACAATTGAATTTAGATAAACAATTTAAATGTATACTTAACCATAATAAAAAAACTTCAACAAAGTCCATATGCTATGTAGCTAATAAAAAACAATTAAATGCATATCTTCACATACAAAATATCTTATAACAACAATCATGCAATAGGCCTAATACTCAGAAAACAAAAATAGAATGAAAAGCTTATTGAAAATTTGGTTTTCTTTCCTTAATTTCATTTTTAAATAAATATTTTACACAAATAAATTTTAACTTTTTAAGGCCACCTGGATGTCAATTTGCACTACCAATGAATAAATTAGTATAGTAGCAATATTTTAAAGCATCTCTTTATGATACATACAGTAATAAACATTTTAAACAGATTCAAATTTTTATTTATTTATTTTGCATGTTAGCAATCGAAACTAAGGCATTAAGGGGCACTTTCTTTCCGGACCTAACTCAACTGTCAAAAGGGTGGAGATGAAAAAAAAAAAAAATTCTTAATATGTTTTAAACCCTCATATTTAATATTTGCACACAAACTAATGATGGATATTTGCTCTATTTGGCAGTATCTTTCGCTACGATGCATGTAAAATACAAGGCTGTCACACAATCATAATTTGTGATTTATGCGTGCGGTATTTTAGATTCTCTATAAAATTTTTCTGACAAAATTATGCCAATACAATTCTGCAATCAACAGTGTTTAATAGACAGCTAAATTGCATACAATTGCCTGTTTTTAGATAAGTATCTTTTTTTATACAATTAACGTTAAAAAAATTTCTTAACGTCATTCAAATCGGTTTTTATTAGTTTAATCAGTAATAAAACTAGATTTTAATAAATCTAAATACTGAGAAATGTGTAATTTTGAATGACTTACTGAAAAGTACAAATCGCATCATTTTATTGCTTTAAAGTTTGAAGGAAAATTTCGTAGAAGTTCTAAAAAATTATCAAGCGCCATTTCTCCTAATTTACTAAAATGACTCCTTTTACTTTTTTTTTTTTAAAGGTATTGTGCTGTTGAATTACACTATACCATCGAATGCTTGTTAAGTAGAAAAAATATTACAGAAACACGAATTAAAAATTTTATGTAAAATCAAAGATGGTGAGGAAAGAGTCCTCTTAATTTTAAACACGAAGTTTGTGTTTTCAGGCTACAAAATAGTCGCTCTTATGGTGTGCATGTGAGCAAGATCGCCGGCAGCGGGGTGCAAGGGGGTGCACTTGCACCCCCCTGGCTTTCTTTTTTAAACAATTAAAACCTTGTAAAAAATTTTTTTATTAAAAATATTTTTATTCAAAAACAAATAATTAAATGATTATTGATACATAACAATAAAAAAATCGTTTAATCAAACAAGAATTGTAATCGTCTTGCTAACTTAATCTCTCGTGAGACATTGTAGACCGATTCCATGTTTTGATGCGTCGCATTGTACTAAAAGTGCGTTCAGTAGTGCACGTGGTAGCTGGAAGAGTTGGGCCAATTTTGATTACCTCCGCTGCAGCTGGATAAACCGGTGTGGCCTCAATAACTAAATCGATGTATTCGAAGGATTCATAAGAATTTTCTCTATTCCTCCCCATTTCATAACATGAAAATTCGTACTTTTTTTTAAAAAAATATCTTGTTAACAATGAAGAAATGTATCTTGAAAAAATTTAACAGAGGAAAGTGTATGGAAAAACAAACCAAAATGTAATAACAGAATATTTTAAAATTTTTTGGGGGGGTTTTAGTTTGTTAGAGGGTTGCAACCCCTTTGATATTATTCTGCCGGCGCCCTTGCATGTGAGCATATTAGCTTCAATCAAATTTTTAAGTAGGCCAAGTACATGTTTTTTTTTAAAAATCGAATTCATTTTTTTATTATACTTAGGACATCAAATAATTTATATTTGAATTTAGTATAAAGTATAAGATACCCATACAGAAAACTCTTGCATAACACTACAACACTTATGTCAGATCTTAATTAGTCATATGTATGAATTATTCAAAAACATTTTTCGAACTGACTTCTTAAAGTAAAATAGATATGTACAATATTTTTAAATGTAAAAAAATAAATAAAAAATTCTCTTAAAAATCAATACAAAAACAATTCACAACAAGTATTTTTTTAAATTTTTCCATTTTTAAAATTCCCTAACTCAACTCAAACTTCAAAAACATTAGATAGTTTTTAAAAAATAATTCACCCTGCAATACAGTGGTGTAATAGTGTTTTTATAGCAAAACTTCATATAAAAATTTTTCGGTATTTTTTTGCGATTACTTTAAACATAGATATTAGTATATCAAGAAAAAATTTACAATATTAGTTTTAAAAATAGTATTGTAATGCTAAGTAGCAAAAATTAAAAAAAAGGAAAATAAACTTTTATTTATAAATTTTGAAGAAAATAAATTGCAATGTAACTTTTCAAAACTATAATTTTTTTTAATATTTATACATTAGGTTCATAATTTTTAATGGAATAATAAAATAAATTGCTGAATTATTTCTTTCAGGTGGACTTAAAAGATTTTCATATGTTTTAGACCTAATATAGAAACACTGAAACTTCTACAAAATTAAAAAAGAGTTACAAGAATTGTTAGAAAAATATTAGTATAATATTAGTAGATTATATGAATATAAGTTCGAAAACAAAAAATATACTTATCAATTTTCATTCAAATTTACATTGAAATATAAATGTTAGTAAGGCCTTTACAAGGAAGACTTATGCTATAAAAACAATACTTTAACAATACAACTTTCACATTGTCATAAAATTTTTAAAACAATTAACATATCACCAGTTATAACGTATAGTCAATATTTTTATCCTAAATATTTGTTATAAATGCTAACCATCACACATAAAATATTGAGAAACATTCCTTTCTAGAAGTTTTAAAATCCAACAATTATATTGTCTTTCTTTCAAATAAGTTTCTTTATAAGGCTATGAAAACTTGAAATATTCAGTCTTCAATTTTTACAAAATAAGCCACTTTATCCAAAGGAACTGAATAATTGTAAATCCATTTGCCACCAAGTCTACTTGTGCCAAATAATTCATCTCTCCACCTGCCAGGTGGTAAATAAACATCTCTTGCTCTTTTTCCTTCCTCAAGAACTGGTGCAACTATTAAATCATTACCAACAGCAAATTGTGAGTCAATTACTTGAGCATTTACATCTTTTGGAGCAAGCCACCATAACGGTCTAACAATAGGGGCACCAGTTTCATGGTATTCATTTATGACTCGCTTAATGTATTCATTAGGCTGCTTTGTCTGCAGAATTCGTTCTGATCGAACTTTAAACATAAACTTAGCAGCTTTAATGACATCTAAATCATAATCTCCTGGAGGAATAGATAATTGAACTACAGGCATAAAGGCTGCCAATTGTAGCCACCTTATATAAAGCTCTTTATCTGGCATTGTAGTGTTTGATGGTACAAAAACATCTCCACCAACAGAACCAGGATTAACTAAGGGATACCCTAGCAATCCCAGGGTTAACACAGCTGGTATTATGGATTTTAAACCAGTATTAGCATCCCAAGTAGAGGTACGAGGAGCTAATCGAACAAAGGCAGAAATATGTTGAGAATGAAACCCAACAGATACACCAAGGTAGTCACTTGTCTTTGAAGCTAAGCGAAGGTAAAGTGATAAAAAATTATCAGGATTAACAGACATTGTGTAAAAGTAATAATAAGGGGGAAGAAATGATGACTGCCCACCCGTAAACAAAAAACCATCAATACCATGAGTGGTTTTAACATCCACAATGCGATCGTAAAACCATTGTTCAGATGTGTTTCGTGTCACGTCAACTATTGCACAAACCTCGTTTTTCCACCTAGTGAGAAGTGGTACTTGCCGCTTTTCATCAGAGACAAAATAATGGTCATCAGTAGCATTTCTAAATACATCTGCACCTAGGCACACATATGGATGAACAGCTAAGAGCACTTTAAAGCCCTTATTATGCAATATATTTAAGATCTCCGTTGGATTTGGAAATAACATCGGATTGAAACTAAGATCTCCTTCCACTTTTTGCCATTTTGTATCAATAAGCAAAAACCCAGCAGGAAATCCATGATCCATTATATGATTTGAGTAAGTTTGTAGAGATTCTTGCGTCAAAGAATACTCAAGTTTGGGTGCAGTTGCCCATATAGGAACTTCCAAAAACTCCATTGTCACGTTACCTCGCCTGAAGTCTCGATCCCACATCCCTTTATGAACCTGTTTCATGTCAGTTCCAGTACAAATAGTATAATCTAAATGCAAGTTATCTGATTTATCATTATAATAAGGGAAACTGTCATACTTAGCTTCTAAGCATAAAGTGTTCTTCATACTGCTATTTAAGCTCACATAGAGAGGAATGTCTGCTCCAACTTTAAGAGCAACACCTTCAGATGACAACCAGTACCTTTCCAAGATAGCACCGTAATCATCTCGTTCTAAATCACCCGTAACAAATGGTTGAGGTTTTTCTGATATTCCAGATAGAGGCCAAGAAATATTCTTTACTTCGCCCATTCCATACCAGTGAGCTCCTGCTAAACTAATGCAGTCACGTAAAGGCGTGTTGGTCGCAAGACTTTCCCAATGAACTGTATAACAGCTCATTAATTCGGAATGGCTGTAATTGATATGCAATCGAGCCCTGTATTTCCATTCTTGGCATATATTTGGTCCCTTAATGGGGTAAAGTAATTTACAATCAAATGATTTCAGTTCAGATGGAATTTGCATCCCAACATCTACTGCAAGAATTATTTGTCCATCTGCCTTTAAAAGATGAAAGAGTCGCTGAGTTTCATGAAATCTTATTTTATCACCAAAAGCTAATTGCATCATTTGATGCTGATATAGGTACCAAGTGAAGGTAACTAAACCGATAATGCTGCCAAACAGAACAACCAGTATAAAACGAAATCGAAATTCAGGAGTTTTACCTTTTTGCACCACTGCAGATACTTTAGCAGCCTAGAAAAGAAAAAAAAAAATCAAAAAATTAAAATATTGTTTTTTTCTCCTACTTCTTACAAGTAGAAATTATTTTCACTGAAGAAATTGTTCATTTCAAAAACATTTTATGATCAAATGATTAAAAGGAACATTTTAAATACATCACATTAAATAAAGTTAATAATAAAAGCTCATTAGTTGATACGTTTAAATTTAAAAATTAACAATCCTAACGGTTTAATATTGTTTAATAGTATGATATGTAATCTACCGCCACTGTAAAAGTTCACATTAATATTGTCGATAATCTAGTTAAAAGTGGAAAGTTAAAAATCAAATACAAATTCAATTGATAAGAATGACAGTAATTATGAAGAATTTAACATACAATAATTTTAACATACAATAATTTAAACTTTTAATAAATTTAAATAATTAATATCTTTTCTTTTTACGTGTATAAATGTAAAACCCTTTCACCCCAATTCTCACTAACCCTTGAAACTACTTACGAAGCTCTTTCCAGATCGTTTCTCCATCTTTACACTTACCTAAGATTGTATTACTTAATCATGTGTTGCAAAAACACTATATTAGTTTATACAAATTAATTTCACAAATTGTATAAACTAATAAAAATATTGCTAAATAGATTTTAGTTTTTCGTTAATGTTATATCCAAAAAATGCAACTTGGAACAATTAACTTCTATCGTTAAAAAAAATATAATTAAATTTATTTTGTTGGTGCCAAACTCCAGAACTTTTTAATTATACAATTCAGAACATTAAGATTGGTCTTGTGCAGTACTATAAAGATATATATAATTAATCTCTAAACTTAATGGAGGAAACGATCCCTGCTTGCTTTTACTCCTCAACCCTCAAAACTAAAGGTGCACCGGGACCTAAAATTTTGTCTTGCCTTATATCTTATCGAATCTTATATTATCCGGCAAAATTTTTTATTTATCTGGCCAGGAATAATAACATTTGTGCAAAACAATATAATTCTTTTTTTATAGTTCTTTTTTAACAATATTATTCTTTTATATATATATATATATATATATATATATATATATATATATATATATATATATATATATATATATATATATATATATATATATATATATATATATATATATATATATATATATATATATATATATATATATATTTTATAGGGTCCCGCAGTGGACTGATCGTTAAGACACGGTTCCCAGCAGATCACCGAAGTCAAGCATCACTGGCTGCGGTCAGTGTGCGGGTGGGTGACCACTTGGATCAGTCTGCGTAGGGACCGAGGGTGTGCGGTATTGGTCCTCGTTAAACTGTTCTACCGTAAAGTGCTCGACTTCGCGTGCAGGTCGTTGGGCTACCGAAGCAGGGGTGCCATCCCCTCTGCAGAGGATCAAAATTGTGTTGGCATGTCTTCGGATCATCCTCAGGGATGTTTCCCAGACCGTCGCCAATAGCCCATTGTGCAGCTCTAGTGCGACGTAAATTAACTACATCATCTTTTTTTATAGGACTAATATTTCGAAGAATATCGTTTTAGTGAAATTTTTTGCTTGCCTACATAGATAAAAATATGTTTTTTATTTTAAAATTTTTTTAAAAACTAAATTTTAAAAAAATAAAGAGTTTGTAAAAGAAATTTGGGATGACTGTTCAAATGTAGAATGATTACTTAAATCTTCTCTAAAAAAGTAGAGGCATCTGATAATAGTGGACTTAATAATAAATTTATTGTTCATTTCATTCAGTTAAATTTTCAACAGCATAAAATAGCTTCTGGTAAATGTGTTATATTTTAAAAATATCTTAACAATATGACGATAGATTAAATTAAAAATGTTTTAACCTTCGGGGTTCAATTTTTTATCATCCAATAACTACAACGTGATTTCCGTGCAATAAAATTTATCTTTGTACAATTTATTAAACTTTTCAATTATGGGTGAGAAATTTCATCTTATAACCAATGTTAAACATAAGATTCATATTGCGGTTTTGCTGTCATTTATGCTACGAGACTATATTTTCGTATCAGAGTAAATTTGAGCCCAAAAAAAGGTAAAGTATTGCCTAGATCTAACAACAAACAAGAGACAAATATGTGTTCATGTAAAATATTTTCTGTGAAATTAACGTGCATTTAAGTTACATACGGTAGGGGAAAAAAAGAAGGAAAAAAAAAAATAAAAATATCTCATGGGTTTAGCCCGATAGTAAGAGAACTTTAACTAGACGGGCAATTGAATATACTGAGCAAATGAGAAAGAAACAAGCTGTCTAGTAAAAAAAAATTAGTTTAAAGTTACCAATGAACAATTTTTTCCCCAAGAATTTATTCTTTTCAATATAATTGTAAATTATCTTACACTGAAAAATGTAATAAAATGTTTCCAAACGAGTTTAAAAATAAAAAGGTTCTTTTTGGCTCAATCAAAAGAGTTGGAAAAATCAAAAATTCAAATCAAAAAGTTGGAATAAAAACTAAATACAAAACATTGTAAAAGTTGATTTTGCTCTTTTTAATTTTTGCCCGATAAAGAAAGGCGTTTAAATTATCAAATTAAACTTGAAAGAAAATTTCAAAAAACATATACATTTTTTAAATTCAAATCCCAAGGATTCGAATTGAAAAATAATTCCTTGTAAATTACAAATGAATAAAAGAAAGAGAAGGAAAGAATAGCCTGACGTCACACACGAACGACGTAACTTTGGGAGGAGGGGAAAGAGCGAGAAAGCTTTAAAGGACTTTTGATATTAATTCATATAAATATTAGCAGCGAGCTCCTTAATTATAATCACTTTTTTTTTGAATTAAAAGTAAAAGTAGTTAGGCTTTGGTTCTGTCAAAGAGACAAAAAAAATACTTTCTTTTTGTTAAACTTTTAGCATTGAACAAAAAAAAAAAAAAAAAAAAAAAAAAAAGAAAGAAAGAAAGAAAATTTAATTCTAATCTATAGCGGACCAATCCTGCGATATAAGCGGCATGGAACTTTAGCTTATTTGGTCCGACGCCAAGTAAGTAAGGCAAACCATTTTATTATTTTATCTTTCTTATATAATTGTCATATTTACAAACAATTTAATTACAATTCATATTTATAATTAATATTATTATTAATTATAATAATTATAATTATAAATTGTACCTGTAATTGTCCCATCAGGTATACTGTAATTATACCTGATGAGAAATAAACTTGAAGTAATTCTGGACCGTTAAGGGTTAATTACTCCGAAACTAATTCTAAATTTTTTTTTTTTTTAAAAAGTCGAAGTTAGTTATAATAGCTTTTTTTATAAACTGTGATTGGGAAAAAGTATGTTATTTTACAGTAATAAGTTTCTCCTTTATATAAAAAACAGCCAATATAAACTATTTAATTGCTCTGAAACTAATTTGAAATTTAAACAAAGTGAGACGCGTTTTCAAACATGCGAGCACGTAGCTGTAAAAAAAATCATAATTATCCTGCTAATAGTTTACACTTAACTGAAATATGAAGCGAAAAAAAAAAAATAATAAATTACTTAATGTTTTAGAACAGGGCGGCCCGCGAAGTAAAATATATTATTTGTGTCATTTTTTGCGGACAATTTTCGTAAAAACTCTATATGGGTTTAAAATACTTTTCCTTTGTTAAAAAAGAAAAACCTAATTTCTTCGTTTCTGTGAAATTTAACATACCAACGGTGCAAAAAAATTTATTTCTCAGGTTTTGCATCCAAGAAAATATTTATTCAAATACAAAAATAATCGTGTATGTTACTCTTTTTTATTACGTTTTTTTTTGTATTTTGTGAATATAATTTAGCATGTGCGTATCAGAAATTTTCTCGAAGAAATTCTCCGATTTAACTCTTTGAAACCACAAATTATATACATTCGTAAATTTTGTGGCCAGAATTTTTGAATATGCAATAAAATATTTTTACAAATCTACTACTTATTTTAATTTGTAATCCAATACTTTTGTTTTGTACAACTTGGAAAAAAACTGACAGTAATATTTAATGTTCCTTCAAACATAAAAGAGTCCTATATAAAAATTTGATAAAGTTGCAGCCCGCCATTCGACTGGTGTTTTTAATTGCGGCCCCCGGCCTCATGTGAGTTGGAAACCCCTGTTTTAGAGCTTACAATAAACACTTGACAACAAATACTCCAAAACTAATGAACGCTTTATTAACATTTTGGATACCCGATAGTTCTTTAAACAACTTTTCAGAAATGTGAAAAATTTCATATTGTTCCATAGATTAGCTTCTGAGTTATGGCAGTAAAAAGCACGCACGGCGAAAACTTTTATTAATACAGAGAGACATCACGGTGTAGACAATAAAAGAATATTGATTTTTATTATTATTTTATGCATTTTATGTATAGACGTAGTATTTGAGTGAGTAAACCTATATTCTTGAAAAAATATTCTATCTGCCTTTTTACCCATTTCAGTTTTAGTACTTTTCTGAAAAAAAAAAAAAAACTTTTTTTATTCTTTTTACAGAGTATGTTATGCTTTAGATCATAGATAATCAACCTTTTTAACGTTGCCGCCCCCTTAAGGAGCAAAAATCATTCCAATGCCCCCCTTTGTGAAAATCCAGTTTTTTTACGCATTAAATTTGTTTGGTTTTCTTTCATTTTAAAATTAATGTGTACGTTAACTCGATACTTTTATCCCAGCGGGTAATCGCAGTCTATTTTTCATAATCAAAATAAATACGGTAACGGAAATTAAAGAAAATACAACAAAAAATAGTCATTTATTCTTAATTAAATAATTAAAAAAACACCCAAAATTTTTTTTTTAGTAAATTAAAAAGTAGTATCAACGAAACAATCAAGTAACTATATCAGTATAACGTTCAGTTCAATATTTTTAGTGAGGTGAAGACGCAAGTCTCTTTGTAGCACGATCTCGAGTCGATTTCTCTTTTTTGTGACTAGATAGCACTGAATCTAAGTTCGAAAGGTGGAGAAAGGAAGGCAGATTAAAGAATTTTTGGCGATATTCCACAGTCCAGGCTAGAGGCGACTGACGTTACCTTGAAGACAAACATTTGTGAGACGCTCACCATTTCAAAGTTTCATTAGTTCAAAGTTCAACCAATTCCTCCTGAATCTGAACCTTTGTTGTTTCAATATTCATAAAAGGGTTCATAATCCATTGAGGAACTTCCAGGGACAAAACATCATTGAAATAGTCAGAAAAGTCCATGTGCAAAGAGTCAAGGTGTTGACAATATTCTTGTGCATCATCAGAGGTAATTTCGTCTTTCTTTGTAAGATATGACAAGATTGAAAATTGGCTGAACTCATTCCCACCAAAAATCTACCTTCACAAAGTGAGTTTTCTTAGAAAGGTAGAAATAGCTGCTTTTCTAGGGATCAAACTGAGCTCGTTGACTTGAAGTTGTAAATTAAAGCCATTAAATTTTGCAAATAACAGAGCTACAGCTCTGTCTTCGAGAAACTCAAGAACAGAGTCGAAAAGATTCCAAAACCTATTAAGACATGCACCTTTGCAAAGCCAATGAATATCGGTGTGTAGGAGCAAGTGATATCCATCGTTTTTCTTACATAGGTGTTTGAATAATCAATCTTTGAGAGCATTACTGCTAATTTTGTTCACAGCAGGTATAACACATTGCCATGACTGATGCCAACTGTCGCTTTTATTTTTTCCTACTAAATGCTGTCTGTGAATCACGCAGTAAACAGCTAAAATATCTGATAACTCCTTCTTTAACACGGTGATAAACCCACCCTGTCAATCCACTATTTCAGCAGCTTCGTCAGTGACAGCAGACAAAATATTCACAAGAGGAATGTTTTGCTCTTTAAAATAATATTTGACAGCATTGAAAATAGATTCACCTTTGATATCTACAATAAAGCAAAAAGCATCTCCTCAATAATTTTTCTTTCCCTCACAAACCGGACATACGCCAACAGTAAAGCCTATATTACTTGGCAAGGTTGATTCATCAACTTGAAAGAAAAATTCGTTGGATATCAAAAGTTTGCATACGGTAACTTCAACCTCTTCAGTCATTTCATCAATTCGTCACAGCACTGTATCGTTGCTTATTTGGATATTTTTGAGTAAATTCGATGCGGCTGGATGGTGTAAAACTGTTTCTAAAACTTCCTCGTCAGTCGGGAGTATCAACTCTTTGCTGATGGTATGGGCTCTCCCAAATTGAGGAATTAATTTTTATATAGTATAAGAGGCAATCAAACCTTCGTCGCATTTTTATGATGAGGTTGCTAGTAAGCCTGAGACCGTAGGTGCCTTCAGAAACTTAACTTTGATGCTCGGAAACATGACAAATCTTTCTTTTGCTTCTCAGGATGAATTTTTGCTCCTACTAATGAAAAGTTTCCATTGCCACATTAGACAAAATTTTGTTATTAAATAAACGCATGGGTAATTGAGAGTTTGACAGCGATTGAGCAAATCCAAACTTCAAGTACGTGACACTGTATTGACGACACTTATTTAACCGACATTGTTGGTGGCAGCAAAATACAACGATACAAGAAAATCAACTATTTCTTCAAATTAATAAATAATTTTCGATAAAGAACTAATTTACCCACGTACCTGGACAAGTAAAGAATAAACTCGAATCGAAACTGAAGAAAAACTTAATTGAAGCGAACGAAAACCATCATAAGAAACTCGGGTCAAATCGAGCATTCATACTAAAAGCGCATGCACTTCAACTTTCACTAAATGGCTTGAATGAGTCAGAGACAAAAACTACTGACTCCTGCGTTACACTGTGCTGGTTCGGATCAGAGGATAGGTGCCGCATAAGTTCGTTTTATTGGTGGTACAAATGGAGTATCAGATAATCTTAGTTTATTATATTAATTTAATCTTTTTTCCTTAATATTAATTTTAGATTAATTTTATTTATTATATAAATCTTAATATAATAATTTTATTTCGGAGTTATAAATTTAAATTTGAATAACAAAACATACTCATCGCCCCCTACTGCCCAAAACATACCCAACGCCCCCCTACCGCCCAAATCAAGTCCACCGCCCCCGTTGAGAAACAATGCTTTAGATCAACGATTTTCAATTATCCACTAAATGGTCAACCTTCTTTTTGAGGAACTTCGAATTAATTAAGTTTATTAGCATATGTAAACCTAACCAATGAAACATTAGGAATCATTTTGAAAATATTAATATTAATGTAACATTAATATTAATTTTTTTCATCGTTTTATCAATAATAATCTAAAAATTAGATTTCAAGTAAGACAATTGAATTTACAGATTCCGAGCGACATGTAGTCTAGCTCTGAATTTTGCATAAGCAGAAAAAAAGTTCAATAATTGTTTTTGTTGAAATGAAAGTAGATTGAACTGTTATAAATGCGAGTTTTCTTTACATTTTTTTACATTCTATGAATCGAAAAACTTGATGGGAAATCTTTAATAAATGCTAATCTTTTTCATAATTTATTCAATACATTGTTATTAGAAAAATAACACTATTTTTTTCATTGACATTTTGCTGAAATAATTTCATAAAAATGGCCAAATTAATAAATAAATAATGGATTGTTTTGATTGTATAGAATATAATAACATGTTTCATAAATCATAATTGGTTTATGAAAAAAATGCTTTACTCTCAGAATCCCTGTGATCCTTCCACGGAGATCAGTGGAACACCTTTTGTGAACCTTTGCTTTAGATTGTAATGGTAACTTAGATCAGCAGTTCTCATAATATATTATTAAAAACATCATATTTTTCTTTTAAAAATGTTATTTCTATTCATTACTTAAAGTAATTTCATAAAGGGAACACAAAGATTAGATAAATTATGAATTATAGGTTGGTTCGAAATATAATCGGAGGTTTCAAAACTCACCACTGAGAATAAAAAGTACTAACTAGGGGAACCTCTTTAACTCTTCTAGGGAACCCTTGGGTTCCGCAGAACACCATTTGAGAACTTCTAGCTTAACCCCTTAAGGCACAGATTTTTTTGTAAAGAACCGGCCAAAAAAAATTCATTTATTTTAAATGTAAAAAAAAACACTTTATATTAAAAAACACATTGTTATTTTCAATTCTCGATTATATTCGAGTGGGAATAATATATAGCAGCATAAAATACAACGCCGCTCGAATTGTGCACAGTTTGGTCTGTTTAGCGCGCTCCAATTACCTCGAGAGCACAAGTTAAGGGGTTAAATTCACAAACTACTTATATACTCCTCATCTATCTGAATAAAATATAAATAACGTAGCGCCCAGTGAATCGGAAATGTTAGCAATGAATATTGATCTAGATTTGATTATTAGTTAGTAAAAGTGTTATACTCTTATTAAAATGAATAAACTGAATAAAATTACTTCAAATTATATTAAAAAGAAAAAACGTTGAATTAAAAGAATTATGTTATTTTGCAAAATCATTAGAAAATAATATAAACGAGTTGCTGTATTCCATCATAATAATATAAGGCTACATTTGTTGTAAGTTTAGTCGATAAGGAACATTTTAGGAAAAGTAAAAGTACGTTAACGAACCCTGTACAAAATATTCCATTGCAAAAAGGGACCTTTAGCAAAATATTTTATTATAGAAAATAATCCTTCAGAATATATTTCATTTTAAAAAAAGGCTCGTCAAAATATTTTTTATTTTAAAAATAGAGTCGATGTCATCTTTCATAATTATAAAATCACAACTTCTGTGCTTCTGTAACAGGGTTCTGTGCTCCTCCCAACACAAAAACGGGACCTTATTTTTACGCATTTACAAAAGCACGCTCTAATTTTAGACACAGAGATATATAGGTAGATTTTTAGGCCGGGATAGCTTGGTTGGTAGAACGTTGGACTCTTGTTCGTGAGTTCGAATCCCGCCGACTGAAAAATCCCCGTGTATTAAATAGTGACTGGTGTAAGTTAAATCTGTCGCGGTCACAAAGTTCGTTCTCTGGTTCAGGTTAAAATGGCGATCTGTGGATGAATGAATGGAGTATGATTCAGTCCTCCCAGTAAAACGGGCTTTGATGTGTGTTTGGCTGTATTCTTGGTCATAGATGGCGCCATTGGAAAAACAAGAAACGCACCCACTGCTTTAAAAATTTGCTTGATTCCAAGCAGTCTCGCTGGTATAGAAGACTCCCCGCGGAGTAAATGGTGACTGATGTACGTTAAATCTGTCAAGTCGCAAAGTCCTCCATGTTCCCATAACAAATCAATACCCCTGTCTTCTGGATTGGTTCAAAATTACAAGGCTACGGAGTTGAACATCAGTAGTCGTAAACCCAAAAAATTGTGTCGGCTGTTCAGCGACGGATAAAAAATGGCATAAGTTTTTTTTGGCCGGGATAGCCTGGTTGGTAGGGCACTGAGCCCATATCAATAAGTCGTGAGTTCGGTCTCTGCCGGCTGAAGAATCCCCGTGTAGTAAATGGTGACTGATGCACGTTAAATCTCTCCAGTCACAAAGTCATCCATGTTCCCATAACAAATCATACCTCTGAGAGTACTGATCCAAGAGTTTCCTTGTCTTCTGGATTGGTTCAAAATTACAAGGCTGCGGAGTTGAACATTAGCAGTCATAAACCCAAAATTGGGTCGGCTGTTCAACAATGGGGATAAAATAGGAAAAAGAATGGCATAAGTTGAGCAGCGATGGTTCAGGGGATAGAGTGTTCGCCTTCCAATGAGCTGAACCGGGTTCAAATTCCTGCGTTGACTGGTCGATACGAATCCGCATCCGGTTCGCACCATCAAAAAAGTACTCCAGAAAGGCAAAATTCCTCCAAATGCTTGATCCAGGAGCTCCCTTGTCTTCTGGATTGGGTTTAAAATTACAAGGCTACGGAGTTGAACATTAGTCGTAAGCCCAAAAAAATAGGATCGGGTTATTAACGATGGTTATAAAACATAAAATAAATAGCATAAGTTAACCGCGATGGATCAAGGGATAGAGCGTTCCAATGAGGTGAACCGGGTTTGAATCCTTGCAATGGTTGATCGATAAAAAAATTCTGCATCTGGCTTGCACAGACCACAGTGCTGACGTGAAATATGCTCAGTGGTAAATGGATCATGGGTTACAGTCCCCTTGTTGTCAGGGTAAACATGGGAGGTTCTCGTGATCTGCAACACAAATGTGGGTTAGTTCCATCAAAATGTCCTCCATGAAGGCAAATTTCTTCCAATACTTGATCCAGGAGTTCCCTTGTCTTCTGGATTGGGTTCAAAATTACAAGGCTAAGGAGTTGAACATTAGTAGTCGTAAAACCAAAAAATTGGGCCAGCTATTTGAGGACTGTTATAAATGGTGTAAGTAACAGCAACAACAAATAGATTTCTTACTAATAATAGATGGATAAACCTTTTTTTTACTATTGGTAGTAGTAGAGCCACATTTGCTCAGAGGATAGAGTGTTTGCTTCCCAATGAGGTGATACAGGTTTCGAATCCCAACAGTAGTTAGTTGATATGAATATAGCTCCCAATTCACACCGACCATAGTGCTGAACTAAAATATCCTCAGTGGTAGACAGATCATGAGTTATAATCCCGCTAGGTTAATTGTGGGGAATTTTGTGGTTTTTCTCTCCATGTAAAGGAAATGCAAGTAAGTAAGAGGGAGGCTAGCTTGTTTCAATGACTGGAACCTGTAGTACCCTTGTCTTCTGGGTTGGGTCAAAATTCACAAGGCTAAGGAGTAGAACATTGATAGTTGTAAACTCAGAATTGGGTAGGTTGGTCAACTCCGATTATAAAATAAAATAATGGTTGTAGATGTGGTAGATAACTAAAAGTAGAATCATAAAAACGCAATCCTATTTTCCCAAAAGCACAAAATATGAGTTGAATTTTCACAAATCCGCAAATTTGTGAGTAGTTTTTTCACTGTATTAAAAAAGTTTCACAAATTTTTTTTAAAAATCTTAGACTAATATATTTGATGCTAACAAGAAACAGGAAACAAAATCTTACGAATAAAACTTTTTTCTATATATTTTTAGCTTGCTGAATCAAAATTTAAAATTTAATGTCAAATTCTACTAATATACATATGTAGTAATATCAAAGAAACTGAAAGACAATTGTCCATTAACGGGAAAGCCGTCGCAAAGGGTATACCATACTTCAATACTTGAAATTTGACACAAAGAGTAATATTCAGTTCTCAAACTGTTTCTTATTTATAGTAAGTGAAGAAAGCTTGAATTTCTAATACAGAAATGGTTTATAAAATAAAATAAGCATACCACTAAGTTTAATTACATCACTAATACACAACTCTTACTTTATCTGTGTGCACATTGAATAAAATACTTTCATGTGGTAATAGCATGCAATTTTTTTTTTTAAATTTTAGGCATTTTCTTCAAGTTTTTCTGTCCTTGGTTCACAAGTACACATTTGCACTTTGCCAATCAAATGTCACGGATTTGCTTGAAACATTTGCTCTTCCTTTGCATACAGAGCTTAAACTTCTCCATAATTTTCTTTCATATCTCTTTTGGCTGCTCAATGTGACTTTTCATTAGCTTTACAGATGTTTGTTTTTAGATCGGTTTGGACATCAGCACTTAAAGACGAAATGATTCAAGCATTAATATTGAGGGCAGAAAGAAAGTACCATTGACACCTATTACTTATTCTAACAATTGAATAATTTACTAAACGTGATTTAAAATCATTTAACACTCTTGTGAGCATAAATGTTTTTACTGTTGCATGCAAGTTAATTTCTCATATACATATTCAGCCACATGAACAGGCACGTGGTTTGTGCCAAATCCAGATTTCTACACTGATTATATACTGATAAATCTTTCTGTGAAAAGTGAAAAACTAATTCAAGTGAAAACTTGTTCAGAAGGTCAAGATCAGGTAGGTAGAAAGTCAGATAATAAATGCAATAGGGAATTTTGACTACACAAATTAGCAATGTTCAACTTTTTGTAAAGCTGGGTAGTTATACCCTCTTGTGAATTCTCACGGTTTAAATTAACTAAATATTAATGTTTGACAAAATTTAGAAGTATGCACATCAAATATTGATTAATAAGTAAAGAAAGAATAAAAAATGACAGTTAAAAATTCATATTAATAACAGAAATTTAGTACTGCTGTGGATACTGTGCCCCCAATTTGAAGTCCTGGGTGCATTACCTGAATGGCAGATAGACAAAAGTTTCCAATATAGAATAACTTATGGTTCCCAAAATATGGAACCTTTAGGTTACATGGAATTTCCACAAAAGCACCAAAAGTTATTTTTGTTTTAACCACTAATGATTTTTTTAAACCTTATGTAATCTAATTAATAATCCATTATATCGATTAAATTTATTATAACCAAAAATTATATCTAAACAATAATCCATAATTTATTTAATATTTCGTTTATTTATGTGAAATTGTTTAGGGAAAATGATAATGAAAAAATTTGCGAAATTAAAAAAAAATTTTTTTTGATAATTATATATAGAAAAAAAATTTTTTTTTCCAACAATATATTGAATAAATTATGATAAGCATATGCATTTATAAAAAAATTATAGCAGTATTTCTCATTAAAATTTTTTTTTAATTCAAAATAAAATAATCAAATTCAAGTTGTCTAGAATTATGTTTCCCTCATAATCATTCTCAACGTTTATGATAATTTTTTTTTAAAAACCATAATTCAGCTTATTTTATTCTTTTACAGCATGTGCATACACTAAGATTAAATTCAGATGTTGCTTCAGAGCAGCCAATTTAACAGTCTAACATAAAATTCTATTTAAAAAATATTTTGACAAGTCATAATCTATCTTTTCTGATAAAATAATGAAAATATTTCATTCTTCATATGAAAGACTACTAATTATATTTTCAAAATAATTAGTAGTCTTTTTTGGTTAGTGTAAATTAACTTTAAAAAGCTGGGGTCCCTCTACCACAATTAGCTTGATCATTTAGTGTTCTGCAGCTGAAAAAAATTGGGAATCACTAACTTAGCTAACTAATTTAATGAAAAAATTCATGCAATAAGAAAATAAAATGTTAATTTATCGTTAAAACTTTTTTTTTTATGTAAGATAAAATAATTATCTTTTAAAAATGTACGTACTTGAAGATCCAGAAATGTGTTTTTAATATTAAAATAAAATGTGGTTTTGTTTTAGTAGTGTTATAAAACAAAAAACTGGTAGAATTTTATTACCATAAAGCTTTTTTTTTTCCCTAAAAATTTAAAAATATAATAACTACTTATTTTGCGTGTGTATAAAACTTTATTTAATTTTCATTTTGTTCTTCTGAAAAATCAAGAAAAATACAAATAATAAAAAAATAAGATTTATAAAATGACAATTCAAAAGTGCTATAATTTGAAGCAAAAACTAAGTACTAATGAGATTTTGCTAATTGAAACTTATTAATACAGTAATATATTTTTAAAAAAAAGCTTTAAAAATATGAAAATCAATAAAAAAAAAAATATATTAAAAAGACTTATGTGAAATCTCATAGTTAAATGCTTTGTAAATTGTACATTGATGATTTCTCTTTTAAAGAAAATCCTTTGATAGAAATCATTAAAAAAAAAAAAAGTGGATTTAAAACAAGATTTCAATTGTGATTTAAATCCACAAACCCTGTATACTAAAAATTATTTTAATGTAGCTTAAATGGGATTTTTGAGCAATTCAAGTGACTTCGAAGTAAATAGAATATTTAAGTTCAAATTTTTTTGTTACACTTTACACATTGACATGATATTTAAGGAAGAGTGGCAAATTTCTTTCACAATAGAAAATGAAGCATGGAAAAAAGCACAACAGCTTCCCTTGAAAGGGAAGAAATTTTTTATCAAAAAGAAATATCATATACTGCAACAATATTTTTAGCACTTTATAATGGCAATCAAGTTTCAATAAAAGTATTAATTTCTAAGCTATTTAATATATCATCTTTTAAACACGTGAAAACCAAAAATGCGACAATTGAAAAAAGAAAGAAACTTAATAAGTTTGCTCAGAAGTTAGAATAACTTTAGTCCTTCAATATTTCCTTAATTGAGCACAATAAAATCTTTTTTTTATACTTATGTAAATAACTACTACTACTACTTAGTGGTGCGACAGCTCATAGAGGGCCAAGGCCAACTGTGCCCATCTCAGTTTTCTTGACTTTTGGCTCTGGGTGCAGATATTCCGGTCAGGTGGTCAGACGAACGCGGAACCCCCAGTGTTTAGTTCCCAAGCATAATTGGTACTCATTTATTGACCCACTGAAGCGATGAAAGGCTGAGTCAACCTTGCCCGGCCCCGAGGATAGAACCCAGTACCTGCGGCACAAAAGCACGAAGCACTACCACTCAGCCACCGGGCGTATGTAAATAACTGCTAAAATAAAATTTCATTATTACTACTAAATTAGCAAACCACATACTAAACATATACACTACTACAAATCACATATTGAATTCTCTTTTATAAATACAGTCAAATACTATTAAGTAAGAATACGCTAACCGACACTTAAATAATAAAATATATAGATTTTAAAATTCTGCATAAAACTAGAATAAATAATAGGAAAATAGTTATAGTTAAAAAAAAATAATTGGAAAACTTAACTTTCTAGTACTATATTGAATGTATTTTTATTTTATTTTAAATTTAAGCTATTCTTATATTATTGCAAAACAATTGCAATAGAATAGTGATTTTTTAGTTTCTACCATTTTACCCAGTTCCTTCCAGTTCAATTTTTTCTAGCATTCAAGGAGAAATAGATTTCTACCAGACTGTAACTTAACTAAGTATGTATTTAACTAAGTTAAAAAATAATTATAATTTTTCTTCAATAATAGTTAAAATAAGGAAAAATGACTAATAAAATCCACATGTCATTAATTCAAACTGTCATATTAACAGTGTTTCTTACTGTGCATTTAAAGCCATAAAATGAACTTTTTAAAACTTCACATTACGCAGTTGATGTTGAGTATTTGTCTCATATCAATAATTTAAATCTTAAAATTTTCCTATAATTTCAAACAAAATCATTAAACATCTGCAAAATGTTAAAAAATAAATATTTTGCAGATGTTTAACTGATAGAAATTTAAAATTTGCAAATCTTTTTAAGGTATCAAGTTTTGAAAAATATTTTAACTGTGCATAATTGTGTTCCCTCTAAATTTAACAAATGAGACACCCATATTTCAGGAATAATAAAATTTTTAAAAATGCCATTTAATGTCAACCCCTTGTTATCTGTGCCACTTGCACTTGAGGCACACAGAAATTTTATAATTGCCAAAAATAACAAATGGAATATCTTGGATCTTTAGATTTCAATTCACAAAAGGATTTGGTTTTTAACAAAAATTAGAAATTTTTTCTTTAAAATTTTTAGACTTCTTACACTATTTGAATCCCTTATAATACAAAAATATCAAATATTTTTTTTAAAAATATTTTTTTTACAGATCTCTTGATAAAATTTTTAAAAAAAAATTATCAGAAAATAAAAGATTTACCCCAGCCTGCAAATTTTGTCGAAATTTTGCAGTTGCAGCGGGCTTTGCTTGGCCTTCTTGCTTCGACCAGGTATTTGAATCTAGGTTTAACCGCAAAGCATTATTGCGAGATTTTCTTCTTACAGAACTAGGAGTTACAGAAGGAGTAACTGCTTCTGAAACTTGTTCAGTATTATCTAATGGAGGTGAGTTTGCTGCATTTAAATTAGTGTGAACTTGCTCTGGAGTTTGATTTCCACTTTCAAGAAAAAGCAAATCATCAGTACTGGCATTGGTTCTTAGTTCCATGGATTCTGCAACACAAGAATATAAAATATAAGATTTTAAATTAAATTTATATTTGATAAGAAGTCTTACATTAATAAATGAAATGGAATAAAGAAGATTAAAAAAGAGAATATGTTGCAAAACTATCACCTTTAATACTACTTTTTTATTGATACTTAGAAATTAATATGAATTTAGAAGTTTTGTGCACATGAAAAGAAGTTTTGGTCTTGATTTCATCTTTTGAAAATTTAAATATTGCAGTGCAAGATATATCCACTAAAACATTTAAGAATCTGACAAAAGAACAACATAAAACAAAAAACTATTTCATTAAAAAGAAATTGGATATGCCTTTTAGGTACTTGAGCAAAATCCCATCAACTAGAAAAATCGGTGCAAATTCTGCCAAATTGACACCAAATCATTTCACATAGTAACCAGTGAACCAGTGCATAATAAACGGGAATTAAAACAAAAAGTGAATTTTTAAAAAAAATGAAATGAATATTTTAGAACTTACAATTAAAAAATCTGTGACATAGTTTATTTGAAAAATCAGCTTCATGCAAAATACGTTGGCTGCACAAATTTTACTAAATATATCAACCTGATTGGTAAAAAAATTATTAAATTACGGTTGTAAACTAGCCAAATTTGTTATAACAATATACCGCAAATTTTAAATGTTATGTTTTAAAAAAAATATATTACTAAGCAAAATTATTTATGTTCACTAAATAGATCTTAGTAGAATAAGGGAAATAGAATAAGATGAGATCTTTCTAACTAATTACCAATCAAATTTCACTCAAAATAAACATTACATTCAAAGAAATGAGTGCTGGATGTGGAAAGTGGAAGCATAAGCAAACTAAATTCTCTATAGTACTTATAATTTAAGTGAATAAGTTCAACTTTCATCGACAAAACTATTCTATGCTAAGAAACAACAATCAGTGCAAAGCAATCATCGATCAATAAGAGGGCTCAGCCCCTTAGTAAACAGCATATTTTCTGATATTTATAAACCTGTTTAGGAAGAATAATAGGTCTACTTTTCTTAAATTTGGTACCTAAAGAGCACAGTTGGCAAGATTTTGCTGCAGGTGGAAAAAACCATGGTAAAAACCGTCTTGGCAAAAACCTATATTTTCCAAAATGAGAGGACAAAAACACATTTTTGATACAAAATTGTTCCTAAAATTGAAATATATATATATACTATAAATGTATATAATTTTAAAAAAATTAACAAAATTATTATTCCATAATTAAATCATAATGTATTAATATATCATTTTAGTAGTTTAAAACATAATTGATTGGAAAATTAGTGATTATTCTCTTTTTTCCAGTGAAATGAACTTATTTTAAATTAATATAACTATAATTTAAAACATAAAATATCTATCAACATGCGTAGTTAATTAAAATATACAAGTATCAATGCAATTTTTTAAATTTGCCCAAATTCAATACTTTATTAATCATCACAATACAATTTGTGCTGTCTCAACATAGCATAACAGAACACTAGTTTTGAAACATTATTTAGAGTCAACTTATTCCGAATTTTAGAATGTACAAATGAAAAATTCAAAAACACTCTTTCAATGGCAGTAGTACTACTACTAGAAGGACATGAGTGTAAATGAGACATTAATTCCCAAAATTCACTGGAAATTTCACAAGAATTTAAATTTTGTGGTTTTGTTTGCATTTTGAAGTAATACTGAGAAATGAGGTGATTATCAAAATCTATCTAATAAAACATCCATCTTAGCTTTCTTATGTCTCTCTTTAAATATAGTGTACGAGTGATGTGTAAAATAATACATACCAAAAGTTATTATGAAGAAGTAAAAAAAAAATACAATTTGTTAAAAATAACATTTATTTAAGGATTCTAAAATGAAAAGAGGTCAAAAATTTTCAATCCTTTAAAAATTATTACTCTTATATTCATTATTCATATTTTAAAAAAAAATTTCATGTAATGTATCAAAATTATTATTCCTTATGATTAATTTAAATTTGCTTCAAGTATTTTGTAATAATATTTAATCAGCAATTTAAATAATTTGGTTTTTGCCACTGTCCTGGCAAAAACTCCAAGCCTGCTAAAGAGCCCTGAGGCAGAATTTTTTCTGACTTTCTGCGACAAACCTAACTAGAACCATTATCTTTCTGCAAGATATTTTTATCGTTATAAATATATGTGTAATGAATTTATAATAATAGATGCACTTTGTTTTTTTTTTGTTTTTTTAAAGCCTGCATGCATGCACAGAATAAAACTGTGTAGATTTTTTTTTCCCTAATTTCATAATATAAGTTTAAATTATTTAAGTTTAAATTTGCATAATCTTCGATAATAAAGAAAAATTATAAATGTATAGATCTGCAGACAAAACTGCTTAGAGCATAAATGAAGATTACGTAGAACCTGTAATAAGATAGAACTTATAAAAATAGCTAAGAATGGACAAAAATATTAAATTTATGAAAAAAGATAACTGAATTTGAATTATCAGTTTAAAACAGTATGATTTAATGTTTCATTATAGTAGTTATATCAGGTACAGAAACAAATCAGGTAAAAAAATTAATATTGAAGTTGAGTAATCAAAATAATAAAATAGGATTGACTATAACCGAATTCTAAAAGCAAAAAAATTTACGCAATCTTTGTTTCAATTTTTTCTATATCAAAACAATTACAGATTAATCAGATTCGATTAATATTGTACTGACTTATTGAAAGATTTTTCTTTAAAAAAATGAAGGTAAATAAAACTTTTTTCGTGATCAGATTAAATTCAGAACGAAAAAAATACACAGCGCTTGTGATTTGCTACAGAAGTCACACTGTATTGTGTAAATATATATCATTGATTCCATACGAAGTACGCAGACGCGGTTTCCGGGTCAATACGCTCAAGTCTATTCAACATCTCGAAACGAAATCGTCTTCATCAGTACTGAAACATCGGTATTAGAGCCATACTCATCGGATGTGATTTCTTTCGCATGCGTATGGAAACCTGTTTGAAAGTGTTTCGCCAGAAAATATTTTCCACCAATCTGGTTTTCATTCGCATGCTGAAAAATCGTAGATAGTGAGATATCTTTCAGGCTTTATTTCATTTAACGTTAGATTGCGAGTGATTTTTTATATCGAAGACTTAAGTCAAAGGATATAGGATATATATATTCATTTTATCTTTAAACAAATATATAGAGAGAGGAATATATACGAAAGAGCCCGAAGTTGGCAAATTTCCAAAGATGGCTTAATAAAGGGGAAAAAATTTCTCCCCTTTTTATCCAGTAACTGTTTGTGATGGAGATTTACGGAGCATCCCGAGTGCTTTTCCCTTCCGCGGTACGCTAGAAAAACAATTATTTAAAAACAATTCTGTAAGAAAACAATTTTGCAGAACCAATATTGCTTCTGCAGAAATTTTCTGCTTCTGTAGAAATTATTTTTTTGTAAAACAGCTTCTGTTTCTGCAGAATCTTTTTTGAGAACTTTTGTTTCTGCCAAACCAAAAAATTTTATTTCCCAAATAAAAAAAATCTTTCTGCAAGAACTCAGTCGCTTTCTGCGTCAATGTCGCCGTGTTTCTGCCACGGGGCTAAAGAGTAAATGTTTTATACAGATGGACAGTATTTTTTAAAATTATAAATGTATATTTTCCATTGTGTTGATTGCTGTCAATTCTCGTGCTTGTTTGTAATGATAGACATTTACTGATAATTTTTGTTGTTGCCAAAAAATGAAATTTTTAATTAATTTGTTTGAAATAATAAAGCAAACATTTTTAATGCAGTAGGGTTGCCAAAATTGTAATTGGCATCAAATAAAATGGCCTGAAAAGCTTGGTGATAAAAATAAAAAAATTGCTAAAAGAGCATGGTTGAGCAGAAACAAAGCAACCCCAAATAATTTTTCAATTAAGAATTTGAAATATTTTAAAGATAAAAGTGTCTGAAGATTCAAATTTATGAATTATGTATATTTTTTAAGAATTGGTGAACTTGATTATTGCATGTTTAAATTAAATAAATATCATTATTTAAGAAATCTTACATAACATTATAAAAAGTTTTAAATTAAGTTTTTCAGAAAAACAATGTCGAAAAGAAGTTCTATTGTCTTTATTAATACATTACTATAATACAGATATATTGTATGTTTCAGTCTCTTATGATGTAATAATATTATATAATGTTATAATATAGTTTCAATGTAAACATAACAATAAAATCATAAAATAAATATTTCTCTTTAATAAAATTAGCCAGATAAAAACACAACTTATTATTATAATACATTATATAATAACTTATTGTAATTCACAGAGAAGTTCATATGCTGGTTATTCAATCTCTGCGAACAGAAAAATAGCTATCAATAAAATTAATATAGACTTACTTCAAAGTGAGCCAGTTTCTAGTTTAAAAAAAAAAAAAAAAAAAATATTCATGACTTAAATGTAAAACAAAATTATCACTTATTTATTTCTAAATTAAAAATCAGTTCTATTAAAAGAACTTAAAATTCAAACTTCTATTAAAAAGAAGTAAGATCATTAATAGACCAGGGAAAAAAAATACAAATCTTTATAAACTCCAACATGCTGCAACATTACATAAGGAATGTTTCTATCCATCCAAAATAGAAATTAATGCTCCAACGACAAAAATAAAAAAAAGATGTTCTCCTAACTCATTAAGAGGAAAGACAATATAAAAATAGGTTATTAGTTTTACGGACAGAATAAATTGCAACTGAAAAAAGTATGATTAGATATTGTCTTACTTGATAAGACATGTTTAGTTAATTAGAAAATAAAATAAATAAATAAATTGTATGCTTGATAGATACAATTGCAAAAAAAGCTGCATACATTAACAACCTGAATTTAATTTGAGTATAAGCAAGAGAAAAATATAAAAATAATTTTTTGATTCCACATTTAATAGCATTAAATAATGTCATATTAGAGATAATTCATAAATTTTAGACCAGAGATAATTAGATAAAAGATAATTCATAAATTTTATTAAAATATTTAAAACAAAGGAAATATAAGTTTTAATTGGTGATCAGCAAGGACAGATTTATGAAAGAGCCATTCAACTTTTTAAAGGATGCTTAGTGCCGTAAAAATTTCTTTTGATCGTTTGCATTATTACATCACATAGTTTTTCTACATAAATGCAAAGAGTGGAAAAATATTTTCCACTTAAGTCGCAAAGATTAGTAAATTGATCCCTGACGAATAACTGTCAAACCTGCAAATTATTTAGTGAACAGCAGGGAATGATTTACAAAAAAGGCATCCAGAAACCTTCAGGTTTTAAAAGAATGGCTGATTAATGGGATGAATATCTTTTGATCTTATACTTTATTACATCCTGCTATTTTTCTATTTCTATGTTAAAAGTCACCAAAATGTTTTAAACCTAGGATCAGCAAGATGGTCCCTGATGGACCACCAGGAACAGGCTAACAGTGCATCTATTTGATGAATGAGCGGATTGGAAACTTGTCAAGGGCACAATCTTAGAAAGAATAAAATGAAATATGATAATTATCAAGTAGGTAGTAACTTGTATCTTTAATTACAGAAAGGTTTATGGCTTAGTTAAAAGTTGCCAAAAACAGACATTTTATCCAGATCTCTTTAAACAAACTCTAATGAAGATACACCAAATATTTTCAAGGACTTCCCTACAATTCATTTAATAAACTAATACTAAACAGAGTGCAAATAAAATTCTTATATATTACACAAAAAGAATTTTAAGTCAAATTAACGATATCTTGAAAAACCTAGATAATAATAAATAATATTTTATATCACTGTAAGAAAATAATACCTTTATTATCAATCCAATTGGATTTATTTTCGTTTGATGGTAATTCAAGAACATTTTTTTCTCTGAAAACAGATGTGGAAGGAATGGATGTATTATCCATTACCCGATTGTTTTCCGTAGTTTCTGACATATTTTTTTAAAGAAACTTTAGGAGTTGAATCACATTCCTCTATGGTAACATATTAGCCATCCATCATAAAATCCATTATTTTTTCAACATTAAATCACGTAATGACTCGGCATACTCAAAGATAAAAGGAAAATAATACCAAAAGCAAATTTAACTTTAAAAATAATTTAAATATAATTTTAATTATTAAATTTACATTAAATGAACTAAACTACAGCTGATCGTCTGTTTGAGTTTTGAGTTTTGCTTTCTGTGCGTAGCGCAACTCAACTTTTGTCTTCTGGAGAAAAAAATTATTTTTTTCTTACTTGTACTACAATTTTTGAAATTTTTAAAAATTTTTTTAATTTTTAAAGCAAATTTTTTTCTTGTGTTCAATTTTTTTAGAATTGAAACATTTTTTTTTTGTTGCAGGGATCAGTAACAACTATTTGACCCCCAGGTTTCTTGATATTGAAATTTCATGGCGTTCTGTACATAAGTAGAATTTTCAGCTATTGATGATTAAAAAAAGATCATTCAATTTCCCAATGATATATATTCAGATATTCTCTAATTTCCAGCAGGCTCTGATGCAATTTGGAACAAACCAAAATTTGGGAATAAATTGATAATTACCTTAAAACCTATGGCAACGTAGAGAATTCTTTTTTTTCCTTTATGTAGAGTGACGTCATTAGTGGTTATTTCGATATTTCTTCTACTCAAATTGCGGCGTAATTATTATTTATAAAAAATGGCTGCAAATAATTATTTTGGATTCACTACTGGTCAGGCACAATATGGGTAAGCAAAGAATTTAAATAGGTGTTTCTAATTTGAATCGCTATACTTAACGTGATATTATTGTCAATCATTACGTCTGCGTCTGATTTCATTTCGGGATGCCGGTGTAAGATGGCGGCAGTCTAGTTCATGTCTGCGATAAAAGTGATTAAGCATATTATAAAAAATAATAATTTATCAAAGAAACTCCTTAATTGTGTTATCATTGTTCAAACTTGATTTTCAAATGATTGAAGATTCTTAGTCTTCATCCTTATTGTTTATTTTATCAATAACTTCGGTAACTTATTGCTATTGTGCGTTTTTATTAAACCTATTCTATAGCAAGATTTATTCAAGTTTATATGTTCAAAATTTGTGTAAAATGTGGCGAATGATTGATGATGTGTAAGTATAGTAACTAAGTTATTGTTATTAATGTAAATTATTAGGGAAATTGAAGTTTTTATTCTATATTATAGTTGATAATCTAGAGTTGCCGAAAGAGCCATTTTTCGGGAATGAGAAATGTTAAAAATTAATATAATGTACTTTTCTTTTAAATTTTAATTATTTCCTGATACACTTTTTATGTAAAAATGTATATTTCCTTATTTAATGTTTATCTGTTCATTTAATCGTAAAATTCAGATGTTCGCCTAATGAATAATGACCTTGCATTCTTATGACATTGTTCCTATGTTATACCATAAATTTTTTGTTAATATTTTTTTTATAGTAAAGAAACTGACAAAAACAAATTTATGCTATTTTTCTTATTAAACATTAAAAAAAGAACTCCCTTTTCAAAGCTGTTCCTCACTAAGTATCTGTAATACTTAAGATTTTTCAGTTTTTTTTAAGCTAGTTAGTTGCTTAGCATCAACCATAGAGGGGAAATTTCTGTAATTTGATCTGTGGCAGAATAATCGCCAAGTCTTGGAAACTTCCCTTGCAATGGCCCACAAGATACTAAAAAAAATATCACAGCAAGGGACCAACTCGAAAAGTATAACTTGAAACCACCCCTGGGCAAACATAAGTTTAAAATCTATTTTGCATCTTGGCAAGACAGATCATGATATGGAAATATCCCCGGTAATATTTTTATTAAACATGTAAATATTTGCCCAGAATAATGTAACCCTGTAGGTAATGTTTGCCAGAAATGTAACTCATGTTATAAAGAATACTTATTTTCATCTTTTGTGTTTGATTGTCATGAAATCAACTTTAATGTGTTAATTAAAAACATAATAAATGTGTGTTAATATTTTCTGTGTTTCGGCTAAACTCATTTATTATATATTAGATTAACCCACAAATAAATTACCATTGCAAATTAGCACCTTAAAAAATGTTTGAACATCAATATTAGAACTCAGTAATGCTACTTATTCTCTGTTCAACGAAACTTAGCGATTGCAAGCAAGGCCACTGGGTATTTGGTCTTACCTTTGGCTGGTTAAAGTTATGACAAGCATTCCTAATCTGAAAGATTGTAAAAAGAAAAAAAACCACAGACAGGATCCGCAAACAGGAGTAACGTAGGTGATAGCAGCAAACCTAACAATGCATTGGTGACTTTAGGTGATATTAACATGTCAGTACGTAGTCCAATTAAGAAGGGTTTAAAATTGGAATAAATTAAAGAAAAATTCATGTTGACTATGACTTTAGTTTTACCTTTCATGATTGTCGCATTCCATGATATTGTTTAGTATCTCAAATGTAAGCAGGGGTCTGTCTAGGTTTTTCTTAGAGCTACCTATTTTGTGAAAATTCAGTCATAATTTGTGAAAATTATATTAAAAAATCAGCACAAAATATGGTGTTATTGTTGCTTATCCCTTTCTGGCCTGACGAAGTCAGACCAGATTTATGAACCCGTTGACCTGAGGAAAATCAAAGACCAAAAGAAGAGTAGAGTAAGTGTCTTCCCAGAGAAGACCAAGACTGTTCAGGATGTGATCGGCGGAAGCCTAGTGTAGATGGCATTTAGAGCAAATGGGGTGGGTTTTAATTCCCTCGGAAAATAGAAGACCTTTAAGATGGCCGGTAGCTAGGCGGGAGATGGTGGTGTAGATTCTCCTTTCAAAGGGAAGAGTCAAAGAAGCTCCAGGCTTATTTCCCTTGTGGTAAAAATATGGATTTATCGTTTCTTACTAAGCACAAAAAAAATTTCAGAAAAATTATTTTGTGAAACTACCATTTTTCCTAAAGTTGAATTTGTGAAAGTACTGCTAAACGGTAGTAAATTTGACTTGGACAGACCCCTGGTAAGGCTGTTACAACTATCAAATTTTTCTTATATTTATAAACTTTTAGCCTAAGATAGAAATGCAATCTTAATATTCAGTATTACAAAACATAAAAGTAATAAGCTTTCTTTTGTAACTACTGAGCTTAAATTAAAAGTATTAAAGGACTTAAAGACAGTTATCCCTTAAATTTTTTAGAAGTGCCACACCAACTGCAGCAAATTATACCACCAACCCTGCAGCGACTGCTGGCTACACTGTGCAGCATTCAGCTCAACCCTATGCAGCTGCTGCTACTGCTCAGCGCTCCAGTCAGTCTGCATATGAAAGTTACCAACAACCAACACATGCGGCTACTAATTATCAGTATGCTTCTAGGCAGCAGGTAACCTAATTCTTTTAAGTTTGTTTTTTTGATATTTACTATTCTAAACATAAGCAAATAAGTATATATTTTTAGTATGATGAAACTTCAAAATTAAGCAAAAGAAACTCAATGTAAAATCCAGGATTGATTTAATTAGGGTGACCCGGGGTAATTCAGGATCACTCTGTTTCTGGGGTAAATAATGATCACCTAAGTTTTATTCCAAAAAAAAATTTTTTTTTTTAAATTTGAGACATGGACAAGAATGCTTGTACACTTTACTAAAGTATAACTACATTTACTTAATAATAGTTTTTTGTTTAATCTAACAAAATAAGTATCTTTTAAATTGCTTTCCGTATTTTCCACTTCAAAGATGGGTTTCAAAATGTGCACATTTCTGCAAAGATCCCCCTCCTTCTCTTAATAATAAATATTTTGAGTTACTTTCTTTTTCTTTGATATAAAAATAGTGTAAGCTTTTGTTTAATTGTTTCACATCTACTGTAAATATTATAATTGACTATAGGAAACTATATCAAATGTTGCCCCCTACAGATGGGGTAATTATTGATCACTGGGGTAATTCCTGATCATTGTCATTTCTTCGTATAAATAGTATAAAAATAGCTAATTGTCTTGTCTTAAATAACAGTTCATATTTTTTTAAGTGGAACAACTATAAAATATATTTTAACTGTAATCACAAAATTTGCTTTTAACTGTATACAAGACAAATGTGTTTTGATTTGCACCATTTCTGGTTTGTCTTACCTTGCTTCTATCTTAATTTTATGTGTGTACATTGTTAGAATAATTTTTAAGTTTATAAATATGCTAAAAAATTATAAGCCTAAAAAGAATGCTATGCTTCTAGAAAGCAAAATTAGCGAATTTCTTTTAATGATTGAAAATTAAAATTTCAGTGTGAGAGCTACTGCCAGAGCTGTTGACATACCTTACTTAACTTTACACTCTCACCTAATGAAGTTAAAAAATCCAGCAAAAGTAATCCATGTGGGAACTCTTTCTTATGTTCAGGCAGTACATGAGAATGAGTTGGCTGCTTGCCTAAAATTTATGGCATGATGCAGAGATTTTTGGAAAATTTAAATGGTTAATCTTTATTCTTGCTTTTGAATAAATCATTTTATTAGCTGCTTAAACATATCTTTTTGGTTTATTTGTTTGATCTTGATGTCGTATTTGTTAATTACCATTGTATAATTTTTTTTAAACTGCCCCTTTACTATAAAAACTGGTGATCAGTAATTACCCCAGAAGTGATCAGGAATTACCCCAGAAATGATCAAGAGATGGGGTAATTCCTGATCACTAAAAATTTAAAATCTTTTAAATTCTAATTAGATTTTCAAACAAAAGAAGGTAGCATAGGACTCATCTCATATAGCCTCAAACTTCCAGTAAATATTAAAATTCTATCTTGAATAGTTTTTTTACAAAATAGATGTTTGCATTTTTTGATCAGCAGGTCACCCTAAGTTTTAAAAAATATTCCTTCTTTAACCCCTTAACGATCGGTTAATTTTCAAGAAAACGATCATAGAAGTGCCTATTTTTTTTGCTTTTGTATTTCTATTACGTATTTGATTAGTACTGAAATCTAGTTTAAAATAAACTATCTACAATTCCCTTGAAAAATATCTTGGTATTGCTCTCTGGTGTGTGAAATAAAATGCTTTCCAGGCAAAGAAATGAATTAGTTTTATTCTTATTGGCACGTTACTACTGAACACTCCAGCCCGTCAATATCACAGGAGCGAGAAATAGCGGGCGAAAACTCTACCCATCATTTTCACGGGAGCGAGAAGGAAGGGGTTAAAACTAACAATCTTTGTAGTGTTGTGTATTTTGATGTGCTATAAAAAATAATTTAATTTCCATTGACTTATAATGGAGATTCTTTTTTTTTTTTTTTTTTTTTTTTTGTAATAATATACTAGTGTCATGGTGAAAAAATAAGAATTTTTGTTAACATATTTAAAATAATTATTTTAATGAATAGTTATAAATGTATTGTAAATTCCTAATTTCTTTAAAAAGTAGCAGTGAGACAAAAATATTTTTTAAACTAGTCTTAAAAAACATTTGAATTTATCACAACGAAAAGAGTTTGAATGTCGTCTTAACACTTATCAGATTTGCTCATTCAGTTTCTCTTTTTATACAGATGAACTCTAATTTACTGTTTTATCAGAACATTTGCACTGTTTCGACGCAAACAATAATGTGAGGGCTCTGTAATGTTCTAAACAGCTATAAGTAAGGAAAGGATATGAACTAAGAGTTTCAAATTTTGTTGCTAAATAAAAAATTTAAATACTTAAAGAGAATACACAGAAACAACACTACAAGAGTTAATTTTAAAATAATAAAATTGAACAAGAAAAGTAAATGTGCTTGAGTGAGAAATGTTTTTGCATTTGTAAGTGACCCCGTGGCAGAAACACGGCGACATTGTCGCAGAAAGCGACTGAGTTCTTGCAGAAAGATTTTTCTATTTGGGTAATAAAAATTTTTTATTTGGCAGAAACAAAAGTTCTCAAAAAAGATTCTGCAGAAACAGAAGCTGTTTTACAAAAAAAAAAAATTCTACAGAAACGGAAAATTTCTGCAGAAGCAATAATGGTTCTGCAAAATTTTTTCTCACAGAATAGTTTTTTAATTGTTTTTCTAGCGTATCGCGGAAGGGGAAAGTGCTCGTGATCTTCCGTTAATCTCCAACGCAAACAGTTACTGGATAAAAAGGGGAGAAATTTTTTCCCCTTTATTAAGCTATTTTTGGAATTTTGCCAACTTCGGCCTCTATCGCTGGCGCAGTAATTTGCTTTGTGTTTTCTTATGAGAACAGACAGTTTTATATTTCTTGCACTTATGTGGAAAATTTCAGGCGTAAAAAGATTCTTTTTTTTTTTTTTTTAAAAATCATGTCTAGCGAAAAGGTTATTTGTTGCTCTTGTAAAGCAACAATAATTTTAAAAAATTTGAAAAAGAAATAAGATGGAAGTCGACAACATCTAAAGCCTGAAAGATATCTCACTATATACGATTTTTTGGCATGCGAATGAAAACCAGATTGGTGGAAAATATTTACTGGCGAAACACTTACAACACGCATCCATACGCATGCGAAAAAAATCGCATCCAATGAGTATGGCTCTAGTTTCAGTACTGATAAAGACGATTTCGTTTCGAGATGTTGAATAGACTTGATCGTATTGAGTTGGAAACTGCGTCTGCGTACTTCGTGGGGAATCAATGCTGTACACAATACAGTGCGACTTCTGTTACAAATCACAAGCGCTGTGTATTTTTTTCGTTCTGAACTTAACCTGATCACAAAAAAAGTTGTATTTACCTTCTTTTTTTTAAAAAAAAATCTTTCAATTAGTCAGTACAATATTAATCGAATCTAATTAATCTGCAATTGTTTTCATATAGAAAAAATTGAAACAAAGATTATGCTAATTTTTTTGCTTTTAGAATTCGGATATAGTCAATCCTATTTTATTATTTTGATTACTCAACTTCAATATTGATTTTTTCACCTGATTTGTTTCTGTACCTGATATAACTACTATAATGAAACATTAAATCATACTGTTTTAAACTAATACTTCAAATTCAGTTATCTTGTTTTATAAATTTAATCTTTTTGTCCATTCTTGGCTATTTTTATAAGTTCCATCTTATTACAGGTTCTGGGTAATCTTTATTTATGCTCTAGTAAGCATTTTTGTCTGCAAATCTATACATTTATAATTTTTCTTTATTATCAAAGATTATGCAAATTTAAACAACACGAAGTGCATCTATTAAATTATAAATTCATTACACATATATTTATAACGATAAAAATATCTTGCAGAAAGATATTGGTTCTAGTTAGGTTTGTCGCAGAAAGCCAGAAAAAATTCTGCCACAGGGGTAAGTGATAAGAGTTGCAAATTAGGAAATGAGATTTCATAAGTTAAAAAATTTATAAAAAGAAAAGTTAATTATTAAATAAGAATTAGTAAAAATTAATAACTTGTCATGCAATACAATAAAGATTTGCTCCAACTATATATTGAACAAATAGCTTATTTATTTTTCCATAGAAAAAAAATTGAAATATCCTTTATGTCATGTTAGCCTGTTTACAGATAGTTTTTTTTGTTGTTGTTTTCCATAGAGCGAAAAATATTTCTAAGTAAATTTTGTACCTGAGTTTTTGATTAAAAACAGGCCAACATTGTATTTAAAACTGGGTTAGCAAATGTTTTCTAAGGTAATGAAAACTGGTTTGGCAAAAATAGTTAAGCCACTTGCAAAGACTTAAAATAAATATTGTTTATTTGAAGTATAAAACTATAACATAGCTGCCAACTGTTCTGAATTTTTCGGATTTGTTCCTAATTTTTAAATGAAATCTGAAAATCTTATATTTTTATAATAAATCTGAATTTTCTTGAAATGGCAGTATTTTTTCTTTTAAACTAGTCCCTTGTTCTGATCGCTGCAAGTATTTTTACTTTCTGTGATAATTATGTGATGTGATATAAATGCTTCCTGTGATTATTGTACAGAAGTAATTTTTTGTTGCTTTTCATTGGAAAATACTATTCCAATAGCTGTTACTGATCATTTCATTAAATTGAATCTTAAACAACTATTATTTTTTTTAAAATGTATTGTAGTATTTAAACAGTTGCATCAGAAATATTTGTTCATGATGTAGATTATTATTTACCTATCTTTTATAATTTGGAGAATAATAATTATGTATTAATAGGTAATAGTTGTTTTTTAAACTATTACGCTGTTATTCCTAATTGTAAAATATTAATATTATAAATCTCCCACAAAAAAAGTGTTAATAGTTTTATTTTATTAATTTACATAAGGTATTTAAATATATGTCTATTAATGTTATTTAGTAGTTAAATTTTTCTCTTACTCTTGTAATTGGTGCGTATAATTTTGTCGCATATAGTGTTCCTAATTTTTGATTCCTAAGGTTAGCAGCTATGCTATAATCTATATTAAGACTTAGATGATATTCAAAATAGGGTTGGGGTTTTGGGTGTCCTAAACTGGATAAAACTGTCTTAAAGTGTCCAAAACCTCGAACTTTGGGAAAAGGTAAAAATTCTATAGGTGTAACCATTGTACACACATAATAATTACATGAATACCTAATCCTTTAAATATAAATATATTTTAATACTGATAAATAATGTTTTTGCATAAAGATAAATAATGCAATATTAAAAAATAATAATAATTTTTGAAAAAATACTAAATTTGTTTAAAAATTAACCTTTTATTTTATTTTTCACAATATTTGTTTTAAAAAATTTTATAATTTCTGTATCACAGGATGATAAAAAAGACATCTATTTTTAAAAAAAAAAAATTTGTAAATATAAATATATTAGTTGAAATTGGAAATACAAAATAACTGAAAAATGTATTAACAATTTTGAAAGGCATAACATCAATTTCAGTTACTGATACTGGTGATGTATTACCACTATGCTAAAAGAATCGAACATGAATGAAATAAAAGTATTCTTGAATAGTACTATAGATAAATTAACCTGTTTATGACTAACCAAGCACTTAGTCCTAATAGCTTAACCTGTATGGCAAGGTCAAACTTCAGCTATGTACTATTGCAGTGTTTTCCTTACAGAAAAAAAGTGGGAGAGAATTTCACGCCCTTTCTCAAAAACAGGGGGAGATTTCCAAAAACTAAGTGAGATTTCCAAAAACTAAGTGAGATTTCAGAAAATTAAAAAATAGGCTTAGAAAATAAAAAATTTCTTTTATTATAATATATTTTTAACATCTTCTAATTTCTAAACCATAGAATATTTTTTCTGCATCATCATATGGAAAATGTTCTATATCTACTTTTTCATCAGCTATTCTCTCATTAGGTTGCTCAAATGCTCATCAGTCAATTTGTTACGATATTTTTTTTTAATTCGGTTTTGGATGCTAAATGACCTTGCAACAGATGCTGAACTATTCGGAATCACGAATTAAATTTGTAGCATTGTGCACATACTTTCCTGTCCTCTAAATCTACCAGCATAGGCTTTTCAATTATTTCTGTTATAGAATAGTGAAGTTCGTTGAAGTTATTTCCATGTTCATACTTCTTGTTAGGTCTTCCAGCATAGATTTCACAGAGTTCCAACTTTTACAAATTGCTGTAAATTGTCGGTGAGGGAATTTGGTAATTCATTAACAGCTAAAAATTAACATTAACAGCTACTTTAAAGAATTTATTATAAAAAAAACTTTTTTTTTTTCTCAACACTTGTAGTAGCTGTTTTCATGTCTTTTTCAAAATGGCAGAAGACTAAATTTTTTCCAAAATACGAGTGTTTTAAAATTGATTAATTGAGTGCGCGAATTTCTCGCGTTAATCATTTTTTAATGCGAGAAAATAAATAAATATGCAAGATTCTCGCGCTGTAGTGAAAACACTGACTATTGAATGAGAGGACCAATTTAATTTGATTACTGATTAATCTTCCTTTGTTTAATGTTTAAATTTAAGAGTCGAACAATATTAATAAAGCATTATACTTTTAAAAACAAATATTCTCTAGTAGATTTAATTATCAACATGTTATTAGTTCTATGTTTATTTTACCTTTTTAAATATTGTTCAGATGAAATTGTGACATAATTTGAGTAAAAGGGTTTTGGACAGTTTAGGACAAAAGGGTTTTGGACAGGACGGTTTAAACCGTGGATTAATCCATTCTGTCCTAAACCTTGCCAACCCTGATTCAAAATATTTGCAGATAAAGTACTTGAAAATATTTTGGTCATGTTATCTCACTGTATTATATATATACAGGCTTAATAATTATGTTAATAACTTTTATGTAAAATTTGTTATTGTAAATTTTTATCATTCAATTTAAATATGCCTGAAAATTTTATGATACAGTTCTTTATTAATTTGATTTTTTTTAAAAATTCAGAAACTGGGTTAATGTTTTTTATTGTTCTAAATTCTGCTTTGAATTATTATCTTTAAAATATCTACTGACTAGTTATTAATTTTCATTTGAACACCAAATTTATAAACAAGTAGTATTTAAAATAGAAATTCTCTCATTTTTAGATTATAAAATAAATAAAATATTTCTTTGTTGATCCAGATACTGTTCCTTATATTTTTATTTGATTTGAAAGCGTTGCCATTTCCTCATACATAATTTTTTTTTTGTTCCCAGTGTTATTGAATCACTTAAAGCCTCCAAATGGTGGGATAGTGTTAGATATCTTCTGTTAGTAACATTTAAAAAAAAAATTACAGCTTAGTTTCACACAACTTTTATGTAAAGATATATTACTGATATAAGATACAAACTTTCTTTTTATACTCCAAAGCTTTTATTTTGTGAAGCTCTGTTAATGTGGTAAAAATTGTTTCCCTGAAATTTTAATAATACCAATGAATGAATAAAATAAAATTTTAAATGATGTAAAGAATTAACTGTACAAATAAGCAAATTGCTTTTTTTTATTTTATTTTTTTTTTAATTAATGACTAAATTAAAGAAAGTTTTCGTTAGTTGGATAATTCTTTGCGAATGGGCTAAAGATGTTGAAAGATATTTCAGATTTTTCTTAAGAAGAATAAATAAGTTATGTGTTCAATTTATAGTTTGACGATGTCTTTATTACATTTATCACATAAGTTTCAAAGTTTTTTTTATTAATTATTAAACCTATTAAATGTCTGTAATTTTTTAATTTAGCAAAAAAGTTAGAAACTTAAGAAATTCAGAAGTATGTTCAAGATTAGTGACATAATTTGGGTATAAACAGTGCCCGTGTACTAAGAACATTTTCTGATAAAAATGAGCGATGTAAAGAATATTTGGCCAATTATTCAGCAAAGTATTTTTCTATAAAGTTTTTTATATACGTTGAACAGATTTAATGAAGAGCCCAGTGGCAGAATTTTTCGGGCTTTCTGCGAAATACTTTTTAAAATAACAAATATATATGTTACTAAATTGAAGTAACAAAAAAAAAAATCAGATCAAATAAAATACTGTTTTATTTAAATATGTAATATTTTTTTTATTCTAATATGGGCTATGATCTCTCATTTTGTAGATGGAAAACACACTAATTATTTCCTTTTTCACATTTTGTAAATCATCTCACTAAAAAAGTTAAAATATTGTGAAATCCGTAGCAGTAAATCGGACTTTAAAAAAGGATTACTAAATGCGCACTTTCATTTCGAGATTCAGTTGTTCTAAAAAGTACCACTGTATTAAAAATATCAGATTTTTTGATTTCTATGTTAAATTTTTATAGTTTAAGAGCTAAGAACAATTTTTTTCTATTTTTTTCTATTGTTATATTTATAAATGTTTTTATTTTGGCACCCCCTGTGGCAATATTTTTTTGGGCTTTCTGCGACAAATTTCCCTATCACTAATATTTTGCTTAAGGATATTTTTAATTATAACAATTACTAATTTAAAGAAACAGAAACGCTGTGTTTACGGAAGAAAATGTCGAATAAGATGTATATAAATTTCAAATTTTTTTAAAATTCTAATATAGGCGATATTCTCGCATTTTGTAGGCAGAAAAATGCAATTTCAAATTTTGTAAATCATTACACAAATTAAAATTCGTAAATTCCGTGCAGAACACCCAAAATAAAGATCACGCGTCACTCGAATAGGACTCTTTAAAAAGGAGATACTCAGATGAGTGTATATAAAATATGGTATTCTTTAGGGGGGGGGAATGAGAAAAGGACATCATTTATAGATTGAACTATAACTCTTTTTAAACTTTCACGGTTTCTGAATTTTTTTATATTAATTTGAAATTCTAGCTGCAGCCAGTTATTACCTTCCCCCCCCCCCCTTTAAATGAAAATGGAAAATCATTATTATTCCCTTCCTTCCTGATGCAAGACAGACTTCTGCAGAAAAAAAAAAATTATCGAAAAATTAAGCGGAAAGGAAAACAAAAATTTAACCCTTCCCAGATGAAAAAGCTCTGTAACATTCTGCCACAGTGTTCAAACCTCAGCTTTATAAATGAGCTCCTTATGAACAGTTTTTTCTAAAAATATGGCAGTGTGAAAATTTTGAATTGAGACTTTTTAGTTAGTTTATTTATCTTAAATATTTCTAATAGATAACTATTTTTTATTCCTTTTCCCCATGCCGATAATACAGCTAAATTATGATTATTTTTAAATAATTAACCAAACATTTATAAATAATAAAAATTATTTATAAATTATTTATTTTTTTTTAAACTTTCTATTTTGTTATTTAGGTAAATCACTATTCGTTACATCCTTTATAAAAATGCTAAACAAATGTCAGTGACTTGTGAGAAGTTCATCAGTATATAAAAGAAACCTAAATTGTGCTTATTCAGTTTCATTTGCTATTTATTTCAAATTCTGTTTGCTCAATTGCTATTTATTTCGAATTCTTGACAATGTTTAACAAGTTGCAGATATATGTGCTAAGAAAAGGTTGATTTTCAAAAATTTCAAATAATGTTCTTGAATTTCAAAATTTAGAAAGATAAAATGTCAATTTTATGTATTTCTATTTACATTATATAATGTGTCAATTTTACTGTTTTCATGTTCAGGTGGAGTTAATTTATTTTCCAAAAATGTACATAATTTATTCTTATGGGAAAGTTTAAGAATATAATCTTATTTTAATTTTCTTTGTAGAAAAAAACTTTGGAATCGAATGTTTATTTATGTTGCGTTATAATCTTCAAGAAACATAAAATCCTAAGGGGGGAGTTTGCACAAAGAAATATGCATTGCATTTCAACACTGATCCATGCTTGAAACCGTGACTTCTAATTCAATTCGACAGCCATTCAATGTCACATAGCGAATATAGTTTTTTTAGCGTGACAAAATCAACATTTTCGCAGTTAGGGGAAATACAGCGTGATACAACACAGGCGGCTTAGGCAAAAAAATCCTTGCATGTTAAAATCACAAGTGTCTTCTTATAACGCCTGCCTAAATCATACATATGATGTTTTTTTTTTTTTTTTTTTGTGGTTATTAAGAAGCAATTATGCTATTTTCTCATTCTTTCACTGCGAAAAAGTGGTACTTTAGTTAGGATTGATTCTATTGGTTTTAAAAACTAATTACAAAAGGTATTTTTGCTTCACTTTGTTGTTTTTTAAAGCAGTTAAGGACTAATGTATACTTAAATATATTCATAAAACTTTTATTTTAAATGTGTTAGTAGCTAAAATTATTATTAAACTATCATTCCCTCACTTTACTTAAGAACGTATAATAATTTTGATAATTTTTTAAATATAAGCATGGTTAAGTTTTTCTGGTGTAGTACCTTCCTCTGTGTCTTTTAGCAAAAAATTTTTAATTTATGGCACTATTTTTTTGCTTGTTGCATCTATATTAATATAGTCTATTTGTTGAGAATGACTCTGTTAATTTTCTAGTTGTTATATAGTGTTAAGTTGTGTTAAATTAAACCAATTAACTTTTTTAATTTTTAAAAAAAAATTTGCCTAATTTTATTCACGCTTTGCTGCTGTCATGTCAAAAATTGATTTTTGTCAGCGAAAATTCGTTGTTGCATTAAAACTATAAATATCTAAAATTTCTTTTGAAATTAAACCAAGATTAAGGAACATGGTCCAAAATATAGAATGGAGTTAGTCTTTCATGTTGGCAGTGATGTCATATAAATTGCAACTTTTAAATTATATGCTTGCTGTATTCACAATATTATACCTATTCTATAACATGGTGTTTTTTATTTAGTTAATTTTATTTTTTTAAATTTTTTAGACAACTTATGACAAAGCTCAAACTTATTATCAAGCACAGGTACCTTACTCCACTACTGAGACACCTCATTATCAAAACGGTGAGTGAATTTTGTTTTAACTAATCTCCATGTGTTGTGAAATAATATATGGCAGAAATGTTAAGGGTGCCACCGATGTTTCTCTTACATCTTAATTAAATAAGAGTATTTACCCAGGTTTTAATAGTTCTTGTAACTCATTAATATTTTCTCCACTTTTACATACCAACCTTTTTAGTAAGAACTTTTCTAAGCTGCACATGAATCATAGTTAACCTTAATTTTTCTATATGCAAGATATTTCTTCCTTAATTTTTTAATAAATATTATTGCTTTAAAAAAGATAGCTCAAATATTTTTAATATAATATTGTTAATTATTTGACTGTTTGAATTAAATAAGACTAAAAAGTCTAAAAGAACAAAATGATTATATATTTAAAAAAAATAATAATGATTACTTAAATTTTACATTGATTGTTAAACATTATTTTTTATTGATTTAGTCAGCCAGCTATTGCTGCCTTTAACTGTAACTATTTATGTGAGTAATGAGTCTTTTTTTTTTTTTTTTTTTTTCGTAAAAAATTGTACATATATTCTTAATTTTATTAAAAGTCAATGAAAGAATATTTTATATAAGAAAAAGGTTTTTTTAAATATACAGATACTGTATTGTTCTATTGCTCCATGAAATTTTCTTTTTCCCCTTATTTTTTTTGTGAGACGTGATTAACTATTCTAATATTTATGTTGATTCGGATGACCACTCACAAAAAAGTGATTGAATTACCTTTTAAAATCTATTTCTGCAAAGAATTTTAGGTCTGAAATATTAATATATAGAAAAGAAAACAGGAAGTTATATTGTATATTGTGGATACTATAGAAAGTATACTGTAGATAATATACTTTCTATTTCTAGAAGTCAAATCTTGTATGGTAGAAAAAAATTGTTCTTATGATATGTCTTTGTACAGTTTATTTTAAATTATGGCTTCATCATTTGTTATTTTTTTTTATCTGGAAATTTAACAAGTTATGTTTTTTTTATGTATGTTCTGGTGGTTTTATTCTAACTTAAATTGTGCAAACTTGCTAGTCTTAGTGCAGAATAATTTCTAAAATCTGTACTGTTAAGAGGGTTTGTCCATATTGCAGAAAATCCAAATTTTCCATTTTTACTTTCATGCTAATACACGTGTCTTAAGTTATGGCCTAGTATTAAAAAATGTGTTAAGTTATTATTATAAATTCACTTTGTATATTTTCCCCTCACATATCTTAGTGGTAATTTCATAAATGTACACATGGATGTTTCAAAACAGTGCAATAATCAGTGAATTATTTTCTTATTGCAAAGCTAAGTTTTTTGATATTTTTGTCATGTGTTTAGTTATAAATTCTTGGTTTCTTATTGTTTTTCCTATTTGTTTTTTTAAAATCCTGATATTATTATTATACAGTGAAACTTTGGGAGCGATCACTCTCTGTTCTACAGTAAAATAAAAATGGTTGCTCTTTTAAAGATTTAATCCCATTTATTTTAAAATGTCATCCCCGTGGCAGAAACAGGGCGACACGGCGACATTGTCGCAGAAAGCGACAGAGTTCTTGCAGAAAGATTTTTTTATTTGGGAAAAAAAAATTTTTGGTTTGGCAGAAATAAAAGTTCTCAAAAAAGATTCTGCAGAAACAGATGCTGTTTTACTAAAAAATAATTTTTACAGAAACTCCTGCAGAAGCAATAATGGTTCTGCAAATTTTTTTTCTTACTGAATAGTTTTTAAACAATTGTTTTTCTAGCGTACCGCGGAAGGGGAAAGTGCTCGTGATCTTCCGTTAATCTCCAACACAAACAGTTACTGGATAAAAAGGGGAGAAATTTTTTCCCCTGTATTAAGCTATTTTTGGAAATTTGCCGACTTCGGCCTCTATCGCTCGCGCAGTAATTTGCTTTGTGTTTTCTTTTTGCACTTATGTGGAAAATTTCATGCTTAAAAAGATGCTTTTATCTTTTTTTAAAAAAATCATGTCTAGCGAAAAGGTTTATTTGTTGCTCTTGTGAAGCAATAATAATTAAAAAAAATTTAAAAACTCATTTTTCAAGACGGCATTCTGAAGAACAAATAAGGTGGAAGTCGACAACATCTAGCAATGTCAGAGATATTTTTTCTGGAGAGCGACAGAAAAAAAGAAGAGAAGTTCCCCCCCTACTAATATTTAAAAAAAAAAAAAAAAAAAAACGTTCTAGATTTGAACCAAATATTCTTACTAGTAGCGATGTCGATAGTAAGGATGAAACAGCATCTCCAACAAATCAAGAAATTTTAGAAGCAGTCAAAGGTAAAAAATAACTATATATATATATTTTTTAAAGATAAAATGCCTATATCCTTTGAATTAAGTCGTCGATATAAAAATACACTCGCAATCTGACGATAAATGAAATAAAGCCTGATATATATCTCACTATCTACGATTTTTTGGCATGCGAATGAAAACCAGATTGGAGGAAAATATTTACTGGCGAATCAAACAGGTTTCCATACGCATTCGAAAAAAATCGCATCCAATGAGCATGGCTCTAATACCAATGTTTCAGTACTGATGAAGACGATTTCGTTTCGAAATTTTGAATAGACTTGAGCATATTCAGTCGTAAACCGCGTCTGCGTACTTCGTGGGAAATCAATGCTATATATGTACACAATACAGTGCGACTTCTGTTACAAATCACAAGCGCTGTGTATTTTTTTCGTTCTGAACTTAATCTGATCACGAAAAAAGTTTTATTTACCTTCTTTTTTTTAAAAAAAAAAAGAATCTTTCAATAAGTCAGCACAATATTAATCGAATCTAATTAATCTGTAATTGTTTTCATATAGAAAAAATTTAAACAAAGATTGCGTTAATTTTTTTGCTTTTAGAATTCGGATATAGTCAATCCTATTTTATTATTTTGATTACACAACTTCAATATTGATTTTTTCACCTGATTTGTTTCTGTACCTGATATAACTACTGTAATGAAACTGTTAAATCATACTGTTTTAAATTGATACTTCAAATTCAGTTATCTTGTTTTATAAATTTAATCTTTTTGTCCATTCTTAGCTATTTTTATAAGTTCCATCTTATTACAGGTTCTGGGTAATCTTAATTTATGCTCTAGTAAGCATTTTTGTCTGCAGATCTATACATTTATAATTTTTCTTTATTACCAAAGATTATGCAAATGTAAACTTAAATAATTTAAACTTATTAAGAAATTTAAACTTATATTATGAAATTAAGAAAATAAAATCTACACAGTTTTATTCTATGCATGTAGGCTTTTTTTTATAAACACGAAGTGTATCTATTATTATGAATTCATTACACATACATTTATAACGATAAAAATATTTTGCAGAAAGATATTGGTTCTAGTTAGGTTTGTCGCAGAAAGCCAGAAAAAATTCTGCCACAGGGAATGTCATCAGAAATAGGATTTTTTCCAGTGTCCACAATTTTAAATTGCACAGTGTTATTTTCTTGATATGGAATTATCACTTATGTTGGTGTCATAAAAACAAAACTGAATAGAATTTAGTGTCCAAAAAAAATGTCCCCTACTTAGATAATTATATGTAAGAATAAATTATATGTAAAAACAAGTGTCATCAAAAATATTTTTTTTCCAGTGTCCACAATTTTAATTTGCACAGTGTTATTTTCTTGATGTGGAAATGTTACTTGTGTTGGTATCATAAGAACAAGAATGAATTGTGTAATTACCATAATTTACCAATTATGACTGACAGAACTATTTTAAATAAATAAGCAATTATTATTATTATTTTTTTTTTTTTTTTGTGCTTAAGCTTACCTTTAATTTCTTATCATGAAAATTAGTTTACTTTATAAAATGAGTGGTTTGTTCAAGATACTTAGTTTTTATTCTAATTTGACTTTAAAATTAAATAATTGAAGCATCGCCCTTAGTGCATTCTGACTCTAACGTGAGGTTGTCTATCTTTTTCAGTGATCATTAAAAAGAGCTATCTAAATAAGAGCCACTCACAAATATTTTGAAAACATTTTAATCTACTTATATGGTTTGTTAATATTTTTTATTTTGATATTTTTGCGCATTTTCTTATTTGACCTTCTCCGCATTTTGTGTATGCTCTAAAGATCTGTTTTATTGAAACTTGATTATAATGAAAAATATTTTTCTTTTTAGTGAGTAGTAATAAACCAGTATATTCTACAACTAATGTTAATTATAACACTCGTCAAGCAACAACAGCAAAAGCACAAACCCAAAGTGCTCAAGCCTCTGCTACAACTTATCTGTATTCCACTGGAGCATCTGCTGGAAATAATACATCTAATTATAGTTCTACCTATAACAGTTCACCAGTTACTACTACCTATTCCGGTATTTAAAGTTTTTATAATTTTGAAACTTCTTATTTTTTTTAATTATTATTATTCAGTCTTAATATCCAACAGATGTATATTTATTATGTTTGTCTTTCTTACAAAAATCACCTAAATGATTTTTGAAAAAATAATCTAGTTATTAGAGTTAATGGGCTTTTTTCCCAACTTGTAAACTTATGCATAAGCTATAACTTCTAATTGCTACCTGTATATTTTCTTATCAACATTAATGCATAAAATCATTTTAATTTTATAAAAACTAAAAGTATTTTTATTAATATCTATGGACCTTTTTTCTTAAAAATGTTTGGGTGATTTCATTAGTTTAAATAATGCTTGTGGTTAATGCACTTGCAGTATGTAGTGACTTTTTTTTTTTCTTCTTCCCCAGCTTCTCCAATGTATGTTCAGCAATCTTCAGTAGCTGTGCAACCTGTACAAACTGTTCAAACCAGTATTGTTCAACCTACTCAGCAAGCTCAAGCTATTCAATCTTCTGCTGCAAGTGCTGTGGCAACAACAAAGCCTCAGGCTAACAATTGGATGTCATTTAAAAAGGGACCCTTACGGATGGCCCGTCCTAAGTTGCCTCCTAAACCCCAACAACTTCACTACTGTGAAGTTTGTAAAATTAGTTGTGCTGGACCTCAGGTAGTGCTTTATTTAACATTTTTGTGTGTGTTAAGCATTTTATCATAATTTTATTTTAAATTTTCATAATTTTGTTTAGACATACCAGGAGCATCTTGAAGGTCAAAAGCATAAGAAAAAAGAGGCTGCTGCAAAGGCAGGTACTGTAGTTCACCATGTTTCAAGGGGTGGTTCAACTTTAAAATGTGAACTCTGTGATGTTACTTGTACTGGGTCAGATGCTTATGCTGCCCATATTAGGGGAGCCAAACATCAAAAGGTACTAAAAGACCTTTTTATTCTTATTTTTTGTTTTGCTTTTTAATTAATACTCCAGAATTTTCCCTAGGAAAAAAAAAAGGCAAGGTGCTTCCTCTGAAAAAAGGACACCATTAAAATATATCATAATTTGTATTGTTGTAATAACTGAATTTTATCCTCAACAGTTTTTATTTGTAGTTTTTAAAAATAAAAGCATGTAAAATTCAAACTATGTAGATTTTTTTTCTTATAAAAAAAGTAAACTAGAAGAAAAGATATTTGTTTAAAAAATAGTTTTAAAATTTAAAATCACTTAAAAAATTTATTATACCACTGAAAAAAAAATACTTATAAAAATTCAACCAAATTACAGTAATCTTAACAAAGTAAATATTTGTAACAGTAATCAGAATTAAACCTATAAACACAGATAATTTTACCAGAGTGAAATTATTATTTAAACTGTGAATGTTTTTAATAGATGGCTGCTTGTTTTTACGTAGAAGGCTCACCTATTGGGTTCAAAAGGCAGCCAGAGCAGGCTGCCCTAAAAAGAAACGCTTAGAGAGAACACTGATGCTCAATCATATACATGCCTGCCAAGTCTCTTGAATTTGACGATCTGTGGACCCATATATTCTCTCATTTCTCCAGATTTGTTGAAGAAATTTTTTTTGAAAAATGGCAATAACATAGTTTTAATAGTTTGAGTTAATTATAAATAATGGTTTTAAAAAAATCTTTAAGATTTATATACATAGTTTTTACTTCGCTAAATGTAAGTCCTTATATTATTTCCAATTTTAAATTTCTCTTTTTGTCTTACATGATGTATCAAAACTTAACTTGTACCTTAAAAGATGTGATTACTAAAATCTCCGTTATTTTACTTCTCCAATGTTAGCAGGCCTGCATGTATATATAGAATATTTCATTATTTTTTTTTTTAATTTTATTTTTAGGTTGTTAAATTACATACCAAGCTTGGTAAACCTATTCCTTCAACTGAACCTCAAGTTTTAAGTACAGGTACAAGTAATGCTTCGACAAAAGCTTCAAGCGCTGGAAAGTCTTCTGGCAAAAATAACTCTGCTAAGAAATCAAATGGCCCTCCTAAAATTACATTTGTAGGTATGTATTAATTCGCCATTTAAATCAGAAAATAGATTTTGTTAAATCAGATAGGTCACTCTTTCTGGTAACATGAAAAGCCTGGAAATTCTTTAGGTATCAAGATTTAGCATTGTTTGCCGTATTCATTCCAAAGAATATGTTGTAACTATATTCATACATGATTTTATTGCAAGTGTTTTATTCTATCATACACTTTTATATAACTAATCTCAAAAGGCTAAACCAGTTACAATTTCAATTTTTGTAATCCTTTTTTATAAATGATTCAATTTTTAACAACTTTATAAATATTAATCATAAAAAGTGTTTTATTATTAATAGATTTAGGCATAAAATAATGAAAAATTAGAGCTTTAAAAGTTAACCATTGAAATAGTTTTTGCGTTTAGTTATAAATCTTTAATACATAGGGATATATTTTTATGTAAATATTTTAATTACTTCATTTGCAAATTAAGTTTATCAAAGAAAGATAACTAATTCAAAAAGATCTGGAATGATATTTAGACTAGTTATTTTTGAATAAATTGAAAATAATTAAAATACTATTTTTAAAAGTAAATTTTAATAAAATATCAAGCAGAGAAAAAATTTTTTGATTGTATGATATTTTTTTTTCAGCAATATTAATGCAGTTTTTTTTAGAGATGCGCATCCTCATCATAATTAATAATTATCCATATTTATGTAGCATTTAAATAGTATTTATTTTTTCAATAGCGTTTTACTTGAATAATGGTATTAAATATCACAGATTATAAAAATCACAGACTCATGTGACTCACAAAACCTAAGGGTTCCTTGAAAAACGTTTTGGAGCGGACATTCTGTATAATCTCCTTCTCTTACAATATTTAATTTAATAACATTCTCTATTGCATAGCTGCCAAGTGTACAGATTTTATCGGAACAGTTCCGATTTTTATGCCTTGTTCCGATAATACGATTTTGGGTCAAAATGTTCCGCTTTTTCATCATAGTGTAATTTTTTCTTTTACTCTATAAAGCGATCCATGTCCGATTGGCGAAATCCTATCAAGTCGCGTTATCACTTAGCTCCGCCTCTAGCTCCATTCGTATATTTGACGTTCATATGGCGTGTGTACGAGTCGCTTCACAGACACCAAGAGGAAATTTTAGCTTCCCGACTCCTTGTTTTTTACTTGCAACCGTACCGGTGTTCAATGTTTACTCAGAACGCATTTGAGTTTAGCTTTGAATGTTTTTCCACATGGTAATCTGAAAAAATGTCAAAAATTCGGCGAAATCAGTGTTTTCACGACTATTATAGTGAAGAATTTGATTTCTTCAAAAAATCAAGAAAGGGGACATCATACGCGTTATGTATTGCTTGCAGTACAGACATTAGTATAGCACATGGCGAAAAGTGTGATATCATTTCGCACGGGAAAACAGCCAAGCATGCTACCGCGTATACAAATATGAAAAAGTCTGCAAAAAATTCCAATTTTGTGTCGTCCACTATTGATCTACAATCGATTAGAAGCGAACTATTGTTCACAGGATTTCTCCTTGAACACAATATTCCGTTAGCTGCTGAGGACCATGCATCAAAGTTGTTTTGTACGATGTTTCCAAATTCTCCGGAGGTAAAAAAAATACTCGTGCGGGAGGACGAAAACTAGTTATTTGGTTCAAAAAAATCGCAAATAACACTTCTGAGCAAATTATAAAAAAGCTGATGACTAACGTGTTTAACATAGCGACAGATGGGAGAAATGACTCGTCGGACAATCAAATCTATCCAATTGTGGTCACATTTTTCGATGATGTGTTGGAGTTATTGAGCTGCACTCTTATATCTTTGCCAGTTTTAAATGATTCGAGTACAGGTCAAAATATTGCCAATCTAATTTGTACTATTTTTTCTGAACACAGCATAGCATGGGAAAATTGTTTATCGTTTTCCTGTGATAATGCAAAGAATATGATGGGTAAAAACAAAGGAGTTGGTGCATATCTCAAGGAAAATCATTCTAATCTGTTAGTTTTTGGCTGCCTTTGTCATCTGATCAACCTGGCGGCTGAAAAAGAAGCAATGACTTTGCCCATTTCATTTGATGACCTACTTATAGATATTTATTATTATTTTCATAGAAGTGGGAAATGAAAATTAGAATTTAAAAAATTTCAAATGTTTGACAAAGAAGGTAATAAAAAAATCATAAAACATTGTACGACAAGATGGTTATCCCTTGGTAAATGTATATTTCGCTTACTTGAACAATGGAGAAGTCTTCTCTTATATTTCAAAGAAGTGTGTTCTGAGAGCAAAGTAACTACAGATTTCTCACCAAAAATCTCGGCGTATGTAATACCAAAATTACAGAAGCAACAAACAAATGAAGATGTTCAAACAGAAGGTGAGGGGTCTAAAATAAAAAATACTAAGCGCAAGCTTTCCGATACTGCCCCAGTCTGTTCAAAAAAGATGAAATCTAAACAGAAAATGAAGTCAAGGTTTAAAAACAAAAGTTTCTCAAGAGAACTTAAAGAAATTTTTAGGTAGAGATGAAAGAATTTTTCTCGTCCTTAGTTCTAATTTGCATCATTCTTTAGCTTTCTTTCTAAAAGAATGTCGTTATCGTTTTTGGAAAAATTCAACATATTGTTTCAATATAAAGAACCTCAGGTTCGCAAAACAAAACGTGAACTTGCAAATTTTTTCACTGAATTATTAAGTAGATTTATAAAGGTAAGTGTTAATAGAAGTTCAAACTCTGTATTTGATGTTAGGTATAACATATTTGAGAACCGAAAAAAAGATGATGAGTTAGTTGTTGGCTCTGAATGCAAGGACTCCATTAAAGAACTCTCTAACAAAGAGAGAACAGGGTTTTTTTCTCGTGTGAGAAAATACGTCTGTGCATCTTGTGATTATATAATTGCTAATTTCCCTCTTAATTTGCCATTATTAGAACATGCTGATGTGTCTAAAATAACTGAGAAGACATTTTCATCTTTGAAATATTTTATTGACTTATGTCCCTCTATGCTACTTAAAGAAAATTATGAATCGTATTTTGATGCAGTTGATACTCTCGAGTCAGAGTTTTTGTCCTATCAGCTTGAAAAATGTCCTGAATCTACTATAAATAATGAAAGAGCTGATAAGCAGTGGGCAGAACTCTCTAAAGAGAAAGGTCCTCTAGGAAAACCAAAATATGCGAGATTATCATGGGTGATGTTAGGAATTTTAACATTTCCTCACAGTAATGCAGCCTGTTAAAGACTTTTTAGTCTAGTGCGAAAAAATAAGGCTCAGTTTAGAAGTAGCATGAATGCGTCTACTTTGCAGGCAATTTTGATTGCCAAGTCCCAAATGATTCAGCCTTGTTATAGACAAGTGTTTGATGAAAAGTTTTTAAAATCAGCCAAATCTGCTACAACTGTAGCACTTAACAAGAATAATTGATTTTTTTTTTAATATGTGTTTATTGTCACATATGTTTGAGTAATAATAAAATATTTTGTTTTTAAATATGTTTTAAATTACTAAAATCAGCTATCATTTCTGTTTAATTAGTTTGTTGATATGTATTATAATCAATAATAATTGTTATATTAAATCTTATACAGTTACAATTATACAAACATTTAGTGTAAAGAAGTAAACTTTAATGTCGCGACCGTGTGGCGTGTTCCTATTTTTTCCCCTGGCAGGTATGCTATTGATTACGTAAATTTTTTTTATACATTCTCAAATACACCTTGATTTGTCAAAAGTTGTAAATTTGAATAAGGAAAAAAAAAAGAGCTGAAAAATTCATTTATTACCATTCTTAAAGTTAATGATTTCATTAGGTAGCCAATGGATTTCAAAGTAAATAAACATCCTTAATAATTTTATCTTTAGAAATTTCACATTACAATTGTTAAACTATATTGCAATTTGAGTTAAGTATTTCCTGTTTCTTTGCAAATTATTGCTACTATTTAAAAAACTATTGACATGCGTTGTGTACAATCTAATTTTTAAACCTTTGCTGATTAACTTGCGTTTACTGAATAAATTATTTTATGTATTCCTGTCAAAATATAGGTTTGGATTTGCCTAGTATATTAAACATAATCAGTTGTGGCTTAACTTATGGTGTGTAATTTTATTCACATATTTCTAAAATAAGTTATATAGGGGAGTGTCGGGTACCCCCGCCCACTGTCTATTTCATATGTATAGAATATTTTTTCAAGTCAATGGGCCATCGGACATTAATTGTTATATTAAAAAAAGATTATTTTCAAAGTTTCAAGTATTTATTCAGCTGGTAACATGGTAAACAATATTTTTGAAAATATATTGAATACAGTAGTAAAATTTTTTAAATTTCTATTTTTTTAAGTTAAACTATTCTTTTTTTGGTTTATTCTTTTTGCATTATTTAATTAGATGATAAAACAACAGAAACATACAAAAATATTGATTATTACTCACTATTATACAGAAATATAAGCAATACTCCTTAAGTGGGCGGGGCTACCCGACTCTCCCTTGTATTTTAAAATTCTGTAGCTAAAATTATTATAGACTAATAGCTGCCAACTCTTTTACATTTATGTTTCTTAATATAAGGTTTCGATTTCATCATTTTTAAGACTCCCTTGAAAAGTTAAAAAATACTTAAAATAGTTGACTGACCTAATCCTTTGGCATCTAATTTTAAAAAAAAAAAAAGATCAGATTTTTACCACTATTTGGATTTATGTGAAATGATTGTGTTAAAACACTATGTATTTCTATGTATTGTTGATTCTTTAAATAAAGAATAGAAAATGAAGTATATTTAAAGAAAAAGTGTGAAGATGGGGCGGCAGTTATGCAAACCTATATTTTGCCACACTTTCTGCAAGTTAGAAACAGATAATGTAACATGAAATAATGTCAGTAAAAGTATTTATTGAAAATCGAAAAAGAATAAAGACTGATTTCTATGACTTGAAGTGTTTTTAAATAGCATGTATTGAGAGTTATTATTGTTACATACCTGCCAACTCTTCCGGATTTTCCGGAAGTTTTACGGATTTTCCTCCTTTTTTCCGTTTTTCCGGGTAAGAGCAAAATCTTACGGATTTGTCCCGAATTTTTGGAAAAATAAAAAAAACTTGCCAAATTTAGCGCTTAGGAGCCTTTTGAAGAGCGATGTTCTAAAATGTGCGTCGAAATTGTGTTGCGGGTTACCGTAGTAAGGAGAAACAACCCAGCTTTCGAAAAATTCGCCAACTCCCCTGCAGATGTTACTGTGACGTCAGTTCATGAAGAAGTGTGCGCATCTTCAGAGGAGTCCGTTGAATATAGGGGAGGGGAAGGAAGACGGAAGGCTCTGCGCCGCACTCATTGACGCCGGTTACGGGAGCAGTCAGTTGTGTCGCTGTTTACTTTCGTTAGTTGCACGCGGTATTGTTAGACTTGGCTTGACTAGTTTTTTAAGAAAATGAGCAAACGTTATCTTCAATCATTTAAGGAATCGTGCGAATTTTGCGATCGCGAGATAGGGATAAATACGCATATTGTAGCGTTTGCTGCTGCAACTTTATGATTTGTCGCGGCGGAAAAAATGTGTTCAACTTGTTTTAGTTATTCATGCTTAATTAAAATGTTTTGAAACGTTCTTGGAAGTGTGAATTTTTTCCTCAATTTTAAAAATATGGTTGGAGTCCAGTGTTAACCTATTATTTATAAATCATTTTTCTTTTATGGATTACATATTTTTTCCATTATGTTAATTTCTGAAAGTAGCTATATTAACTTAATCATTACTTTATAAACATATTTTTTCCATTATGTTAATTTCTGAAAGTAACTATATTAACTTAATCATTACTTTATAAACATATTTTATTGATTTTTTTATTGTGTTCTCTATATATGTATAACAAAATGGAAATTAATTATTGCATATAGAAGAAGTTATTGGAAGTATGTCTTGTGAAGTTCACACAATATATTGTGTGAAGCAGTTTTTAAGGTTGTATAATAAATATAAATTCTTGCTCTTGAAATCTTGCTAGCTCCATCATTCACCTCTTTATAGACTCATATACACTTATGGTGTGGTATTAGATGTACAATTCTTTATAATGTTTGCTATACAAAACTGATTTTAGTATTGTAAATTAGATATTCTCACTCTCAGATTGAAAAACGGAGTTTTTGATTATCATTTCTCAAACTTTGTGTTCAAATTTATGCCGTATAAAATCTTGTGGGTTTTTTAAAAAAATCTTCTGGATTTTTTTCCCTGGAGGTTGGCAGGTTTGTTGTTATTTAAGGAAATTTGATATATATATATATAATATTCTGTCGATAAATAATTTGTAATACTGTTCATAAATATTTATTTTCTTCAAAAATAGCTGCTTCGAAAACTGATGATAGTTCTGATGCAAAAGAAGATGCTAAAGATGATGGTTAGTACTTTTAGCTTTTATGTATATGGCAAAAGTCATTTCTATGTCATCTGTTATTTTTTGAATTTAATACCAAAAAAACGAAAATATACTTTTTTTTTAATTAAGATTTTAAATTGATTTAAAGTATATATTACTTTTGAATAAGTTTTTTAGATATAATAAGTTCATTATTAATGTAAATTGCTTTGACTTTTCTGTCTTTTAATCCGCTTGAATTAACGATTAAATATGAAGTAGCTGTAAAGAATGTTTTAAAATTTGTTTGTGTAGTTATTGACTGATTATGTTTAAATGAAGGCCATTTCTTATCTGCTTAGCTCATGCAATGGCTGTGAAATAACCAATAAAAAGAGGTGAAGCAAACATCTCACAAAATTTCCCTTGTGTAAATATATATCAGAGTGCGTACAGACTCCTTAGAAACTCCTTGGAAATAAAAATGTCTCCAAAGAGTACTTGGAACTACTTAGATTTCCAAATTAGTCCTTAGATACTCCTTAGATTATTGCATTGCATAGATGAACTTACTAAGTTCGCTGATGAGTTTGCTGTACAAGCAGGGAAACTAAATGATGACTGAGCTGTTGAATTGCAAGAGTTAGAAGAAAAAAATTAACAGCAAAAAATTACGAGCAAACTTAATTAGTAATTTACTGTGATTTTTTTTTCCTTGAATAAAATGCCTTTGATTTTATGTATTTAAATTTAAACATAAAAGACTGGTAGGTTTTTGTGTTAATCTTTGACATCTGTATTTTAACAAGATTTATTACAATATTTGAAACTGGAAAATGTATTTATGTGTAAAAGTGATAACTTTGTCAAACTTCATCAAGAAAAATAAATAAAGTCAAAATTTATTTCAAAAGGGCTAGAAAAAAATATGCAAAATATACATTTTTGCAAGTTTCTTATAATAACTGCTTTTTAATTTAAATAAAAAATAACTGTCTAGTTATCTTTTACACAAAGTTTTTGAATTTTTGATAAGTCCTTAAAATTTTGGACTCCTTGGATTTCTTCTTCTGATCTCTGTATGAACCCTGATGTATATATTCTTTTTTATGTCATGTAATCTTTGTTCTATCTTATATTGAGGAATAAATCTTTTGGTTCTATGTTTTGCTAACCAAACTTCTTCCTTTTCTTTTTTTTTTTTCTTTTTTTTTTTCTAAAAAAATCTCTGAAGTGTTGAGTTTCAATTTTCTTGTATATTTTTTATTTTTCTAAAAGTAATTTTTAATTTTGTAAGTAAAAGTGCTTTTATTGCTGGACTTAAAGCAATCATATTTCAAAATTTAAAAAAAAATTCACTCTTAAACAGTTTATTTTGCATTTTACTAACATTCTTTCATAAACCAATAATTTTGACTATTTCCTAGCAAACAATGTGTGGTAAAATTCCGACGGTCAAATGTGTGGTCTTAAAAAAATTTGACTTTCTAATAATTTTGTAGTTGGAAAATTTACTCAATAAGTTCAATATAAATTTACAACTTCACAATTGTTTATTATATTCATGTGTTATAGCTTATAATATAGCTTATATATAGCTTATAATTTTAGCTTATAATAAGATTACTGTGAATTGTTTGTGAGAATCATTTCTTTTTCTCAATTGTAGATGGTGACAAAGATGATGATATTCAGCCAGTTGGTATGTAGTCAGTTTCTTTCCTGATTTTTTTAATGGTTATTTTTGTCTTTAATTGATAAACCTTAAAAAGTATTATCTTATTTTTAATGTATTTGTAAATCAAACTTATAAAAATGTCCTGGCCTAAAAGAAATGTTTTTAATCTTCCTGTTTGTTTCTAAACTGAAATAATTTAAATTAATTTTAGTCTTAATAGTTTGAAATCAAAAATTTCTAGGCCTTTCTTTTTATGATTAAACCCTAATATGAAGGGCCAAACTTATATTTTCATTAAAAAAAATTCTGATAAATTTTTTTCTGTCTTAGGTATATTTCCAATTTTAAAAATTTTATTTTTTTATTTTTTAAATGTAAATTTGTGGAGGACGAAAAATGATAGAAATGAGAAATAGTTACTTTTAAAATTAAGGACTTAATTTGTACCCATATGTTTATAGATATCTAAATGTTATCTATAAACTTAAATTTTATTTTTATTTTCAGGCCAAGATTATATTGATGAAATTAAAAATGAAGAAGGAAAAGTAGTTAGTTTCCAATGTAAATTATGTGAATGTAAATTCAATGATCCTAATGCAAAGGAAATGCACATGAAAGGGCGCCGACATAGATTACAATATAAGGTATGTTTTGTTACTATCTTTATTTTTATTCAAATTATTTTGTTCAAACTTAAGAACTGCAGCACAAATTGTTAAACTTCTTTTAAATTCAGTGATGTCAAGTTTCTTCCAGGGATGAGATTTTTCTGCTTTTTAGCGGATTTCCGCTCTTTTCAATTTTGTCTCTCGAATTTCAGCTTTTTTTTTCGAAAACTCAAATTTTTTTTAAAAAAAATTTTCGGAAAATTCAGTTGTTGCAATAAAATTATTGTATTTATTTCCAATTTTCAAAGATAAACAGAAAATTCAAACTACACAGTTGCCAACCCTTCCACATTATTACTTATTTTAGCTATTTTCTCTGCTTTTTATGCGCAGAAGATAAGATTTCCGCATTTTTACTAGTCCGCCAGATAGTTTGTAATTCAGATGTTGCTGCTTCAAACGAGCCTTTTAGAGATCCTAAGCCCCGGAATCTGCTTACATTTCGGTTCTTATTCACGCGATTAACATCAAACATAGCCTTTCGTATTTGCGTAATTTAAAAGTTGTGCGTTGCAATTCTTATTCATGCGATTTGAATGTCGTATTTTGCGATTCTTATTTACGAGATTTAAAAATCCAATATCACAATTTGTATTTGCTCTTTTTTAAAAACCTATGTAGCGATTCGTATTCACACGAGTTTAAAATCCAATGTTGTGATTTATTCATGCAGTTATAATATCAAACATCGATTTTTCGTATTTATACTACGTGATTTTAAAATAAGTCTGTCTAGGTTTTTCTGAGAGGTACCTATTTTGTGAAAATTTAGACGTGAATAATTAGACATTACATTTAAAAATCAACACAAAAATATGTTGAAAATATGGATTTATCGTTTCTTAAGGGATACAAAAATAAGATTTTAAGAAAAAGTATTTTGTGAAACTACCGTTTTTCCTAAAGTTGAATTTGTGAAGGTACCGCTAAACGGTAGTAAATTCGGCCTCGGCAGACCCCTGATAAGACACTGAGATTCACGTTCACTCAATCTAAAAATTGGGATTTGTATTTACGCAATTTAAAAATTCTATAACGCTGTTTGTATTTTCTCATTTTTTAACAGAGTTTCGTATTCATGTGATTTCAAAATCTGTTATCGTGATTCGTATTCATGCTATTTTAAAATCCAAGATCGCTATTTGTATTCACGCTATTTTAAAATCAATTATTGCCATTCTTGTAAGGAGTAATTTTTTCTTTAATTAGTTACTATAAATGTGATTGTTTTTCTATCGATAATTATTAGTATATATAGGCATATTCAAAATTTACATTCTGTGCTTGCAAAGAAGAATGTGACACAGGCAAGTAAAGAAAGAAAAATTAGGATTTGTCAAAAGTTGTTTGGAGATGGACTAAAGACTAAATTAATCAGCAATCTGTTTCCCTTCATTCACAAGCTGCATTACCAGCAATTTGACCTTGTTTAAAGATTTTTTGCTTGTTTTGTAAAACATGAAGCATTTGCAAATTAAACAACAAAAAAACAGAAACAGATATAGCCAACATAAAAGATATAGCAAACAAAAGCAATCACTTAAAAAAGGATTCAAATTTTTGTTTGTAAAAAATATTTATTAACTCACTCAGCACCATAATCCAAAATTTAGAAAATAATGCTGCTGTTATTTATGCTATTGAACGCAGAATTTTTATCAGAGGAAAAATAATTATCTAAGCAGCTGCTGATTATCATGTAGTTTTTAGTATGTTAAGGAGTTACAATGTTTCTATTTTACAGTTGTTGACATGTTTCATAGGGCTCTAGCTAGATTATATTATTAATATGAACATAATGAATCTAATTTTAAAATTTTCTTTTCTAAATAATTAGAAAAGTCGTGTTGCTAATATATTTGTTATAAATCATGTAACACTATTTATTTAAGGAAAGGGATTGTTAATGTTCTGTTCTGAATGTTAATGTATGCTTGTAGTAGTTAAATGTGTGTATATTTTAATTTGTCCCGCATAATTTGATTGCTTTCGTTTAAGGATTGCAGTGTTCAGAAAAAGAAATATGCCAATCATGATTCAATATATAGTTTTAAAAAAAAAATTCATCATTTCAAAAGCAGATTTTTTCATAGATAACATAACAATTATATATATCTTTAGCTTAATGAGCTATATATATTTTTAGCTTAATGAGCTATCTTGTTGATTGTATCTTTTTCTCCTTTGCTCGAATTTCATAGAATTGTAATCCAACTTAATTCTCTTAATAGAAAAAAGTTAATCCGGATCTCGTTGTTGACATTAAACCAAGTTTACGTCATCGAAAGATCCAAGAAGAAAGGTTACGACGTCAGCAGATGATGGATGATTTTTGGAAGAGAAGAGAAGAAGAAAGATGGAGAGAAGAAATGAGGTAATCATTTTGTGTATAAAAAACATTTTGATATGAAACATTTTGGGTTGCATTTTTGATTTCAAGATGCAATGGAAGACATTATAGAAGATTTAATTCAAATATCACAATTCGTAAATTAAATTTCATAATTTGATAGTTCAAACCTAATAACTTAAACACAGATTATATGTATGGTTCAGACTTATAGTCTATCCTGCATGGTTAACTTTTTTGGTGAATTTAATTATTTTATGAAGAAAAAGAAACTTAATATACGATTTAAAAAATCAGTCATTGCTATTCTTTTTAATGAAACAAGTTTATGTTTATTATAAAAGTTAATTCCGAAGAGTTAACAATACTAATTTTATCAATAGTGAATAAAAAAAAGAATCTCTAGCCTACTTATAATTTAAAACATATTTATAAATTTGGTGTTCACACAAATGTTAAAGAAATAGTGCCTAATTTTTATTTTATTTTCTTGACTGTTTTTATTTAAACTTTTTTTTTCATTACTTACCAATAGCGCGATAGCTGCCGAGAATCGACATCTATCAACGTTATGAAATGTAGGTATTTTATTTTCAATAAAGTTTAAAATTCTGGTTTTTATTCATTTCTACTTTAAGTCTTCATTCATTTCTCTTTATGGTAATAGTATACAGAGAAATTGAGTAATTGGTCCTAGATAGTGTTTTAATCCTACAGTTCTATAAAAAATAAAAATAAAAACTTTTTTTTTTTTCATTTCTATGTGTTGATTTCAAACTACTGCATTATTCAGTGTTTTGTAAATAAAATTATGGCAGAACTTTTGTTCTACACTAAGTAATTCTCAATTAAAAATATTAATTTTTATTCTTTTGCACCAAAATTTACCTTTATTGTATTTAAGTCTGTCAAATTATACTTTATTTTGCCCTATTTAAAAGAAGTGATAGTTTAAAAAAATGCTTGTGTATGTCTTTTTTTCATGAGGTCTGCATTTAATTGCTAGAGCGAAAGTAGGATTTTTTGAGCTTGTAAATCGAATATGATTTTATTTTTAAAATTTAACAAATGTCTGATAGAAAAGCAGTTATTTCTTACCTAGAAATTGAATAGAATTCTTTTTGTTGAGTTATGAGATCAAAATCAAAAATTTTTATAATTTCTTAGTTCACTCTTTAAGTAATTGAAATATTAACAAAGAATAGTGTTGTACAGTTACAGTGCGGTTAACTAAATATCTATCTGTGAAAACGTTTTTTTGATCAACATGTTAAATTTCTGTTTTGCTTAATACATCTATCTTCAATTTAAGATATTGAACTTTGTTATCATTAATTTAATTAAAATTTGTATCCATTATTTCACTAATAATTTTTCTCCTAATAGAATTGTTGAAGAAGAAGAAAGAATGTATTGGGAAGAAAGAAGGCGGTATGAGGAAGAACTAGAAATCTATGAATGGCATCGTCGTTATAATCGAGAACCTAGAATGGGACCGCCCATGCCTCCTCCACCACCTCCCAGATCTTTTATGCTAGGGATGCCACCTAATGTTATGGGACCTCCTAATGTAAGTGGAATAATTTTTTTTTTGTTAATATTTATAATAATTTATATTTTCATGAAAGCTCAATAACTGATGACTTGGCAACAAATTTTTGTGGTGCAGAAGCTTTGTTTCAGGGCAGTTTTTTTCCCATTTCAAGAACGTGTTTGTTATTCGAAACTAGTAATTTCTTTACGGCCAGAATATGGTGAAGATTGACAAGGTGACTATTTCAAAATTGTGATATATCAAGAAAAGGTTTATTCAACTATACACATTCATACAGTTTGCCAGTTCTTTGATATTGTAAAAAGAAAGATTCTGGATACATTTGGCAATCACCAGACTAATTACCCTAGCCTCTCTTTAGGCAGCAAAATTAATTAGAAAATGATAGAGATTTGTAGTTCTCCTCTTGAGTCTTGCAGAAGAGAAATTAAAGCAAGGCATAATCTTTTTCTTTTTTTTTAATTGTTGTATAAGTTTACTGAATTTCACTTAAGCATCAATTAAATTAGGTTATCCTGTTGCACTAAGTTACTAATTAAATTAAAGCTTTAAAATTTTAAAATATTGGGTTCTAAACATTAATGTTTTAACTTAGTATAGGCTGTATCTCTTTGTTTAAAATATCATAATTCATTGGTGTCAAGCAGAAACATGACATAGTTATTACCTATTGCATAGTTAGGTCAAGTTTATATTTTCTAATCTAAAAAACTTCTATAGTAGTACAAATGTATAAGCCATTAAAGTTTTTCTCCCTTCAATTCTTTTTAGCTAAGAAGACCAGATTCAGTAGATGACCGTCATGTTATTGCTAAACATACTCAAATATATCCAAAAGAAGAAGAATTGAATGGCATACAAAAGATTATCACCAATTCAGAAAAGGCTCTTAAGCTTGTATCTGATTACTTGGCAGAAAAAACTGATAAGAAGTAAATACCTTTTTGTTTTGTTTTTATGTGCAGTTTTGATTAAAAGAATACACGAAAGTAGTTTCAAATACAAAAGACAGTCATTGACTAAAAATAGCCATTTAAATTTTTAACTTAAACTGAAATGTATTTTTCAAGTTTTTAAACATTAAAGTTATTCCCCCCTCCTAAATTTGTACGTTTCTAAGTTACATTTGTGTGTAAATCATATAATTTGATGAATTTTTTTTTTAAAAAAAAGTGAGAGAGTGATAAATTTAAATTCTCAAGGAAAAATAAAGCATTATTTGCCTCTTATTTTGTTAACATTCATTTTTTTTTCCCCTAGAGAACCTCAGAAGACAACTACTACTGATGTTGTAATTAAAGAAGAAAAGACTGAGTAGGTTTCTGCATTCTTCTATTTTCTGTATTTTTAGATAGTTGTTTTGATTGTTACTAACAGTTAATTTCATTTTAGTGATACTAAGGAAGTCAAAGAAAAAGAAGCTCCACAGCCATATAGAGTTTTAAAAGGAGTGATGCGTGTTGGTGTACTTGCTAAAGGTTTAGTTCTTACCGGTGATCTCAGTGTTCAGTTAGTAGTTATGTGTGCGGAGAAACCTTCCCGATCTCTTTTAGATAAAGTTATTGAAAATTTGCCCAAACAACTAGCTGTAAGTATGTTTTATATTGAACATGCATTTTTATATGGGGCGAACAGAAAATAACTGAAATGGTCAGGGAATTTTTTTACAAAAACCTGGAAAATAACCAGTTTTATAATTGTCAAAAACAGTAATTAGTTATTAAATTAAATAATTCTAACAGCTATTGCAATTATTTGTTTTAAAAATTTTGCATTTTAGTACAGTCGATGCTTCTTTAGTACAGTTTGCATTTTAGTATAGTGAACCGTCTGCGGACTCAGTAATGTGTCCACTATAACCGATGGTTCACTATATCCAAATTTTTTGAAGAATATTTTTTGCATAAGACAGTTGAATGATTGAAAATTGGGTTTGCAATTTTACATAAGTCATTTAAAAAATTATTAGCTAATTAACAGCAAAAATTTATGAAAAAAGTACTTACGGTTTTTTAACATTTTTAAAGCACCTTGGTTTTTGAGATTTACCTATGACAGTTAGTTTTCGCGTTTCCGAACTATTCATGTTAGCACAAACAAGAACTGTTATTCTCACTTCGGAGAGTTTCCCATTAGTGCATTTTTCTCCTTTAAATTTTAACGTCTGATTGGGAATTAATTTGTGAAATAGTCCAGCTTTGTCAGCATTAAAAATGTCTTCTGTCTGTATAATACTCGACCACACTTCAGTTTTCCACATCCGTTGCATCAACACTCGCTTCTTCTCCAATAATAAATTGTCCTGAAGAAATATTATTCCGTTTTTTGAATCTATCTAGCCATCCATTGGAGCACACAAAATCCCTTTCCTCTAATTTTTCAGCAAACTCATTCGCTTTAATTTGAAGCATAGCAGGTCCGGTCACAGGAAGATTTCTATCCCGCTGAGTGGTGAACCATTTTAACAAAGCTTCTTCTTCGTTTTCTCTTTCAGCTCCACGCAGTTTTTTCGATGAAACCATATTGTCGTATGCGGCAAGAATTGCACTTCAATTTTTCCAAATGTTTGAAACTGTAGATTTTGACCAGGAAAATTCCTTACACAGTGCCGATTGATTGGTTCCATCTTCAATACACTTTAAAATTATAACTTTGTCCTCTATCGAAAACGCTTTTCTCTTCAGAGAATTTGCCATTTTCACTGCTTTTGAAATAAAAATCTTGTCTCAAATAGATAATGTAAGAATATGAAGAGAGCAGCTGTAGAATGAGTTAAATTGTTCCCCTTCTTGATTGTCAAGGGGTGATTTGTAAAGAACAGGGTTTAAATAGATAAGAAAATTCCAAAAATTCAGCAGGTAGCCAAGCTAACTAGTTGTAGAGCAAGCTTGGGAGAAAAGCAACAAAGCGAGGCTTGCCAGGGAGGGGGGAATATAAAATTCTGTTTGACGTTTATTACAGTATAGTTAAAAGTGATAAGCATAAAGGAGTGAAATATGACACATTTTCTAGGAATGTATTCATTTTCAGTCCCAACACCTACAAGTTTAAAGATGGAGGACTGAAAAAGATATTTAAAGAAATGAAATTTGAGTCCACTATAACAGAATTTCCAAGTTCTAAGCTGTTCACTATAAGCGTTAAAAATAACATTATTTAAATAGGAGTACGGATGGAACCGCTGAAAAAGTTCACTACATCCGAGTGTTCACTATAGTATAGTGGGGTTCGACTGTATACATTTCCCTGTTACCTGTTAATACATCCTCATTCAATGATATTTTGTTGCTCACAAAATCTAATATTTGGCATTTCAACTAATAAAATAAAAACTTTTTAGATGAAAAAATTGCATGGTTTGATATAGTTAAAATATGGTTTGGGTTTACATTGACAGGGTGTGAAGCGTTTTTTAAAGGTGCTTTTTTTCGTTTGTGTTTTTCAGGGGTGTTTGTGCTCCGGGAAAACCCCGGCATTCCAGGGATTTTGAACTTTGATACCCGGAAATTCCGGGGATCGTCGTTCAAAAGGAAGTAGGAATAATAATGAATTATTTATTTTGATCTGGGTAATTTTGTTTGCTTTGAAAGCAGAAAACGCAAGGTCAGTGTGTGTGGTTTTCATTTCTTTCTCCAAAGGCAGTGATAATGCGTGAAAAGGGGGGGAAAACTTCTTTTTTGTTCTTTCCTTATTGCGAGTTATGACTCATTCCCCCGGTTCTCGGACATTCTCTTCTTGATTCTTTTCGGCAAGTAGGCAGAAAAAAAAGGGAGAGACTTCGTTCGACCAGATGTGCGATCACGTGACTCTGGGTTCAAAGGTCTTATCTCTCCTGGCGTGGCGCCAATAAGTAGAGAAAAGGGATTTTTCGCCGTATTAGCTATTTGTCATTGGTCGCTTCGCGACTTTTTTTTTTCTCCGCTGTGTAAAATTTTCGTTTCATTTATTGATGCACGTGTAAATTTTTCGTTTCGTTTATTGAAATATTTTTTTATTTATGTACGCAAGAGAATTTCATTATGAAATTTCTCGCTATAAATAAGTGATATTATACAATTAGAAGAAGGTGTCCGGAATGCATTTAGGTGGAATTGGATTGAACGGAGAGATGGTAATGGGAATACCATCAACACATGGTGCAAGAAAATAAATGTTGCTGGACAAGCATATTGTGTTTTTTGTAACTCACTGCTGAAGTATGGTGGGGAAAGATTCAAGGCTTTCATAAATCATTCTAAAACTGTGACGCACATAAAATATTCAAAGTGCATTAGACATTCAATGACTTTAAGTAATTATGCTAATTTAAAAAATACTGGAGACTGATGCTCGGCCATTGGATCGCCGAGAATTCTCTTTCTTTCAATGTAGCTCCCAATTTAATTGAACTCTGCAAACAGTTGAGCCGCGATCAGGTGGCACTAAACTCCCTGGTTATGTCCAGGACTACTGCATGTTATAAGATGAAATATGGGCTCGCAAAAACTATTAAGGAAAATATCATTAAAACTTTAAAGGAGACTCCATTTTCTCTAAATTTGGATGAAAGTACTAGCAATGCTCAAGAAAGTTATCTGGCAATATTGGTGCAGTTTTATGACAACAATCAAAATGAAGTTGTAGTTCATCATTTTGCATCTCTAAAGTTGGAATCTTGCAATTCAGAAGCTGTTTTTAAAGCAGTTGTTAATACTATTGAAGATAATAATATTCCATGGGCAAACTTAATTAGTGTATTAATGGACTCATGTAACACCATGCGTGGAAAAAAAAAGGGTGTTGAAACCAGACTACGATCAAACAAAGCACCCCACTTATTAGATATTGATGGTGACACATGTCACACAGCTAATAACTGTGCAAAAAAATTTCCTTCATGTTTTGATAGATACTTAGAAGATTTGTTTTATGACATCTATTTTGACATGAAAAGCTGCAGTAAAAGAGAAAATTTTTTCAAAATCTGTGAATCCCTTGCCATTAAAAAACTTAAGCCCTTGAAGAGACCAGACCATAGGTGGGTGTACATTTTATGTGTTTTAGAAAGAATCAAAGATCTGTGGGATGCTTTTATTGCATTTTATTTTCACTACTTGGATAAAACTGATAAAGGGGATTATTTTTCTTATGTTGAAACTGTATACAATAAAAGAAATATTTCTGCAGCTCAGAAAATTTTTTTTGAAGAGGTGTATTCTTGCTTGCATTCCCAACAACTCGCAAAGGATGCTTTAGCTCGGGGAAAATGAATACTAAATGGGTTATTTGTTATGCAAAACAAAACTTTATTGCATATGGCATTATATTCAGCAGTATTACCAGAGTTCAACACATATATTAAATTATTTGAAACAAAAAAACCAATGCTTCATTTAATACATTTCAGTATTTATAAATTGATGGCATAATTTTTCTCTTTTTTTTATGAAGCCAGAAAATATAGAGTGCACATCTTATAATGATTTATTAAAGGTTGATGTCACAAATCCAGAATTCCATCTACCTAGCAAAGTAATATTTACTGGTGCAGAAGCTTCCACTCTCCTGAAGAAATTATCAAAAAATCATCCAATAGCAAAATAATTCCAAATTTCTCTGATGAAAGCTTATACTAATACAGCACAGCATATGAAGCAGAAATTACCCCTTAAAAATTCATATCTAATTAGTTTTACAGCATTAGATCCAGAGCTAAGAGGTAAAACCAGTACAATATTAGCTTTTATATATTTTTAGTGATAATGAAAAGTCAAAAGTAGAAGCTGAAATAAGGTTATACCAGAGTGATATTGATATCTCCAAAGAAATGCTCTACACATCTGATGAAAGTGGAAATCAAGTCAAGTGTACAATTGATAAATATTGGTCTAAAGTTTTTAATTTAAAAGATGATTTCACAAATGATTATAAGTATCCTACATTGGCTAAATTGGTCAAAGCCTGTCTAGATGCTTCCATGGCCCATTAGTGGAAAGTGCATTCAACTTAATGGATACACTTGTCACTGACTATAGAACTTCTCTTAAGATTGATTCCCTAGATGCAGTGCAGACTATTAAATATGATTTAATGGCTTCTAAAGAAACCTCATGTGAAAAATATGGCTCAAAAAATCTAATGACTGATCCATTTCATAAAGATCTCTTACTGAATATGAACAGAAGTTGGGAAACATATCAAGAGGACTTAAAAACATGTATTTCAGATGAGTCACCTATAAAAGTCTCTGAAAAACCTTCTACATTAGCAGAAAAGCAAACTGCTTCTACCTCTGCATGTGCAGTTCTCGAGGAAATTTCTTCAACTGTAAATGAGGAAAATAAAAGTCAACCTTTCTGCAATTATGAAGTTCACCACAAAAGAAAGACAAGCCCACAAAAATCAGAAAATAAAAAAAAGCAGCAGAAATTAGATAATTTTTTTTTAAAGAATTAATTCAGGTAATTTAAAATATTTACATAAAATGTATTAGTTTATATGTTTGAAAATTTATGGTTATTAATTTTGCAAAAAAAAGTAATTCATTGAACTTTTATAATTAGGTCATTCAATACTTCATTATTGTAATTTTTCATTCCCCCCCCTTCTCGAAACTCCAAAATGTCAGTAGTAAGTCCGTAAAAGTTTCAGGGGATTCTTTGGGGTCCCACAAACACCCCTGGTTTTTAAAAGGTGCTTTTTTTTCTCGTTTGTGTTCTTAAAAAGTGCTTCATTTTCCCTTTTCCAAAATGAGATTTTTTCTTTACTCTGGTGATTTCCCCCATGAATTATGCACACAAAAAAAAATTTACACATTGTTCTACTCAATGTTTTTATAATTAATTCATCCCCAATCTATTTCAGCGTACATTGGCCCATAGCGTATCAACACTTCATTCGTTTTACTTGTTTAGTGAAATACTTGCCAGTCCGCATGTATGTATAATGGCCTAGATTCGGTCGTAGGATTTTTGCCCTCTTGTGTGCAGCTCAGCTGCATTTTGCAAGAGATTTTCAATTTAAAGCTTCATTTTCCACCCTCTGAAATTGAACCGAAAAATCTCTCGAATTTTCACTGATTACGGGGATCAACAAAACATTGACAAATTTTTTTCCCTTATAGCAATAGGAAATTTTATTTCTCTTGTTAATTTAATCTTTTGTGGTGCGCCATCGCCATTGTCCCTGGCGAGCTAATGTCCTCACCATATTCTATTTATAGATCAGTACCAGGGACTAATATAGGGGATAAGGACATTTAACTTCTCCCGGGGTGTTTTAGAAAAGCAACACGCTTTTGACAGACCGGTTTTACGCACAAAAAGTGGCGTTCGTGTCGTCTTAGGGATTATTTTCTGACATCCCCCCCGTACCTTAGCATTGCACGTAATCAGTGTTGATCATTCAAAAGCAATTTAATTTAAATTCTAAATTTTTTTCATTTCCGTAAATCAGTATATAATTTTGTATATTGCTTAAAGATGTCTATTCATTAGTCATAATTTATTTGTTTGTTTATTGAAGTTTTAAAACCAGAGATCATTCAGATTACAAGCAATTATATACTATAGTTTCGGTTTTCAGAACTTGGGTTAATTAAAACCGAAGGAACGATATTTGCTTATTCAACCATAGTTATTAGTTTGAAGCGTCTGGTTCTTTTATAACTGAAGTATTGATGCTTATATTAGCATTTTTTTATATTTAAAAATTTGATTTAACAGAATGAGTTCAAAACTAAAACCCTTTGAATTTTATAGGTTTACTATTATTGTTTTAAAATTTTTATAATTAAAAAAGCGCATTAATGACACATTTTTTTAAACAAAATATAAGCCATGCAACCGTACATTTGTTAAATTTACCGATGATAATTAAAAGTAAAAATCTTTCATGAAAATAATTATTTGTAGCAATTATTATGAAATCGATTGTATTATCTTTCAATTTCCGATCTTTATTAATGCCTTTGCACGAATAATTATTTGAATTATAATATATATATATATGTATCAAAATCTCCCAATTCATATCTTAATGTCTGCGTAAGACTATCTACCTTGCTAATTATAATTGCCCAAAATCAAATGCTCTTCATTTTGTTTTGATTTAACAAGGAATAAAGATAAAATAACTCATAATTGATGTAAATATTTAAACATTGCTGCCTTTATGAATGTTTTTTTTTTAAAGATAACTTATTTTGACCAAGATTAAGTTGAAATTAAAATAATCAAATGTTGCGTTAAATACAAAGGAAAACCACGAAAAATTCTTTTAGATAACTGAACAATAATAAGATTACAGCTAAATGTTCATTATCGCAATGAATTATTTTTTTTAACCATTAATTTTTTTATCATTCTTGACAGAGAATTTGTCATCTTAGTGGATGTTGTGAAATACTTTTCTTATATTTTTAACTTTAAACACGACCCAGAAATCAAAGTAACTTGCAATTTAAATATCACAGTAAAATCATGTTTATAAAAGCTTTTGTAATAACCTATATATTATTTAAATTTAGACAAATCAAATGTTGCGTTAAATGCAAAGGAAAACCACGAGATTTGAAAGATTTTTTTAATGAAAATAATTAGAATTTCCTTTACACACAAATGAAAACCAAGAAAACGTTTTGCTAGCAAACTAATTGAACGCTAACAGGCAATAATGAGACTATACAATTATTATCATTTTCCAATTTCTTGTGCTTTATAAAAAATTGAATGTTTTGACTAGCTTGGAATGTTTACTAAAATGTTCTTTATTTTATTTATTTTTTGTAAGTACATAAATTGTGTTTTATTTTATTTCAAATATTTGAATTTCAGAATGATATAAAGAATAAAATTTTAAGAAAATATTAGTTTTTTTTTTTTTTTTTTTTTTTTTTTTTTTTTTTTTTTTGTAATTTTAAAATTTGCAAATTATAAATCTTTAAAAAAAAATCTGAAAAAAATGTATCATAAAATTTGCGAATTTCAGATTTTTCTGGCAAAGAGACTGAATGTTATCAATTATTATTAATCATTACAACTTATAAAAATCAAATAAAAAAAGAACAAATTATGTACAGCTGCAATAAACAAACACCGCAGTTCACTAGAGGGCGTGGATATAGAGTACAAACTAGTTCCTAGACCAGTGATGTCAACGTTCACCGTGACGTCCGTTTGGTCGAGTGATTGATCTTTCTGCCTTTATATCTATGATCAGTACCATAATCTTTGAACTTTACTTCGGGATCATTCACTAATTACATATTTTCGTGTGGGTCCCTAGACTAGTCAAGAATCCCAAAGCTTCATCACCTCAAAATTTTCCTCTCCCTTTTATTTATTAAATTAGAATTTTAAGCGTAATATTGTCATTTAATTAATTTTAACCCTTTTTTGCTTAGTACTTTTTATTTATTATTGTATTATTACATTTAAAAATTTCAGTACTCTTTAAGTTGTTGTATGAGAACTCTATTTAGCAGCAAGATTTTTTTATAAAGTATGAAGTGTAGGCTTTTAATATTTTAAATGCAATAAAAAATCTTTGATTTTATTTTAAAACAATTGAAATAAAATATTCAATTATCTCAGATTTGTTAAGTATTAAGAATGTAGGGACCAGGTAATAATTTACTTCTGACAAACCTTTTTTAGCTTCAATACTCATTGTATTTATTTCAAAAGTATATAAAATGTTTTAATCATTTGATTAAAGAAATACTGAACAAAGTAGCAAATAAACATTTTTAAAGGCATTCACTAATTTACCTTAGTAATATGAATTTATTAGAGTTTTCTTAATTCTTTATATATCTTTATAAATTTGGTTTGATCAATAATATAAATCTTGTTAATGTCTTGTTGAATATGCTTTTATAAATAACTATTTAAATCTGATAAATGCACTCGATAGCCTTTTTACATAATTAAAGTAATTATTAATTTAAAAATAGAATAAGGAAGAAATAATTATATTGTATATCTTTAAGTTGAAAATACTTAATATTGAATATCTTTAAAATTGTTTTTATGGTGACAAATATAATCATAAGAGTTCTTTGTCAGAAACTAGTTATTTTATAATCATGTAAAATCTTAGGAAATTGTTTTGCCTTTTGTTAGTGTATTTATGAAGTATTATGAGGGAAACTCTGTCAGGCAAAGGGAAACTTTCAGTCTAAAAAATTCCCACTAAATTTTTTATTCTGTCACTTAGTGTCACAAAAAATGTGTCACTTTGCAAATTTTTCCTTGTTAAAAAACATTAAATGTCAATTTGTGTATTTATTAATTTGAATTCCTTAAGTTTATGAGTGAGACCTTTAATAAATTATTACTATTTCAATATTTTAGCATATGCTGGTTTATTCAAGTAATGTGTAGAATCAGGCAAATTTCTTTTCTTATATTAATTTTACTTTCTAAAAATTCTCTTAAAAAGTTATTGTACTGAAAGAAAAAAATCAATATATTAAATTTTAGGGGGGAATTTTGATTTAAAAAAAAAAAAAAAAAAAAAAAAAAACTTTGTACTAAAGAAATATTATGGATATGAATATTTCCATTAAATCATGAATATAGTATATTCCATTAAATCATGAATATAATATATTCCATGATAAGTAAACTAATTATAAGTTTAAAAAAATATATAAATGTTTTTTAAATAACTTAATTTTTTAAATCAATCAATTCAAGGGTTTAATTAAGTTAACTTACTATCAGTATTTAGTACAATTAATAGAATAAATTTTCTGTATAAAAATTGCATGTTCTTATAAAGTATATATATATATATTTTGTATTTAAAGACTATAGCTCCTGATGAAAAATATGAAGTTAAGAGATGTATTGAAGAAGCTGCAATCATTGTTAGCACAGTCTCTGAACCAAAAATTACAGTCACTGTCACTTTGACTTCTCCTGTGATGCGTGAACCAAATACTGAGCCTGCTGCTGGAGGTATAATTAGAATTATTTTTCTGGTGCATATTTATATAAGTTCCCCTAATGTAATTGTTAATAGCAGTTTTAAAAAAGTATTACATAATTATTTTGAATGACTGCAACAAATATTATGTGTAGAATTTTTAATTTTTTTTTTTTTTTTTTTTTTTTTTTTTTTTTGCAATTTATATGTTGGTTAATATATTTGAATTATAATTATATTTTCTCTTGCTATGCCTTTAAAATTCTTTCTTTATATTCCAATTCTAAAATATGATTTTTGAATTGGAATAAGTTGAGCTTTGTGTGGATGGAAGTTTCAAAATCCAAACTGTGCATACTGAATCCAAATTCTTTGGGGGGGGGGGGGGAGATTTTAGTATATATAGTGATTTTGATAGTGCATAAGTTTATGAATTATTAATAGATTAAATATATAATAAATAGTCAAAAGAAAAAAAAAATTTAAATTTGAATGAGTTTACCAATTTTTAGTATCAACTGTTTGTTTAAAAAAAAAAATGGTCTTTTTTATTCCAACTTTTTCCCAGGGGAAAAAATAAGACTTTAATGCTGATAAACTTCCAAGATAACCGTTGCCAGAATTTCTTGTTCTTAAAATATGGGTGGGGAGGACATGAAGGCAAATGTGCTGCTTATTGTTCACCCAAGTTTAGAAGCAGAGAAGCCAACTACTACGAATTTGGCAAAATATTTGAAAATAACTACAAACTAGAATTCTGTTCATTTTAAAAAGCTCGGCACGGCTTTACTGTAACTGAGTTGCTTGTCATATAAGCATTTGAATTATTTAGAAGTAGTGGTGGTTAAAAGCCCTAGAAATCAAATTTACTAAACCAAGAATCGTAGGTTAAACACTACCACTCAAAAATATTTATCCGCTGTCTAAGTTGTCATCTCTGAAAGTGTAAAGAAATAATCTTTGCACAGCAACTCCTTCAAACTTAAAACTGGAAAATAAAAAATATGCAGTTAATGACATTATGGTCCATTAAAAATAAACAATGTTTTAGCTGTCTTTTATAAGTGCATAAAATAACATACAAAATTTTATTACATAGTGTTCAACATATGCCTGGTCCATTGTTCGTTCTGTACATTCTTATCTCTTCTTCTAATGAGTTATCTTGATACATAAGTTTATCTTACTCAATGTTCCTACTTAAAAAGATAGCTAGATCTTAAAGTTTGGTATTTCCTTTCTGCTAAGCTGTGAGAATAATTAAATAAAAACTTCATTTCAATTTTTTTCCAGTTTTAATATTTATTTGTATTTCAAGTTGTTAATTTTAAAAAATCCAAACTTGAAATATGAATAGATGTTAAACTAACAACTTTTCTTTTGTGCTTCAGAATGGCGCTATGGAAATATTAATTTTTTCTACATATCTAGATTATTAGAATAGAACATAAAAATATCCATTATTTGTTAAAAGAGAAAAAGTTACCCATTAGACTTGTGAATTTTTTGAAAATACTCTTTGAATTAAAAGTTTCTGTTTTATGATAGCCAAAAATACTAAAATATATTAGTATTAATTTGTTCAGTCATTCAAAATTAATTTTTAGTGAAGTTATTTGGAGTATTCAACAGCTGACTATGATTAGTAACCTATATATTTTGTTTAGTTTTGCTTTCTAAAGGAACAACATCCTGAAGGTTGAATGCTGTGTGGCTGACCTGGAAGGATTTTTGATCACCCTGGGAATTGTCATATTGTATTGCTTTTTTACATCATTAGAAAAAATTTGGCTAAATTTTTTCTACTATACAGAGTTGAAATTTTCGTGCATATCTTTATCTTTAGTGCAAATTTTTCCCCCTCTGCATTAATTAGGTTCTGATGTTTGATGTTAACTGTAAACTTTTTACTCTGCATGCTAGAAAAGTTTTTACTATTATTACATATTTTAAGTGAATTAATTTTAAGATTAAACAAGAATCTCAATGGCAATGATCAAAAGTTATTTTAATTCTTTTTAGTAATCATTGACAATTAAGGTTGGTCGTATTAAGTACCATTAATTTCCGTCAAAAATAGCAACATTTTATCGTAACTCTTTAGTTTGCAACTCCTTATTTTTCCATGTCTGCAATTAATGTTTTTTAGAATTTCTTTAGACTAATAATTTGATCAATTCTTTTCAAATAACTTTTTTTCTTATCAAATGCTACTCTAATTTTATTTATTGCACAGCTCAAAGTTCTTAAATTGAAATGAAATTTTTTTTATTTTCCAAATTTTTTTTAGCAAGAATAAATATTTAAATAAAGAATTGAAGAACTTTTGGTTGCTTTAAAATTAGTTCATGTTTTGCGCCAGAATGTTTAGTAACATTTAGTAAAGTTAATTCTTAATAACATGTTTGACTAAAAATAATTTTTTTAAAGTTCATCATAAAAGTAAATATAACACATTTGTTGCTCTAGTAGAGAAATAATTTTTCTTATGACAATTTTTTCCATGTTTTTGACAAATTTCTAAATTTACTCTTTATTTTTTAATATACGTGAAAAAAATTGCAAATCATAATTTCTGCACTTAATTTTATAATTTCAATGAAATCATTAATACAGATTAGTTTCATATGTCAACTTTTACAATCTGAAAATGTTTTAAGGAAAACCCGACCTGGGTTTGAAAAAATTGTGTGGTACTTCTTTGTCGAACCCTTTTAATTAATACAATTATATCAGTTCTTACATTATAATAAAATTTTAAAGTCCTTACTTTTTCAAAAAAGTACTTAATTTTTTCAAAAAAAAAAGGGCCTTAAGAGTGCTTAATTTTTGCCTTGTTAAGAGAGTAGGAACCCTGTATATGGTATAGGGCAATCCATGTGGGTAAAGTACATAAAAAGCTCTTATCTCTCTTCCCACTATTTCATTATATCATACTTTACTGATTTTCACTTGAACGTCCTTGTATTTTGCTACTGTTTAGCAATTTTTCGTATTTATCCTATTTTCTCCCACTTTTTTTAGATATATTTATAAATAATAATAATAAAGAATTTTTGCTTAAGTGCAGGAACTACCATTATATATCTGTTAGTATCCTGGAAAATTGCTCACTTTAGAAAATCAGCATCCTTAAATTTGGAGGCAATTTAGTCTTTAAATTTTTTATTCTGGCACCTATGTTGAGATTATTGCTTTAGTATGCAGTGGTTTAATGGGAAAATCTTGAGTGAATAAAAATATGCTGTGTATGAAAAAGCAACACATATGACTAATTTCCATAGATCAAACACCCATTCCTTTCAGTCTTCATGTTCTAATTCAGTCTTCTATCATCTGGTTTTCTAGAGACTGTTGTTAAAGACCCGCCGGATGTTCTGGACAGGCAGAAATGCCTGGACGCCTTGGCCGCCTTGAGACATGCCAAGTGGTTCCAGGTTTGCATTTTATTTACTTTTCAGCCTTATGTATATATATGTTATTTCACTGCAAGAACATAAGCCAACAATTCTTAAATTTTAGGAGAGGAATAAAATGTCAAATGTTATGTTTCAAACTGTTTTTCATCATAAAATTATTTATGATTGAGAATGAATGAAACATACAAAAACTTAATCTTTATTTCTACAAAAACGCTGTTTTGAATAGTTAAAATAGACTATGTAGCTTGTTTCAAATTAATTCAACAAAACACATTTTAAAGTGATAAATTTCTTGTTTGGTTAGGGTTTTAAATTAGTAATTGAGTTGAATACTAATTTCATATACTGTATGTTCATCTGTTTGAAACATAACTTAATGCAAACTTGCGATAAAACTACTTGATGTTAGCCTTAAATTAATTAACCTCAAAAATCCCTAATTAGCATTGCAAGTCACCACTTGCATAACATGAGGCTGGAAAGTCATTGTCCTTCAGTGTGACTTAAATCTGTCAAATGATGGACCCAATGTTACTACTCTTGTCACTTAAACAATCTGTTAATACAAATGTATTTGTGGTTGTGGATGAAATATATTGGCGGACAGTAAACGTGTTAATCTTTTAGAGAGAAAAATAGTTTTATAAAACGGTATACTAATTTTACCCCCAAAATTAAATCCAAAACCACTTGTGCATATTATTATGGGTTTTTGCGTAATAATACCTATTATATCAGTGTCAAAATAAAGAATGTGGCATGTATATGTGCATTTCATAGGTTTTAAATCAATGTGAAACATAAACATAAACGATGCATTAAAAATTTTCTATTGTCTTAAAAATTTTCTTTTTTTATTATTAAGTAATTATTTGTATAAAAATTTAATTCAAGCTGCTTTTTTCGAAAGTATTACAGTATTGTAATATTCAGTTTTTAAAAATCTTAATTATTTTGAGTCAACTGAATTTGTGATCAAAATCATTATAAAATATCCTACGATATGTACAAAAAAAGGCAAAGGAATTTTAATTTATCATATTTTAATTTAAATTTGATACATTTAAATTAAAATATGATCATTTCAATTTATCAAATGCTTCTGTTTCTCTTGACCCTCTTTCTATTCATAATTGGAAATATTAAGTAGAAATAAATGTTCCTCTTTTTAAAAAAAATTTTAATTCCATTTATGAATTACTTCCAAGCGGCGTATTTCTTTGCAAAAATCGCGTTTTCTGAAAAAGTCGATATTCCCTTTTAATTTTGGTTTAATGATCAGATTTTTTTTTTTTTTACATGGCTGTATATTAATCTGGATTTTAAAAATATTTGAACTGCACAAATAGATAAATTTTGTTGAGACACTTGTAGGGTTTAATAAAATTTTATTATTTGAGATTTTCAAATTCTTTTAATTAAATTCGATTTTGTCACAATATTAATCTCATTTTATTATGTTAACACACTTATTTTGAAATTAGTAATTTTTAAAGTAAAGAATATTTTTATAAAAAAATGCATAACAGTGAGAAAATGTAATTCTTATCTTGTATTTCAAGATAAGGAATTAGATATCTCTTCTCATATTTCGCTCTAATTTTTAGTTGAAAACCATTTGAATATATTTTTAACATTGCTTTCAAAAATTTAAAATTTTATTTGTGTCCTATAAAATTTCAGAATCTTAAATAAAATTATAAATGTCTTAAAAAAATACTAAGGAATATACCATTGTTCAATTTTGCAGAAATTTAACCTCATTAATTTCTACCTCGCTTGATTTGTACTGTGCTAACAAATTTCTGCTATTTTCTTAATTCAAAACATTACTTCTAACTACGTACTTAAGAAGCTTAAAATATGCACATATATATTGCCTACATTTACTCTTTTACTTGTATATAAAGTATTCTGGGCATACCTGAATTGACATTTGAGAATAATTCTTATGGGCTCTATGAATCTGCACAATTTTCTAATCTAAGTTCAAAGAATTACTGCTAAATCGATAGCATATTATCTACTTAGGCTGATGAATGATGTTGCATCTGCTTCCTAAATCGATATTTAGAAAATGTTATACACTGTTCCATTTTTCTTTTATTTTTACTGCTCAAAAGTCTGGAAGCATTTGCAAATTAATCCTATACGCTTCTGTTTCTCTTGACCCTCTTTCTATTCATAAAGATACTACAGCAATCATGGACAACATTTATAAATGAATAAATTACAATTGCTTTGTAAATCATTAAAAATTACATTTCCTAGTTTCCTCTTAAAATTGGGTAAAAATAGAATTGCAGCATCCTTTCAATATTAAGAACTTCTTGAACCAAATTTGAGAATAAATTTCTTCTCTAAAATTAATATGAATTTCTGTAAAATAATTAAAATTGTATAACAAATTTTAAAAAAAAAAAATTTGAAACAGTGACAATTTATGAACTTGAGAGGGCTTTGAATTTATGCATCAAGAGCTGAAGATTTCTAGTAACCATAAAGTTGTCTACATACTTTATGCTAGGGTGTATTTTTTTTCTTTCTGCCCATATAGTAATTGAATGTAAGAAATAATGTGTATATCATGACTTAACAAAAAAGCCATTTTCTTCTAAATATAATAACATTGCCATTCAAGCAGGTCATAGAGAAAATCTGGTATAAGTATATATATACTGCCTATCTTGCTTTCAAAAACCCTCCAGGACGACTGCAGATAATTTTTAATCTTAGATTTCTTTATTAGTTACAAAATTATGGGGTCAAATTGCTAAGACTTCTTTTTAAAACAAAACTTATCAGAATTTTTTTTTTTTTTTTTTAATTAGTTTAATTTTTTGCAATAATCTGACTGCACTCAAGTCTCAGACAAGTTTTAGATTTATGAAGATATGCAAATTCACTCTGTAAATTTTGCCTGCGAGCTGGCCTAGTCTTTAACTAATATTTAATGGTATGATACAGCTTTTTGTACCACTTTTCATCTGAAACTATCTTTTAACCTCTTAAATATAGTTTTGGTGTTTGCTGCTCTAGCTTGATGCTCTCAACTTCAGTGATAATACAGTTAAGAAACATCTCAAACATGTTTCTTGTAAAACAATTTCTTGGTGGATTTTTTGATAATACTCACTCTACAATTAAATATTTTACTAACTGCCATATAATTTAATGTCATAATTCTGATTTATTTTTTACAGAAAAGCTCATACTTGCTTACTGAAAAAAGTTTACTATTGATTGGGAACAAAAAAAAAGGGGGGTAGTCTATTAGACACTTTATGTAAGAATCTTTGAATGAAGCAATGGAACAGTGTCTTAACACTATTTTAAATCTCTTTGCTACTTTAACTAAGTCTCTGTAATTTCTTTTATCTCGTTGGTTCACAATTCAGGTATGTAATATTTTACAGTTTGACATTTTCTTACATTTTTATTTTCCTGCAGGCTAGAGCAAGTGGACTTCAATCATGTGTCATGATTATTCGTATTCTAAGAGATTTGTGTCAGCGTGTCCCTACATGGAGTCGTTTAAATGGCTGGGTAAATGAAGATTAACATTTAAATTCACTAACTAAATGTGAACTATTCAGTTCTGTTTTATAAGTTAAAAATTTTCCTCAATCAGGCTATGGAACTTCTTGTTGAAAAAGTTTTAAGTAGCAGTGGACAACCTCTTAGCCCTGGTGATGCTCTTCGACGAGTTTTTGAAGCTATTGCCTCTGGTGTACTTTTACCTGGTGAATATATTGTTTACCATTTTCTTCATGCGTTTCTTTACTAGATCGTTTCTGTAACTGTTTGCCATTTCTCCAGGTTCTTCGGGTCTATTAGATCCATGTGAAAAGGATCCCACTGATGCTGCTGGCAACCTTACTAGCCAAGAAAGAGAAGATATAACTGCCAGTGCTCAGGTTTGTTAGAGCTTGTTTTCATATTATATAATCATTTACTGAATCTTTAAATATCTAATTTGCAATTTTTAAATAATATGTGTGTAATTTTAAAATGCATAAAGTCTATGCAAAAAATAAAAAAATTAAATCAAGAAATTTTTGGTTCTGGAAATGATATAAAAGCGTGCATTGTTATAGATGATGGTCCAGTGGATGTTTTTTAGAGAACTGAAGACCTAATTGTCGAAACACTCTCTGAGCATTGTGGTCCAATCATAAGTTACTAAAAGACCAAGACTTGGAGCCAGAGACATTTCAGCAGTACTTTTTTTCTTCAAACATTTTTATTTTAAAATATATGTATAAAAAAAGAAACTTATTATAGTAGTTTAAAGTATAGTAAATATATATGTGTGTGTGCTAGCGCATCAATGACATTTGTAGAAGGATTTTTTTAGTTGTTTAGCAAAATGTTCATTAAAAATCTGTGCTCAAAAATTTCTGAGGCATCACACTTTTTAAACTAGTAAATTAGGTTTACCTGAAGATCATACATTTCCAGTTGGTCACAGGGCATCTCACTTCAGTGTCCTTTGTATTGTTAGTTAAAATATGCAAGTTAAGTGTTTTAGGGGATCAAAATTCAAACTCTCATCAAATCTATTATTTCATGAAAAAACGTCAAGGGTCAATTATAAAAATGAATAGGAGAGCTATGAGTTGGACCACATAACCTCGAAAACAACTAAAGGGAAAAAGATTCTAGTCAATGGTCTATTTTCTTCTTCTTTCAATCTTGTTTTATTGATTTATTAATAAGCATTTTTTTTATCCACAGCATGCCCTGAGGCTTATTGCTTTCCGCCAAATTCATAAAGTTCTCGGAATGGATGCCTTGCCTCCTCCAAAATTCACTAGAGGACCTTTCCCTCGTAAACGAAGGCGTGATAATAGCACAAGTGAAGGAAATGATTCTGAAGGTAAATTGATTTTCATTATATTTTGAACAGTTCTTAATGAAGTGAAAAAAGTTTTTTTTTTTTTTTTTTTTTTTTTTTTTTTTTTTTTTTTTTTTTTTGCTATGGTTGAAGATTGTTAATATTTCATCTGATTAGTTGGATACAAAAACGTAAATATCTGACTCATGTTACTTAAATATATTTTTATACTGTGAATCTATTTTTTGTCTGCAGAAAAGGTTCTTCACTTTTTTAGTTTATCTATAAGCAATAAATTTAATATCTAATGTTGTACATACCCATTTAAATATAATATATTTATGTTATACATATAGAGTAAATTATCAGTTACTGTTCAAAAAGTCGGTGTAGTAAAACGGGTCATGAATTCTTACAGAAAAAAAATGCCTAAAACTTGTATATCAGTAGCATGTTAAGTTTCATGCAAATAATAATAATAATTGAAATTGTAATTATGAGATTAAATTCTTTTTTTGTTTTTGATTTAGGAGCTAATGGACAAAAGAAAGATAAAAAAGATGATAGTAAATCTGATAGAATGGAAACTTCAGATTCAAAAGCATGAGGAGGCTAAACTTTTAAAAAAGAAAAAAACTGTGCATTTTATTTTATAGTGCTGTTGTTAAATTCACTTGACATGGTGTTTCAACTGCACCTGATTATTTTGCAACTTGTATTATTTAAAAGTGTAGATTTCTTTTGTTTTCTTTCCATTTTTCATCACTTACTACATGTATTTCCACAGGGTGTATCTTGTACATGGCATGTAATGGTTCAAAATTCAGTCATTTGAAGTTGTGATTTATTTTCACGTTAAATTAAAAAGCATTAGCATCCTTAGACTTATTAAATGTTAAAACTTCATTGATATGTGAATGCTCTTTTGTGTGGGAAACAAAAGATGTTCTTAAGGAAGGGTTTAATGTTATATTCTTTAGAAAATAACCTTTGTCATTGAAACTTGTATTTGCTATCTTAATACATCTGAAATTGCAGTAAAATGTATATAATTGTGAACGAAATTCCTTGTCTTTGTTTCATTTAATTTTTGCTTTTTCTTACTCATTAGTAAATTACGACATATATATTCATGCCTATCTTGAGAAAATGGTATTTTTAGTAAAATTTTATTTGTAGTTTTTTTATGTATTTATTAAATGAGCTATAGATATTCATAAATTATCAAATGTTATTGGTTCAGATTTCTTTTTTTAATGATTCCAACGAGTTGTTGAGAGTGTTTTTAAGCATGATACTAGTGTTTCTGAGTAACAAACACTGATCTTAACTCGAAAAAGAAAGAATATGTGATCGATAATTTACTACTCAGGAACACTATACTTACTACGCAACCTCATTAAAATATGTAGAAGCAATTATGATGCTTGAAAAATATCCTTAGGTAGTCCGAGTCCGGACTGAATTCAAATGTCAAAGTGGAGGCGGGTAGGGAAAATTCTCAATATATTTTTAATGCTCTTTATTTAATTTTACAAATAAGCTGTTGAATTTTTATTTGGCGGTACATGGTGCATAGCAGTTTTTAAAAACTGCTTAAAAGTGCTTATTTTTGATTTATGTTTTTTTTTTAAAGTGCTTCATTCTAAATTACAAAAAATGCATGATTTTCTCTGCAATATTTCTTAGAAACTACTTATTTTGTCGTGGTTATGTAAAGTTTTTGATAATGTTTATAAATTAAGAACTTTAAACGATGGAAAACAAATAATTTTTATTGCAGCACAAATCCTAATTATGAGTTTTTTCATCACCTTCCAAAAAAAAAAAAAAATCTTTGATCATCAGTAAGATTCGAGGTTAAAGAGATTAGACTGTATTACTTTTGAGTCTCTCTATTCGGGACAATTTATCATAAATCCTCCTGGTTTATTTTTATAAAGCAGTTATTTGTTGTTTTTTGACCAATTTCACACATTTCCAATTTTATAAGTTTTAATACAATATTTTTTATTTCATAAATCATTTTTTGCTGCACTTGTTTTGTGCCATTTTATTATAAGTTTTTTTTTTTTTTTTTTTTTCAATAGTTATTTAACGTTTTTTCAGTCCTCCACATTGTATTTAAAAACGTCCTTTTTTTTTACTTAAGAGAAACACATCTCGATAAAATGTATTGACTTTACATGATACCAACAATATTTTTGTTGTATATTTTTTCACTGTTTCTTTAGTATAATACTTAAAGCCCTAGTAGCTAAAGATAAACATGCAACTTTAAAAAAAGAAAATATTTGAATGCTTTACTTTTTAAAAAATTTTAGTCCACTTTTTCTACAATGACCTGTGCTAAACCCTGCTGAAGATATAAATAAAAAAAAAACTATTTATTTCTTCAGTAAGTTACTAAAACTAAAGAATTTTATTTTATTCTGAAAAGAAACGTCCAATTATTTGGAGTTTATTAAACGGTCAATGTAGAATTGCAATGATTATTGCTACTTAAATGGTGGATATTAATGCTTCTCTCTCCAAAAGTCTATTTTGTTGAATAGTTATCTAAATTCTTGTTCAGACAATAAAAAAAAAATTTAGAAACAATTATTTTTACCTGGTCTTAACCATGTTATTTTAATTGGATTATATTTAAATTGAACCTTTAAGTGACGTCACGTGTATGCGTCTAACCTGATTGACTTCTGAAGCGACAAATGCCATGATTTATCTCCAATGGCGTTACTAGCTCGTATCCAAGCCAAAGCTTTTTATTGATGGCGTCCTCACACTTTTTCCTACTACTATAATCAAGAGTAATAATAACTGCTGCTGCTTGATAATTTTTTTTTTTTTTTAAATTTCTCTTTTAATTTTGTTATGCAATAAGTTAGTGAGCTTATTTTTGAGATATGGGACAAGAGAGATCCCATAAATACTTTTTGAGTTGTGAATAAAAGAGAATTTCATCATTTGAATACCATTTTGGTTTTTATTGTTTTAATTAAGAATCAGAAATTCTAACATGGTCCATACTGGATCATTTTCAATACTAATTCAGGTGAATATCACAAATAAAGAGGATCCAAACTGATTGAAGTAACTATGCCAAGGCCTAAACTTACCGAGGCTGAAAAAGCCAAAGAACGTACAAAGGGAATACCTTAAGCGTTACACACAAACTGAAAAACGAAGGATTCGGTTCATAAAAGCAAGCATGAAGCCCATCCCTCACGAAAGTACCAAAGTGGTTGAGAGAATTGAACCCTACCTTTCATGCAAATATGAGAACTGAGTGTTCTTCACCAGTTAGGGATAAAAAAGATCCATTGTCAACGTACCCAGTAACTTGCATAAGACCGTGAACTGTCTTCCACGCAATATAAATGATTCATTCATGTAAAATTGAAAAATAACCTAGCTTTCTAATCATATTTCATGTATGAACTTGTGAATCCGAAAGTTGTGTATGATGCAGCTTACAATCTCCTTCAAACACCATTGTGCCATACAACTTTTTCTTTTTTTTTTCCCCCTCTATTGCCCACCTGGAGAATAATCTAAGTCATACAGGCATCTGAAGGGCAGGTTTGTAGGCCATTCTGTCAGGGGCACCACATTAGGTAGGCCAACGTTGCTTCAGGACAGATGGTACAGAGAATGAAAGAACTTCCCTACCTTGTCTGAGATTTGAACCCAGAACCTATCTGATGCAAAGCAATTCCAATTCTTATCTTTGGATGCTGACTTATGTTCTGATGTCATCCATTGGTTAAAATCGTTATTGGATACTCTCAAGCGACGTCACGCGTGGCCAGCCAATCTGGTTCGGTGTACACGTGTGATATCGTTTGCAGCTAATTAAAGCTGTATCGTTAACACGCCATACTCAACCATTTGATTAATTGCAAATACCCAAATGAAATTAAAAAATAATGCTTATGTTGGTATTATGTTTTTAGAAATCGTCACTGGCCGGTATGAAATACTTTTTTTTTTTTAATATTGTTTAAAAAGACTTTTTTCGACAATATCATTCATAAAAAGTTGGAAAAGTGATATACAAAAAAGAAAACTCAATTCTTAACACAAAACTTAAATGCTAAAAATTTCCGGGGAAAAAATATTCATAAAACGTTAAAAAAAAAATAGTCCTATCAGAAACGATGCTTTTAAAAATTCCACACTACCATAAAAACAAGATTTTATACAAAAGCAAACAAAAAACTATTCTATTTCTCGAAAGAAAAAAATTTTTAAAGCTAAATATCTTAGCTTTCCAATTATCGTATTTTCAAGAGAGAACAACATTAAGGACTCTTAATTGCCCTGTCATGATAAAAACAAGTTTTTTCAAAAAAAGCTTAACACAAAACAAAAATCGTTCTTAAATTTTAAAGTATATTAAATTAATTCTTAATTCAACTTTATCACATTGCCGTATTTGTAGAAAAAGTGACGATAAAAGTTTATTAAAAACTATCTTAAATGAAACAGCTGACAAAAAGAGAAGTTAATGAAAGAGGGACAGAAAGAAAAAAAAAATTATTCTTAAAACAAAGTTAACTTTGCAAATCTCAAGATATCTATATTACCGTACAAGAAAAAGTGATAACAGAATTAATTCTATCTGAAACTCTCCGTTAAAATGCAGCGAAATAATAAAAACTAAAGAAAAAAATTCTCGATTCTTAAAACAAAGTGTCTAAATTGATTTGCCTGAATATAATTTAAAAAATCTAAAGTACAAAACTTCTGGTTCCAGTATTAAGTAATCTGGTTTCAATTCTTCAAATTTCGCTTTTCCTTTTGCCTCCCTGGTCATTAATTTGCAAGTTATTGAACTTAACAAAATGTGTGTAAAAACTTTCTAATAATATAAAATTTAAAAAAAAAAAAAAAAACGCTTTGCCGAAGAGTAAGCTGAATATTCGTCTCATCCCTAATTTGAATCTAACTCAGCGCCCTGAATCAAGCGCAAATGTCTTATTAAATTCTGTTAGAAATAATTTGTATATTTCATTTAGTTGGAAATTATGTTTTTTGTTGTTGTTTATGAAATTCAAATCAAGAGTTGACTAATTTTTCACATTAGATAAATTTGTTAGCTAATTCAAGAGCAATTGCTTATAAATAAATAAAAAAAACGTTTTGCTTGAATAAACGGGTGTGAGGAGAGAGGGGTACGCACAAAATAAAAATATTCAAGGGGAATGAAAGTATTCGATTAATTGTATCCCTTCAAATAAAAAGGCGTTTTGAGAAATTTAATTTGTTTTATTCTTGTAATTATGAACAAATTAGAACTTGATATAATGAATCAGACTGAAGATATGAAAACACCTTACTATTTAAAATACTATAGAGAACAACTAGCGTCGGTGTCAACAGCTTGGATCCCCTCCCTATAAAAGTTAAAAGCCTAAAAAGTCATCAAAAAAAATGGAAGAAAAATATTTGAACTCAAATTAACAATAAAATTTGGTATTTAATACTAACCAAAATAACTTGGATTTGTGCGTTAGAACTAACAAATAATTGAAATATTTTAAAAGTTATTAAACTTTTCTAAAAATCGCCTATTTGGCTACATTTTCCCCTCTAGGCGAACATAATCAAAATCACTGCCTTATTCTTAGTTTCTACAATTTTTTGTAAGCCCATATAATGAGGCATTGGCGTAAGTTTTTAAGTATTAGACAACAAACGCTTTTCATTTTCACAAAACTGACTTTTCTCCATTTCGGCGCGATTTTCAGAATAAGGATTGTAGCCGCTGGCTATTGATAGGCTAAACTTTATCTAATAGTCAAGACTAACTATTGCAAACTGCCAGCAGTTATGAAAATAGCATATTATTCTCAAAAAAAAGCATAATTTCATATGATAATGGAGCCTTCGAAAAACAACCATAACTCTCACACATCAATGTAATGATAGAGATAAACAAAACATAAAACAAGGATTTGGTAAATTCTCAGATTGTTCTGCTATCCCCAACCACACAAAAAAGTATTCCAGTGGTATTCAGAGGCCTTTACTCGCGCGTGATTTTACAATCCAGCGGCTTTTAACGACCGTGTTTAACATTTTCTTAAATAAGTAAAAAGACTTGATTTTTTACTTATTTTTATAATTTAGGAAACAAATTTTAAAAGAAATAAAAACTTGCATTATAAAATCAACTACACTCAAGAGGAAAATCTCCAAAAAAAGAGAGCGTGTTGTTAAAGTTCGCTGGATTGTAAATTAGCTATGCGGGCCATCTTGGATTTTAGATTAACTTTTTGATTTTCATATTCTTGATGTTTTTTTACGAACTTTTGATGTTATAATATTATTTGGCAGCACAATATCTTTCAAAAAAGGTGGGAAACAAAGGAACCGCTTTAGTTTGTTAAGAGAAATAGATCTTGAAAATTTTTAGAACTTTTATGAAGTTCTAAAAATTAAAAAAAAAAAAAAAGTTAGGTTTTAATCAGTAATATAAAACTACACATTTGTCAGTTTTTATATATTTTTTTTTATTTAATTCCATTGCAGTTTAAACTAATGAAAACCGATTTGAAAGATCCTTATAACGTAAATTGCACAGAACAAAGATATGTATCTAAATTTAAAAATAAACAAATATACACTAATTTTACTGCCTTTAGAAAAGTACTGATTGTAAAACTATATTGGTATAATTTTGTCCGAAAAAATTAAAAGCGGATATAAATAACCACATGATTTATATCTCAAGTCCTGATTAAATGACGGCCTTGTATTTTACGTGTATTGGAAAATACTGAGCAATTAAGTTAATATTCACTATCAATTTGTTTGGGAAAATTAAATTCAAAGCATATTTAGAATTTTCCCTCGTCGTCTCCACCATTTCGACAATCGGGGGGAGGAAAGGGCCTTTTCGCTTGTAACAATGGAAGATTTTTATGATTTTCCTCTCCATGTTGCCTTTCAATCTCCTCCAATAATGTTGTCCCGATGCTTGATCCAGGAGTTCCGTTGTCTGAGTTATGTTCAAAATTACAAGGTTATTAATTACAGCCATTTTATTAAAGTGTTATATTTCCGTTAAATATATCCATTATCGTGTAGTTCCATTATCCATCCATTCCGTCAACAGTTCCATTATCGTGTAATCAACTTTAAAAAGTAAAATAATTTGGTTCGACGTGTTCCAAAATTTTTAGCGTTGTTTAATAACTGGACTCAACAGACAAACAAATTTTAACCCAAGTGATACTATGTTAGAAAACGCGAAGGCGAATAGTTTAATTGTAAAAAAATTAAGCAGTTTCTTCCTTTCCAGATTTTACTAGATGGGTCGCCAAACTTTTTTGATCATCGACACCTGTATAATTTTTCGAAATCTCCATCGACCCCCATAAAAGTAATTTTCTGTTAATTAAAATAAAACTCTATTAGATACTGTGTTTGTACATTTATGTTATGATTTTAAGCATTTATTAAAGTAATAGTACATTGTGTAACAATAGTTTTATGAAAAATATATTAATGTTGAAATACCTTAATATTTATTAAATAATAAGTAATTATAAATAAGTAGAAATAATAAGTAAAGTAACTACAGATATATTGCTTCTTAATCAATGAGATGGGTGTGGCTGGTATTTTTTTTTGCAAGGTTCGGTATATTGGGTTCAAAATTGGTCAATTTTAATCTTAAATCCATTCGAACTTAGTTAAGATTGAATTTACGTGACTGAAACCGGCTTCAACCATATAGGAGCTTGGAAATGGCACAATAAATGGCTGAGCTATTTCGTAAAAATTTACATATTTTTGCTTTATATTTGTCCAAAATTTGTTTATTGTTAAATTTTTAAAAAGCGTCTTTGCTTCAAGATCCGATAATAATTCAGCAAACTCATCTTAATAAAAAGTGTCATCAAAATACAAAGTGTGCTATAGTTTTGTCGCGGGCTGTACTAATCCATATTATTAATGCTTACTTTCTTTTTTACATGTATTGATAATTAAAATTGATATCTAAACTAAACGAATGGTATATCGAAAGAATAACTAATTATCCAAAACTATGACAGTTTTATTAATGACACTGCAAATATTCAACACTGCTCATAGTTTACAAAGATAGCTGAAACTGCGTATGATATTTGCGTTTGTAAAGTCAATGCTCGTCACACGTGACATTTGGAATTGGACTAGCGCACATATGCATATGACTTATAAACCAGAAGTGCAGAGTTCGTGCCACTGCGCGCTGGTACGTAAATACTTGTTTCACCTGAATACGTTTATTAATTTATGTTTTATAAGGAAACTGATATTAAGTCAATTATAAAAAAATTCACAAATTTTACATACTCAATTAGGTATGTGTGATTTGCGTATTAAACTAAACTCAGTGGCGCAATAGCCCATAGAGGGCCAAGGCCTACTGTGCCTATCTCAGTTTTCTTGACCTTGGGCTCTGGGGTGCAGGAGCAGCTGTTCCCGTTAAGTGGTCAGTCGAACGCGGAACCCCCAGTGTTTAGTTCCCAAGCATGCTTGGTACTCATTTATCGACCCATTGAAGGGATGATTGGCTGAGTCAACCCTGCCCGGCCCGAGGATTGAACCCAGGACCTGTGGCACAGGAGCGCGAAGCGCTACCACTCAGCCACCGGGCGTCGATTTGCGTATTAAGAACTGTTTTTTCTTCGACCACCAATCGACCTTTTCGATTCGGTTCGACCCCCGCTTTTGTTAAATAGACCCCTGGGGGTCTATATAGACCACTTTGGCGACCTTTGTACTAGATCCTTGCACCGAATGTTCTATTCTCTAATAATTTAATTATAACCACATTACCAGAAGATTGTAAAATTCATCGTGTTTCTTCGATCTATGGGAACTCCAAATAGCTCAGTAATTTTTGACGTAATGCTTTGACAATGATTTTGGGCAAATTAACAATAAAATATGGTTTTATAGTATATGATAAAATTTGGTAATTTCACTATGATACCTTAGATTAGAACATGGCATAAAAACCTTTTATTCGGTCTAATTTACTTTTCAGTTTTGTATCTTTTACTCAATGTGTGGTAATAAGAACTTTAATTTTGAAAACCAGAATTTTTCTGGTACACCGTTATCATAAGAGTGGAAAAATTACCAAATGAAGGTTTAAATACTGTATATTCAAGTTTTATATACCAGAATAAGGATTTTTCTTTAGCAAAATTGTTATTTCCATACAGAATTTTTTTACACTGTGTAGTAACAGTTTTTTTTTTTTTTTTTTTTTCTTTCCCCAACCTCTTCTGGCGGTTTTTCACTGCGCCAAAAACGATTTGCAGATAGTAGTACTGGGCTAAAATTAAAAAACACCAACTTTTGCATCACGTATTTTTTCTTTTTTTTTCTTCTTTTTTTTTCCCTTCTTTTTCTTCCCGAGCAACCTGGTGACCTTGAAGGAGAGGGGCGTCAACTTCATGAATTGGCGGTAACCTGGGGCTACGATCTGGATGGCTATCTAGTCATCAAGAACCGTCACGGCGGCTTGATGTCTCAATTTTGGTACACCGCCCTGGGCTACAAATGTAGATTGCTATTATCTTTTTTCTCTCTTAAAATGTTACGTCTGTTTCATATAGTCTTTTCCTCTTTTTTTTTTTATTTATTTATTTATTATTATTATTATTATTTTTTTTTTTTGCATGTATGTATAAGGTAAAAGAAGGGGAACTGGTCATTGATTTTATATTTTTAAACTGAAAGTTCGTGATGTGTTCTTCTGAAATCATTCTGATCATTAAACACAGTTTTACTTAAAAGAAGTGGAGCAAAAAAGGCTTTTGAAATTCCGAGTGTATAAAGATGAAAATTGTATAAGGCGGAATTTTATATTAAACAGAAAACCTATAGTGAATAGCATTACATGAATTTGTATGCATTGTAATCTTAAAACGGAAATAACACTTTCAATAAAACGACAAAATGAAAGAAAACAAAGCTAGTAACTTCACTCAGATTTGTGGTTAATTTTTTGTTTAGATTTTAAAATAGTTTATTCATTTCATTGGAAAATTGACGCGTTGTTACAATTTCATGAAGCCCCCTCCCCCCTTCAAGCGTTATATAATTTGTAGAAAGCCCCAACTTAATAAAACTAATTTCAATGAATAAATAAAAACTATATAAGTTGACATTTAAAAAAACGGGAAAGCTTACTCCTGCTTATAATTGCAGATTCTTAAAGTTTATGAAATTGGGCCTTTAAACCAAAATGCTACGATCTGCAAGTCAAATCGTAGTACTTTTTTCTGAAAAATACAAATCTGCAATGAAAAATATGGGCTCCTTTTTAAAATTTTGAAGTTGAATGTATTTTTTGATAATATGTCATATTTGTGTTTCTAGACTTCTGATCCAATTTATATTTCTCGAGGTATTTCAGTATTTATTTTCAATTGAAAAATTAAGATCACCGTTCTTATATTTGAATATTCTTTTAACATTTTATATGAATATTAAAGTTTCTATACGACATATTTACCAATAAATCGCTTTTTTGTTTCATTAAGACACTAAAATTTGTAAATTTTAGTGTGTATTGTTGTATATTAAGAATAGGTCATTTATATAAATTAATTTGTATTTTTTACTTTCATGAAGTTTGAGAGAATAAAATGCTAACTTCCTCGGAGTATTTTGACTTCAAAAAGTTAAAACAGAGAATTATTTCAGTTTAAATAACGCTCTTATCTGTTTTGTGCACTCACCTCTTTATTTATTCATTCATTTTTATTATTAAAGAAAAAAGAAGGTTTTTTAGGTAAACAACATCTGTATATCATTTATATCAGGGGTTTCCAACTTACATGAGGCCGGGGGCCGCAATTAAAAGCACCAGTCAAGTGGCGGCCCACAATTTTTATCAAAATTCTATATAGGACTCTTTTATGTTTGAACTAACATTAAATACTACTGTCAGATTTTCATCAAGTTGTACAAAACAAAAGTATTGAATTACAAATTAAAATAAGAAGTAGATTTTTAAAAATATTTAATTGCATATTGAAAAATTCTGGCAACAAAATTTACAAATGTCAATAATTTCGTTCAAAACAAGTGGTTTTAAAAAGTTAAATCGGAGAATTTCTTAGAGAAAATTTCTGATACGCACATGCTAAATTATAATCACCAAATACAAATAAAATAAAAAAGAGCAACATACACGATTATTTTTGTAATTGAATAAATATTTTCTTGGATGCAAAACTTGAGAAATAAATTTTTGTTGCACCGTTGGTATGTTAAATTTCACAGAAACGAAGAAATTAGGGTTTTTTTTAACCAAAGAAAAGTATTTTAAACCCATATAGATTTTTTACGAAAATTGTCCGCAAAAAAATGACAACTAATATATTTTAGTTCGCGGGCCACAAAAAAAGGCTTCGCGGGCTATTTATAAAAAAGGCTATTTATTTTAAATGCGTTTTCACTGAACAGTTGTTATCCTTGTAGAGAAGCAACTTTCCAAGGGGTTAATAGGCTACGCAACACCACGGGAATACGACAAATTTTAACTAAATTTTTTCATTTACCATTTTTTTAAACTTCCACAAATAATTGTTATTTACTCATTACCGTAATATCTTCCGAAACTAATAATGTTTAAAGTCAACGGCAATTAAAATTTGAAAAACTTATCGACAAACCTACAACAACGTTTAAATAAAATATGTTATGCTTGTGTTGTTTAACTTAATTTAACTAGTATAATTGTATAGAATATCAATTCGAGTAATCATATAATTTGTAATTGTGGTTAGATTAAAACACAATTTGTCCTAGTACAACCATTTAAATATGAGGAGATTTTACTTAGCAATGATAATTATCGACCTAAATAACGGAAGAAATATAAAATGTCCAATTAAATAAACTCGTTATTTCAGACTTCGTTATTAAAATGATTGATTTGTAAGCGGTTATATTTAATTTGTTTTTAAGTGTCGTTTTAAATGACAAGGGTTACAACTAATGTCTGAATTAATGTGCACCTTTTTACAGAGGAAAATGCATAGTAGATATAAAGCATTTTTTTAAAAAAAGAAACAGTTTAATTACAAAGATTATAATATCTAGAATTAAGATTTATAGATGGGCCAAATTAGTTTACAGTGATAATAATATAATTATAATAAAACGGATACTGGAATAAATTTAGATCTAATAATCGGATTTGCAACTCCCAAGAAATAATTTTAATGGTTCCTGAAGGTAGCCTTAAATATGCTGATTAATTAATGCAGACGGTATTTTAAGTTACGAAATTGGGTTCAAAACGTACTTTATCCATACTAACACCCTTTTCCCCCCATGGATTGTAAACCTTCAAAATATAAAAATAGGAGAAGAGCGGTCGAAAGTGGACGCAATACCGCTGGAAAGAAACTTTCATGACAATTTTACTTCACCTCTAAATAATAATAATGTGTCAAAAATTAAATTTTTGAAAAAGTGACTTCATGTAAACCATGAAGTTTTTTTAAAAAAAATTGAGTTTATAAACTATGAAGTTTCGAAAAACAGTGAGTTCAGATAAACCTAGAGTAAAACATGAAGTTTCGTAAAAAAGTGAGCTCATGGAAACCTAGAGTAAAACATGAAGATTCAAATGCTGAAAAGAGATTGTAAATATCAAAATGTAATTGTGAGATTACTTTCCTAGTGCGTAATCCTAAATAATTCTGCCATAATTGTTTAAATTTTGATTACGTAGAGAAAAAGTTTTCAGTTTGAAATTCTATGGTTTATTCCAAATTTACCTGAAATAATTTTTCTTTAAAAACTGAATTTTAAATTACTAGGGGTGATGAAAGAGAATTTTCCATGAATGATTTCTCCTGCTATATAGCATCTTATTGTTAATTTCACTTTTTGCCTATTTCATCATCTCTGAAACTATTTAAGACGCCGCCCTTTCTCTCCCTAACAAACTCAACTGTCGAAGGGAGGGAAAATTCTACAGATGCTTTAAATCCTTTTCATTTAATTTTTCAAAAATAAACTAATGATGGTCATTTACTCTATTTTGCACTGTTTTTCGATACATGTAAAATGTATAAGGTCGTTGTTTAATCAGAATTTGAGATATAAAGCGTGAGATATTTTAGATTCTGTATTCATTTTTTCTCACAAAATTGTGCCAATACAATTCTGCTATCAACAATCTTTGAAATATTTAACAGTTTTTACATTTTAGGATAATAATCTTTTTTTTTATGCAGTTTGACGTTAAAAAAATACTTTTTAACGTCATCCAAATCGCTTTTCATCAGTTTACACTGCAATAAGATTAGATTTTAAATAAATCCAATAAACTGAGAAACATGTAGTTTTTAATGACTTATTCACTCATTTGCATCATTTTATCGAAGTTTCGAGGAAAAAATCATGAAGTTCTAAAAGGTATGAAACGCTATATCTCTTAATCTTTAAAAAAAAAAAAAAAACACTTTATTTTCTACTTTTTTTCAAAAGGTATTGTACTGTATAATAGTACTATATCATCAAAAGTACTGTGTAATAGTAATATATATCATGTACTACATAATAATTTAACCTAGAATCCAAGATATCGAGGAAAGAGACCTCTTAATGCTGTTTTTCAAAGGTCTGTCGCCAAGGAAAATAAAAAAAAGCCATAGTTTGAGTGTCTTACACTTGATGCAATGCAATGCATTTAAACTATATATATAATCTTGCCGTGAAGAATTATCTGGGCTTTAGAACAGGCAAATATTTTAAAAGTTATTAAACTTTTCGTCAATTTGGCGATATTTTTCCTTCTAGATGAAAATTATTAAAACCACTGCCTTATTCTCAGTTTTTGCAAATTTTTATAAGGTCAGGCAATATGGCCTTGGAGTAAGTTTTTAAATATTAAAAAATTAGACCACAAACGCTTTTTATTTTCACATAACTGTGGCTTTTCTTTTGCGCCATTTTCAAAATAAGCGTAGACAGTGCTGGCTTTAGATAAGGTAAACTTTAGCTTACAGTCATGAGTAACAGTTGAAAATTCTCAGCAATTTCAAAAATAGCATATTATACGCAAAAAACATTCTTTCATAATACGACGGAGCCCTTCGAAAAGCAGCCTTAAGCGAAACCAAAAGAATTTTGAAAATAATTATGAAACTCGTTTATCTAATCAAAATTCAATGCAAAATAAAACGTTTAAAAATTCTCTATTATTTTATTCAATAACGGTCGAAATTTTTTTGAATTATGAAGCATAAAATTTGTAACTTATTCCTTTCAGATTGCGTAATTTTAAATCAAAAAAAAAATTCATTATTTGAGCATCATTTTCGCTCACCAACATGTTACAATCTTGCAGCTTTACTCTCATATAGAATGCTTCACTCTAAATATCTAAATTGGGATTTCTCTTTAAGAAATACTATTTTTTCTATTTTATTTGTTATTTTTTTATATCTCTTCAAATTGAACATCTTAATCCGATAATTAAGTTTTTCTTTTTAAGACATTGCTTTTCAATAAAGAAGAGATACAATAACTGTCAACTACCAAAGCTAATCCCCCAATTTGTGGTGAGATGCAATAATTTCAATCCATATTTTGATTGAGAATAAGCTGTCATAAACTTCAAAGAGGCCAATGGCTTTTTATCCAATCCTGATTGTTCGCTAAGGCATTTGATGTAAGACCAAGAGGAAGAATTTAAGTGTTTTTTTTTTTTTTTTTTTTTTTTTGCTGTAATTACCTGTAATTGCAACTTCAATATAATTTTTTCTTGTTTATTTAATGTTCTTTTCAATAAAAAATGAGTTTCCAAATTTTTATTTGGATCCAATTAATTGTGAATTATGTTCTAATAATGATAACGGGCTTTTTTTTTTATCACATAATAAAGAAAAGTTACGTGTATTTTCATTAAAAAAATTGCATAATCATATGTTTTAAATATTGATATCTAAATAAATATTTTTCTAATAGTGTTACTTAAAAATAATTTTTTGAAAAAATTCACATTTCTCAACTAAATTAAATAATTAAATTAAACTGGTAAATTTAATTTTTTTACTGTGTTTTTCGGTATATTTTTCCAAAAACTTTTTTCATCCACACTGTGTAGGATTGATTTGTATTTTTGTTGAAATGTATTTAAAATGTAATGGAATTACAATCCAGCAGAATTTCAAAAAAATTAAGAAAAATAGAAAAATATTTTTTTACAATGTTTTTTTTTTAACTCAAAAAAAAGGGGGGGGGAGAAAGAGAGGAAGAGGGAAAGAAAAAAAAGCACTAAAATATTTTTTCCTTTTTATCACAAAAATTTGGGTTGGGAAGGGATAAATCCAAAAATGATAGCATTTTTAAAATGATGTTTCTGTTAAGTTAAGAGAGTAAAAGTTAAGTATTAAAATTTAAGAAATACATTTTATAACCATCGTTGAACAGCCGGCCCAATTTTCGAGTTTACGACTACCAATGTTCAACTGCGTAGCCTTGTAATTTTGTACCCAATACAGAAGACAAGGGAACTTCTAGATCAAGTATTGGGAGAAATTTTGCCTTCGTGGAGGACTTTTTGATGGAAATAACCGCGTTTGCATTACATGGAGAGTAAGACCACGAGAATCTCCCGCGGTTAGCTAGACGGCAAGGGGACTCTAACCCATGATCCATCTACCACTGAGGATATTTCACGTCAGTACTGTGGTCGGTGCGAGCCGGATCAACACCCGGATGCGGAATTCATATCGACCAACCATCTCTGGGATTCGACCCCGGTGCACCTAACCGGAAGTCAAATCCTCTATCCCCTGAGCCATCACGGCTCCAAGAAAAACATTTAATATTTTAGTTTATGGATATTTCGCGTCAGCACCTCAGAAACATGTTTTTTTTTTTTTTTTTTTTTTTTTTTTTTTTCGTAACCCCTTAACTGTTCGTTGATTAAAGACGTATTTTAAATAAAAATAACAATTCGTGGTTTTTTGTGACGGCATGCTTTTAATGTCCGCCACACAGTCTCCTTTATAAATTGCTTCACAACAAACTATTGGGACAAACACATTTACAGTACCAACTTTGTATGTATTTTTCTTTGTGTTTATCCTTAAAGGTCGTTTATTCTCAAACTACCTAAATAATGAAGGGTTAACTTTGTGCTGCATATAGCAACGTGACAAAAACACAAATAATATTGGTTTTATCATACGGTTCATCAAGGTAACCCAGAATGTATTTTCCTTTTTGTTTCCCTTAAATACTTTTTTACTGGATAACCACCTATTATATTCAAATAAAGAGGAGTTAATTATATGTTACATATAAATAACGTTAAAACAACGTGAAAAATACAAATAATGTTCGTTTTATCATACGGCTCATTGCAATAATAATTTTTTTTTTTTTTTTTGGTGCGTGTTTACCCTTTAACGTTGTTTATTCACAAACTACCTAATTATATTCAAATGAAGAAGGGTTAATTTTGTGCTGAAAATTAACGTTAAAACAACGTGCAAAAGAACGCATAATATTGATTTTATCATGCGTTTCTTCTAAGTTACCCATAATATTTTTTTCTTCTTTTTTTGTTTACTCTTAAACGTCGTTTATTTATAAACTACCTAATTATATTCAAATAAAGAAGGGTTAACTTTGTGCTGCATATAATTTACGTTAAAATAGCGTGAAAAAGTCCAAAGAATTATACGCTCCATCTACGTAACCTCTGTAGCTAAAAATTTTGTAAAGGGACAAGGGTTTAAGAAAATCTAACTGACTAAGAACGTTATAATTGAGGGACATTTAAGAGTTTCTGTAACTTTTGTATCCAAAAATATAAGTGTATTACGGCAGGTGAAGGTTATTAAATGGCTATATAATTCACATATTATTTTTTCAGGAGTCATTAGATCAATCTTGAAAAAAATAATTTTTAATTTTAAATGTAACTAGTTAAATGTAAATTATTCTGAATTTTACGAACTCTAGTAGTTAGAATGAAGTAAAATTTTTCTAAACTTCAAAAGCAATTAAACGTTTTCTAAATCTTAACAGTAACTAGATAATTGAGAGTAATATTCCGAGCGAGGACTTTAGAAGCTGTTTTTGAAACTTTTATATAAAAGTACAGAAGTACAGCATCGCATTAAAAAAAGGAAAAATAAAAAAGTGAATACGCAGAATAGCTTCTGATTTAATGATCGGGCTTTCACATATTTAGAGATTCATTGTTTAATCAATGATAGTTTTTCAATGGTTTGAGAGCTTAAGTTATGCTACACACTTTGAGTGGACGATATTTCAGTTATGAGAAATTAAAGTTTAAATATAAGGCTCCGTTAAAATTTCATAACTCAGAAACTATTTGACCGATTTCATCGAATTGTATCTTGCTGCTTAAAATTACATTATTTAAAATGGTGTAAAAATTTGAATACATTACAATTTAATTTACAGACATTAAATAAAAAATAAAAATTATTAAATTTATTTTTTGCATTAAACTACCTTGATGTAACGAGTTTTATAATAGCTTTCGATAGCAAAGGCTTTTCGATAAACTTAAGAAGTTCCCGAGTTATGGCAACAACAAGAAATTAAAATTGACTTAAAGGTGTCCAAACATTCAACCTCTTTCACGTTCACACTATTGGGATCATACTTTCTAGATTGTAGCTACCCTTCATATTTTGAGAGTCAAAAATCTGAATCCGGCGAAAAAAAAAGTATGTTTATTCAGAAAACGTACGTTTTTGTGTCCGATTTCATAACTTAAAATATGTACTGAACTTTGAACTCTCTTCCTATTAAATTGTAATTACAACCTAGGTGTTATTAAATAAGACCATGACGTCTTTATGTTTTGGTATTTTTATTATTTTCTTAAAAAATTTATTCATTAAAAAATTAGGTTCATCTTAGACTTTTCACACTTGCTTTAAAAGAAGTGACGCTACAAAAGTGGTTTTCAACAAAATGGTACTCAAGTTTTAAACACTTCATTCATACTTTTTTTATGTTTCTTTTATGAGTATTTTTGATGTTCTTAGCTCAGCGCGAAACTAATAATAAAATAATTTCATTGTTCCCACAAACTAAGCCTTCTTTAATCACACTTATAAAAAGTTTTTGTTTTCTTTATAAATATTATCGTTTTTTTTTTTTTTTCCTTCTTAGAAATGAACATCAAAGAAAAGAAAGCTTAACAACTTAAATGATTTGCTGCCATAATTATATTTAAAAAGACATTTTTCTATTAAAGGCATGTACATAATAATGGCGGTGTCTCTTATTAGCCATTTCTTTTTCTCCCCTAAAGATAAGAGAATTCCAAGTTCTCTCTAAGAAGATGGAATAGTTCCGTGTCTTTTCGTAAATGATAAAATATGCCGAGAGGTTAATGATAAGAAGCTAAAAAGAAGTATATAAAAAACACTTATATTCCTAAAAGACAAAATTTATTTCTCTTCGGTAAAAAAAAAAGAAAAAAGTCTTTGAAAGCCGCCCTCATCTCGTAAAGTAAGACAGCCGCCTCTGATCTAATGAAGATTCTGCTAATCTGGTTGTTTTGGAGATAAACTAAATAATTTTCTTACTAGATTGGTTGTAAGTGGTGGGGATAAAAATAAACTCAAAAGAATTCCTGTTTATGTTAATAAATGCAAAAATAGTTCATTCTGTGCAAAGTTTCGCATTAAAGCTAGTTTATATCTCACCAAGTGTTAGCTTTAAAATAAAATAAAATAAAAAAAAAATTAATATTAAATATCATATCTTTCAAATTAATTTAAATATTATATCTTTCAAATTTATTGAAAAAGAATAAATATTTTTATTTGTGTCAAGTTTTAAAACATAAGACGAAAGGTGTAGTACTTACTTAGTAAACTCTTATCACCGTTCATAAAATTGTATCCGAGTCAAATCTTAGGCACATGAATCTACAATTCATATTTGTTCCGTAAAAGTGTAAAAAAAAAATATATTAACGATAAAATAAAATAAAACAAGGTAAAAAGTGTTAGCTATAAAATAAAATAAAACAAAAATTTTAAATATTATATCTTTCAAATTTATTGAAAAAGAATAAATATTTTTATTTGTGTCAAGTTTTAAAACATAAGACGAAAGGTGTAGTACTTACGTAGTAAACTCTTATCACCGTTTATAAAATTGTCTCCGAGTCAAATCTTTCGCACATGAATCTACAATTCATATTTGTTCTGTAAAAGTGTAAAAAAAAATATTAACGATAAAATAAAATAAAAAATTGTAAAAAGTGTCAGGTATAAAAAAAAATATTTAAAAAAAAAAAGTTTTTAATATTATATCTTTCGAGAAGATTAAAAAGGCAAGAATAATTATATTTGTGTCACATTTTAAAACAAAAAGTGCATTGCTTAAGTCATAAACTTTTATCACCATCCAAAAATTATCTCCGTCATATCTTTGGTACATCAATCTACAATTCATATTTGCTCTGTAAATTTTTATTGGTTTGCTTTTACGTCTGTGAGGTGTTAATCTTGCGTTCAGAAAGGAAGGATTAAAATAATGTTTTTTTTTCGATTATAGATCTGAATCGAAAAATTGGGGTGTATCACTTTCGAAATATGCCGACTGGACTGTATGGAGGTCAGGGAGCTGAACTCATATCAGATAGGTCCTGGGTTTAAATTTCGGATTTAAAGAAGTTCTTTCATTCTCTGTACTATCTGTCATTACTGTGGGAGCAACGTTGGCCCACCTAATATGGTGCACCTGAAAGAGTGCCCAACAAGTACGCTCTACTGATACCAAAGTGTCAATCGAGTGGGCATTGGAGAAAAATAAAATTCGAAATATGAAAGGGCAATTTTCAGAGGTGAAGTTTATTAAAATGGACATCTCATTTTATTTCTATGACAAAAATTTATTTTCTCCTTTATTAATTATATTTTTTAATTATAAATTATTGACATCGTGAAATTTAAAAAAATTAAAGACGATTTATTTTCTTCAAAATTTACTTGAGAAACGTAATTTTTAAAAAAAAAATTATTTTATGATTTTCTTCTTTGTAATTTTGTGTCTTTGTTAACGTTGGAAGGCAGATAAAATTTCGCTAGGCGAAAATGTAGTTGTAACTACATTTTCATGGTTGTACATAGTTGTAACATGGGTTGGTATCAGACACAGAGCTCAAACTGAAATTTGAGTTCTCCAGTTAGTCGGAAAGTAGTCAAAATTACGCAATCAAATGGTGATGTAGCCTGCTCGAAGTGGTCGAGAAACTATTGAAACTCACATTATTATCAGGAACTGATCCCCAGTAAAGATTTTAATTTCTATTACGAAATTTCGTATCTATTTGATATATACAGAGCATTTTTTACTGCACAAAATATACTATACCAAGAACATGGACATGAATTTTTTATATCCTAACTATGTATTTACGTCAGCTAAACTTAAATATGCAAGAATTTTAATTTTAAGAAAAAGTGGAAATGACTTATTTTCGGACTCATCTATTCTATCGATTACTGTTAAAAACAGATGTAAATAGTGTTAAAATTTTTTATTGATGATAATGACTACGTGAGAAATATTTGCATGAGGAAAATGCTCTCAGATTTTAAGACATATCATTTGTAAAGAAAATGTTTCAATGAATCAGCAAAAGCTTTTTTAGAACTTGAATTTATTTATCCCAGCCTCAGGATCTTATTTCACTTTCCTGTTGTCTTTTAGAAAAAATATTCCTGATCAAACTAAATTTTTTAAAACAATTGGAATAGGTCATAAACTTGAGTCTTTATTCAGATTCCCTTTTTAGTATTATTAGTTAGGAAAGTATTAGACTAATTCTTTTACGGGTTTTATGAAGTGAAGGTTTCATCAAGAGATAATTCACCAAGTTTGAAGTTCGAACGCAAGACGGCAGGTGGGGTCTAATTGACCGCTCTTCTGTGGTGCACTAGAATTTTAGATTAATTAACAAAATAGGTTATAGAGGTTCCCATGAATGCATTTTTTTAAAAAATTCCTTTATATTAATGGCTCATTTTCTTGAAAGCAGCGGTCCCCAATTTTTTTTCGGTAACGTAACCCTTAACATCAAATTTTTTTTTTTTTTTTTTCTGCAGAGCTCTAATTTTAGAAAAAAGTTCTTCATTAGCAGAGAGGAATAGGCTAGGGAAAAAAAAATTGAAACATTTGTAGTGAAGAATGAAATTTATTAATTGTTTCATCCATAAAAGTCTTAAAATCAGGCGCTTAATATGAGTCAGGCGCTTAAAAAAGTCTTAAATATGAGGCGCTTGAATTCAACAACAGCTTGACTTCTGCAACAGCTTGAATTCTGCAACAGCTTTTTGTCTAGTAGTTTCTGGCGTATACGTAAATCAAAATGAATTAAATAAGCTGAAATATGGATTCACAAAGGGAAGAAAAAAAAGATTAAAGAGAGATATAAACAAAAACAAAAAAGAATTAATTTAAACTATTAGAATGGTTATAGGAGAAAAATAATTTTTATTTTTCAGTTTTATTATTTTATTTTGAATTTTAAAGTTCGATGTGAAATACTCGTGCATGAATAAGTAGAGAAATAATTATGAAATTATTATTTTTTTTTTTTTTCGAATTTCGCCAATTCTTATTTTATTGAATAATTTCATAAAAATAACCAAAACATTAAATAAATTGAGGTGGCCTATTAAAGGTTTCAAAAATAATTATTGGTTAAAATAACTCACGGAATCCTTGGGTTCCGTGGACCACCATTTGGGAACCGTTGATCTAAGGAACAGATTTAGGAAGAGGAAAAAAAATAGTTTTAATCAGGTATGTTTCTATTTGATTCTGTATTGTAAGTAGCTTTTTTCATAATAAATACATAAATAATAGTTATTCTATAAAAAAAACAATTTAGTTCTGAATGAAATTAAATTGTAGAGAGATTTAATTATTTTTCTGAATTATTTTAGCGATTAACTACTTGAAATTTTTATTAATAAGTAACGAAGATAAAATTTAAATTTGGAAAATTGGTTAAAACTGCGTTTTTTTTTTAAAAAATAGAATGAAATAAAATCAAAATCAAATAATAATAATAATGCTTTTTTTTTTTTTTTTTTTTTTTTTTTTTTTAAATATTTTGAATAGATAGCGTACCCACGGTTGAACGAAATAAGAAGTTTTTTTACGAGATTATTTGCACGAAGTGTTTGAATTATAATTTCAGACCTTCTGACTTCATGTGCACCGAAACCAGAATTGGTTCATTGAGATTGCATAAACTTACCAGACGTCCTCAAATCTTAACGACCAAAAAAAGTAAAATACCAAAAAAAAAAAGTAAAAAAAAAAAAATGAAATTTTTTTTTTTTTTTTTTTTTTTCTAAACAAAATAATTCTGTCTTACAGAGAATAAAAACGAAAAGTAAAAACTTCATGCTAAAACCAACAGAAGAAAACTACGCGTCTTAAAATTATTTCAGCAAAAAATAGACACATTTTACTAATAATGCACTCAAATAATGTTACGCATGTTCAAATGCAGAATATTTTATGATATTTCAAAACTATTTATTAATGAAATCAAGTTTGATGAAGATGGTTCTTCACCTGATATGAGTTATCAATTTATTGAAAAAAATCTTTGTTGCACATATAAATTGATATTTTCCATAAATATATGCATGTCCTCAAATCGAAACATTTTTCGAGACCGCTCCGCTGATTTGTTCTCAATTAATCTGGTCGCGTTAAGATTACAGAAATTATCATTTCAAAACATCTAATTCTGAAGACTGAATAAACCAATCCACACTTTGGTACTATTGACAAAAAAATATAAAGAACGATAGAAAATATTAAGATGTAATTTTAAAATAATTAAGTATTCATATTCTTGTTTATTATTGTAATTATTAAGCGCAACAGCAAACTGATCAATAGGATCTATAATTTATTGAATTTTCACAATCTTTGATTCTTGGCCTCGGCAAAAAGAAAATAATTTAGATTTATGAGATTTTGCATATTTTGTTTAGTGATGGTGGTTGAAAACACAGAACCCCTAAAAGAATTAAGACACTTCCAATTTACTGGGTTTTATGATATGTCGGGTTTAGCATAATAAACATGTTTTTCCTAACGCTTTTGTTTGTGGTTTTTCGCATTTTTTCCAGATCATTTAACTCCGTCATCCTGTTTTCAGTTCGTTAAGATCTACTTATCGCTCCTTATTATCAAGAAGAAAACCCGAGAACCGCATTTTATGACATTCATAATAGGTGCGAACCACTTATTGACAGGCTCCTCTAGATTTACCTGTTCTCTGGAAAAACGTTTCCATTACCAAAACATTTAGGAATAAATAAAATAAAAAACATTTCGCTGAAATGGTGACCTTCCACTGACAGGTATATAAAGAATTGGCGTTTCAGAACGAATTTATGGCGTTCCCCGTAACCTGCCGTTTTCAGAATAATGGCGTTCTTTTTTTTTTTATTTTTATTTCACCTTTTCTGTGCAGGTATGGGATGGCCTATAAATTAGATAGAGGGCGGTCTTCGGTTGTCAGAAAGGTGCCTGTCTGTTGCCCCAGTAGTAGAGTTCAATACAAAGCAGCCCCACCTTAGTGTCCAGGTAAAATCTGCTTCCCCACCCTCTTACAGAAAATGGCGAGGAATGACAACTCTAATGAAGTTACCTGTTCAAGTTGACAGTGCAATTTTTTTTTTTTTTCTTTTAAACTCACTTGATGTTCCAAAGGATCAAAAATGCTTATTGCTGTTCCTTTTTGCTTTCATTATAACGTAATTTATATTATACACTGGTGTAAGAAATTAGGAGAATTTGCAAACTTGGTCGATTATCTCTAGAACTACTGGATCGATTTTAATGAAATTTGATATGTAAACTGCTGTTTGTAGAAAATGCAACACCATGAAAGAATCATCAGAATCAAATGAAATTTAATGCAGAAACGACTTGTACTGATACAAATAAATGATGAAATTTTCAAAACAAAAGAAACAAATTAAGCGTCCGAAATCAGTATTTGGTGCAGCCACCACGCGCTGCAATAAGTGCTGCTATACGACGTGGCATGGAGTCAAACAGATGTTGAATATCTGCTTGAGGAAGAGAATTCCATATCGCTTGTATGCGCAACCAAAGTTCGTCTTTGGAAACTGCAGGACGCGGATCACGAGTGAGACGCCGACCAACCATATCCCACACGTGCTCAATAGGCGACATATCCGGCGAATAAGCAGGCCAAGGAAGAAGTTGCATGCGTTGTGCTGAACAGAAGTCTCTAACAGTCCGCGCAACATGTGGGCGTGCATTATCCTGCTGAAAGATAGCTCCAGGGATGCCTTGAAGGAAAGGAACGACTTCGGGCTGTAGCACTTCACGGACGTATCTGTTGCTATTGAGATTACCCTCAATTCGTATCAAATTGGATCGTCCATGATACGAAATCGCACCCCAGACCATAACTCCGGGTGTTCGACCACTATGTCGTTCAATAATACACTCAGGAAGGCAGCGTTGACCGGCATAACGTCTAACACGAACACGGCCATCATGGGTCCACAAATTGAAGCGTGATTCATCTGAAAAGACAACTTGGTGCCAATCAGCTCGCCAGTCTCTGTGCTCAAGAGCCCACTGCCGACGCAGCCGTCGATGATCCGCCGTGAGGGGAATCCTGTATAATGGCACCCTTGCACGCAATCCACGGCGCAGCAGACGACGACGAATTGACGAAGCCGACAATTGTACACCTGTAGCAGTAGACCAATGTGCTGCCAGCTGCCTGGAGGAAGCTGTGCGATCATTCACCGCCATGCGGAGCAGGTGTCGATCATCGCGCTCTGACGTCACCTTCTGTCGTCCAGTGCCTGTTTTTCGAGTTGTTCGGTGCTCGTCGGTCCACTGCTTCCAAACTCGCATCACTGTGGAACTGTTCCGCTGCATACGAGCTGCTATTGCGCGATAGGAAAATCCTCCTTCTCGAAGGCCGATTATCCTCCCTCGTTCAAACTCCGTAAGTTGCTTGAATTTCTTGTTCTTCCGTCGTGGAGGCATACTCAGGTCTCACTAAACGTTTGCCACTAACAAATAATCATAGACTATTTTCAACGTCCCGCTACAGCACTTTATTTATACGCTTTCAGCATCAATTCAGAGGGCGCTGCGCGCGCCACGCACGCGCGATGGCTCTGAAACTTTATTAATTTGCATAATATCCTATAATTGACATTTGCTGCGAATTTCATTTGATTCTGATGATTCCTTCATGGTGTTGCATTTTCTACAAACAGCAGTTTATATACATCGATACAATACAAAACAAATAACCATTCAAAAATTGTAATAAATGATCGTTTGTAACACTCGTTGGAGTCGGAAGATATGAAATTGCCACAGGAAATGATAAACTGCCATATTTCCAGTATGAAATCACGTTGCAAGACCCGTATATCTTTAAAAGGGGACCATAGAATGAAGAAGATAAATATTTGGATTTTGTTGATAACATCATAAACATATTATTACTGGTAATTTAAATATGAAAGAAAACTTAGAACTTAAGAATTTAATGATAAAAGGCACACAATTTAGACCCATTTAGCATATATCAATTAATAAATTCTAAAACACTTTCTTAATGATCTCAGTAGTTTTTGTTTAAAACTATCAAATAGATTCTCTTGACCTTTAGGTAAGTTAACAGAATGGAAATCGGCTGTACAACGAGTCATAAAATTATCCCACTAGCTTCTATTATCATATTTTGTAATCTGGCAAACCTGTTACGAACATATTTTAAATCGATTTTGAAAGATGCCGGTTAGTGTAAGTATATTTGAATTCGATACTCGCTTTGTATATTACATTTTGTGTTTAGTTTTATATTTTCTTGAATTTTTTTTTTCTTCTTTTCTTTGCTTGATAAGTTTCATTTTGCATTTTTTATTTAATGTGTTCTATTTTGGCTTCAATTTTTATGGTGCCACTCATACTATTTTATTGAAATATTTTGCTCTGGCTTTATTAATAAAATATTAGATAGCACCCTTTTTTTGCGAATATAATCGAGTGAGCTAATGACGAGATTATATCTTTTCCTTATTTTGTTTTCCGACTTTTTAATTTTTATTTATTTATTTTCTTAATTTTTTTTTTTTAATATTTTATTTATTAATTTTTCTTCTTCTTTAAGTTGGAAAGTTTTTTTCCGTGTATTTTTCGGTATTATATATATGCGGAAAGGCAAAAAAAAGGGGGGAAAACTGAAATTGAAATAGAAATGGGGGGGGGGGAGTATATAAAAAAATTAAGATTGAAAAGGGAAAGAATAGCTGGAAAAGAAGAAATAAACCAAGACTAAAATGGAAAGAAATAAAGGAGAAAAAAAATAAGAGCAAGATTTAAATAAATATTCATAAAATTCAAATATCAAAGTTTAAAATAAAGTGAAATGCAAACAATTGAATTTTAAATAAATAAACCAATTTCGGGCAAATCCTTGGTCAAAATTATTTACTAAAAATTTCCTTTACTAAAAAATTCCTTTGTTAATTTATAATATTTTTCCATGTGCAAAACCATTTCGGGCAAATCCGTGGCTAAAATTATTTACTAAAAAATCTCTTTATTAATTTATAAAATTTTTCCATGTGCAAATCCATTTCGGGCAAATCCGTGGCTAAAATTATTTGCTAAAATAAGTTGTTTGTATTTTTTTTGTTAATTTATATAATTTTTCCATGTGCAAATCCATTTCGGGCAAATCCGTGGGTAAAATTATTTACTAATAAATTTCTTTGTTAAATTATACAATTTTTCCATGTGCAAATCCATTTTGGGCAAATCCGTGGCTAAAATTATTTACTAAAAAGATTTCGTTGCCAATTTATATAATTTTTCCATGTGCAAATCCATTTCGGGCAAATCCGTGGCTAAAATTATTTGCAAAACTGGCAATTCATGTTTCTTTCTCTTTTCTATTTTATATTTTTTTCTTAAATAAATATTTATTTTCTAAAATTTTTAATAGTCAAATTTTTTTAAATTATCCAGTATATATATATATATATATATATATATATATTTGTTTTATAAACAAATATTGCAATACTAGACTGATTATTTCAACTTAGATATTAAAGTATCATAAAAAATAAAAGAATTTATTTTTTATTGCGAAAAATAAAGAAAAAGAGAAAATAACTTTAGTTCAAATGAATTTGGGCACCTTGAAAAGTTGTCCTACTTTGCCAACTTCTTTTTTGATTGCTCTGAACGCTGTCTAATCTCGTGTAGCATAGGAATAATGTCCTATTGTAACCATTTTCCAAGAAAATTAAGAAAACAAAAAAACACCGGGCCAGCTCTGAAATTATTTATTTACTTCCGTACTATCAGAGCACAGAAAACAGTTACAAAATTATTAAAAACACAAATTAGCAAAACGAAACTCACATAACACTAAACGGAGAGATTATTTTGGAGATGTTCTCCATTCGGTTGCCGCAGTTCAACTCACTAGTTTCGCCTCAAGATGGCGTGGTGGTAATTTAGTTTTATAGTAGTATAGTTCTGTTACACTATGACATAGGAATAATTATCTATTTCCCTTAATTAGCATTATTATTCCCTTAATTAGTACCATTTCTGTAGAAGAGATTGCGCGGCCCTATATTTAACTTGATCATTTGATGACCACTACTAGAAAGAAAAAAAAACATTGGTATATTTACGATTAGAAAAAGTTCTTAGCTTATGAGGAATCACTTCATTTTGAGATATTTTATGCTTCTTAGATTCTATAGAAAATAATAGAAAAATCTAAGAAAATTCAGGCACTAGCTTTGGGAAAACAAAAGAAAATAGCTAAATTTTATCATTGACGCAAACTAGCAATGAACTATACTATTTCCCCTCAATCGTTCTTGTTCACAACATTTTTTTTAATACTTATTTCACATCATTCATTGCTAATAACAAAAGCTTTTGCTTTGCATCTTGTTTTGAAAAAAAAAATATATTTTTATGTGCATACCAAAAAATATTCTTTGAAAAATTATTATTAAGTATTTATGAACTTTTGAACGAATTTTCATTCAGAAATTACCAAACGAAATACACTGGTGTAAGAAATTAAGAGAATTTGCAGGCTTGGTCAATTATCTCTGGAACTACTGGATCGATTTTAATGAAATTCGATATGTACATACATTGATACAATACAAAACAAATAACCATTCAACAATTGTAATACACACGCATGATCGTGCATAACACTCGTTGGAGTCGGAAGGTATGAAACAGAATAATAATAATAATAATAATAATAATAATAATAAAAGTTAATAGGGGGTGTGGTCCCCTCTTAAAGATATACAGGCCTTGAAGCGGGATTTCATACTTGAAATAAGGCAGTTTATCATCTCCTGTGGCAATTGGTCTCACTTGTTCCCTGGATGGTTCTCGGAGAGGGGTAAAGAGTTGCGATTGTCTTCCCCAGAACGTCCAAGGTAGAAGTCTGGGGATCTGGCTGGCCAATCTATCCGGCGAATAACCTCACTCTCTAGAAATTCGTCGACCAGAAGAGTTCTATGTGGCTTCGCATTAACGTCCATTAAAATGAGCTCAGGGCTAACTACACCCCTGAAAATGTGAACATAGGGCTCCAACACCTCATCCCTATACCTCACACCAGGCGCACAACCTCTTTCAAAGACACGGAGAGGTGTTCGGCTATCCAACTTGATTCCTGCCCAGACCATTAATACATAATAGTCGCTCCGCCATAATAGTCGAGTTCGAGGACATTGGAGGGTAGCGCGTCCCTGGTTCTCTCCATATGAACATACGGCGAGAATCGGTGTTTAGGCTGAGCCGGGACTCATCAATGAAAAGAACGGTTGACCATTGATCCTTACTCCAATCTCTATGCTCTCTGCACCATGCTGAACGGACTCTCTTATGCGTAGAAATGAGCGGGACGCAAAAAGCAGGTCTTCTTGTAAACAACCTTCTTTCATAAAGTCGTTTGGAAACAGTTAGTTACCCTTGATACACCGGTTCCTGTGGCTGCATACAAGAGAGCTGAGAAGAAGTAGCTCCTTCGTTACGCCTCGCTATAATGGACAAATGGCGATCTTTTCTGGCCGTCGTGGCTCTTGAACGACCTTTCCCAGAATTTCTCTCGATGGATCCGGTATCCTGGAACTGTTTCCATAAGTTACACACGACGATGGGCATTAAATTGAACTCTCTACAAGTCTGGACTTGAGATTGACCTTGTTCTAGCCTCCCCACAGTTCGCAACCTCATTCCATCATCTAAACGTTGATGGTTACTCATTTTTACTGTTACAATTTGAATTTAACCTATTGCTGCAAAATATCATCAAGAAATTAGTCGAGGTGTGATAGCGAACGAAATGCGTCTTAACTTACGCGTACTTATAAAGCCTCTTTCTCTACTGGCTACGCCTACACACACGTGTATGCCTACGTACATGATGTACAAGATTTGTATTTTTTTTCTATAATCAGTGGTTTTACACTTAGTTCAGTTCTTCTCATGAAATTCGATAAAATATGCAAATTCTCTTAATTTATTTCACCAGTGTATCATTAACCTTAACATTATTATTACAAGCCCTAATTTTATTACCACTAATTTAGTATTTAAACCTTTTATTATTTATACCTACCTAAATGAATACAGCGTATATTTAAGCATGTAGAAAATGAATGGATACACGTGGAAAAAACTAATAGACTATGATTACAGCAATAAATTTTAAGCTCGGAATTTTGTAGATTTTTACGTAAAGACATAGGTAATTTGTGAACCGTACCTCTCGGAAGAAAAAGGTTCAATACTTATAGTGCTCTATTCCTTTACTTGGAATCTTTTTAATAACGATAAATCAAAGAATAGTATTTTAGCATAACTTTAGACACATATTAGCATAAAATCTGATTTCTATGAATCACTTAGTTCCATTACTTAAGCTATGTTCTCGTATTCTAAAATATTTTCACTTTGAGATTACTTTTCAATTGGAGTCCCGGCTTGAAAGATAAAATTCTTACCGTTCATTATTTTAAGTTGTTGTACTGAAAATCTGGCACAGTTTAAAAGCTAACCATATTTGCCAAACGAGTGACGCTTACACCATTTAATGCTTAAATTAAATTATTACAAATCACATTTAAACAAATCACATTAAAGCAAATCACATTAGTTATTTCACGAAGTGTATACACTTCTCTCTATCAGAATAAATAATTAAATTACAAAAAATAAAAAATAATAATAATAAAAAAACATGTAACATACAAGACACATACAACTATAATATCGTGTAAATTTGCTACAGACTCAATCAAATTGAGCCGTATTGTCGTGCAAAGTTAATCCTTCGTTAAAATTTTAAAGCTAAGCCATTGTTAGGTAGGGGTAAGCAGGGCATTTTCCAAGGTTCTTGCATTTCTTAGACACTAAAGGAATAGGCAAAAAGGGTATGAAAACAATAATAATAATAAATAATTTTTTTCATATATTTTATATCAATTTTATGTATTATATCGATGATAGCCTATTATTTAGGTATGGCTTCTGCAGGTAGAGTTCTTATCATATTTACAATAGGAACTCTGTACATAAGAAATCACAATCATTAAATTAGAAAATAAAATATATTAAAACATTAATGTGATATTATAAGTAAAACTCGTAAGTGATTTCACTCTTCTAAAGGTTATGTTATTGAGAAGAATCAATTAATGGCATGAAATTTTAAAATCGATTAATTTTTTCTATATTTCTTATAGATAACATAGGATCTAGGCATAACTCCGGAATTTAGACGACTCCACGCTTCTTTGAAATCTGTATAAACAGATACTCGTTAATGGGGATCACAATCATAGAATTAGACAATTAGGTATATTTAATTATTTTTAGGGAATTAATTAAGTGTGGCCCCAAAGTGATTTCACTCTTTACCGGATATTTTATTAATAAAAATTAATCAATAAAATTAAATTTTTGAAAATAAAAATTTCTATATTTCTTATAGATAATCTACCCCCTAAAAACCGTACTTCTGACTTCAGACGTAAACGAAACATTTCTGCCTCTGAATTTAAAAGATACATTGTACTTTTTAAAGGTACAATGTAAACTTTTTAAAGGTACAATGTGTAAAATTTAAAGGTACAATGTGACTCTCATTTAAGCTCCTGTACCGGTCATTGAAGCACATATTTCAAAGGCTACTCTTAAAAATAAATACTCAAAAATCATGAAACTTTCTTTGCTTTTGACGAAACCGTTTCCTGCTATATACTCAGAGCAAAAATGTCGTCAAAATGTGATGAAATAGCTATCGTCTCTTCTTCGAGGAAACGAATTTGTCAAAACAAAAGAAGTATTTCGTCATTCTATTCCCCCCCCCAAAAAAAAAATCAAAGTGATAAATGTACCAATTTTCTAATAATAACTTTATTGTGGCCACGACAGATAGAACAAATAGATAAATTACATCCATTTCCGAAGCGGGATTCGAATCCAGGATCTTCCTGGCACGAGGCCTTCAGCTTGACGAACATGCAGACCGGTCAACTTATTTAGTCAATTTATTTTTGATCGTCTAATCTTCCTTCTGGTTTCGTCATTCTAGTTAACAATCTCCCACAATGCACTACGATAAGGTTTTGAGTTAAGGAAACATTTTCGTCATATATTTGAGAGTTCGCGTCTCATCACAAATCACGTGATTTTGTGACGAAATGATTCTCAAAATTGAGAATTAAAGTCAAGGATTACTAAATCGTCAAAAAATGAGAGTTTTATTTCTGAGAGTGTACAATATTAATGTCCCTCTTATTTTTTAGCTGCGTACTTTTTAATGATACAAGTATGTAAGAGATATTGTGTTTTCCTGTTTCTGACTCATTTACATATTGATATTTTGCTCCGTTTTCATAATCAACATTGTGTACTGGGTCTTTGACCAGCGGGGTTTAATGTGAGTGGATCACTGAGCTTCCCTTTTTAATTCAGGATTGGTTAAAGATATTTTAGTTTATTATTCCTAATCTAAGATGATTGGGTTTTAATATTTTAGAAAGTAGGTTTTTGAAGGACATTTAAAAAAAAAAGATTCCGGATGTGAAACAGGAGTTGAATGAAAGATAGTTAAGTTGTTGAAATGTGAAAGTAGAAAAGGTTGAAGACTGAAAATCTAGACTGTGAAGTGGATTAAGGTGTTGAAAATGTATTTTTAACATGATAAGAACGTAAGATGAAATGGTTACCTTTTCACATTCTTTATTACCCTGTCTCTATATCTGTTATTTATTTAAGAATTATAATTCATTTGGCGTACTTTGAATTGTATATATGGTACTTTGAACTTTAAATACCTTCATATTTCTATTGATTATTTTAAAACATAAATAAAAGGTACGTTAGTTTCTAAATTTGCGAAATCTAATCTTGTTCGTAGTTCTTTATTCTAACCACTATTCACAGTAAACCACTATTCACGATATAAATGAATATGGTTCAAATTAGTACCTAAGATTGCATCGAATTAGGTTCACAGTGGCATGATGGTTCACAGTGCCGATATTAAGGTAAACTTCAATTTTTCTAAGAGTGATTTTTTAAAAACATTTATTCTCGCTTTAGAAATGCTTCAGGCTGGAAATTTGTATCCAGCTTTTAATATATCCTCCTGAGCAGTTAAAATGAATGAGTGATTGTCTACGTGCGCAGCAACTTAAAGCGAAGTATGAAAGATGAAGACATTTATCTCTTTTGGAAAGAAAGAGAGAAAGAAAATATAGAACGAGATGAGGCTTTACGACTGCACAGTACCGGTCTCTAAACATTTTATGACCTCTCAAATCTCATTACTTTGATTCGCCTAATTCATTTGTACACTTGATTGCATGCTGTTCTTCCTCCATTTGCCAGTCGAGGTGGAATATAAACGATATAATAAAGTGCGCTGGGTAGGCGTTGCTCAACACAGGTTAAGTCGACTCACTTTTCAACCGTGGCACTGGACTTGAGTATTATTCTGTCTTTATTAGGTGATGTATCCGGTTAGGGCCCACGGCAAGGGAATAGAAAAGTGTTCGTTTTTCCTCAGATTAAGATTTAAGTTGAGAAAAAAAGCATACATAAATAAAAAAGAAAAAATATTTAGCTTTGGCTTTTATGTAAAGAGAATGGAGTGGAAAAAGACGAAATCATATTGTCACGTTTAAACTGGAAAATTTTCTTCCTCAATTTTTAATTCCAGCCCTACCCAAATCAAGTGCTCAAACATGAATATTCTATACTTTTTTTAAACTATTATCACTGTGTTCTTTTTACTGTTTGGTCACGTAAAATGCAACCCAGTTATAAATGATATCCAGAAAATGAATGCAAACTTGCAATTAATTCTTTCTGACTATCGATAGTGTAAACGAAAAGACACTAATTTTCCTATTTCCATTTACTATTTACCTTTCACCTACCACATTCTTATTTTAGGTATTTTTTTTGAAACTATTATCACTGTGTTCTTTTTACTGTTTGGTCACGTAAAATGCAACCCAGTTATAAATGATATCCAGAAAATGAATGCAAACTTGCAATTAATTCTTTCTGACTATCGATAGTGTAAACGAAAAGACACTAATTTTCCTATTTCCATTTACTATTTACCTTTCACCTACCACATTCTTATTTTAGGTACTTTTTACTATTTGGTTAGGCTAAGTGGTACCCAGTTATAAATTGTATCTACAAATGTAAATTTGGTAATCAATTCTTTTCGTTCTTTCGCTGACATAGACAAACCAAAAATGCATTTTAAACAATTTTCTCCTATTTATCTTTCTACTACTCCACTCTGCAGATCTTAGGCAGGAGTACATCCTTGCAACCATAAACCTTTCACAATTTTTTGAACCTTGCGCTGACGACACGATCTGTTTTGCTTTTCGAAACATTTCAAACGACTGAGTTTAAAAATAAGGAAAGGTTTTAGAATAAAAACGCATCATCTGAAAAAGATTTTTAAGAATGATGATATCATAAATAAGTAGTGAAAGAGTTAATTCATCTTCGTTTTAATTATCAGAGTAGGTTTGGAGTCTCACGATGCATTCCAGGAAGAAAAAAAAGAAGGGGTGTTCTTTTTTATTTCTGTCATCACTGATTATCTCTGCAAGCGATGCTTGCGAAGCATGCTCTTACCTTCTAATGAGCATAAGATAAGCATTCCTTTCTTGATGAGGTTGTGCGGGACCCACCCTGAAGAAAACGACACGCGCCATCTTTGTCTTTTCGAAACTTTTTTGCAGGATATTTCTGTGTGGCAAAGAGAGCGCACATTACCAGAGATCCGCCCACCAGGACAATAGAGCTTTCACATTAGATTGATAATTATACGACGAAGTTCATCATTCGCCCAAAAGATGTCACGCCAGATGCCAGCAGCAATTTCCTTCTCCATTTCTACCTCCAAGGAAGTTCCCGCTCACAAGATGGGTGGCTTATTTTTTTATGAAGCAAGGGTTGAAGAGATACTGTGCCATAGCTATTTTTATTATTTTATTTGTTTATTATTTTTGTTTTATTTTATTTATCATTTTACTTAGTTGCAAGATCTCCAAGTAGTTCAGATACGGTAATTTCGAAAGGTATAAAGATATTCATTATGCTTTAACATTCGAGAGGCGTTTGGATTAAAGCGATATTACATCTATCTGCCTGATACACGGAACGCTTTGACCGCTTGAGTACTGACAATATACCATTAGTGAGAACTACATGAAACATGGAATGTAACTTTTCGTAGCGATTTAATGAATCCTCAAATGATCATTTAAATTTTGCTTTTCTAAAATCACTAGAATTCAGCGAATTTTGGTAAGTCAATTGATCGCATAGTAGATTGTTACTTGAAAAAAAAGGAAAAAAAAACAGCAAAAAAAAAAAGACAGCTTCGTTAGTTAGTTCTATGTGAAAGGTAAACAGCAACTAAACTGTCAGTAATGGAGGTAAAAAGCAACTAAACTGTCAGTAATGGGAGTGAATATTTCAAGGAAACTGAAATGGCAAGGTACTTTCAGCGAAAAAGGTGCTTTTAGGGGAAAATGAAGGTCCTTTGAAGGTATAAGGTGGGAAAACGTGTCGCGTTTCAAGCACTCAAAACAAAGCATTTTTTCTCAACACCCACCCCGCAAGAAAGAGGGATACAAAACAAATTTGAAAATTGGAAAACGCAAAGTTGAGAAAATAAATATAAAGAAAATAAAGGTAACAGCCTAACAAGAAAAACCCCGGTAGCTGAGAAAAACAACGGTGGCTGAAAGCGGCATATTGGAGCAGAAATTTTTTTATTCAGAATGAAGGTGTTCTGTGGTACTGGAATCATTCTCTTGTTAATGATATCTTCCCAAACCTTTTTGTATGAGAAATAACAAACACTCAACGTCATTTTGAATCTAGAATAGACCTCATCTCTCACGATGGGAACTGAATCTTCAAAGAGTTATGAATGGAGGCAATGTTAAATAGACTTTCAGTCAACCTTATTTTCTTTATTTAAAGAATAAGTTAATGGTTATTATTTATTCTTCTCAACAGCCTCTTTCGAAATATGCAAAAAATTACAATATCGTCACTCAGTTAGAATAGGTGTAGCGGGCGTTATTATAGAATCTGCAAAGTTCTTTTTTTTTTTTTTTTTTTTTTTTTTTTTTTTTTTTTTTGCTGACAAAATTTGCAATTTTAGATATTAAAATATCTTAGCTAATTACAAAAACGTCTTAGTTTTCGTCTAAATTGCATTAAGAGAATTTTTCGTTATCATCCAAATCTGTTTATTTAAGTTTTAAGAATAAATCTGAAAAGGATATATAATGTAAAAATGAATATGTACAGCATGATTACTAATTACATAACTTATTGATTTATAGTTTTAAGAAAAATTCCTTAGACGTTCAATACATTGTCGATCTCTAATCTCGGTTTCGAGTCAGTTTGTTGGTGGACAGTTCATCACGCACGATTCGTCGGTGGACAATTCATCGCGTTCAATGCGTCGGTGAACAATTATTCATCGGCCCACAATTCGTCCATACGATAATTTGTCGTGGGCACAATTCGGCGCGGACACAATTTTTCGTTAGTGCAATTTGTCGCAAGAACAATTTATCGCGATCTTAACTCATCGTGGGCACAATTCGTCGCAGCCAAAACTCGTCATAGCGACAATTCGTCGCTGTCGCAATTTCTTCCGGTTGCGATGAAATACATCTATTTACGAAGATAAAACTCTGCAACTGTCTTCAAAAGCTAACTAAATATTTAACTCGTGAGTGACCGTTAAAAGTTTTAATAATCAGAATTTTGCATCCTATTTTTGCTTCCTTAGTTTAGTTTCAGTTTTTGCCGCAATATTTTTTAAATTTAAAGAAAAAAAGTTACTAAATTTAACTATTACATATGAAGAAAAAAAAGAAGCAAAAAATTAGCAAACACTATGGGCGTTTCATTGCGGAAAATAGGGCAATTTAGGATATAAGACCAATAATAGTTTCAAAAAAAAAATATTTTGCTACAAATTAAAATACAGAATATTTTTAAAAAATTTTAAACTATAGATCGGATTTTTACGCTCCACGGCTCTATCTCAGTGATTCAAGAGACAGACTTAAAGTAGAGCTAATTAAACGCTACAGGAAATAAAAAATACAGTGAAATCACATATGAAAACATACTGTAAAAGGTCGATTTACTAAGTATTATATTAAAAAAAAAAAAAAAAATACGCATATTTCAAAAAATTTCTAAATCAACATCAAAATCGAAATGTTAAAAGTGCAAAAAATGTATATTTATAACGAAAATTACTAGCCTATTACTATTGCGTCAGGATTTTTATTAGGAAAATACATTTTTCTGCTGTTAGAGTACTATTATACGAAATAAATCTAACTGGCAGATAATTTAATTTATTTCTGACATTAATACAAAAAAGCGCAAAACGAACATGGTTTTATTATTAGAATTTTAACGCTTTCTTTTTTAAGTGCAATGCGCTTACGACCACTGGGTGACTTTTTATTTTGTTTTATAACCGTCATTCAACAGCTGACCCAATTCTGCGTTTAAGATTACTAATGTTCTACTCCGTAGCCCTGTAATTTTGAACCCAATTCAGAAAACAAGGGAACTCTTGGATCAAGTATTAGGAGAAATTTACCTCTGTGGAGGACTTTTTGATGGAACGCATTTGTATTACATGGAGAGGAAAACCTCCCATGGTTTGCCTGACGACAAGGGGACTCTAATCTATGATCCGTCTACCACTGAGGTAATTTTACGTCAGCACTGTGCTCGGTGCAAGCAGGGTGCGGAATTCGTGAAGACCAGCCACCGCTGGGTTTCAAACCCGGTTCACTTTATTGGAATTCGAACGCTCTATTCACTAAGCCACAAGGCTCCCACAAGGTAACTTATCTTCTTCCCAACAAAAAAATACTCCTATTGCAATTTTTAAAATTTCTGAATTGCTCTTCAAAAGAATGCACCTTTTGTTGAGCGCGCATCTACCATGCTCCCTTATTTTCCTAAATTACAACTTACTATTTAAATTAACAATTACTGTTATCAATGACTTCAACAAGTATTACGCTATTTTAGTTTTTTCTTACAAAAACTTGTTACGATTTGGAAATTAGTTGTTAAAACATTTTTGTTTCGGAAATTTCTTTCTTTTACACAGTACAAAAAACAAATACTCAAATTTCACGAAACTTTCTTCGTTCTTTGACGAAACCATTTACTGGCATATGGTCCGAGAGAACATTTCGTCAAAGTGACGCAATAACTATCGTCATTTTTTCGAGGAAACAAATTTCGTCAATAGTAAAAAAAAATTCATTTTATTTATTAAAAAAAAAAAAAAAAAAAAGAAAAGAAAAAAAGAAAGAAAGAAAAACTTGCAGCGCTCAATGTATCTAACTTTTCAAATAATCACTTTACTATGGGAGCAATATAGCTGAGACAATTTCACCTTAATATCCTAAAAAAGACAGAACAGAAAGGTCCAATTACATCCATACCTGCAGCGGGATTCGAACCCGGGATCATCCTGGTACGAGGTCAACTCCTTGACCACCATACATCCAGCTAGCTTATTTCGTCACTTTATTTTCGATCGCCTAGTCTTCATCCTAGTTTCGTTCTTCTAGTTAACAATCTCCCACAATGCGCAGTTTTGAGTTGAAGAAAAATTTGAGAGTTCCCGTTTCGTCACAAATCACGCGATTTCGTGGCGAAATAATTCTCAAAATTAATGAAATAAAGCTCAAGGATTGCTGAATCGTCAAAAGTGAGTGAGTTATTTCTGAGAATGAAGCTACGTAATTCAATTTACAATCGGTAGAAAAATATTGTCTATTCTAGATATGCATTTTAAATCAAAATAGTTGTCTATAATTAAAGACAAAGAGGTTCATTATAACGAATCTTTACTCTACTTTCTATAGGGAAACACATTTATTCTTTAAGATGTATTCATATTTTTGACTAAAAATAAGTAACCGCAAAAATCTGGTCCAAACCGTTCAACTCGGAAAGCACTCAAACTGTTAAATAAACTATGTTAAATAACTATAAATTTTACTCTTTGTATATATTGCCATATCTGTTTAACTATCTTAACAAATCAAACAATATTAGTTATTTATGTAACAGTAATTTTCCATAATTATTTAATTAAATAATAATTGAAATATTTTTCACTTGTAAGGAAAAAAAGTTAACATTTAAATTTTTACATGGCGTTTTGACTCTTTCAAAATGAATTTTTCCTTATTAAATTCCAGAAAAAATATTTTACTCATTGCTATTACTATTTGAAATGTTTAGCATGTTCAAATTGAACTTTTTCATAATTTGTATGGATAATGTTATTATTTCCACACTTGGTGCTGTCGAAAACTACTATTTCAAACACTAATAGCTTGAAAGTTCTTAACATTTTTTGTTTGTTTTCAAAATGTCACGCAACGTTTTACTGTTATTGATAAACTATTTCGTAATGTTTATTAAATAACCTAAGCCCATCGGACTCAATGTCACTTAAAAAGATAAAATAATTGAAGAAAAATTATGATAATTTTCACCGATTTTTGGATGAAGTGATAAATTTTGGTTATCATGGCATGATGACCTTTTGAAGCAAAAAAATTTTTAAACATATTTTTCATACTTTTTTCATTATTTTGTATTATTTTACGTCAAAATAAGTGAAAAATATTACGTTTAGCATTTGAATAATTTTTATTGTCATAAAATACAGCATATAACTCTGGTGTCTTTTCTATCCGGCTTACTTCTGATCCGAACAATAATTTTAGTTATTTGTAGTTATTTCTTTAAATTATTAAATAAATTATTGACAAATATTTGAATGTTGATGAAAATAAAATTTTGTTTTATACTTTTTATTTTATTTTATATTTTAATACAAATACAACTCTGATAATCGAATAGATTTTTTTTGGTAACTATTAGACTGATTTTTTATAATTAAAAAATACGAAAATATAGTTTTGCTTTTGGTAAAATCTTTTGCATTATAAATTCGTTTTTTGAATAATACTTATTCCCCTCAATAAAGGGAGAAGTTTTCAGGTATACTTTATAATAGAGTTTTCAGATATACCTTATAATGGAGTTTTCAGGTATACTTTATGTTTGGCAAAATATATTTTGCTTTATAAATTCATTTTTTAAATCATACTTATTCCCCTCAATAAAGGGGGAAATTTTCAGGTATACTTTGTAATGTAGTAATATACCTAATAATATACCTAATAATTTTAAATATACCTTATAATGGAGTTTTCTGGTTGCCCTTAAAGTGGCTGCAAAACAAATGAGCTTAGTCATAAATGTAGAGAAAACAAAATATATGTTATTCTCAAACAGAGTCCCAGACAGCTATCTTGAAATAAATTCTTATAGATTTGAAACAGTAAGGATTTTTACTTACTTAGGATCAATTATTACTATTAACAACAGAATGGGCTGAGAAGATTTATTAAATCTAGGTTTCTTTCTAGAAAAACAAAGTTCTTAATATACCAAACTCTTGTCCGGCCAGTCTTGACATACGCTTCTGAAGCTTGGACAAGGACAAAACTGGAAGGAATTGGTATCGCAATATTTGAGAGAAAGATTTTGAGGAGTATACTTGGTGGTGCAACTGAAAACAATAACTAGAGAAGAAGATTTAACTTTGAACTGTACAAGATTTATAAGCTGATATTATTAAATACATAAAAATGCATAGAATGAATTGGGTGGCCCACTTGATTCAAATGAGTGATGACAATACAATAAAAAGATACTGCTTTTTAGATCCGCTGGAACAAGAAAGCAGGGAAGGCCGCGGTTGAGATGCGCTGACTCAGTGGAGTCTGATTTTCTTGCAATTAAGGAAAGAATTGGAGATGCAAGATAAATCGGAAGTCCTTATGGAGAAATCTTCAGAGGAAGGCATTGGCTCACATTGGGCTGTCTGGCCAATTATGACGATGATGGAGTTTTCAGGTATATTTTATAAAGACATAAAGCTTAAAAAGCTCCTTCCCCAAAAAAGAAACGTTTGGTATTAATTTTTCCGAAAGAAAAAAAAAAAAAAAAAAACCTTTTTATTGTTATAATAATTGTACAAAGATTAATTTCATCGAAACAGCAAAGAATTGTATTCACCACTATGAGGAATTGTGCTTACAAATTGTGCTCGCGACGAATTGTGCTCACGATGAATTGTTGTGATGAATTCTGTCCACGACATATTGTGGACAGAGTTTAAAGTTTATTTGTTGTACTATCGTTGCTAAGAGTTGTGCTTACGACAAATTGTCATAGCGATGATATGAGTCCGCGACGAATTGTTTTCGCGACGAGTTATACCCACAATGAATTTTCACTAGAGCGAATTGTGCTCATGACGAAGTACCCTAATTCTCCTAGTCTTATAGAGTAAAATTTATATTCCCCCTTTTTTTTTTGTACAAGTATTGTGCTATCGAATGATACTCAATCATTTAAAGTTCATAAATTTAAAAAAAATCCTTGAGAGAATTAAAATTGAAAATTTATTTTGAAATTCTCTTTTTTTTCTGTACAAGCGTTGTACTATCGAATGATGCTCAATCATTTAAAGTTTATAAATTTAAATAAAATCATCGAGAGAATTAAAATTGAAAATTTATTTTAAAATTCCCTTTTTTGTCTGTACAAGTATTGTACTATCGAATGATGCGCAATCATTTAAAGTTTATAAATTTAAATAAAATCATCGAGAGAATTAAAATTGAAAATTTATTTTAAAATTCCCTTTTTTATCTGTACAAGTATTGTACTAACGAATGATACTCAATCATTTGAATAAAATCATCGAGAGAATTAAAATTGAAAATTTATTTTAAAATTCCCTTTTTTTCTGTACAAGTATTGTACTATCGAATGATGCTCAATCATTTAAAGTTTATAAATTTGAATAAAATCATCGAGAGAATTTAAATTGAAAATTTATTTTGAAATTCCCTTTTTTTTCAGTGCAAGTATTGTACTATCGAATGATACTCAATCATTTAAAGTTTATAAATTTAAATAAAATCATCGAGAGAATTAAAATTTGAAATTTATTTTAAAATTCCCTTTTTTTTTCTGTACAAATATTGTACTATCGAGTGATACTCAATCATTTAAAGTTTATAAGTTTTAAAAAAATCGTCGAGAGAATTAAAATTGAAAATTTATTTTAAAATTCAGGATGGTGAGAGCGCGGAAATGCTTGTTGAAAACATTTTTGTTACATTTGCTTCTTTCAATTATTATTTAATTTTTATTAATGTGTTTTTTAAATGTATTTGGGTGATTCTCACGAAATATGATAATTTACAGTCTCTTGCTCCAAGACCTAACACTATACTAGTAAAAGAAAATTTTTAAAAAAATTTTAATAAATAGCATTGCTGTTAGTATTTTAAAATGACCTTGTACTAGCATTGACTGTTTTGTATATTTAAAAAATTTAATTGAATTTCAAAATGTCATTTTCCTCTTATGTCACAAACAATATTTCCAATAATAACTAGCTTCAAAACTTCCCATAAATTTTTCAATATCTAATTTTTTTTTATCTCAACCGTTGTAAGCATTTCTAGAATATATGTAAAGAGTATTGTTTACAAATAATACCCTCTACCTTTATAAATTTTAATTACAGTGTTTAATTAATGTTTTATAAATTTTAATTATAGTTTTAATTTAATGTTTTATATATTTTAATTCATTACTACACCATTATAATTTCATTTTTAAATAACTGCGACTCAAGCCACTAACATTACATAAATGTGAAATTTTGCGTCCCCGTTCTTAGAGAACTGCTATGGTAATAATTCTGTTAGTTCTTCATGATAAAATCTATAATATTTGTTTCATAATTAGTTGAAGTTTAATTATAAATATTTAAAATATTAAAATAATTAAAAAACTTAATAAATAATTAACACTTATTAGTATTGAGAAGTAACACCTATAATGCTAGTTATTTATGTGAAACATTATGAATTTCTACTTTTTTTTAATTTTTTCAATTTAAAATCATTATAATTTTATTTTTAAGTAGATACTCTCCTCAATGGACTTAGACTACAAAAATGCTAGCTTTTATGCTTCCGTTTTCTGTAGACTGGCCATAGTAATAGGTCTTTTTATTTTTTAAAACATAGTATGTTTTATTTGTTTTATAACTAGTTGAAGGTTAATAAAAAAATTTTTTAAAAAATAAAGCAGTTTAATAATTTAGTAATAATAAACACCTACGAGGATAGAATGATGTATTTAATATTCAGGATTTTCTCGCCAGTACAACTTTATTATAATTTTATTTAAGTTTCCGCTCACTTAAAAGAGATAACATTGCATTATTTGTAAAATGTTATGCTGTAAAATTTTATGCTAACGCTTTTAAGGACTGATATAGCAATAATTCTGTCAATTCGTTCTGATAAATTCTAGGAAATGTATTTCATACTTAGTTGTAATTGCAAATGTTTAGGTAAATAATGTAATTTAACAATTTATTAAATATTTAACACACATACGCATTGAGTGTGTGTTAAATGATGTATGCATTAATGAAAATTTCTACTGCTCAGTTTCTTTGCGTTTGTACTGTGCAATTGATTTTGCGTAAATCGGTCTGTCGGTTTAACCGAAAGAAGCTAAAAACTCATTTGAATAAGTGTTCAATCTATTGAATATGGTATAAAAATGAATTATAATGAAAATAAATTTGATCTGAAATCCTTCTGCCGTCGTTGGCAAATTTTAAATCCGTAAGTGAGAATTAAATTAAAACTTAAAAATTTTAGTTCTTTTGAAAATTTTGAGCCCCTTTGTTTCCAGTAATAACTAGCTTCAAAACTTCCCATATATAGTTTTCAATATCTAATTTTTTTTTATTTCAACCGGTGTAAGCATTTCTAGAATATACGCAGGGGGTATTATTTAAAAAACTTCGTTTAAATTAATTTTTTCTGTCAATAATTTGTTTGTCCCGAGAAAGCTGTCATTTTCCTGGCTACTTTTATTTAGTGGTTTATAACCAAAATAGATAGAACCAGCAATCAATATTTTATGTTAATAGATTGATTAGATACCCTCCTATATGAACATGTCTTGTTGCATGAATAAAGTACCAACTTTCTGGTTCAAAACCTATTTCAAAACTTTTTCAACTTTTTTTTTTTTTTTTTTTTTTTTTTTTTAGTAGGTTTTTATGTTGTCATTTTCCTGTCATCTTGAAATCATTAATAACATAAACTATATAGATTTACCTGAGCTATTTCAAGAAATCCTGTTGTTTTCTGCGGAATGTAAACTATCTTAGGCCGAAATGTTAAATTAAAGTAAAGTTAAATGCTATGTAATGGCATATTGTCATTATCCTGGCTGTCATTTTCCTGGCTTATGAATGCCAGGACATTAAAACAGTTACCAGAAAATTTTTCAAATAGTTGAATATAAAGATAGAAAGCAAATAGTATTCTAATACCAAGTTTATGTAAGATTGTACTATGCTTGAATGTAATCATAGTTATTTTTTTTATTTAATGATTGATTATTATACACAATTTTATTCTGTATCTATCAGCAACAAAATCACTTTTGATTCTTTCTACAGTGGATAAAAGAATTAATTTAAGCAATTTATGGTCCATCTAGCGCAAATGCTTAAGTTGAGTTACTTACTATTGGCTTAAAATGACTGTTTTTTAAACTTCTAAGCTAATATGTCATTTTCCAGGCATTCAAAATTTGGTGAATTTCTATTTTATTTCGTTTCTTGAGCAAATGTCAATAAACTACACTGCTGTCTGTAAGATATTAATAAATGTAACTAAATAAATATAAAAAAAAAAATTTTTTAGATAATTTTGAAGAATTCAAATTTGAAGAAATTTTTTGTTCCGAATTGTCATGCTTCCAAGGAATCACCCATTTATAAATGTAGCATTTTACTTTGTTGGCGTATTTTCTCATTAAACTAACTACTTTCTATAGTTGAATACCAAAATAATAAAAAAAATGAATAAAAGTTCAATATTTTTGAAGCAAAGTATGTATTTTGATAACTGACAAGAGTATTACTTTGGTGCAGCTGTCAAAAAATACAAATAAAAAATATGAGCCATATTTAACTTGTATGATATGGGAAACCGTTACAAATTCCTAAATAAACATCAAAAATAAGCTCCGAAAAATCATCGGTAAGCGGCTTATTGCCTATAAAGAGTGGTGGGAGGGCAAAAATGTACCGCTTTCGTACAAAAACCGCCACTGTTCTCGCCACAATAAAGCTTGTCCTTTATTGGCGATGAAAAGCATGGAAAGCAAAAGCATGTAGAAAGAGTGAGAGAGAGAAAAAAAAAAAAAAAAAAAGAACTTATTCTGTGCAAAGTGGATGCAGACAGCTGAATTTCGGCAAAAACTCTCAAAAGGGTCGTTGTTCGGTGAGCTACCTAACTATGTGTAGCCATTGAACAATTTTCGCATATGACATATGAATAAGAAAAACGTAAGGTTCCCAAACAAAGTTGTAAAAGGGAAATAAGGCTATTTAGACAGTTTGCTGTGGGATCATTGTTGAAAGAAAACCAATGTCCTGACGTTGTCCAGCTGAAAACTGTTATACAAAATATCTATATAATGTGTGTGAGAAAATTTTATGTAGTCTATCGAATGATTCTGAATTATTGATGCAGAAACAGATGTTTCTTATACTAATTTTTTTGAAATCCATTACTTGCATCGGTTCTTAGAACAAAGGTTGAAACATTCAAAAAGAACATTTGACTTCAATAAAATATTTGAATCAAATAAAAAATTTAAGTGAAAATCACAAAACTTTTAACGCTGTGGAAAATTTCATAGCACACTGTCAGCACGGTTATGGAAAAATCGAAATACGAATAATAATACTGTTCAAATTTTGTTTCTTAGAAAATACAAAAATTTTCATCGGTTTTCATTTACTCATTCTTTTATTATTATTTTTGTTCGTTTTTTTCTTACCACTAGTTAAAATTATGACATTTCGATTCAGAGATCTATGTTAAAATAATTAACATTGGATATTATTACATTTTGAACTTGTGAATGGTGAATTTTTATATCGTTCTTCTAAATATTAATTACACGATACTATGGTTGGAAATGAGAGAAGTTCTTAGAATTGCTTACGTCGATGAGAAAAAGTTAGTTTTAAAATACTCAATTCGTAGTTTAGTTTTTTACCCCCTACCGTCTATAAGATATTTAAACCTATTTTACGCTGATGCAGTATGACTCCATTATTAAATTCGTTATTTATTTATTTTTTTAAAAAAAGTGTTATTATCAATGATATGTTGCACTTATTATTAAATGAAAAATAAAATTCAAAATGAAATATAAATTAATAATGAGCGGTGTTCATTATTTTATCTTAAAAAAGCTTCCGTAATATTTTATATTTCATGTTCGATATAATTATTCAGGACCTTTCAAATATTACGTAAGCAGATAATGAAGGGGAGAGTTTGTGGTTTACTTATTTCAACTGACAAGGGGGTTGGAGGGGAATGAGCAATGCTTACGTATGACATTCAAATCCCTTAATTCAGATTTCAAAACAAAAAAAGAAGACAAAAATTCTTTACAGAAATGTAACAAAAAAATTACTCTTGGAAATATTTCAAAGTTGGAATTAAATAACGGGGAAAGAAAGAGAGAAAAACTGAGATCAGAGATCAGAAATTTTGAGTACAGAAGGGGAATACAAACGATTTTTAAAGATTAATCTACTCAAAATTATATAAAATGATGTACGAAGTTGTTGCTTTTATTTGAATTTAATCCTAAAATCAGACTACTACAATAAAAGTCAAATAATAAAATAATAATAGGGGAAGGGATATTGAGACTGCTTTTTTTATAAGCATGAAGAACGTTTATGATTTGCATATTTTTACTAACAAGAGGGAAGCATCGAAATTATTGTCAAAAAAACATGTTTACGTGAGATTTGAACCCCATACTAAACTTTCATGAAACGAAATTAGTTATTTTCAATGATGTGTTGCAATTATACTAAAATAAATGATGAACTACCGTCCTTAATATATATATTTTAGAATATTTGTCAAAAATTAAATAAGAAGATACCTATATTATGATTCACAAATTTATATTTAAACGAGGAAAAAACAAAAACTATATCGAATATTTTAGAGATGAAGACAAGATGAAAAACATAGGGAAAAAATTCTATTGTAACACTTTAAAAGTTTTATTCTCCAATAAAACTATAACTTGTTTCTAACAATCAAATTTCAACTCCTCTCTATTTCCTCTAAATATCAATCAGGTTTTTAAGTTTTCAGCCTAGCCTCTCTTAGCCCTAGCAACAATTTTACCTTGGCCTCAGTTGGGCTCAAAATTGGCTCAATATGGGTCCTATAACGCTGTTTTTCGAAGCTTTGTCGCCAAGGTAAAGAAAAAAGCCATAGTTTAAGTGCCTTGCACTTGAAGTAATGCGATGATTTTAAACTATATATATAATCTTGCCGTGAAGAATTATCTGGACTTTAAAACTGACAAATAATTAAAATATTTTAAAAGTTATTAAACTTTTTTAAAAATTGCCATTTTGGAAACATTATTTTGATATTTTTATTCCCCTTTTCTCAACTATTCTCCAGAATATGGTAATCTTTTGTTTGCTCCTTGCTTAAATATTAATTTGCAACCTCTACTGTGCACATAATTTCGTATTCATTTTTGTCAAAGATTCCAAAAAATATATATGAATTTACGGTATTTGAGAAAATAATAGTGAATGATTTTGAGAGTAGCTTGTAAACTAGAACAATCAGCAGTGAATATAAAAAATATTTTTATGCATTTTTTAATCTATAAAAATAGGTATATTTTAAAGAACATATAATTTATTTCAAGTAAACTTAAATTAAATTTGATAACTTCAAAAACCTTGATACAGAAAGAACTTTTGACGACTTTCCGATCAGCTAGAATCCCGTACTGGACTGATCGTAAAGACACGGCTCCCAGTAAAGCACCGAAGTCAAGCATCACTGGCTGCGGTCAGTGTGCGGGTGGGTGACCACTTGGATCAGTCTGCGTAGGGACCGAGGGTGTGCGGTATTAGTCCTCGTTAAACTGTTCTACCGTAAAGTGCTTGACTTCGCGTGCAGGTCGTTGGGCTACCGAAGCAGGGGTGCCATCCCCTCTGCAGAGGATCAAAATTGTGATGACATGTCTTCGGATCATCCTCAGGGATGTTTCCCAGACCGTCGCCAATAGCCCATTGTGCAGCTCTAGTGCGACGTAAATTAACTACAACAACATCTACTGAGAGGAAAATTAACAAAAACAATGCCTTGATTCCATTTTTTTTTTTTTTTTTTTTTGCAAATTTTTATGAGCCCAGATAATGCAGCATTAGAGTAAGTTTTTAAATATTAAAAATTTAGACCACAAACGCTTTTACTTTTCTTAAAACTGTGGCTTTTCTTGATATTGACGTTTTGCACCGATTTCAGAATAATCATAGAGGGCGCTGGTTAAAGACTAAACTTGACCTGACAGACATGAGTAACTGTTGCATCACATTTATAAAAATAGCGTCATTTTATCATTCGCAAAAGAGCATCATTTCATGCGACTTCAGTTCAGAAAAAAAATAGATAAAAACTTTTACTTTTAATAGTATGTAATAAAAAAGAATTTGTGCTTTAAAAAAATTATTTTTTAATTATAAAGAATTTCTTTAAATTCATCATATACATATTTAAGATTTAGGGGAGAGTGGGGCCATTTGTAGCAGGGTACGATTGTAACAGAGCAAAAATTTCGAGTGTCGAGTTCTAGATTTGGTTCCTAGGTGGCGCACAAGGTGTATTTAATAAATCTACATGCACACCCCTGCTGGCAACCATTTTTATGCACTTTTGAAAGAGTTACATCACAAAAGATATTTTAACGCTACGTAAGTACTTTTTTTGGTATTAGAATATTATATTGTAACAGAGTAATTTTGTTCAAACAAATAAAAATTATTAACCGAATATGTAAGTGGACACCTTAATTAACATTTAAAAAAAAAAGATGATTAGTTTTGTTAATTAACTAGCATTGTTTTTAACGAATGAAGCTGAAACGGCGTCTTGGGGACGATTGTAACAATAAGTAAAGGGACGAATGTAACAGCTGAAAATAAATAATCTTATGTTTACAAACCATTACTTAACTCTTTAAGAACCACCAATAGTTTCCTATACCATTTATATTATGTTGCATGTGCATTATTTTATTTGTCACCTTTCAGAGCGTAAATTAAAATTTTTAACCCCCATAAGTTCAAAGTTTAACCCTTTAGGTCTCTGCTCATTATTATTTTTACTCCTAAAATATCACTACTACTTTGATCAATAAAAAAAGAAATCACAACTATGATAATATGTATAATTAACTATGTTTTAGCTGAATTTATGAACTGTTACAATTGACCCCGTAAGTGGGGACAATTGTAACAAGTGCACGACAGTCAAAAATTGTTAATAACTAATATAATAACATTTAAAATAAGGTATTTTTTTTTTTTTTTCTAGTAGAGGATAGTCTACTTTACTCGTCTGTCAATTAATACTAATAATATATTGGATTTCTTGTTAGTTAAAAATAGTTAAGTAAAAAAGGTTACAATTGACCCCACTCTCCCCTACTCATCATATACTTTTTTCCGTCAAGGAAAATTATCAGAATCTCTGCCGTATTCTTAGTTTTCGCAAATTTTTATGAGCCCAGGTATTGGAGTTAAGTTTTTAAATCTTAAAAAATTTGGCCGAAAGCGCTTTTCATTTTTACAAAGCAGTGGCTTTTCTCCATAATAAGATGTTTTGCACCATTTTCAAAATAAGCGTAGACAGTTCTGGCATTAGATAGGCAAAACTTGACCTAATAGTAATGAGTAACAGTTGCAGACTCACATCAGTTATAAAAATTGCATATTATTCGCAAAAAAGCATCATTTCAAAATACGACGAAGCCTTCGAAAAATAACCATAAGAACATGCACTGAGCGACTAATATTGGGATGTCTAGATTTTTTAATATTGGTCCAATATAGACTGAATAATGAATATGAAACATCGGGGGAATCTGATCTGACAATTCTATATAGGGCCAATATCAGAAAAATAACGGCACTTTGAACCCTTATAGGGCCAAAATTCGTAAATATTAGTAAAATGAGGGCAGAAGTCATTTTTCTACTAAGGATTTGTGAGTGTTTTTAGTTTTTCTTCGATTGAATATTAATTTGGATCTCTAAATACATATACTTTTGCGAAGGATTCTAAAAATATATGTATGTTATGAGTAGCCATTACGGAATTACCAAAATTGGGTCGGCTGTTCAATGACGTTTATAAAATATATGTAACATAAGTAATTCTCTCCCAATGATCTCATGAATAGATTAAAAATGTAAAGCTTTTTGAATAATACGAAACACCGACTTGATTCGTTTCTTTGCCTGTATTATAACTCATTTTATTATTCATTGCTTTAGTAAACCTCCATTGGAGTTGAAAGACCATGAGCCATAAAGACCAGTAAAGGTTGGGGTTACAAAGGATTTAAAATCTAAAATAATCCATTCATTTCTTCCCCCCCACCCTTGCTGACACCTCTTTTAAGAGCCGAAAAACCAACTTTTCTATGTCCAGCACCAGCAACGATTGTGTCAGTTAGAGAACAAACTGTCCGGAACCAAAAGGTCACAATAAATTTCCACACCTATCGCGTCTAAATCTTTTGCTGCATAATGAAGAATACTGGACTAAGCCCTTGTCCAATCCATTCAAAAAACTGGACAAAACAGATGTCTTACTAGAAGGTTGGGTCAAGGGGTAAAATTTCAACAACAACTACAAAAGAAAGCTCTTTGTAATAAAAATGTTGGGAAAAAACGATTTTCTTTTGGGCGAGGCAGTCTTGTATGATCTTTCTTGGAGCAGAGGTCAGTGACACTTGTTGCAACTGGTAAAGTTTAAAAAGATTTATGTGAGATAGGTAGCTTTTAGGAAAGTTATTATTCAGCTCAAAATGCCAATTGAAATCTGTTGTTTTCTAATTCTTAATAATAAAACTGTGCTTTCATTTGTTCAATACGAAATACTTCTCTTAAATCAAAATGATTGTCAAGTTTTTTTTTCTCCCCTTTATCTTTTATAATTTAATGATATTCCGCATTGAGAAGAAAAAAATTATGGTCAAAACTACCAGAATAAGGTAAAATTTACCGTATTTCTGGCTCTCTGGGAAAACCAAAAAGCTCGGAAATTTTTACCGAAGCGTTTTGGTAATGAATTTGGTAAAATTGGCAATAAAATATAATTTTATAATATTTGATAAAATTTGGTAAATGTGATAATATTTAGAAATTTCATCAAGGCAAAAAAATCATTTATGCTGTTGAATATAGTTTTAATTTTTTTTCTTTCTAAATGTGTGGTAATAATTTTAAAAACCAGAATTTCCGGTAAACCGTAACCATATAAACGGAAAAATTACCAAGTGAATAGTTTAAATATCTAATATTTTTATTTTATTAACAGAATTATTATTATTATTTTTTAAAAATTAGAAATGCCACTAGCACACAATACGGTAATTTTACCATAAATTTTTTCTCCGTGCAGTTTGAGTATTTTTGCTTTGCACATTCGGCTTTTTTTATTTGTCTGCTATAGAGAATGGTTAATAACTTTTATTAGAACCAAATAAATTTGTCCAATGAATTATTTTTTAAAGACTCATGCCTAATAATAGACTATTCTCTTTAAAAACAAAATTTTTTTATTTGTACCGAAAAGATAGAAAAATGATTTTTTCTTACTGATATGGCTGTAAATTTTTTTAAAATTTATTATTATATTTATTTTTAACGTCAATACCAATTTTGTGCATTTTCTCTGTATGTTCAGATTTATTGTGTAGGCCACAATTATTTTAAGGGTACATACATAACTACTAGATAATACTCTTCACTTACAAAACTTTTATTTTGAACCACAAGTATAGTAAAGTAATTTTTAATTTAAGAAAAAATATTTCAGTAATTCTTTTTTTTAAATTTGCGTATTGTAACAGATAGTTTACTTTTATTAGTGCAACTTTATTGCAGTACTTTACAATGATTGCCTCATTTAAATAAGTTTTTTTCACAGGTATAAATTTTGAAACGCCGCTTTCTGAATAAAACATAGGCGTAAGTTCCAATGCAATAAAACAATTATTTATTCATCTTTTTTAATATTACTTTTAGTTATTAATTACTATTGATGAAAATAGAATTAATAATGACTTTTTGAATAATTCTTACAAAATTGTAATTCCTACTTTCTTTTCCCAATTTCTGGATACACGTGTCTTAGATTACGAGTGCTTTACAAGTACACTTTTATAAATGACTAATTTGATTCAAGTTAGTAATTTTGAAACACCGCTTTCTGAATAAAACATAGGCGTAAGTTCCAATGCAATAAATCAATTATTTATTCTTCTTTTTTAATATTACTTTTAGTTATTAATTACTATTGATGAAAATAGAATTAATAATGACTTTTTAAACAATTCTTAAAAAATTGTAATTCTTACTTTCTTTTCCAAATTTCTAGATACACGTGTCTTAGATTACGAGTGCTTTACAAGTACACTTTTATAAATGACTAATTTGATTCAAGTTAGTAATTTTGAAACACCGCTTTCTGAATAAAACATAGGCGTAAGTTCCAATGCAATAAAACAATTATTTATTCATCTTTTTTAATATTACTTTTAGTTATTAATTACTATTGATGAAAATAGAATTAATAATGACTTTTTGAATAATTCTTACAAAATTGTAATTCCTATTTTCTTTTCCAAATTTCTAGATACACGTGTCTTAGATTACGAGTGCTTTACAAGTACACTTTTATAAATGACTAATTTGATTCAAGTTAGTAATTTTGAAACACCGCTTTCTGAATAAAACATAGGCGTAAGTTCCAATGCAATAAATCAATTATTTATTCATCTTTTTTAATATTACTTTTAGTTATTAATTACTATTGATGAAAATAGAATTAATAATGACTTTTTGAATAATTCTTACAAAATTGTAATTCCTACTTTCTTTTCCCAATTTCTGGATACACGTGTCTTAGATTACGAGTGCTTTACAAGTACACTTTTATAAATGACTAATTTGATTCAAGTTAGTAATTTTAGTCATCATGTGAGTATTTTAGATCTATATGCAAAATCTCTCTGATATTTTTTGACACATTATATACTTAGTTAATGGGTAATTGTGGAAAGTGAAAAAAGTAAGCAAAGTATAATTCACATTAATTTTAAGATTGTAAATCTTTTAAAGTAAATGGATATCAAATATTTTTTTTTCATTCAGTGTTCACTTTTTAAATTCCAACGACGTTTCTAAAATCGATATTATATTTCAGGCAAACATGTAAAAACACATTCAGTAAATAATAAAGATTTCAAGCGTTAAGAAATAAGCTTTCCGAAATAATTAAAATTTCTAAGGGCATGCTTCCTTACCACTGTTCATTATTTATCATCTAATCAACTTTCTCATTATCACTTTCATAGTATTAGCCTCACTATTTTATTTTAAAGCCGGCGTTGAACAGCTGACCTAATTCAAAGTTAGCCTAAATATTATAATCATCTGTTAATTGTTTCTTTTAATCATTCATCAACGTTTTTTTTTCGTTTTTTTTCCTTTGTTTTTTTCATTTGCTTTGCTCTCTAAATGATCTCTGTCTTTGTTCCTTGAATCATTCATTTTTACGACATAATTCTGTAAATAAAATTACAGTGTATTCATTCATTTATTTATGTTTGAAACAATTTCATTATTATGTAGAAATTCAACCCATTCACTATAATTTTATTTTTACACAGAAGCTTTTCGATTTCTCAATGAATCGGAATTTTAAATAAATAAAATTATTTTTTTAATCAAAACTCAATATTTACTCTCTTTAAATTTCTACAACGATTAATAATTTTTTAATGTTTTATTTATTATTTATTTTTAATATTTCATATATAATATTAATTCATATTAATTGCACTTTATACACAGTTAATATTTAATATTAATTTTCACGTATTTTAAACATACATCGCGCAAAGTTTTGTATCAAAAAATTTTAAATACAGACATAACTACTCTTACCATTTTCCTCAAACTACTTTTTCTTGTTTTTTTCTTTTAAAAAATAAATAGACTATAATGATTTTGCACACCTAGCAAATTTTTTATAGCTCTCACTCAACATTTCAAAGAACTTAGATGAAGAAAAAAATGAGCTTATAAATACAACCTCAAGCAAAGGTTAGATTTTTTTTTTCAACCTTCATCCAAGCATTATAAGGGGAAGGGGCCAAACCTACCAAGCAACATAAGCTGGGGGTTTACTACCCCTCCAACCTGTCAGAAATTCTGATGTCTCAATTTTCGAACCTAACCCCGCCCTGAATTCCACCCCCTTCTCCATTCCACCCCCAAATCACTATGTTGTATGTAGCTGATAGCAGCCGTGATTATTATTGAAGAAGTTATTAGGGGGGTTGAAAATAAACCCCCTTATAGACTTTCTTTTTTTTTTTCTTAAATGGCGCATGAACATGCGAGAAAATTATAGTTTTGGTTTGGTGGAATCAAAGGTTGCTGAAGAGAGATGCTATAATTTGAATTCTAGTACCTGGCCCCAGCTGTATTCCGTTGTTTGGGAATGGTATTATTCTGTTCTTTGTTCCAGTATTCTTTTTGCTTTTCATCAAGCCGACTGACGATCCTAAGTGTGAGAAAAATATTACACAACAACACTGAAAGAAAACGCGTTTTTTTCTTTTCTTTTAAAAACGATCAACTTTGATATAATGTCTTCTTTGACATTCACGCAAAAAAAAAAAAAAAAAAAAAAAAAAAAAAAAAAAAAAAAAGTCGGATCTTAATTTAAAAATTAAGCGAAAGTTTTATTCGTTGAATCGGGAGTTATTCGTAGTGCAAAGCAAAAAGTAGATTTTTTTTTCTTTTTTTTTGCGTTTACTTATAATTTAACTACTCTACAAAAATATTTATAATAGTACACTTTTTCTTTCAGTGCTAAAAATACAGCAAATAATTATGCACTAATTAAATTGAAATTTTTAGAGAAATCTAACCTCGATTTGGGTTTCACGTAAGATTTTTAATTTGTGTTTTCTCGATAACTTTTCTACCTAACAAACTTTTGATGATATAGTATTTATTGTTAGACAGCATAAAACCCTAAAAAAAAAAAAAAAAGGGAGGGGTGGGGATCGCTTTAGTAGCTTAGGACTTGGGAGAAATAGCGTGAAAAAATGATGAGTAGTAAAAAATAAAATTTTTTTGCATCATTTTAAAGAATATTATTTTACATGGCAGAATACAAAATTTGAGCAAAATCGGTTGAATAGTTCCTGAGAGATTGAATTTCAAAAATGTCTGATATTTAAAATTTGATTTCTCAGGAATTATTCAATCGATTTTACTCAAATTTTATATCTTGATATGTAAAATTATATTCGAATTCAAATACCTTGGAACAATGATCACTGACCAAAACAGCATAAAAACAGAAGTAGACAACAGAATTAAAATGGCAAACAAGTGTTTATTTGGACTAAGAAAGCAATTAAGATCAAGCCTAATCAGCCGAAAAACTAAAATTAAAATTTATAAGACTCTTATTCTACCTGTATTGCTCTATGCAAGTGAAACATGGACACTAAACGCAGACACTCAGCGTACTCTCGGTGTTTTTGAAAGGAAAATCCTTAGAAATATTTTTGGTCCAGTACAGGAAAGAGGCTGTTGGCGAATCAGATACAACTTTAAATTATATAGACTCTATGGACAACTACAGATAGTACAGGTCATCCGAAGCAATGGATTAAGATGGCTTGGCCATATCTGGAGAGGTCCAGAAAACAATGCAGTCCGAATCGCCACCTTCAAAAACCCTTCGGGATCTCGGGCTAGAGGAAGACCTCCAACTAGATGGCTGGATGACACTGCTAAAGATCTAAAAGTGTTAAAGATTAACAACTGGAAAAAAGTCGCCATGGACAGGAGGCGTTGGAGGCTAAGTGTGGTTGAGGCAGCCAAGGCCTATAAGGGGCTGTCGTGCTGAAGAAGAAGAGGAAAATTATATTCTTTAAAATTATGCAAAAAACTGTATTTTTTATAATTCAACATTTTTCCGATCATTATTAAATAAAATAATAAATATTTACTAAAAATTATTTTTTGCATTGAATTATCTTTGGACAAACGAATTTTTTCATAGAGTGCAAAAAAATAAATAAATAAATAAATTCGTTTAAAAATTTCTCGAGATATAGCGAAACATAAAATTAACATTAAGGCGTGGGGCGTTTTCCTAACTAAACTATTGGAATCATATTTCTCAGATTGCTGTTCTCCCCTATATCTAAGGGGTCAGAAATCCAAATCCATCGAAAAAAAGGTATGTTTATTTAGAGAAAGAACGATTTCGCGTCTGATTTCATAACTTAAAATAGCATTAGCACTCATTAATTAGCATATTTAGGATATCCCTTAAACCATTAAGATGCAGTCCTAAAACGTGAAGATCCGATCATTAGAGCAAAAGTTATTCAGGATTGTTCAGTTTTTTTTTTTGCGCACTGTACAAGAAATTGTTTTTAATACCAAAGAAATGGTTATTTCAAGAATTTTTAAAAGTAATATAATATTATTCCAATGCATACTAACAGCCTATTTTTTTCTCTCTCTTTTTACTGTTGAAAGAGTTCGTTGAATAGGGATTTTAGACATTTTATCGGAGAAACAGAAAGATTAATGACATTTAAAAAATCATTTTAAATTTTAAATAACTTAAAAAATTTATTAAAATACCCCTCAATTGAAACATGATTCAATTAAACTGATTTGAGCCGTAGTGGCTCAACGTAACGTTTCCAATGTGATAGAGCGCTCAACTGCAAATGAGGTGTGCCTGGTTTGAATCCTAGCGATGGCTGGTCGATACGAATACTGCACTTGACTCGCATCGAACACAGTGCTGGCGTAAATTATCTTCAGTGGTAGAGAAATCATGGGTTAGAGTCCCTTGCCGCCAGGCTAACTTTAGGAGGTTTTCGCAGTTGTTCTTTCCATGTAACGCAAATGCGGGTTAGTTCCATCAAAACTCTCCACGAAGGCAAATATCTGTCAATGCTTGATCTATGAATTCCCTTGTCTTCTGAATTGAGTTCAAAATTACAGGGCTACGGTGGTGAACATTGGTAGTCGTAAATTCAAAATTGGGTTGGCTGTTCAACGACGGTTATAAAATAAAATAAATTTTAACTGATCTAACGTTGAACCGGTTTCTCTGACACCAGACCTTGAAAGTTTAACGAGAGTTAACGCTGTAGTTTAATCATTTCCAAACACTTTATCGATTTATAAATTATTTCTAAGGAGCAATCGAGAAAAAGAAGAAGTAATTACTATCAACATTATTGTCATAACATTAAAACTTAGAAAATTACTCTGCGATATTTATGGCTAATCGTAAGCAGGTTTATTTAAATTAAAATCCCATCAAGTTTATTAGCATATGAACATTGAATTCTTTCACAAAAAGGAAACTGTAGTTAAGTTAATTAACTTAAATAACTCTTTGCATTGTAAAAGCAGATGCAGATAGCCATCAAGTTACTGGGATGGACAGTAGTGATAAGACTTTCGAATTATTATTTATCCTAAATGGGACGTAGACAGCAAAGCTATAATTTACTTTAATGGATGATTTAATACAGCAATTAATTTAATGGATGACTATGACTAACAATGACAGCGAAGCATTATATCTCATAAACACGGGTATGTCGATTAAGTTTAATTGGAAAAATCTGAACGGGTTTTGTTATCTTTCTTTCGAAGTATTTAGCTCCTATTTGAGTTTTTATCTTTTACCAGATTGTATATTCAGCAGACTAAAGCTATTAACATGATTATCTGTCTAAAAATAAATATGGAAAATATGGACACATATCATAACTGATTGCCAAAAAATAATATCCATATTTTACAATACATGATCAATTTTAATAATAAAACTAGAAATGAAGCTTAGTGTATCAACTTATTAGATTGTAATGTAATAATTAATTACTTGGTCTTTAGGACTCGGAAATATTTAAAATGAATCAATAAAACCTGTTTGTTTATGTTACATTGGTCATACGTTTCAGCATCACTTTTTGTATTGCAAAGGTTGAAAATATTGGAAACTTTATGTAGAGCACTCGTTATAGTAATTAGAGAAGTGTTTTTATTAATTCTAATGTACTCCGAGAGCAATTTTCTGTTTATATTTCTATTTATTACAACATGGTAAAGAAGGAAGGTGAGGGGATAGAGCGCTCTCCTCTCAATGAGATGATCCAGGTTCGAATCGCAGCGATAGCTGGTCGATACGATTGCCGCCAGCGACTGCAGAGCTGACGAAAAATATACTCAGTGGTAGACAAATTTTGGGTTAGAGTCCTCGTGTCGTCAGGTTAAACATTTCGCGGTTTTCGTAATTTTTTCTCTCTATGTAATGCAAATGCCGATTAGTTCCATCAAAAAGTCATGCACGAAGGCAAACATTGGTAGTAATAAACTTAAGATTGGGTCCGTTGTTCAACTGCAGTTATATAAAAAGTGCAAAAGTTTGAACACAATACGTTAGACACACGTCGTTATGTTGATCAAAGAGGATTTTATTTATTTATTTACTATAAAGGCGGAAATCTTAAGAACGGCGTAAAAAAAAAAAATTTAAGAAAAAGAATTTTTGAATTTTGATCTAATGAATGGTTTTAAGTACTACAATACAATTTCAACAGTTCAAAGAACTAACCCTAATTATGTTGAAATGTTTGTGCAAACGATATTTAAATTATAAAATCTGATGCAAAAATGTACTTCTTTGGCATAAACATATAAACATGCTTTTTCTTCCCCCTCAAAAGCTGCAATCTGGAAAATGTGAACAGTATGATACGTAGTTTAGACAGTAGAGCAATCGAAATCTGGGGGCCATAATTTTCTTTTTTGAGTATTTCAAAATGTGTTTTGAATTTTTAAAGGTAATCAAATCATTTTTATACACTATTACTATATATATATATATATATATATATATATATATATATATATATATATATATATATATATATATATATATATATATATATATATATATATATATATATACTGCATGAGAAAAAAAGGAGGGTGAAATCCGATGTTTTCCAATCTGTTAGAAAATTATAGCAATTTTAAGTACTTTTTTTCACGTTATTTTTTTGTTTTGTTTCGTAAAAACTATCAGGAGTAGAGAATTGCAATTATGAAAGTATGTAAAAAAAATTTACAAATGGTTCGATCGAATAAAAATATTAAAAATTCGATTTTTAGTTCCAGAATTATCAATTGTTCAACTTGTGGTAAAAAGAAGAAGAAGAAAAAAAAAAAGCATTTTGTTACATCTACTAGAAGCTGGTGTTAAACCCAAGATAAACGTGGTCTTAAGAAAATTGGTTGGCTTGAACTGTTTTGTTTGCTGTACATTTGTATGAATATTTGTATATTAATTTGTATTTATGTGCTGTTTCTTCATTCAATTCACTTTTAGTAGTTATTAAATTGGGCTGTCGCAAGTCCCATTCTCCGAATAATTTCACATTAGGTTATTTTTATGGATATTGCTTTTTCAAAGAACACGTTTTAAGAAAAAATTTTAGATTTCCGAATATTAGGGAGAGAAATTTTTTCCCGCATTTTCTCTTTAAAAAGGAAAGGATAGATATTTTACTTTTTTCCTTTGTACATAAAAAAAAGTGAATTTAATAATTTACCACTCCTATACAGTACCCAATAAATAATTTAATTTTTAAGATAAAATTAATAAGGCAAAAAATTTTTAAAGAACAGATTGTAATTCCCCACAAAAATATGCCCCTTGAGAACACGTGAAATTTTTTTTAAATTTAAAATGAACGTTAAGCCTGAGAGAAGAAAAAATTAAAAAAAATTTTTTTTTCAAGGAGTTTCGAAATTTTAAAATATAAATTAACATTTTCTAAAGCCATGTTTCTGACCTCCAATTTTAGATATCCATGGTAAACTATTTACCACTTTTAATCTGGGCTTCCCTTTGTTAATAACTTCAGTTCTGATGAAAACCGTTTGAATAAAATTGGTCTCAAGTCAAAATTTTTGAAGGTTTTCCCCAGATGGACCAACACAATCTTGATGGTAACATTCAATAATTCCATCATGAATCATTATATTTTTTAATGGTAACCAAGATAAGTAACCATCACCTCAATGTAGGAATTCGAACTGATTTATGATGGCCAAACAAAAGAATAGCAACTTGTTTTGATGGTTTGTTCATGTTGAATCATCACGAATTTCCATCATACTATCTTAGAAATCATATGTTGGAACAATCATGAACAACCACCATCCCAATGTAGGTATTCAGACTTATTTATGATGGTTCAACATAAAAAAAAACCGAAATTGTTCTGATGGTATATTCTTGAGAACCAACAAAAATTCTCATTGAACCACCATAGAAATGTATAGTTGGAGCCATCATGAATCATCATGGATTATTGGCCCATAAGAGTCAAACTTCTCTTGATGGTATTAAAGTAGCATTTCCCATCATGGAATGATGGTAGTTTGGCATATCAAAAACAATGAACACGTAATGAAAAATGTTGGATGATGGTGACCATCAAATGATGCTGGACCATCATGAATCACGCTGAAACCAACATAAACCATCAAAATGTTTTTGATAGAACCATCAAGAATTTCGACTTGGAGTGACCAAATGCCAATTTTAGAAATGATAAAAAAAGTTAGAAATACTTTATTAAAAAGTTGTATATAAAATATATAATTATATATAAGTTATAAATAAGAGTTGTAAAAAGAAAGAGTTATAAATTCCTTTTCCTTATAAATCCTTTTCAGTTGACAGCGTTTATAAAATTCATTTGGTCAATAAAAAGAAATAAAAGTTATTAAGTTTCCTGCTTTTTTATAATACCTAATAAGCGATGGTAAGCATACAATATATAAAATAGCATAAAAATTTTAATTTATTTTATCTAATGAACTAAATAAATTTTTTTCTGACACCAATTTCAATTCCAAAAATCTTATAATTTACTCTTACTAGAAATAAATGGACCATTAAAGGGTTAAAATAAACATAAATTCTGTTTTATGCTAAGTTACATCTTTTATTTGAATTTAAACCTTTAATTCTTAAAATTTGATGATTACTACAGTAAAAGTTTAATCTGTAAAACAAGGAGGTTAGGGTTGCGACTTTTTTACGTTAGCAATGGATGGGGTTTTATGATTAGCTTATTTTTGCTAACAAAGAGAAGTCCAAAATAGCCAAAAACATGCTTACGCTATAAAGGGACGGTCCCTTAAAAACGAATCGGAGAGAACTAAATATTTCGTTAATTTGATTACGGTATTTTAAATGACTATTCAGTCAAATTTTGCCGACTTGAAATTTTTAATTTTGATATAAAGTTTTCCGTGGTATACCCTATTAATCATATTAAAGAGTTTAAAATATTAATAAAAATAAAAATTGTGTTTTTCTCTTTAAAAAAAATATATATGTACCCCTAAATCCCATTACAAATTACTTCAAATCTTTTATCTTTCTCTTGGCTCATTAGTGGCTCCTTACCCCAGGAAAAACAATTCCAACTTGTTAAGTTGACAGATGTTTTTGACGTATCATTAAAAAAGAATTTCCACGGTTCTTACCACAAAACCCGGTAGCGAGTTGTTTTCTGGAAACACTTTTAGAGCGGACATTTTTTTACTTCCTTCCCTCAACAATATTATTAACCCATAACACAGAGAAGGATGAGAAAAAAAAAGGAATTTAACATGTCATCAAGGGAGTCTTCCGGGCGCAGCTGTGTTTTTATTATATTTTCATGAAACTCAATCCGGGAGAAAAAGTCAGAGAAACAGACAGACAAACTCCAAATCTCTTGGGAATTATCAGTATCTGCGACGTGTCTCCTGAAAGATAAGGAAAAAAAGAAAAAAAAAAAAAAAAACATAGAAAAGAAAACGAGGCCAGTCTTTACGACTTTTCAACATACTGGATACGCCAGGAAAAAATTGGCATGGCGTGGTTTGTTTTTCCAAATCCAAGCACTTTGGAATATTTTCTTATGCATGATAAAACAAAACAGTCCGGGACAAAACTTTTGGTATTGTAATTTAAGATGGCTCTGCCTTCGCCATCTTCATTAAATTTTTAATTTGATTTCCTGATATTTTTTTATTGTACTTAACAAACTTTTGTAGTATAGTATTATTTTACAGCACAATACTTTTTAAAAAAGGTTGAAAACAAAGGGGTCGCTTTTGTAGATTAGGAAAAACAGCGTTGGATAATTTTTAAAACTTCTAAGAAATTTTCCTCAAAACTTTAAAACAATAAAATAATGTGGTTTGTTGCTTTAAGTAATTAATTCAAAACAACGCGTGTTTCAGTTTTTACATTTTTTTAAAATCTAATTTTATAACAGTTTAAACGAATGAAAACCGATTTGGATGAAATTTTTTTTTAACATTACCTGTGTAAAAAGAAAGATACTTATCAAAAATTTAAAAACGTGTAACTGTAGACTATTTAACTACCAATCAAAAACAGTTGATTGCAAAATTTTATTAACATAATTTTGTCATAAAAATTAATTGAGAATCTATAATGCCGCACGCTTTATATCTATAATTGTGAATGGGTGGCGGCCTTGTATTTTTCCTGTATCGATAGATATAGCCAAATAGAGTAAATATCTATCATCAATTTATTTCTGAAAATTAAATAAAAAGCATTAAAAGCAGGATTAGAATTTATCCTTTCCGTCTCCACCCCTTCAGCAGATGAGTTCGGTCTTATGTCCATAAGAGCCCGGCATTCCATCATAACCCAAGTGAAAATTATTGATGGTTCCATCAAAGCATTTTGATGGTTTATGTTGGTTTCAGTGCGATTCGTGATGGTCACTATCATCCAACATTTTCCATTAAGCGTTCATGGTTTTTGATATTCCTACAAATTTTCATCCTTCAGTGATGGAAAATGCTACTTTAATACTATGATGGTTAACCATCAAGAGATGTTTGATTCTCATGACCCAACAATCCGTGATGGCCCATGATTGTTCCAAGTATGCATTTCCATGATGGCTTAATGGGAATTCTTGTTGGTTCTCAGTAATATACCAACAAAACAATTTATTTTTTTTAAGTTGGACCACCATAAATCAGTCCGAATTGCTACATTGGAGTGATGGTTACTTATGTTGATTAATATCATAAATGTAATGCTCTTGATGGAATTATTGATGGTTACCATCAAGATTATGTTGGTCCATCAAAGAAAAACCATCAAAAATTTTGATTTAGGAAGACAACAATAAGAAGAGTTTATTATGCTTTTAATAGAGTAAACAGAGAAAAGAGTAATAGTTAAAAAGTTAACGATGAAAAGAGTAAAGCGAAAACATTCAAGGAAAAGGAAAAAAAGAATGACATCGTAACACCTTTTTTTTCTTCTAGATTCTTTTAAAAATCAAACTTTAATGTTCACAAATTAAAAATTACTACTGAAATATAACTCTTTAATGTATTCGAAACGTATAAATTACTAATTGCTGAGTAATTAGAATACAAAAAATGCTTTGCGGTACTTGGCAGAATCTTTTTAGATTTCTTCCTTCAGAAATTAAAGCAATGTGCAATGTGTATATGCAATCAGTATTTTTAAACATACGAGGGTTGCTATTTATATTTCTGGTCTAATAATGAAAAAACAAATATGTATGATCGAAATTGGTTTTATTGTTTTTCAAAATATTCTCCATGATGATCAATAAACTTTTGCATGCGTTTGAACCAATTTTCAAAGCACCTTTTCCAGTCCGATTGAGGTAACTCCAAAACATGCGTTTTGAATGCATCTACCACTTCTTCGGGGGTCGAAAATCGTTGTCCACGTAATTTATTTTTGATGTGTGGGAATAAGAAGAAGTCATTGGGTGCCAAATCAGGGCTGTACGGCGGATAACCCATCAGTTCGATCTTTCGCTCCGTCAGAAATGCCTTTGTTTGAGTCGATGTGTGAGAGCTCGCATTGTCATGATGAAGAATGATTCGCCTGTTCTTCTGCTTTTTTCGAATTTCTCCGATGACTTCTGGCAAACAAATGGTCATGTACCATTCAGAATTGACCGTCCTGCGTTGCTCTAACGCCACTGTTGCCACATGACCGTTAAGCCGAAGAAACAGGCAATCATTTGTTTCGATGTACTTCTTCCTCGAACAACTTTTGTTGGTTTTGCCTCGTCTTGGAAGACCCATACAGTTGATTGCTGTTTTGTTTCCGGCTCATATGCATAGATCCATGATTCGTCACCTGTGTAGATGTTATACACAACCTTTGATGTACCTTGAACGTATTTTTCCAACATTTCCTTGCACAAGCCTTTCTTTGAGCGTTTGTCAGATTATGCGGGATCCAACGCGAAAATTTTTTTTTTTACGCTCAAATGTTCATGCAATATTTTATTGATGCTAGTCATACTAATGTCCAAAGACGCCTCTATCTCACGGTATGTAACATGACGATCTTGCTTTATCAGTTCACGCACAGCATCGATCTTTTCTGGCACAACAACGGATTTTGGACGACCTGCACGGGATTCGCCCTGGATCGAACATCGACCACGATAAAATTCGTTATACCAATTTTTTACAGTGCTGTAGGATGGCGCTTTATCGCTGAATAAATAATTAAGTTCATCGAAGCACTCTTGTCTTGACAATCCACGTCGAAAGTTATGAAAAATAATGGCACGAAAATGTTCACGATTCAATTCCATTTTTTGAAAGAGAAGAACTTTTCAATTTACTGTCAACAACACAAATGAAGCTATAATGGTAAATCGTCTGCTGAATTTATGCTTAAAAATATCAAACTTTCGATTAAAATCGTCTGCGGTCGCCTAGCAACACTTACTGTTGCCAAGGCCAGAAATATAAATAGCAACCCTCGTACAATTACAATATCATGTGTATTAAACTTTTTTCACCAAAAAAAAAAAAAAAAAAAAAAAAAAAAAAAAAACAGAATTATTACTTTTTTAAAAAATATTTTTTTAAAAATAACGTTTTTTTAAAAAAAAGAAGAAAAAAAGAAGCTTTAATTCGCGATTGCAACGAACTATAGGGGGCGTTGTTGTATGTGCCGAATCCCTGCGATTTCCATACGAACAGTCATTCAGTTACACTGGAGATGTCTTTAATGTAGCATTGTAACGTTCCATCTTTATTGTAGCTGATTAAATTTAAAAAAGAAAAATGCTTGTTTTCTTTCTTATGCAAACGAAAACAAAATGGTATCTCTTTTTTTTTAGAGAAGGAACATCCAGAACACATCGGAAAAATATTTGTAAATAAAGAGAAAAAAATAGGTATATTCTTATAAAAGTTCAAACCTAATGCCTGAGAAATAGTTTTACTAAATTTAACGGTATAACATTAAAAGCCCATTTAAATTTTAACGTAAAATAAAGATTGCTTACGAAACAAAACAAAAAAAAGAACTATTCTTTTTTGTCGCCATTTTTTTGTGTTACGAAAATGCGTCTTTGGGACTTGCCAAAAACAAAACAAGATGCAATTTTATTTTTTTAGGAGCGAAATATTTTATGGAGTGAAATATAACGAAAATGTACCAATGTCCATAACATGAAACTTTATCTTAGTAAACGTCCGTTTTGGAAATGTTATTTCATTTTGAATCTTATTTATTAGAGTTCATAATGGCTATAGAATCAGGTGAGAGAAAAGTTTGTTTTGAATCTATGCTAAACTCTATATCGGCCCATTTTCCACCGAAATCCGATTGACTACTTTGATTTTGAACAAAGTGTTTCATTTTAAGTTTTTTTCCAAAAATTTTAAGTGTAGATTGGCGGCACTTAAAAACCTGCCAAATCTGTAGCTGTGGTTAATACGTAAGTACCGAATTTTTCTTCCATACTTTTCTGAATCATATTACTTCAAATATTAGAATATGCAAGAAGTATACATAAACACATAATTTAATACCATTTAATTTTTCAAAAAAAGTATTTTGACAACAATTTTATCAAAAAATTATAAACTAAAAAACGTAAAATAAAGAATTCTTAGGATAAAAACGATTTTAAAAATTCCTCATTTTTCAATAAAAACTTTCGTATTGTTTCTTTTTTTTAATTCTTATAGTATTTAATCAGACGTAAAAAAACCATTTTGTAGAGAACGATCATTAAGTAAGAAAAAAAATTATTTACAAGCAAATTTTTTATTATGAAAATCATAACACTTACCTGATTTATAAGTCCGGAGAAATCCAAAATGATATGTTCTTTGTTTGAAAACTTTATTACCAAATAATATATACATAGTTTATCCCTTCATTACTTTTAGGTAACATACCACACATCAAAATTTTATAATTGTAAGATCTCGATATGAATTTTAATATGTAGCTTAAAAACAGAATAGTTGAATTCTAGTTGAAATTCTTTCAAAACTAAAAAACACTTACCAAGAAAACGATAAAAAAATTTTTTTATAATCAGCACAAAAGATACTTTTTCAAGTAATTCGGATTATTCTTTATTGTTGTTTTCTGAATTATGTAGATACAGAAATATATACTATTTTATGAAGAAGAAGAATATTCTATAACTATTACAGTTCTGTATGGAATTCATTGGAACACATTTATTCATTGGAAAGACGAAAGCAATGTTGACTTCATTTTAACTTGTAATGAATTGAAGACAGAAAAATTATTTTACCGCAATACACACATCTGTAACAGCAAGTGATCATGAAATCATGTTATGTTGTTGGTAATAGAAAGGTAAAAATTATTGAGAAGTTGTTCTTCAAATGCTTGGCGTGTTCTGCTTCAATGTTTGGCATGTTCTGATTAGTTTTTTCAAGAAGTTTTACCTTTTCTTTAGGGAAATTTTGCTTCTTTTTTGATGCTAAGAAAATGGCGTCCGTCATTGCCAATGGTTATGTGGGAACTAATGCACGATATTTACAGTCTCCCCCTAGATGGCGTACTCGAGGGTCTGCGATCGCGAATTGTTCAAGTCGGTTTTCTTTGGCTTTAATTTTCGTCGGAAGCTTTAATTTTCAATTCTGCTTCTGATTCAAATGCTGCTTTCACAATATCTTTAAAAATAATAATAACAATAATAAAAATAAAAAAAATTATAAATTTTTAAAAAAAATTCCCTTTCAATTTTTGAATTGACTATAAGTTTTTGTCCTGCAAAAAAATTATAATTAAGAAAGATACTCTTCATGTGCCTTATTTTAGTTAAAAAAAAAAAAAAAAAAAACTTACAAGTTATATACTAGAAAAACCGATCACTACACATTTCTATAGTTTTACAAATCTCAATATTTTAATACGACAAAATCATGATTCGTGAATTTCGATTTTTTGCTCTTTATTTGTCACCATTTCACAGTTAATCCAAGTTAGTTTTTGATCGTGCTTAGGAACCGTGGGAGGTTTTCGTGGTTTTCCTATCCATGTAACGCAAATGCAGGTTAGTTCCATCAACAAAAAAAAATATAAATAATAGTAATAAATAACACGAAGGCAAATTTTTTCCCAATACTTGATACATGAGTTAGTTCTCTTGTCTTCTGGATTGGGTCCAAAATTACAAGATACGGTGTTGATCACTAATTGCAGTTGATTTACAGTTAATTTACAATTCCGATATTTTTAATATGTTTTAACATGATAATCGAATCGTGCATGTCAAATGAACGCTTTATTTGCTCCGATTTCATCACTTTTAAATATTTTTTCTACTGTCATTGCTGCGCTTTTTTACAGGGTTCCAAAAAATCTTGATACTTTTGATCAGCTGCTATAATGATTTGCTATTTTCGAATCAGGCATTTTAATCATCCCCTTTGGCGTGCTTTATGTTTGCCAACTTCATCGTCAATCCATGTTATTCATGTCCAGAATATATGGTAAGATTTGATAATTTTATCATGTTACCTCAGAGCATGACATTGCTGCGCCTTTTTACAGGGTTCCAAAAATTCTTGATACTTTTAATCAGCTGCTATAATGATTTGCTATTTTCGAATCAGGCATTTTAATCGTCCCCTTTGGCGTGCTTTATGTTTGCCAACTTCATCGTCAATCCATGTTATTCATGTTACCTCAGAACATGACTTTAAAACCATTCATTCGATTAAATTTACTTTTCAGTATTGTATTTTTTACTTAATGAATAAAAATACAATACTGAAATAGAATACTGGTACAATACCGAAAATACAATACTGAAAATAAAAATACAATACTTTGAAATAAGTAAATATTTTGTAATAAGAGCTATTATTTTGAAATTTAGAATTTCTGATAAGCTGGTACCATATGAACTAAAAAACTATCAAATGGTACCACACCGTATATTTTTGTTTTACTGATCAAAATTATGTTGTTTTTTTTCTTTTTAGAATTTTTATTACCATACAGCGCGATAATTTTACCAAAATTTCTTTTCTCCGTGCAATCACAATATTCAGAGTAATTAAAAGTTGTCACAAATCTGCAGCGCCTCTCAATAAAAAATTAAAAAATAAATAAAAATTAAGTAAAAAATTTAAACTTATTTATTTAAAACTTAAAAATAAAAGAAATTGAAAAAAAAGAAAAAAAAAAAAAAAAAAAAGACCAGACCAGAGAACAATTACTATTACCTTTGTATACGATTGAACTAAATAAATTTTATTAACGTATTGAAATGTGTGCCATATGTGCCAAAGTGTTTGGAAGGAAATCATAAACCCCCTTTTTTTGTTATTATTTATCAGTTATAAAACAGTGATTTAATTTAAAAAGGAAAGTTATTTTTTAAAAAAAATATTTATTTTCCATAAAAATACAGTAGCCCGCCTTTAAAAAACCGCGTGATTACAAAAACTTTTCTGATAGGTGCTGCTTTATTGCCAGGGGACTTCTAATAAATTTTCCTACAACCGAATGCTTTTCTTCATTCTTTTCCTTCCTCCCCACTCCAACATTTAGATTATAACTTCATCAGAAAAAGCGATCTAGGGGCGGGTTTATGAACTATAGATATGATTGGTGGAGAAATTCGGATAGACTTAATAAGCCAAATTTGGCGACCAATCTCCAAAAAAGGAAATCTTGTGCAAAGTCTAAGAAACAATTATGCATATTTTGCATTTTATTTTCTATACAATCGGGAGTTTTTTTTTTTTTTTTTTAAATCTATCAGCTTTAATTCTTCTTCATCTTCTCATTATTGGATTTGCGAATGAAAACTCGATTCTTTTCAATATATATATATATATATATATATATATATATATATATATATATATATATATATATATATATATATATATATATATATATTGAATAATATATATATAAGTTTAAAATGAAGATAAAACAAAGGTAAATTACAGACAGATAAAAAAAGGAGGGGGGGGGAAATAATAATAATGACAAACAACTGGGAAAAAAAGAATTAATTAATAAAAAAAAAATTTTTTTTTATTATTATTTTTTATTAATTAATTCTTTTTCTTTTCCCAGTTGTTTGTCATTATTATTATTTCCCCCTCCTTTTTTTATCTGTCTGTAATTTACCTTTGTTTTATCTTCATTTTAAACTTATCTTATGAGTTCTATTTACTTGCAGCTTATGCGCAATAAATGATACTTAATGAATTTCCTAATTGTTTTTCCTAATGTTTTTTTTTTTTTTTTTTTTTTTTTTGTATTTATTTATTTTGCTATATATATATATATATATATATATTCAATATATATATATATATACACACATCCTACTTGCATTGTAATTCAAAAGTTTAAAATTTCAATACAATTTAGGTATTTAATATAGCAAATAACTTTTTGTAACAATATCGCAATTAACTTTATCTCGTAAACTGTTGTGATTATAATTTTAAAATTTAATGAAATTTCTAAAAAAATTTTTTTATGCCAATTAAACTCATAAATAATTATCAAAAATTACATTTTTCTTGAACATTTCAAAGTTTTTTTTTACAATTCAAATACAGAAATTACTTTGGCGCTGAATTTTCATAAAACATATTTTCATACTTTTTTCAATATTTTTGGTCAAAACAAGTAAAAAATATTATATTTAGCATTTTAATAAATTTTTGCTATGAAATACAGTATCAAACACCGATGTCCCTCTTTGAGTAAAAGGTAAAACTTTCAAAACACGGACCACTTCCTAACAATAAATTTTCAATTTCGCTGTTGTTTGCAATTATATAGATTTAATAGACGAGGTTCCTTAATTTACAAAATCAATTATTGATACATTTTTGAATGGAAAAAAAATATATTCTTTTCAAACTAGAAACTACTTCTTTCGGATTCTTATTTTTAGACAAATGTAATTCCAAGAATCTAACAGATATTTTTTAAGTAATTATTGGACTGTTTTTTGTGATTAAAGAATACCAAAATATATTTTTACCTGTAATTAGAGCTTCAGGAAATGAACAAGGAACACCGGTGTACCACCTGCGTCAAATGGTAAAGCCATAAGTTTTGTCTGTCACTTTTGGAATAATAAGGCCAAGTTTAAATGAGGTCAAAATAAGTTACAAAATTATTTAATTTTTTTTTCCTTCTAAACATTACTCTCATATTAACAAACAACTTAATCAGTAGTATCATAATATTTAATGTTAGGTGCACATTAAATCTGTCGGTGCCAAAAAGTTCCCATAACAAATCAATACATATGGGAGTATGGAATTGGAGATTGATCGTTCTCTGGTTCAGGTCAAAATTACGATGTATGGATGAATGAATGGAGCATAATTGGTTCCGCCCTTTAAAACGGGCTGTGACGTGTCTGTGACTGAAGTCGTATTCTTGGCCCCAGATAAAACAAGAAATGTACCCTCTGCCTTAAAAATTCGTTTGATTTCAAACAGGCTTTCTGATTGGCAAGTGGCATAAGTAGCACACACGCACGTAATTTATGTTTTTTAGTTTCATTTTCCTTATTTTTTTCAGGATGTTGATACATTTTAAGTTTTTTTCTCTTATCCATATTTTTATTTTGTTTCTATTTATATATTTTAGTTAAAAGTGCTTCGAATTGAAAATTGATATTTTGCGAACGTTAGAAAATTATACTTTCCCTATATTTTTTCAAATGGCTTTAATATCTTAAATAAATATTAAAACTTTTGACGTAAGCCTTAGTATCTTGGGAGTAAGCTTAATATATATCATGAAGATCATTTTAAAATTTTTTAATATTTTAAGTAAAATTGGAGGATATACTTTCTGGTAGAAATGGAGAGACAAATTAGGACTGAAAAAAAAAGGAAATCTAACAGGCACGCATATGGGCGAATCTCAGGAATCATTAACCTATATGTCTTTCAACTTTTCTTATAAATATATATAACATAATAAGCGAAAATTAATTCTAATAAAATTACAGGAATAACTATGCATTACTAACTTTACGTACAGTTTTGATCGCGAGTAACTTGCTTTTGGCTTTCATTTCTTACTTCAATCCTACATTTGACAACTTTTCATGAGTGTTGCTTAGAGTGTTTAACAGAATTTTTTTATTTTATTTTTTTTTTTTTTTTCAATATGTATTCTGTTTAAAATAAAACTGAAAATTACTAAAAACATAATTTAGTAGCTCAGCTGTACTATCATATTTTCTTGAATGATATTTTTCGCGAATATTGACGCTTGCAAACACTAAAATTTTGTCGCCAAATTTTGGCACGTCAAACCGTAACCATCGAAAATTGAAGGAAAAAAAAAAAAGGTATACAATCCAATTCTGCGAGTTACAAGTTAAAATAATGATACAAGTTTGTTCTACTTTAAATAAGCTTTTGGAATATCACTAACATAAAACTCGAAGAATTGGATTGTATACCTTTTTTTAAAAAATTTTCGATGGTTACGGCTTGACGTGTGGTTTGAAGTTTGAAGACATATAGGTTAATGATTCCTGAGATTCGCCCATATATCTATTTGATTTGTTTATTTATTTGATGCACTTAATTTATTATATTGTATTGTATTGTACTATACTGTACTACAATATATTATATTATATTATGTTATGTTATGTTATGTTATGTTATGTTATGTTATGTTATGTTATGTTATGTTATGTTATGTTATGTTATGTTATGTTATGTTATGTTATGTTATGTTATGTTATGTTATGTTATGTTATGTTATGTTATGTTATGTTATGTTATGTTATATTATATTATATTATATTATATTATATTATATTATATTATATTATATTATATTATATTATATTATATTATATTATATTATATTATATTATATTATATTATATTATATTATATTATATTATATTATATTATATTATAGGAACGTTCCGATGCTTTCGTTAGACATTTAAATCTCCTTATTTTCAAAATTTTCTTAAAAGAAAAATAATGCGTAAGCTCTATTTGTTAAAGTCTTGAACCACAAGAATAGACAATTTTATGACAAAAAGAATATATAAAAACATAGCAAAGTAATCATTCGAAAGTGATACGCTTCAAGGACGAACTTAAAAACTCAAAGGCATTTTTTTTTTCAATCATCCTTTACAAATAACAGAAGTCTTCTGTTTTTTTTAATTTTTTTTACTGTCATCTTCACTCAAGCTTCACAATGTGTTAGAGAGGTGTTACACATTAGGGAACTCTTCCATATTATGCACCTTTTTCTGTTGTTAACATGCGTAAATATTTTGTAAGGTGTAAATTATATAAATAGTATTTCGTATTCTGCATAAATTTATATTTACTTCATTTGTGTCTTTCTTTACATAATAATACGTCCGGCATTTTATATACTTTTTAGCAAATTATTTTAATTATTCCTTTTCTGCAACTGGTTCAAAAGTTCAGTTATGAGAGAAATTTCGAATAAAATTTTTGTTAATGTTATTAGATTTGTTTTTTTGTTTTTTTTTTTTTTTTTCCCGAGGGGTTTTACAAACAATGAAATTTTAAAATTAGTCATTTATATTGTGTTGCTGAAGTAATATAAATAATTATTTCTATCAATAATTTAAAACAATACACCAGTATCGGTGAACAATTGCAGTTAAGTGAGAGCATTAGAAATTTAGCTATATTATATTTCACATAATCGGCGTTGAGCAGCCGATTTGATTCTGAGTTAGCAACTATCAATGTTCAAATCCGTAGTCTTGTAATTTTGAACCTAATCCAGAAAACAAGGGAACTCCTGGATGGAGTATAAGGACAATTAAGCCTAGTGGAAGACTTTTTGATGGAATTAACCCACATTTGAGTTATACATGGAGAGGAAAATGATGAAAATCTCCCATGGGGGAATTCGATGGCAAGGGATTCTAACCCATGATCCATCTACAAATGACGATATTTTACGTCAATACTGTGATTGGTGAGAGCCGAAGACTAAAATTCGTATCAAACAGTCACCTCTGAAATTCAAACCTAGGGCACCTCATTGAGAGGCGAATGCTCTATCCTCTGAGACATTGCTGATCAAATTATAGGCATAGATATAAATTCTGCAATTTTATTGCAATTTTCCACAGAAATATAAAGCGTGAAGTTAACACTCTATATCCCAGAGTACAAGTCGACCCCACATTTTTAACTTGGAAATGGTGGATTTATGTGTATTTGGTGTATCAGTCACCTTCGAATTTATATTTGTGAAAGAAATATATAAATAAATTAAAGGTTTACGAAACTCTGGCATCGAAAGGTCAGCAAAAAAATTTTTTTTTAATGATTTAAATAAATAATCAAGGATTATTTCTACGAAGCTTTTATTATAAGAAAATAATTTATGTATCAATTAATATGAGCTCTTCAGAGCTCGTGCCAAATTTTTCTCTCTCAATCTCCTTTAATGAAGTCTTGAACTTGTTCTGATTCTGATGGTATCTTGATATTTGGTCAATGATAAGTTTTCAAAAAATAGACGTTATGAGAAAAATACTTTTCAAAAAAATGTATTCATTAAATTTCGAAAATGACATTTTGTTGGAATAGGAAGTCGAATCATTTGTAGAATGGAATACTTGTAATGACTTAAGATAAGCTTATTGTGCAAAATCTTTTATTATAGATTAATATAAGTTTTGTTGTTATTTTTTAATAATAACATTACTTTTACTATGCTTATATTTGTTTTGTAAGAGTAATATTTCGAAAAAGAAAATTTTACGCCTTAATCTCTAAGTCTTCTCAAATATAATTGCGATTTAAGGGTTCGAAAAGTTGACTTAGGCTCCATTAAATATGTTAAAATTAAGGTTTCGTTCAATGAAAATAAGAGGAATTTCAAGCTTTTAGTATGAAATTTCAGTTTTATGAAAATTTTAAACAGCAATTTAAAACAATAGAACTTAAATTGTTGAATAACTCTTTTAAGAGGCCCTTCAGGCCGGGATAGCCTGGTCGGTAGGGCGCTGGGCCCATGTCCTAGAGTTCCTGGGTTCGAACCCCGCCGGCCGAAGACTCCCCGTGTAGTAAAGTGACTGATGCACGTTAAATCTGTCGAGTCGCAAAAGTCCTCCATGTTCCCATAACAAATCAACACCTCTGGGGGTACTGGATTGGAGATCGATCGTTCTCTGATTCAGGTCAAAATTATGATCTATGGATGTATGAATGGGTCTGCCCTATAAACGGGTGCGACGTATGGTGTGGCAGAAGTCGAATTCTTGGCCATAGATGGCGCCACTGGAAAACAAGAACAATTGCACCCCCTCTGCCTAAACAGGCATACGTCAACAACAACAACAAGAGGCCCTTCCTCTCCATTTCCAATTATGCTGCGAATTCTCTTTATTTAATTTTCACAAATTAACTGATGAGAAATATTTATTCCATTTGACGGTATCTTTCGCTTCATATAGAAGCTTCATATTGCCATCCGATCACAATTTGAGATATAAATCATGTGGTATTTTAGATTATCTACTAAGTGTTTCTGTCAAAATTATGCCAATACAATTCTACAATAAACAATTTTTGATAGGTAGTTTAAATTGTATACAGTTGCATGCCTTTAGATTTTTGATAAGTATCTTTTGCTTTCATGCAATTAACGTCAAAGAAATACTTTAGTGTCATCCAAATCAGTTTTCATCAGTTTAAACTGTAATAAAATTCGAATTTTAAAAAAAAATCTAAAAACTGAGAAACGTGTAGTTATAAATTACTTACTCAAAACTACAAATTGCATCATTTTATTGTTTTACAGTTTTAAGGAAAATTTCTTAGAAGAAATTATCAAGATTTATTTCTCTTAATTTATTAAAGCAACTTCTCTTTTCCTACTTTTTTTTAAAAGCTTTTTTGCTGTCTAATAGCAAATCATCAAAAGTTTGTGAAGTAGAAAAAATAAAAATTAAAAATTTTACATTAAATCCAAGGCCAAGATGGCGAGAGTAGAGACCTCTTAAAACAAATACAATTTTGCCATTAGCTCTTTGAGGGAACATTGTAACTTAACACCATATATAGTTTTTACAATTTTGTTTTGGTTTTCGCAATAAATATTAAAATAAATGAGAACTAAAAATATGAAAGTTTATATTCGAAAACTAGATTTTTATGAACACGTCTATAAAATTATTTTGATGAAACACATGCTCCATTTGAAAATTTGTTCAACAAGAAGTACGACATAAAAAGAGGTTTAATTGCAAATTAACATTGTAATAAGTATTGTAATTTAACACCTTTTGCAGTTTTTACAATTCTGCTTTGGTTTTCTCAATAAATATTAAAATAAAATCTAAAAGAATAAAATAAATATTTATAAAAAATTTAAATGAAAACTAAAAATATGAAAGTTTATATCCGAAAACTAGATCTTTATGAACACGTCTATAAAATTATTATGATTAAACAAATTTTCCAATTGAAAATTTGTACAACGAGAAGTACAACACAACAAGAAGTTTAATCGAGTTCTAACACTTTTTTCAGTGAAATACGTTACACTTGGTGGTTTTTATAAATAATATATTTAAAAAAAAATAAAAAAATAACTGGTTTATTCAACTCTAATATTTACTTAACAAAATAAATTTCGAAATAAAAAAAAATAATATATATGTATTTATCTAGCCAATTCGTACATGTATTTTTTTCTTAATTTACTCAAAAGGTTTTTTTATAGAAACGAGTAGATTTTCAGCCACAAAAGGGCTGTTCAAATATTTATTTAACTTTTAAAAGTTTCATAAATATTATTTCGTGAAGTGATTTGAGAATAGTTTATTTTTGCTGAAATGGGGTTTATGGTGCGTTTTAAATCAATCAATTTTACTTAATTTATTATTTTTTGTATTCTTTTTTTTTTTTTTTTTTTTTTTTTTTTTTTTAAATGTTTGTTGCGTGAAATTTTTTTTTTTTTACTGATCTTGGTTGGATGTTTTCACGTCGCTGATAAATCTTTTCTGTCAGTTTTTCAAATTTCAAGCTACAGTTTTTTATTCTTTAAATGATATTTTTAGGATATTTTTCTATTGTTCGAAATGTACATATTTAAAAACGTTATATATAACAGGGGGTCGTATAAATGTTACGACGAACTTCAAGGTGAGTTAGGTCACACCATCACGATTAAAACTGCAGAAGAACCTACACCCGCTAATGTCATCATACGCCACTAGAGGCTCTTTTCTATTATGAACTGTTTCTTCACGAACAGGTGATAATAAAGAAGAGCCCCCAGCGGCGTTTGCGCGCACATTTTCGGGCATAGGTTCATATGCAATTTTAATCCTAATGATATGCCCTAAGTCAGCTAAAAGTTTATCGTAGCATTTATCCGACCCCCTGTTATATATAACGTTTTTAATCTTGCACATTTAGACTAAAAATAGATTAAAAATATTATTTTAGAAGAAATCTATAGCTTTAGGGGCAAAGCTAATTTTAGATATGATTTTCCCACACCCGAATTAGGTAAGATCAAGAATTTGTATAAAAGCATCAAAATTGTTTCCCCCTGTGTGTAATCATACAGAACAATCAGTACCACACATTTTTGATAAAGGGTGCCCTATGTAAAGCTCGACCAGCAAAGATTAGTTTTGATTTACATTTAAATTAAGTTTCGGTTTTTAGTTTATATTTACATTTCTTGGATTAACAAGAAAATAATAGATGCGATTGCAGAAATAACAGTTACAAACAATAATAAGTTACATTTACTTTTTTAAATAAATTTTATGCAAAATTATGTCCAGTTAAAATATGCAATTAAAATAATGAATATGATACAATTATGTAAAATTTTAACGCAACATTAGGAATTAACTTTTTTGATACGAGTTTAAGATACAAAATTGTAGGTGAAGTTGCAAAGGTAAATTTAAAAAAAAAAATGGTCAGGCTTAAACTTTATCCCGAAAGAATCAGTAACTTATCTGTTGACCCAAATCTGTATTTGAAAAAAAATGGAATCTTGTAATATTTAATTTTGATGTAACTATCAGTTTATTGTTTAAAACAGAAATTGTTGCGTCGGAATCCTAAGGGTTGGTGAGCGAATTCAGATATTGATAAAATCTGTTTTTGAATAAATATTTAGGTAAAGGTACTATGTATATTAATATAAGTAACATAAATATATATATACCCAAATTCAGAGCCGCGGATGGCTCAGGGGATCGAGCGTTCGCCTTCCAATGAGGTGAACCGGGTTCGATTCCCAGCTATGGCTGGTCGATATGAATCCCTACTCGCACTGGCTACAGTGCTGACGTAAAATTATTCTCAGTGGTAAACGGTAAATATCCATTTGCCGTCAGGCTAACCGTGGGAGTTTCTCGTGGTCTTCCTCTCCGTGTAAAGCAAATGCGGGTTATTTCCATCAAAAAGTCTTCCTCGAAGCAAAATTTCTCGTAATACTTGATCCAGGAGTTCCCTTATCTTCTGGATTAGGCTCAAAATTACATGGCTACGGAGTTGAACATTGGTAGTCGTAAACCCAAAAATCGGGTAGCCTGTTCAATGACGGCTATAAAATAAAATAAAATAGTATACTAAAATTCGGGCTTATTGTTGGAACCATGGAAGAATATGTTTTGTTAGAATCTTCAATTTTGAGAAAAAGTACTATTTTTGAGAATAGACTGCTCGCAATGACACCGAGTGGTATAAAAATCATAAAAAATACTTTTAAAACGGCAAGAAAAAGAATTAAAACCGTTTTTTAGAAGTAGATCAGCACAAATAATCTAGATAAAAAATTAATTAAAAGGGGTTCAATGAATGAATTAAATTAAATAAAACTTCATTATGAATTAAAAATAAGATGTGTGGTCGAAAAACGTGATTTCCCTTATTTAAAACAGTATATGGGTGATTCTCGTGAAACATGACAATTCGGACCAAAAAATTTCTTCAAATTTAAAGTCGTCAAAATAATCTAAAATTTTTTTGTATACTTCTTTAGTTACACTTATTAATATCTTACAGACAGCTGTGTAGTTTATTGACATTTGCTCGGGAAAAAAATTAATAAAATTGAAATTCACCAAATCTTGAATGCCAGGAAAATGACATATTAGCTTAGAAGTTTAAAAGACAGTCATTTTAAGTCAACAATAAGTAACTTAATTTAAGCCTTTATGTTAGATGGACCATAAATTGCTTAAATTAATTCTTTTTGTCCACTGTAGAAGGAATCAAAAAAAATTTTTGTTCCTGATATGTACAGAATAAAATTGTGGATAATAATCAATCATTAAATAAATAAATAAATTTGATTACATCCAAGCATATTACAATCATACATAAACTTGGTATTAGGTTAATATTTGCTTTCCTTCCTTACAGTATTAGCAGTTTGGCATTTATAAGCCAGGAAAATGACAGCCAGGATAATGACAAATTCGCCATTTTATAGCATAAAACTTTACTTTAATTAAATATTTTAGCCTAAGACGTTTATATTCTGTAGAAAACAACAGGATTTCTTAAAATAACTCTGATAAATCTATGTAGTTTATGTTATTAATGGTTTCAAGAAGCCAGGAAAATGACAACACAAAAACCTACTCACCATGAAAAATTTTTTGAAATAGATTTTGAACCAGAAAATTGGTTATTTATTCATGCAACAAGACATGTTCATATAGGAGGGTATCTAATCAATCTATTAACATAAGATATTGATTGCTGGCTCTATCTATTTTGGTTATAAACCACTAACTAAAAGTAGCCAGGAAAATGACAGATTTTCTTGGGACAAACAAATTATTGACAGAAAAAATTAATTTAAACGAAGTTTTTGTAAATAATTCCCTCTGCGTATATTCTAGAAATGCTTACACCGGTTGAGATAAAAAAAATAAGATATTGAAAAATTTATAGGAGGTTTTGAAGCTAGTTATTATTGGAAACATTGTTTGGGACATGCCAGGAAAATGACATTTTGAAGTTCAAAAGAATTTTTTAACTATACAAAACAGTCAATGCTAGTGCAAAGTTATTTTAAAATGCTAACAGCAATATTATTAATTAATTTTTTTTTAAAAAAAGTTCTTTTAGCATTATAGTATTAGATCTTGGAGCAAGGGACAGTGAATTGTCATATTTCGTGAGAATCACCCATATATTTTTTTTGTTATTGTTTTTCTCGAAGACTTTTTGTTATCTATGACTATTAGTTTTCTTCTTCCTCCCTTTTCTTCAAATTTGCTATTTTTTTATCTAAAGTTAAAAATGTTACATAATTACAACTTTTTTTAATAATTTTTTTTAAAATATTTTTTCTGTATGTATCGTATTTCTTCTTACAAATATTGTTTAAAATAAAACCTTAAGTTACAATTTCTCTACCTTAAGAAATTAAGTATTAAAATTTAAAACAAAAAGATTCAAATTTAATTTTGTATTAAAATTAAATTTGTATCTTTATGTACAAAGCTACAAATGCAGTAATAAAGTTATATATGTAGTTATAAGCTTTATACATAAAGTTATAAATTATTCAAGTTTCTGTCTAAACTCTGAACTCTTCAAGTTATGAAATTACAAGCTCATAATGATTATCTCAATCGTTGCTTTCTTTTCTTCTTCGATTATTTATGTTTATTTTATCCTTCCTTCGAAATTTTTTCTTTTACTAACTAATAATTATTCAACCAAAAATGTAAAGTCTTAAATTTTATTGTATTACTTTTCAACCTCTGTAAGGAGTGAATCAAACAATGCCAGAAAAACTACAAAAGCATCGACTTCTTTCAACAAAACAATTTTTTCTGGTCAGCAAAGCATGGAACGTCCTATCGATTATAAAGTTATAAATTTATTTTTATTGTAAATATAGTTATAAATTTTATACCTAAAGTAAAAAAGTATTTTAGTTTACATCTAAAACCTTTCGTTTTAATTTCGCATGTTCATAATAATTATCGTATTTGTAATAATTATCGTATCTTCGCATGCTCATAATAATTATCGTTTTTTTTTTTTTTTTTTTTTTTTTTTTTTTTTTTTTTTCCTTCTATTTGAGTCTATTTAATTCTTTTTTCAAAATTCTATATATTTGCTAATTATGAATTTATCTCAAATCTGAAGTTTTATATTTTATCAAAAGTTAAAAGTTAAGTCCTTCAAAATTTCATCATAATTTTCCTATACTGAGTATTATTTAAAGTATTTTCCCATAGTCTTTATTTTCTCAGACAAATGCAGTAAATGCCTATGCTACTGTATTACTTTTCAACCTCTGTAAGGAGTGAATCAAACAATGCCAGAAAAACTACAAAAGCATCGACTTCTTTCAACAAAACGATTTTTTCTGGTCAGCAAAGCATGGAAAATTGTAAAAACCCCATGCATTTGCAGATACAAAAGATTTTTAAATAAATTACATTAGGACTGGACGTGCGAACACGCCTTCTCCGATTTCGATTCAGTTAGTCAAAAGGTTGAAAAGAACACAAAATGTATCTTGCTTTATTTTAAACTTCCTTGCAAGAAAGCATTCCACGCCCCACAGGTGTGTTATATCCGTGCAACCTCAAAACGCCGGAGGACTCCGAGACCCCCATCTTCAAGATAAACACGTTAATCGTCGAGTAGCCAAAAGCTCTTGAATAGTTTTCACCATTTAGTTCTTTTGTAAGAAATCTTCTGATGGTAACTGATCGAAGACGCCATGAATGACAAATCTCTAGGTACTGTCAGCAGGGGGTGTGAAAGGGTTCGACTAGTAAAGAAAAGAAAACTGGAACTTAAAAGCCAAATTTTGTATATTCCCTCAGACAGTTTTGGCAGCTTTCACACAGCGCATATATCATAAGGCGAAATTGGCTGACAAAAAACGTTTAAAAATTCCATCAAAATGTAAAAAATAGTATTTGGAAACTGAAGCAAGGTACTTCAAGTAAACTTCTGAAAAACGATAGCATCTTTATTCTGATAAGAAGGTGGTTCGCAGTGTGGGACGTTTTCACATATCCCGTAAAATGTAGGCCTTTCGGTACATCAATATTAAAATTAATAAATCGAATTTGTCATTTTTGACAATTTCATTGTGTCTTGTACCTTTAAAACGTCTAAAAAATATGCTTTTTAAGCAAAGAATATTGCTCTTTTTTTAGATGTAAGTATTCCTGACTTACAAAGCTTTCGAAGATTTATGGCATTTCCTGTGAATTGAAGCACTTATTAATGAGAATTCTTTTAAACACTGCGATTATTATTTTTTTTTTCTAAAACATTTGATAAATAAACATTTGAGGATATTCAAAAACAATATTTTTTACTCCGAAATTTATTTTATTTAATTTTATATTTTTGCTATTTTTATAAATTTATAATAAGGCTAACATATTTACCTTACTGATTCAAATACATAGGCCTAAACAGGTTTTAATTCTTTTTGGTGTATGTTGTCCGCCATTGATTTAGTCCATAAGTATGAAAAAGTTAAAAATCAATAACTGAAATAAGATTTTTTTCTTTTCTCTCTTAGACTAATGTTTAGTTCGTGCGATTCTTCATACTTAGCAATAAAATTTAAAGCTTTCAGAGATCAGAGAGACCTAGAATAAATTACGAAAGAAAAGAAGCATTTTTAAACACCCTACGCTAGAAAATCAAGCAATTAGCTTGTAACTTGTATAGATTACTTCGGTTGTTATTTTTAATAACTGCATAAAGTTTTGTAAACTTAGAGTCAATATTCATAGAGATATGGACATTTTTATAAAAAAAAATTTCGTATAACGTTTTTCCATTATAACTTTATAGATATACAATGGAGTTAAACAAGTTAGTTAAGTGGAGTTAAGATTCATTACAAAATTTTCGATCTAGAATTTCAAAAAAACAAAAAATAAATAAATAAATAAATAAATAAAAAAACGTTAAAAGCTGAGTACGTTATGAGTATTTAAGCTAGTTCTTTTATAATGCGCATGCACTGAAAAAATTAAAAAAAAAATTTTTCATAATTTTGTGGTGAATCGTATTTGGCAACTAATAAAAAAATTTTTTTTGAATATCTTAAAAAGTTTCAAGCAATTTTCTAAGTAGTATTTGTACTTTTCAAAAGAAAGCTCAAGGAACAATCCGGGGTTTTTCAGAAATTTTATTTTGTAAAATAAGACAGAATTTAAAAAAAATTATAATACTTTACAATAATAATCCGGAAACTAGACTTTAATAGCATAGAGAATGAAAACATGCACAAGAAAACATATTTTTTTGGGGGGTGATCCCCCACAAATTCGGTCTTCTATATAATAAATCTTATTTAATAGTACAAGACGGTATTTGTGGATAACCCCTTATCATTTTTTTTAAGGTACCAGAACTATTTAGGAAATTGCTTGAAACTTTTTACACTTTTAAGATATTCAAATAAAGTTTTTACCATTATTTGTCAAATACGATTTCCGACAAAATTATGTAAAAACATTTTTAAATTTTTTCTGCGCATGAACAGTATAAAAGAACTAGCTTATAATATACACATATCTTGCGCAGTTTTTAACGAATTTCCTTAAAATTTTAAATCAATAATTTCGTAATTAATCGTAAATTTCTCCAAAAATTTTGTTTAATTCCATTGAATATTTATGAAGTTATATATAAAAATAAAAAAAAACGCAAGGCGAAAAAATTAATTTTTTATAAAAATGTCCATAAAACTTTACTCTAGATTTATGAAACTTCATGCAGTTTCTAAAAATAAAAATTAAAGTAATAGATACAAGTTTCAAGCTTTCTTCTTGATTTTCTGGCTAGGGTGATCGAAAATATTTGTTTTCTTTTGTAAGTTTTATTGTAGGTTTTCCAAACCTCTGAAAGCTTTCAATATTATTGCTAATTATGAAAAATCGCATGAGCTAAACAACTCTAAAGTTATAAAATAATCCTTTAAGAATTTCTTGAGAAATTTAAAAAAATGTAAAAAAGTGTATTTTCCATTATAGTAGGGTAGTTTGCATATACATATGACAAGACAACAACAAACAAGAGTGATAAGATAATTTCTATTTGGTGATAGGTCATATAAAAAGATAACTTATATTGGATGCTTATGTGAAACATTTAGACCAACAGAAGTTTAAATCAAAAAACGAAAACTTTTTTCAATCACATAAAATGAAAATTCATTTCATGTTAAGAACCATATTTGGGCAATCTGTAAAAAAAAGTTATAATAATTTGCCATTAAAATGTATTAAGAAACATCGTGTTCAAGAAATTTCATTTATAAAAAATAAAAAATAAAAAATGACTTCGATATTTCTTTTTTAAAAATCAGATTTACATAGCTCAATATTGCATGTATCATTTGAGAAAATTTTTTTTAAAGCATAAGCTACTCCTATGGCTGAGTAAGATGGGTGATTTTGCATTGACAGACTATTTGCATGAAATAGGTTTTTCCTAACTATGTATTTTTTTTAAAACGGTGTTTTTTCCATCATCAGAGTAACTTTAAACGAAATTTACAAATTTATCCAGCTTGTTAGCAAAAGTCTTCAAACTACTTTGAATTATTAAATATTCAATACCTTAGAATTACAGTTATCTATTCACTACTAAATAATTGGAATTAAACATATGTAAAATGTATTTAAAAGCATAAATTTTTTTAGCTGAATTTTTGAGTGAATGAAACTCTTTCTGTTTTATTTACTTCAAAGTTTGACTTAAAGTTTAGTTATTTTACAAATTTACTTATTTTTCAAAACAATCAATGATTCTATAAAAATAAAATAAAAACTATAAGTTAAGAAAAAAATATGAAATAAGTTTTTAAAAAAACATTTTTAAGGAATCACAGTAAATTTTTTAAAAAAATCATCGCATTTAAAGTTTTCTGAAGAGCAACGACTTATAAAATAGTTCAAGGTTTTCACGACCATATGCTTATAATTAAAGCCTCTTTTTTATTTTAATGCGCTTCATGCTGGAAAAGGAACAAACAGGTAAATTATCTTGGCGCCCGTCTTGGCGTCTGAGAAGAAAAGGGGCGTTTTCGGCAACCCTGGGTGAAATCTTTCTTTTATATCAACAGGGTGAGGGAAGGAAACCTTGAGGAAACAAATGAAAGAAATCTCCGAGCAGACGACATCTGGGAGTGCCGGAAAGATGTGGAATTTTTAAGGATGCCCGATCTTCATTTCTGCATGGCCGGTCCACTTTTTTTCTTGATCTGGTGGCTCGCGATCTTCATAACTTCCGTTGTGGCAGCTGGAGCTAATTCCATACCAGAGCACGGCGAAGATTGTGAAATAGCACAAACTAAATGTTCCTACAGAGCAAATTGCTACCATGCTTTACATAGCTACATGGTGGATTGCGCGGATGTCCTTGCCGGTCGCACAACTCGATGTACTTATGCCTGCAAGCGAGCTCTTATCTCTCTGACAAGTTCTGAAGCTGGACAAACACTCGCCAATTGCTATTGCGGCAACAATGAATTCTGTCTTCGTAGCAAAGAAAGAATCGAAGTGTGCCGACCGGAAGTTAGCCACGCGACAGCTGATAACACTGTTGTATCCTGTTCTGTAGCTAAATGGATTTGCGCTGCTGATCCGTTGTGCTCTACAGCTCTTGACTACTACCACAGACTCTGCAGATCTATGTTCCATGGACGCAAATGTACTCCTCGTTGCAACAACAGCCTCGCTATATTAGACAGGCAGGAGAAAGCCGGGAAATTGAGAGATTGCTATTGCGATGGTAGTGAAGAGTTTCCCTGTGTCAGTATCAAGCAGAACACTCAATTGCTGTGTTACGGACAAGAATGGGTCAATAACGAACTACATAATCCTGTTACAACGGAAGAGACATTGCCTAGTTGCAGCAACAGGTTATCTTCCTGTATTCTTGGTTACTGTTTTCTGGTGTTTATGGTGTTTATGCTGAACCATAGGACTAGTGGTGAAGAGCGAAACACAAGTTCTTCTCTAGAAAATAGAAAGCCCATTTCTCAAGCAACGTCCTGCTCAATAAAAAACTTAAAACTAGCTTTTGATTGTGACAGACAGTGGCCATGGTGGTGGACATCAGAGCAACATGTTACTTGAGGTAAGAAAATAATCTCTTTTTTTTGTGAATTATTTAAAGTTAAATTTTTGTAAATTCTAAATTCTGATGTAGTATTTGCTTAAACTTTACTCTACCACTTTTTACTTATACTCACTTTAAAAATTTCTGGAACAATTTACGGTAAAAAGTACTGGCACGTTAGGTGCATCATACGTAAAATGCATTTTTCAGAAAAATTCATGATTAGAGTGATTTCATAGTAAATACTGCTATATAAAAATTAAGATACATCATGTTCTATGTCCCATAAAATTTTACAATATAAACAGATTTTACGGTAAAAAGTATCGGCACCCAAAGAGTCGGTATTTTTCACTGTGTGGAAATAGCGATAGATTATTAAATTGTAGTTATCATTACTTTTCGCATGCAGTACTTTTAGTGCTAGGTTTTTCGATAGATATTGTATGTGTTTTATTGATTACAACCTAAACAATATTATTTGTTTATATATTACCCATCACAACTTTTCTTCTGTTTTCTGTTGATTTATTGTTTTAAATCCTATAATCCTAATTTTTTTTTTAAATTCTTAAATTAAAACTTTGAGGGTAAACTTCTTTCCTTTGAAATGCCTTTATTGAAAAAATAATTCATGTGCACTTTTTCAATTTAAAAAGCTTAAGCAATTTTTTTATTATTATTGTTTATTTTTTCAGTATATTTGCATTTGTAGCAAAAAATTTTATCTCAATAGCCCATTAATTAAACATGCCTTTTTTTCTTAAAATTTGATTTCAACTTTCGCGAACAGATTATATCGATAATATTTCTATCATAATAGCAGTTTAACATCCTGAGAAAAAATTATTTTAAGATCTTACATACTCTATTAGCTCTTATACTTAAATCGCTGCAAATCTGAACGATGCACTATTATGATCCATTGAAAATCAATTAATTTTGACATGCTGACTAAAAAATTCTTGGTGAAATATGTTTTTTTTTTTAAAGAATTTCTCGTTTAAGAAATGATAACTTGATATTATTTTCAAGCCATGATGACAGATCATAAAAATTGGCTGGATTCTTCTAAATTTTCTAAGAAAGATTCCTTTATTACCAATTCAAGGAACTAATTTTCGTGGAAAGATATCCTGTTTTCATTTTACTTCTGAGAAAAAGAGCGAAATAAGACATCTTTCCCAACAACGTGTTCTTGTTCCACTGTATCCAAATACACACGTTGGTGAAATTCGACACCACACTTCGAAATAAGTGACAGACCCCTTCCCGGGAGTGCCATGATTACGTGGGGGCTAAAAAAGGGACTCTCCAATTGAAAAGAAGCTGAAGATGGGGGAGAAGGAAACTTGTGGGGTGTCTTTTCCAAGCATTGAAATGATACTATGGTTTTCATGGTCCAAAAGAACTTCTTTCACTAATCTTTTGTGTGGATTCTGCATTAGCTCCTTATTCATTTTTTTGCCCATAGACTTTCGTGAGTAACTTAGCCATAATCTTTATTTTATGTCACCCTGAATACATTGGTTTTGGTTTAATCTCTCTCGGCCTCTTTGAAGATTAAAAAAGCGGCTATTAGATGGCCTATTTAAAATATAAATGGACTTGAAATGTTCTGCAAAAAGATGGGCATCAGTTCTAGCCTCAAAGAAATAAAGTTATTTTTGTTTCTTTGAGAATTTTTTTTTTTTTGCGAGTTGGGTTTATTGAAAAGAACGTTTATCGTTCTATTGATTTAACAAGCATATTGATGTAAAGAATACCAACGATCATGCAATGCAAATGTTTAAATTAATTGAAGTTACTTATAAATAGTCGCAATCGCAATGGTTAAAATCGATAAATATTTTCTTTCAGTTATGACTAAAGACCTAAACAAAGATTATGTTAGCCTAACTTATTCTTCATACAATGTTTCATTTTATAAATATTGTAAATAGCGTTTTGCAAATACGCTTTTTGGTAACAAATTATACATCAGTCAGAGATTATAAATAGTGCATCATTTGAATTAGTTAATTTTTAATACACATTCTTAAAAAATGTAAGTAAGTTTTTTTCTATATTTAATCAGGGCTGGACAGAAAGACAAAAATCAAATATAATTGTACGAAAGCACAAAAATTCCATTTTTTTAGTCTTTTCTTTATTCAACTGAACTTCCGAACGTAGGAAAGAAGAATTATGTTGAAAAATTTCATTACCTTTAATATTATAATTATCCACTAAAAAGTTCCGTAAACCACAACATTGTTCCTAAATTTATGTTTATTCCATTATCTGTACAACGCTTACGCATAAAATTTGGCAAAATTACAGGTAATACAAAGATGCGAGAGTGGAAAATCGTTTAAATAGATAACAATGTATTTTATTCAACTTAAAAACTAAATATATCTAAATACAAATTATATTAGTATAATTCAAACTTCAATAAATGTTTACCATCATGTAACCCGAAATCGTTCGTAAATGCTTTAAGTATTTCATAATTTACTTTTATAGCCATTTTTCACAAGCTTAAAAACAATTTTGCTTAAAATATAACACTGGTAAAATATGGTTAATAATAAAATAGGTAAATATTTCCAATTATTATATATTAAATAAGGCCTCATGAACGAATATTGTAGTTATACTTTGCGCTGTATAAAACAGAATTTTATGAGGTTTTAATGATATTTCTTAAATTCTTTTCATATTATTTTAATTGAAGAGCTTTTGTATTTTATATGAAGAATAGCTCAACAATAATGAGAGAAAAAGTTCACGGTGAGGACTTTTTACATCATTATAAACCATTTGAGTAATGTTTAAAAAAGAAGGAGAAAAAAAATTAACAACAGTATTTCGAGTTTTTAATAACATGGGGTCCCGTTTGCCTTATCAGAAATCAGACTTTTATTTAAAGCTTGGGGAAGAAAAAAAGCATAAATATTTGAAAGTCTATTCTTGAAATACTGTCAATATTATATTCATGTGTAATCTTAAACCATCTTAAATATTTGGCTAATTTTCTTTCTTTAAAAAATATTAAATAGTCATAAATAATTTTTATTAAGCTGATTTAACGTATTTCTTGTTCTAAATTGGAAGCTATTTAAATTACAATGATTACTTACAAAACTCTTACGTCATTAGCAACTTCTTGTTTATCTCTATAGTGCTATACTTATTTCCCCCGGCATTTGAACGAAGATTAATGACAAAATTTATATTTGCGTCAAAAGCACTTATAAAATTGTGCAGCATAAAAGTGTTTGAAGATAGAGAGGCACCCAGATTCTAGTCTGAAGACAAAAACTTTTATAATGGGAGCGAAAACGGAAAAAACACAGACCACTTATCTAATTTTTGGAGCTAAATTGATATCCTTTCAGCATCTTCATTTGCGTTATCTCCCAATGCTGTTTAGGCCCCCATTTTACCCCGATGAACATGCACTTAGGGGTACAACAAGGGAGCTCGGTCATTATTTTTTCTAAATTTTGGAAGCCCACTTCAATTATACTACGGAAGAAAAAAAAAAAGATTTTCGCGTTTTCAAGCAATATTAGTACACCATTCCATCTATTCCTACTGAACAACATAAAAACTGTTGCTTCGTGGTTATTAAAATACGGGAAAACTCTGAGTTTATTTTTTAAGAAAATAATTCCGTCCAGCTTCTTCATTATTTACAATCTATTGTAAAATTTCTAATTTTAAACTTTAGTTATTCAATTGGACGAACCATGACGCATATTGTGCAATGAATTATTTATTTTACAACTATACGTCGCAAGCTGAGCACAGTTATTTTCATTCATATAGAGTTTAAATAATTCTTTGTGATAGCAAGAATAGTATTTAAAAATTAAAAAAACTCTTTATACGCTTTACATAACTTAAAATGTTGTAAAGTTTCTAGAATACTTTACAAGTAAAAAAAAAAAAAAAAAAAAAAAAAAAAAAAAAAAAAAAAAGAGATGAATCACGTGATCTCTATACAAGAGTGAATACAGATTTACAAACAGTATTGCTGCAGATTGATTCTTATGATAGTTAGGAAAGTAAATATTAAAGATATTATTTACGTTGTTCCGTAGTTTCCTTTTGTCTTAATATTTTAATTAATTATTTACGTTGTTCATTAATTCCCTTTTGTAGAAATAATTCAATTTATTATTTACATTGTTCATTAGTTCCCTTTTGACCTTATATTTTAAGTTATTATTAACATTGCTCATTAGTTACCTTTTGTTCTAATATTTAAAATAATTACTTACGTTGTTCATTAGTTCCTTTTTGTCCTAATATTTTAAACTTTTCAAGTATCCTATTTGGTGTTAATTTATAATTAATTTCATAAATTTATTAACTCAAACAATTATCATAAACTTTTTCAAAGAGTTTCGAACTACCTAAAAGTAAATCGATAACAGCTATTATTCATATGATAGCTCAGCTCTTATGATATGCCAAGTAGCATCATAATACAGGTTTTAAATTTGCCTTATACCAGGAAGTGATACCTTTTTTTAATTGTTTTCGCCCCGACTGTTTTGGATTTTCAAATTACAAGTAAACAGACAAGTTTTCAAATTCAACATCTGTTTTTTGAATTGCGGTTGATAAGTAACAAGTGTGAAGATGTTTTCTGATCTCAAGAAATTGCAAGCGCAAGATTAACTTTTAATATTTTTTTAAGTTGACAAAAAAGTTTTTGCGTAAGTTCTTTTCCATTTTGTCATAAAGAAATTATTTTGGAATAAACTAACGTAACATTTCAATATTCAGCATCTGTTTTCTTGAATTTTGATTGATAAATAACAGACGTGAAGAGATTATCTGGTCTCAAGAATTTAAACTTTGATTCGTCGTAAATCGTGCATTAAATTATAGTGGAGGTAATTAAAAACCAAAATGCTAAAGCAAAACTTTCTGTTGATGATAATCTTGCCTATAGATAAACACTTCATTGAATGATAAGTTCTGTCATCCCGGCCTCTTTCACTCTTTATGGTATCTATTCTGAAAGCTTGATAACCTCCCTCTTCTTTTTATTTTAATTTCAAAATATTTATTATTGTACATTATTTACATTTCTATTTTCAATGCAATCAAGCAATTAATTTTAACTCAACAATAATACTTCAGAATTAAGAGTAACTCAAACAATAAATTTCTAAAACTATAGAATTTTTATACTTCAAAACCCGATTTAATTGTATTTGTAATTAAAAACGTAATCATATAAGCAATATATAGGAAGGGCTTTCTTAAATGATTTGTAAATTAAACGCTTATACGGCTTAAGAGGACGCTAAACTACGGGGGAAACTTTTCGTCGCAAATTCGCTTTCACCTCCATTACTAACTTAAAATTTAAAATAAAGAAAAAGTGAATTCAAGCGAACCTAGAGTAAGTCATGAAGTTTCAGTAGCTGATTTTTTTTTTCTTTTCTTTTCTTTTTAAATATAAAAATGCAAACAAATATTGTAAGATTACTTCTCTATTGCGTAATCCTGATCTCATAATTTATTTTCATTTTAATATTTAAAATATTATATATATATATATATATACATATATGTATATATACATATATGTATATATACATATATGTATATATACATATATGTATATATACATATATGTTCGTTTATGATATGAAAAAAGTATACACATTTAGTATCGCAAATTGATATTGAGCTAGGAGAAAATATTAACGATATTGAACTATAACATCATTATTAAGCAAGGTGGGACTGAAAAGAAACTCCTTCAAGTTTCCTCGGGTAATCAAGCTGCATTTATGTTTTACATACAGCTTTCTTCATTACTGATTTAACAGATTTCGATTACGTTTCGGTTAATTAATATTAATAATATGTATTTTTTCCCCCCTTCATTTTTGATTAGGATTTTAAAAATCTTTTTTTAGGTCGTTAAAGAACAGTCTGTTAATTTATTTTCAAATTTTTGTTAACATTTACAGTTAGTTATTTCAAGTAATGATTAAAAATTAGCGAGCAGCACCGAATCTCTTTATTCAATTGTACTTTTTAGAATAAATATTTTATTGAGACCCCGACTCTCATCGTAACCATGTTCCTAGCGTTATATTCAATTAAAAATTAATTATAGAAAAAAACTAGATGTTGCGTTTTGATCCGTAAAAGAAAAGGGGCGTGTTTGAAAGAAATGCACATCAGATGAAGTGAGAGACGGAATCCTTTGAAAAAAATCATTAAGTGCCGGAAAGGGGTGGGGATCTCAAAGGTAAGAAAGAAATTATTTATATTTTGCTTCTTTTTTCATTACAAATGTTCGACTTCTGTCTCAATTTGTAGTCGCGAAACCATACGGTTGACTGGTGAAGTGTGATTCGGATAGTTTCTGATGCTTTTCTGAATCCTTTTATCGTCACGGTGCGATGTATATATATATATATATATATATATATATGTAATTTTTCTTTTTTTTTTCTTTAAATAGTAAAAAAAAAATTGCTTCCATAATTTTTAGTGTTAGATTAGTTCGATATTATTTCTTTCCGAGAAAGGTGGAATGTTTCATTGCATGACAGTTAATCCCAAATTTTTATTAATTTTTATTTATTTTTATGTTTATAAATTGGTTTCATTCCTTCCATATACTCTTTTATTTGCAAGCTAACATGAAAATAATTATATTTAAAGATGCTCTTTGTAGAACGAAATAAAAATGGTCGGTTTATTAAAAAATTATTTTTACACATGTGTTGATTTAATTATTTAGAACTTCTTATCAGAGTATTGCCGATGAGAGCTAAATAAGTAATAACTTTATCTGTAGATTAACATATTATCTGAACGTCTAATAGTGTTGAAATCTATATCGGCCATGTGTTCAATATATAATGCTTATCTGTGTTGATAAAGTTTGAATTATAAGATTCATAATCGCCATCTGGTTTAATGATTAAGTTTATCCTAGTTCTATGACTTTGTTGACTTGTCATTAGTAAAAACGACTTCAATAATAACGACGCATGTAATCAGATGGAACTCCCAGTTTTAAAGCAGCACTTTTCTTTAATGCTTTTTCTTCGGATGCAGAGATATTTATAAATAGTTTTAAATAGATTTTATAATTTTTAAAGTTGTTTGTAAAGAAAATATAGCTAAATTATTTTTTTTAATTCGAAATTGACCTTTATCTATTTTTAAAAAATCCAACTTTTCAATATTGAAACAATAAAATTTTTGACTGGCCCAAGTCTTAGAGCAACTCTTCTTTTGTTCGATAAAAACTATAAAAAACTTCAGTTCTTTTTATCAAATCCTTTTAAGGTTTACCAATAAAAACCTCAATAAGAAAATCTTTTTCCCCCTATTTTTATATTTTTTTAGAAGTAAATTTATTTTTTGTGGTATATATTTTGGGAGAAATCATGCAAGTTTAATTTGAGTCAGCGAAAGATAAGTGTCTTTTTTTTTGGGGGGGGGGAGGCGCAATAAGGTTGATTCAAAAATATTTCTTGCAGTTTACTTTGAAATTACTGTATTTTCTTTCTTTCTTTTTGAAAAGTTTATTTATTTATTTTTATTGATTATTTAGTTTAAAGTTCTGAAAACTTGCTTTAAAATATTTATCTATATCGACTTAATCTTAAATTGGTATTAACATATTATCTAAATTTAATTAAAGATATTTTCAAAAACCACTAGCGATAAATTGTTCCAGGTTTTAGCGCTAGTAATGTAATATTTAGAATAACTGGAACTTCTTACCCAAAACCAATTCTTTTTTTCAATATCTCTAAGCCTCTTATCCCCAAGAATGATTGATTTTTGTCAGTCATGGTTTTGGCCCATACATTCATATCTGACCATTCCAATCTATCTTCATACTGTCCACCCACTCAACATGCCCAAATTCGATACACGCGTTGCTTATTTTCGATAATGAATTTGCTGAAAGGAGATTTTAACTCTGGCAAAGCGGATGTAATAAAGGAGTTGCTGTTCTGAGTGTAGAAATTGTCGCTAAAGAGGGCATGATCGGTGTCATATGTCGCCAAATTCTTAAGCAACTTCGAACATTTCGTCTCCTCTGCTGTGGAGGAAAGATGCATCGCTTTCTGAACTGATGAGAGTGCTAAAGAAAGAAACTTTTTGATGGGGTAAATAAATCAGCGTGGAATGAACGTCGTTCCTGGCGCCAAGGGAGCGTATTCGAGATTCTTAAATTCCAGCTAGCGTTCAAATACATATTCTGTTCATGCGTTTGTTTAGATAATAGTGTTAACTTAAATGTAAGAAAAACACAATGCATTATTTGCTACTTTAAACTATGAATAAAATTAACTTTTTAAAAATCTAAAAGACAAACGTTTAGTTTTAAATGACTTATTCAAAACCACAAATTGTATCATTTTATAACTTTAAAGTTTTGAAGAAAGTTTCGTAGAAGTTCGAATAACTATTTAGCGCTATTTCTCCTAATATGTTAAAGCGACCTTATTAAATTCTACTTTTTTTTTCTTCTTCTGAAAGGTATTGTGCTGTCTAAGAATACTAAATCATAAAAATTTTGCATAGTACCAAACAATATTAAGAAAACACAACTTTAAAATTTAACCTAAAACTAACCGAGGGTATGCACTTTTCTGATAGCCTTTTCGGATAATTTTACTATATTTTTAATGTTTTCAAAGTGATGGTGGAATTATCCTATTATTTTAGAGTGGATTTATTTGATAGGAAAATACATAATTTAATAAAGAATAAGGATAATTCTAAAATTATTTATTTATTTGATGGTTCATATTTTAATATGGCTCTTTCTTGATAACTAATGTGAGATAGTAGTCATATTTTTAAACGTCTAAGAATAATATTGATAAGGAAATATTAGTAAAATCATCTATGTAGGTTCATTTCATGCAATATTTTGTAATTTATTACATTTAATAGAAAATGAAATGTGCATACAGAAGTATATAATTTGACAATAGATATTTTTATCTGGCTTCACAATATTATCTGAAGCTGGGTAACACTCAGTTGTAGGGTTAATTCAATGAATTTTTATTATGAGAAATAATAAGAAATGTAATGTATTTGCTGAAATATACATTTCTTTAATTAATTTAAAATATAAAAAAATTCTTCTGGGGGGGGGATAGATCAGAAAATCGCAAAACCATATTATTGATTCCAGTTACGCTTAAAGAATGGTAATAATAATACTATCTGTATTGTAGTAATAGGTACTGTGGTATCAGGTACATATATTGTGCAGTGATTGGATTTTTATGGTATTGCATCCGAAAAGGATTAAGTACCACACAGAATTAGCATTACATTAAAAGTATGTTATACATTTTACAGAAATCAATTAAAAATACCAATAATGATTAGAGTATGTTAGAGAACAATTTAATCTAATAAATAGAGCAGCATTCTACTAATTTTCACTGGCTCCCTTGTAAGTGCCTCGTATACAGAAGCTGTGGATGAGAATCCAAAACCTTAATTTTTCCTCCCACCGTTTTTTCATCTTCTCATTTTTTTTATTTTAACAATCTGTTTTGTAACCATTTTTCCTCCCACCGTTTTTTCATCTTCTCATTTTTTTTAAAAACAATCTGTTTTGTAACCATTTTTCCTCCCCTCCATCTAATCCAATTTTTCCCCATCGCATCTGGTTTTTATTTATTTATTTATTTTTTTACAAGAATCACGCCTACATCTGCTGCTCACCCCAAGATTTCATGTCTTGGCAAAAAAGAAAAGAAAAAGATTATATCTCATTAGCTGGCTGTCAGTCATCTTAGCTTAATCATCTGTAACGAGTGTTAATTTATGGCATGCACTGTGATGAATTGCTTCGAAGACAAAAGTAGTTACCTATATGTCTTTTAGACCTTAGGCCAATGAAAAGCGTCGCAAAACGCTTGTTGAAGGGAAAAAAAGTTAGGAAAACTCAAACAGAAAGGAAACAAATTGAAGAGTAGAAAAAACAGCAAAAAAGTTGAAAATCAAAACGGTATTGTAGTTAGTAGAGTACGTTTTATAACTGTACCTATTATCAGATCACAGCGATATTTTGTTTGGGGCGATGTTTTGTTGCAAAACAGCTGTGGTGTTTCATGCGGCAGCCTCATTTCAAGATGTAAAATTTTTTCAATGAAAAACATAGAGCCGCGATGGCTCAGGGGATAGAGCGTTCGCCTTCCAATGAGGCGAACCGGGTTCGAATCCCAGTCGATACGAATTCCGCATCCGGCTTGCACTGACCACAGTGCTGAAGTGAAATATCCTCAGTGGTAGACGGATCATGGGTTAGAGTCCCCTTGCCGTCAGGCTAACCGTGGGAGGTTCTCGTGGTCTTCCTCTCCATGTAACGCAAATGTGGGTTAGCTCCATCAAAAAGTCCTCCACGAAGGCAAATTTCTCCCAATACTCGATCCAGGAGTTCCCTTGTCTTCTGGATTGGGTTCAAAATTACAAGGCTACGGAGTTGAACATTAGTAGCCGTAAACCCATTAAGTTGGGTCGGCTGTTCAACGACGGTTATAAAATAAAATGAAAAACATAGAGCCGCGATGGCTCAGGGGATAGAGCGTTCGCCTTCCAATGAGGCGAGCCGGGTTCGAATCCCAGTCGATACGAATTCCGCATCCGGCTTGCACTGACCACAGTGCTGACGTGAAATATCCTCAGTGGTAGACGGATCATGGGTTTGAGTCCCCTTGCCGTCAGGCTAACCGTGGGAGGTTCTCGTGGTCTTCCTCTCCATGTAACGCAAATGCGGGTTAGCTCCATCAAAAAGTCCTCCACGAAGGCAAATTTCTCCCAATACTCGATCCAGGAGTTCCCTTGTCTTCTGGATTGGGTTCATAATTACAAGGCTACGGAGTTGAACATTAGTAGCCGTAAACCCATTAAGTTGGGTCGGCTGTTCAACGACGGTTATAAAATAAAATAAAATGAAAAACATAAAACTACCCACCAAGCGTTTTTTACAAGCAACACAGCTTATATTTTATCTTATTTTATTACCGTCGATGAACAGCCTACCAAATTTTTAGGGTTTACGACTTCTAATGTTCAACTCCGTTGATTTGTAATTTTGAACCCAATCAAAAAGACAAGGGAACTCTTGGATTAAGAATTGGGAGAAATTTGCCTTCATGGAGGACTTTTTAATGGAACTAACCCGCAATAGCGTTACAAGGAGAGGAAAACCACGAAAAGCTCCCAAGGTTAGCCTGACTGCAAGGGAATTCTAGCTCATGATCCATCTACCACTGAGGATATTTTAAGTCAGCACTGTGGTCGGTGCAAACCGGATGCGAAATTCGTATTCGAACTCAGTTCACCTCATTAAAAGGCAAACGCTTTATCCCCTGAGCCATCACGGCTCACGCAACTTAGATTCTCCTTAATTCCCTCTTAGTTTTAAAACTAGCTTTAGTTTGTAATTTCAGGACTACGCTTCTTTTCTGTTAACTGTCTTTTCCCGCATGGGTTTTCGCTGACATTCAATGATAAATAATGCTTTTGGAAATCAATGTTGTTTTAATCTAAATAAAACATTAAAAAAAAATTAGTCGTAATTGTTATTGCAATATTGTGATTTAGTAATTAATTTATTTTTGGAAAACAAAAATATAAGGAAAAACTTGTTCCACGCCATTTCTGTATGTAGAAAAGAAAAACAATGAGGTATATATTCAATTAACTCTCTATCTCCCCACACATTTCCATTTTAAAAAATGTCTGTGAAAAGTGCTATTATATAAAATCAAAGATAGTATTATTTTAAAAAGGTTTAGGAGTAATTACTTTTTTGGCATAAAATGACGTACATAAAGTTTCGTTGCACAACAAAGATTAATAATCAATCAAAATTTGCTACTTACTGTTAGTAAATTTACTTTCTTTCAATAGCCTGGTCAAGGCTTGAACTAGGTGCTCACAGCCCACAAATGTTTTTAGCAACGTAAATTTTACTCAGTACTCCTGAAAAAAAAAAAAATTTCCTAATTACCGAGGACGTTTTATAACAAATTCCATTTCCAGTTTCATACCGATGTTTTAATTCAAAATATTTTTTAAAAATTATCTTAAAAAAATAACTGTAATAAATTTAAAGAACTGGATTAGTTATAAAGAGGGCAGCGTTTTTGTTTTAAGCCTGTATCGCATTAATATTAAATTCGAGGACCCTAGTTCTGGTGACCTCCCTTTATAGAACTCGTGTGGATAAATAGTGCTAAGTTATCTTGCAAGAATCAGCTATGTATCACTTTAATCTTTTATCATCATCTCTGTTTCACTCTGATGGATTGAATTGGGCAGGTGTGTTTTCGCATCTGCTCATAGTGGATCTATTATTTATATTTGTTTCCATTGTTTAATTTAAGATCACAAATTAGGAAATTAGCAAATGCCGAAGAATTATTTATTCTTTTTTTCCAGGCTGTTAGATCATCACTATTTTAAACACGTATATATTTTTTTGGTAATTATTTACCCTCACGCGAGCAGTATTTGGGGAAATAAAAAATATTCTGTTAGAAAAATTATTGAATTAATAGGAGTATTATAACTATAAGGCATACAAACATTGAGCTGACTACTCTGTATTTTATTTATTGCTAACAGCATAGCTCAACGGGTATTAAGTGACCCTGGTACAAATCCCGATTTCAGTTGGTTAATTTCTATGCTACCTTCTTTCACCGATTACCAAATTAGTTGGTGTTCGACGCATCGAATAACAGGAAAAAGAAGCAAATATATAATTAATTTTTTTTAACTTAACAACGCCGGACGAGATAACTCGACTCTCAGGAATATTGGCTATGCTCTATCAGGGGTTGCGACAGTCTGGACAAAATTTAAAAAGTGGTGACAAAGATTTCATTAAAATATCGTAAATTTCACATCCTTTAATTTCGCATCAGTTTCAGGAATGCAACACAAATATTTAATTTTCAAATATTTTTGATTGGTGGTAATTAGTTACAACATTTTGATATTTTACTACCAGTTTATGAATTTTTGTGGAAAATGGTAAACCTGTCTATTACTGAATATGGTTATTGATTGCTATTGATTATTATTTTTTAAAGTAAAATTAACAAGTTTTAAAGAAATTAGTATTTTGTTTCAATTTTAATGCTGCGGCGGAGCTCCAAGCGCTCGTTGAGCCCAAATTTAGCGATATCTTTTTTATTTTTCCTCCACTGAGCAGTTTATGCTCGCTACGTCGGACTACTAAATTGATCCTTGCTGAGGCCTTCTCTTTCCAAGGAGGAGTTTGGTGATTGCTCTATTCCTTGAGTCACCGCGTTTCATACGTTATTGATTATTGAAATGTAATTCAATAAATGTAATAAAAATTTCTCGCATTATATATATATATATATGAAGAATGAGGAAAAGAACTGTCTCTCATTCCTTCTTCTGCCGCCATCATTCCAGCGCCACAACTTCCCCCGCTCCACCACCATTCCTTTTTTTAATCGAAAGAAACAGTCTTCGTTTGTTATTGAAAGAGGGAACTTCATAGCCCAGCCGGGGCTGATGTTTGTGTAAACGGATCAGGCGGCCCATATTCTTGTTTATACCAACAGGGAAGACGGCCCATATTTTTCAACTTTCATAATTTTTCTAAACATTTTATCTTTCATCATATATGTAAATTCACTTTATTATTAAATATTTCAATCATAGAAAAAACTGTTCATTCCTCAAAAACGCCACAAAATTATGGGGGCTAATTTTTCTAAGTATTTGTTACGATTTGAGTCACTGGTTTTACATTCAATTATGTGAAAAATGCCAATAGATTTATTTATAGATTTATTATACTATTGCATTTTACTATAAAATAGATTATTATATTGCCAAAAAAATTTTTATCCCGTTAATATTTACTTCTTCAATTCCCCTTTTCCTCTTTCTGAAAATTAAAAAATAAACCCTATCATTTGTTCAAAACTGCAAACTATATATAAAAAAAAAAAATCCGTTGATACGATTCCATTCATGGAAGAAAAAGAGTTTTTGTGTTTAAGTAAATTGAAGCAGATAAATATCTTGGACTTAGTGAAAATAATATACTTTTCATAATAATAAACATTAGTACAAAAACACTGACCGAGTATTAGTAGGAAGACTGGTTATAGTTAGAGGAAAATTTTTCTAAGCATGTCATTAAATGAGATTTTTGATCTGTCAGTATAAAATAATATTTTCTATTACTTGAACATCTGATTTCTTATTCCTTATCTTGTTGTTCCATTCATCAAGGAAATTATCCTCATTCACTCCAAATCTCTCCTTTAAATCAAAAAGTTTTAGTCTGTATTTGTTTAGTTGTTTAGTCTCATTAAAAAGAAAGAAAAAAAAGAAAGAACACGTACTGTATAACATGTCTAAAATATTTAATATATTTTTCTATGTTTTCTGAAAACAAAGTAGAGTAAAATAACATTCTCAATTTTGTGAATATCATGTTTTTGATCTGCATTTATTTTTAGTCTTATCACACAATGTTTTGCGTGTTTTATTTTATTAAATATAAAGTTTTCAAAGTAAAATAAATAAATAAATAAAATTTTGGTTTTGAGAATACGTTTTGAATAATTAGGGAATTTCATATTTCGATTTTTAATTTCCAATCCTAAACTTTTTGGCATAAAAGCGACCTTCCCATAAGCGTTTCACTTAAATTTACTTTTAAATATTATTTTTTAATGAATCATCAGGTATAAAAATTCTATCACCAGTCATAAAAGTGAAAAGAAAGAAATTTAAAAAAAAAAAAACATAATTATTTTTCGATATAAATTTTAAATAAAAGTTTCAAAATGTATACTAGAATTTCATACATTATATTTTAGCTGTGAAAGCGATTTTGTAAACTGTAATGATACAAAACAACTGAACTATACAGTTCTGATAAGTTTTTCTAAGTTAATATCTCAAGCGTTGCCTGAATAAAATAATTTCAATATAACGGAATTCTCTTCCCATTAAAAATATATTTACTGGGATTTAGCCTAGCTTTCAACAGCTCAACACTTTCAATAGAAGGGATTAGCAACCCCTTTCCTTTCAGAAACATTTTGAATGTGAAAGCATTTTGGTCACGTGCCCATGAAGGTGTTAACCTTTATGCACGTGCCTGACCCCAGAGGGTCCATCCATTCTCACGTGTGAGGTAGCTGGCATAAGTCTTGAATGTTAACTTGAAAATTAAAAGATTTTTCCCTGTGCGTTATTTTGTCATTAGAAATATTAACACACTAAAATTCAACTTTTCTCACCATGTTTTGATGACTATAACATTTCCATAATGCCATTATCATGTATAGAGTAGTTGCTAATATCGTGAATAAAGTCTTGAATTTAGAATGTTATATTGAAAATAAAAAAAAGTTTTTTATGCGGCGCGTTATTTTTTCTTTTCGAAAACAACAATAGATATTACTTATTATTACAATTTTCTGATCATAATAATTACATTTTCATGCATTAGAAATAGTTGATTGTCTTGAATTTAGGTTGTCAATCTGTAAATGAAATCGGGGTGGTCGCTGTGCTTTATTTTTTTTTTTTTTCCGCCTCGCAATAGAAAATTAAATAACAATATTTCTTTTGATTGCAATTTTTTTAAAGATTTTAAGACCTTTTTTTTATTAATTTATTTTTTGTCCTCCATTGAGAAATCAAATTTAATGCATACACTTGTTTATCTTCATTGAGTACTTGCAACTCGAGAGGAAGAATGCGTGATTTTGCCCAAACATATGATTTAAATAATGTCCGTAATTTTCCATTGCGTAATTTATTCTATATTTTTGCAAGTTTATTGTTCGTCACAAACTTATAATTTAAAAGTTATTTTCGTTGTTAGATTCATTAAATTAACATTTTAGTTCATTTGTTTTGGTGTCTGTTAATGACGGTTAACAAATTAAGCTTCTCAAATTAAAAATATAAACTAAAATCGAAAAATTTCTTAAAATTGTGTTTTACAATAAACGATAATATGAAATATCACAGCACTGATTCTAGAATATTTAGACAATTCGTTTTCAAATAACTAAATATTAGTTTTTATTTTTGGGAATTTTCAAAAAAAATTAAATAAAATAATTCTTTTTTTACCTATTGTCATTAATATATAGCTCTTTAAATTTCCATTAAGATAATAAAATCATATAATTGTTAGAATTGAATATTACTATTGCATGTTTGACTGGAGGAAAATCCTTAAACGGTCGCCACAGGTGGCGATCAAGTAAGTTAGATGGCAAGCGAAACCTGATGGAGGCAGCTGCCTGGGTAGGTCATTTATCTTCTATGACAGCCGGTATTCGGTCTACGGATAGATATCTTCATTTACTCTATTCCCCGTCACTTGCCCTTCCTTCTTCATTGCCTACACCCCTCGGCTACTTTCTTTCTCTCTCTCTGCCCAACAAAACAAAAAAAATAATAAAACAACATATTGTTCTAGAATTATTCTGCTCAGCTTACCATGTTTTACATGCATCCGATTATAAGGAAAATCTGTTTTTTGTAATTTAAAACAGTTCGTGCTCCAAGTGCTGTTTATGGTAATGATTACTTGGATGAGTGAATAGTTTTCTAAAGAAGTGAGAAAGAAAAAATAGAAATTATATTTATTATGATTTTACAAAAAAAAAAAAAAAAAAAAAAAAAAAAACATAATAATAAATAAATAAATAATAATAAATAAATAAAGGAATAAATAAAAATAATAAATAAAAAAAATTAAGTTTTTTTTTTTTTTAAAAATTAAAAGACAATTGCGCGCATTAAATATGGTAGAATTACTTCTAGTTAAATACAGATTTATTTAAAAGCTAATTGCTATAATTTATGATATAAAATTTCAACGCTTGTACTGTGGCTGTAAACCTTATCTAATTATTGTTGATAATTTGAAATACATATTTTAAAATTATCAATAACAATTGGATTTAGGAATCAAAGTTAAATGCATATTTGTGATCCAAATTTCATCTTACAAGCTTACCATACACAATATTTAAGTGTATTTTATATATCGTAGAAAAATAGAATTTAATTAAATGGAAACTCCACATCTATTTGCATATGTGAGCAGTATAAATAATCACGATAAGTACCCTTTTAAGTTGACCACTTGACCCAAAATTATAATCGAAAGCTTTGTAAAAAGACCATCTGTCTATTTTTTATACTTGAACACTAAAATTAACAAAATTTTATTTGAGGAGAGTAATAAAAACGTAACAAACCCTCGGTAAGTTTTTCACTTTTAGAAAAACTCTTGTAGAAAATGAGATACGTAGGCTATTTTAAGATGACCTTCGTATATAAAAAATAGCAAATCATGTTTTTAAATGATTTATCTTAAACTGTTGATTTAATGTTTAACTTATATTATCTTAAATTACATTCATATTTGATGCAATAAATTTAGGAGTAGAAAAATTTAAATTGATATTAGCATATATAAACACGTTGAGCTAAAAATTAAAATTTTATTTTAAATTATGTTAAATTTTTTTTTTTTTTTTTTTTTTTACATCTCTTAAAACTTTATAATAAGCTTATCAAGTTAGTTAGGTTATTATATTGCAGACAGTTATTTTGTAAAAAAGTGCTTGATAATTAGAAGGTATTTGCTATCTGAGATAGATATCTGCTGTTTAAAAAATAATTTGAAAAAATTATACTAAATGTTTTGTAAATTTAATGTTTCAAAAATGAATTATAATAATTATAAACTAGAAAAATATTTTAATTGTTGATAAATTTTAATGACAAGTACACTGAGAAAAAAGTATTAAGACTACCAGAATTTGGTAAAATTTACCGTGTTTCCAACTATGGGAACACCAAAAAGGTTTGGTAATGATTTTGGTAAAGTTATAAAAATAAAATATGGTTTTATAATATGTTACGGTAAATGTTGTAAAATGTACTAATTTTTATTATGATACCTTCCTTAGATCATGAGATAAAAATAATTTATGTGGTTAAATTTACTTTTCAGTTTTGTATTTTTTACTTAATGTGTAGTAATAAAAAATATAATTTTGGAAACTTGAATTTCCGGTAAACCGTTACTATAAATGGAGAAATTACCAAATGAATGGTTTAAATACCGTATATTTTGGTTTTATTGTCCAAAATTAAGTCATTTTCTTATGCACATTGAATCACGAGAGTGATTAACTTGCGCTAAATTCGCTTATTATCTTTTAAGAGATGACTACTATTTCCTTAAATCTTATTTTGCACCGTTTTGCACTTTCTGGAATACGCTTAACCGTAATTACCGTTTTTATTTCTTACAACCTTAATACGGTGTCGCAAGCCAAGTTGAACCACATTAATAAAATAACTAAACTCGATTGTGAATATGTTTCAATTCAATATTTTATTGAGATTGCATGTAATTTGCACGATATTAGGTTCAGTATACTAATATAATTGTTCAATATTGAACCGATTTTTCTGGGAGGTAAACGAAAAACCTATATTTTAAAAAACGATATTCGATAAATAGGAAATTTCATAACGTTGAAAACATCAGTTATCAACAATTTTAGAACTGTGAAACTAAATATATGATAATATTCATGTAAATGACACAAATAAAATATAATTCGTATGCAAACAATAGCTTAACAAATTTATGTTATTATACTTTCTAATTAATGCGAAAAATATTTAACTTTTACATAGAATTAAAAAAAATATGAAAAAAAAATTAATTATAGAATTTAAAAAAAAAAAAAACTTTTTTTAAAATTCTATTAAACATTAATCACAGAATACCTAAGATGAATTATCGAATATGTAAGAAAATCTATACTTCTAATTATTATTAAAATAAGCCTATTCTAAAGATATTGAAATAAAATGTATCAGATTGAATCTTAAACATACATTATTTAGTATTTCATTATTACCATAAATGAAAAATTTAATAAATTTATTCTAAAAACATACTGTGTTTGGGTATTGAACTTTATCCACTATAAAAATGAAATGTAAGGCATTCGGAATTCATTACTGAAGCCGAAAAAGATAACTCCAAGTATCAGTAGGTTCTTGACATCAAGAGCAATTCACACTTCAGAATACTGCATTTTAAAAATAAACACAGCGTTAAGCGGAAGAGTGCTTTTCTTTCATTTTCGTTGCTGACGAGATCTCGCCTCTTTCAACTGATATTCCATTTTTTTTTTCTTTTCTTCATTTTTTTCGTCCTGTCTTTTCTTTTTCATCTCTTTTTTTTTTAAGAAAGAAAAAGTTTAAAAGCGAATGCTTCATTTCATTTTGTTATCCAAATTTTGACCTGTTACATAAATATTGCAGCAGTCTAATGAAGTGAGGCGAAAAAAAGTACCACAAAATTTTTTGAGCAAACGTTTCTAGAAATAGTGGAATTGCTTCAAAATCGTTTTCTATTTTTACGTTAGAACCTATTTTATTTATTCAATTTGGAGAAAGCGATACTTTTTTTAACTTTACAGCAGTCTCCAAATTTTGTGTCAATTCACTTTCCATTAATAATTGTAGCGATTCATTGACGTAAGAAAAAGACCGTAATTATGTACTACTTGCAATTCGAGAAGAAGTGAAGTGATTACGCCTTATCAGATTTAATTGGAACAACGTAAGTTTCCTATAAGCAACGTCACGCCTGTATGTCGAACCTGATTGGCTTCTGAATCTACAAACGTAACGATTTACCTGCGATGACGTAACTTGCAGGTATCCAAGTGTTTGAGTAAACGAATCTAAGATGTTGAAATTTTGAAATAGTTTTTTATTTTTGTATAGTAACTTTTTGTTTTTTAAGAAAATAATATGTGATCATGACAGAGTACAGTGATATATTTTTAAAAATTCTACATTTACTTTGAGCGCATTTTTTTATTTATATAATTATGAATACACAGTTTTACTACGCTTTTAACATTAGGGGGTACGTTCAACTTTTAACTAAAATTTTAATTTCAGATGTTTTTAAAAATATTATTTTATTTTAAATAAGAATTGAAAATCGAGGAAGAATTAGAACGTTTACTACCACTTCGTACTTTGTTTATAATTATTCTTATTGGTTGCTTTAATGCAATTCTCTTTAAGGTTTATAACACATTATTTGAGGTTCTGTGCATCGTCATTTTTTAATTATCGAATTTTATAAATATACCATGGCTGTTATATTTTTCTTCAGACTATTTTATTTTTTCGATTATTTTAAATATGAATAAAAGAAAAATAAGCACAGTTAAGTAGTAACGCCTTTTTTTTCATTTAGTTTTCAAAATTGTACTTCAAATAGGTTTTTAAATATTTTTTAGTGGTTTGCTTTAAACAGTTAAAAAACTACAAAAAAAAAGCGATTTTAATTCGAATCCGAACGCAAGTGATTTTATTTGAGTCACACGTTAAAATGTGCTCTGCATGTTCAATGAAACTTGGCGAGGAAAAACAGTTGGGCTGCCGTAGAAAAAGTGTGCATCGTTCATTTTCGATGTTAATCGGTCGACAGTTAAAGATAAATGACTCAATTAAAGCATCACTGCAATGATCTTAGAGCTGTTGGAATTTATGTGAATCGTTGCTGATCAGAAAACGGGAAGAAAGTGCGTTGCTCATGAAGCAGATACGGAGTAGTGGATGGAGGGGGGAGGGGTAAAAAGGAAGGAAAACAAGTTTTGTTGACCCTAGGAAAGAGCTTTTTTATCATCAAGCGAACAGGTTATCAATATGGAATCCAAAAACAGAGAAGTTTTGCTTCACTATACTTTTTTCTGTTTTTTTTTTTTTTTTTTTTTTTTCCCTCGCTTCACGTTTTCTTGACTATAAAAAATATCTTTTCAGAGAAAAATGTTTCTTTTTTTTTTTTCATTTCTTTTCCAATTTTCTAACTGATATCGATAATTTTGTGAGATTTGAAGAGACACAAAAAAAAAAAAAAAAAAAAAAAAAATCCGTTTTTGTCCGAATCCCGGGGAAGGCATGAATGTTCTTTCATTCTCTGTACTATCTGTCCTTTGGGAACAACGTTGGCCCAACTAATATGGTGCTCTTGAAAGAGTGGCCACCAAATCTGCCCTTCAGATGCCTGTATTGGCGAAAGGTCTTTCCCCAGGTAGGCTTTGGAGGGGAAAAATAATATCTTTTCAGAAAATAAAAATAAATTTTTTTACACTATTTCAATATATTTATAAAAAACCAATGACGTTACTTAACATTTCTTTAAAATTATGTCATTTCCTAGCGGTTTTTTTTTTTTTTATTTGGCAGTAAATTTACTGAAAAGTAAAATAAGGAAAAGCAATGACTAAAACAATATCATAAATTTGCCTTTCATAAAAATTAGATTTTTATCTCTCATAATTCTTTTTTTATATATTTCTAAATTTTAAAGAAACTTATGACAAATTACTTCAGAAATAAACCATAGAAGAAGGAAACCTTGAGGAGAATATTTTAATTGTAATAAAAATTATAAAAAAATTCGAGAGGTAGATCTTCTTAAGAAGCCACTCTGCGCCATCTTGGATTTTCAATTGAATTTTTGATTTTAGTTTACTCGATATTTTTGTACTTAACATACTTGATGATATGACATTATTCACAATATCTTGAAAAGAGCCGCGATGGCTCAGAGGATAGAGCGTTCGCCTTCCAGTGAGGTGAACCGAGTTCGAATCTTAGCAATGGCTAGTCGATACGAATCCACATCCCGCTTACACCGACCACAGTGCTGACTTGAAAATATCCTCTGTGGCAGACGGATCATGGGTTAGAGTCCTTTTGCCGCCGGCTAACCGTGGGAGATTCTCGTGGTGTTCCTCTCCATGTAACACAAATACGGGTTCAAAAAATCCTCCACGAAGGCAAATTTTTCACGATACTCGTTCCAGGAGTTCCTCTGTCTTCTGGATTGAGTTCAAAATTACAAGGCTACAGAATTGAACATTAGTAGTCGTAAACCCAAAAATTGGGTCGACTGTTCAACAACGGTTATTATTAAATATATCTTGAAAAAGAAAGGTAGAAAATAACGGGTTTGTTTTATTAGATTCGGAGAATTATAGCTTGAAATTTTCCTCAAAATTTTAATTCAGTTTAAACTGATCAGTTTAAATTTTTCAGTTAAAACTGGTGAAAACTAATTTGGATGACTCTTATAACGTAAATAGCACAAAGACAAAGATAATTATCAAACATTTTAAAAACAGGCAATTCTAAACTATTCACTACTGATGACAAATCTGCATTGGTTTAATTTTATCATTTAATTGTCAGTAAACATTACCAATATAATTTTTCAATAAATACTGAATCTAAATTACTTCACGCTTTGTATCTCAAGTTCTGACTATGTGATGACGTTGTATTGTAGTTTTTTTTTTTTTTTTTTTGAAAGATACGGAGGAATAAAGTAAAAATTCACCATCACTATATTTGTGGAAATATAGTAATGGTCGTAACCATAATAAGTCGTATGATTATGCGGCATGTAAAAGATCCCTGGAGTGCCTTATTGGCTCTTGGCACTTCCGGCAAAATTAAATTCCTAGTGCACTTTAGCATCCAAATAGCGTCTCGATGCTGCCATCTAGTGTGGCAGAAACTAGACGTCCAAATTAACATGACCAACGGTATCTCACCCATTGTGGTGGTCCTGAAAGAATGGATACCACTTCTGGAGAACGCACTAGGTCTGCTCATCGGGAAGACTGATTGTTCAGCTCATAGGAAATAATATATATATATATATATATATATATATATATATATATATATATATATATATATATATATATATATGTGTGTGAAAATTAAATAAAGAGGATTAAAAGTATAATTAGAATTTACCCTTCTCATTCCTATCCCTTCGACAGTTAAGTTTTTTTAGATGGGAAAAGGCCTCTTAAATATTAAGTTGAGATCCTTAAAGGGCACCTTTTTTTTCAATTTTTTTTTATTTCATATTGTATAAGGATTCTAAAAATTTACATTAACAACGGTCATTACAAAAATACCTTATAACGTAGAAAAATATTTTAAAATAATTTATTAGCCTCTGCGGGGTTATAATGAGCTAACTATAATGCATTATGTTTTAATTACTTCAATTTGTGATTAATTCAACGGTAATCTTTTTTTATTACCGAACTCATTTAACTCTTTTTCATTTAATATCCTTTTTGCACGACTGATTTCTGTATATAATGAAGTATTTTACAATGCAAATTGCTCCAAAGGATGATATTAGTCTGTAATTATCCTATCTTTATAGAATCCATCCTGCTGCCTTGAGGGTTCAAAATACATAAAGTCTCTTTTCGATGACATGCACGAGAAAATAAAGACATTTCGTACGAATAATTTTTTTTCTCCAGTTCGTTGAAATTACGTTCATAAAAAAAAAATGGTAATCATTTTTATAAAAGCGACCAAGTCTAAAGCTGGTTCTTCGTCCTCTCTCTGTTAATGAAGTTATTGAAAGACCGTAGATCTAGTTTTTCTCCCCCCGTGCTCTAGAAATAAATGAATGAAAAAAGAATGGATTGAACACTAGGCAAGCAAAAAAAAAAAAAGATAAATAAATAAAGAAAATAGGAAGATAGACGCCGAAGATGATAGGAAGATTGTTTTGTTTTCTTCCTTTCCTTTTTTAACAGGGGTTGTATAATTATTTGACTATGTTATCTTTAAGTTTTATGCTTTGGTTCGATAAGTTCAAAATTTATAATAAAAATGTATATTTCTTGATGAATAATATTCCATTATGAACCATTCAGTAATATATTTTATTAGTAAATTTATTGATTCATAAATTCCAGTCTTAAATTAATTTACCTACGTTGCGATGTTAATTAAAAAAAATTAAAATGACAATGCAAAGGAATTTAATGTATCATTAGTAATTATTTCTTTGTTCATGAATACTCACTAAAGAATGTTCTTGCAATAAGATGTTTGTGTGAGATATGTAGTTCTTATTTTAAAATGGTTCGCTCAATTTCAAAATGTTGTGCAGATATAGATGTTGAAATTTATTTAGTCGGAATATTCACTGAAGAATATTCAATAAGATATTTGTTTGTGTGAGGCCGATTGTTCGTGTGAGATATTTTTAATTAGCTCTTTTTTTTAAATGGTTTTGCACAATTTCAAAATTTTGAACGGGTATGCTTGTTAAAATTTGTTTTGTTGCCCATAATACAAAATATAGTTATACATATTAAAAAATACATATCTTTCCTTCTATCTTTTCGTACAATAATAATAATTAATTGAGGTGATGATTAAAATTGTATTTGATTACAAATATTAGTTATATGTTAATCAATTAACTTGTAATTCTGACTATTATAAGATTATTATTCTAATTGTGATTAATTACAAGTAAGTAAAGATACATAATTTATGATTTTAAGTAACCATGTTCTCCGATAACTTTCCATCGCGATTCAATGATTTCTGTTGGTCAACATTTAATTGAAGGCATAATTTATGACTGTTATTTTAATCGTGATTAATTACTAGTGAGTAAATCTATGATTTATGAATGCAAGTAATCATGTTCCCTGAACACTTTCAAGATTTCTGTTCGTAAACATTTAATTGAAGGGCTAGGAGAAATATAATGATAAGTCACGTTTTTCAATTGCTCAGGAGAGCATTGTTGGAGAATAACATCATTATTTCAAAGTAGTCAATAAAATGTTTCTGTGTATTGTGTGGTTATCTAGTGGAAATTTTAGTCTCTAGTGGTTATCTAGTGGAAATTCAAGCCTAGTCTCCAGTGGTTATCTAGGGGAACCCTTTTTCCAGAAACTTTTTTTCTGGAAACAATACTAACAGTTTGATATGAAAAAAAATGCCACTTATGAAAAGAGTGTGGCCTTTCAAATTACTTAAAAAAAGAAGAAACCATATCAAGTTGACAATGAAATCAATGTAATTTTAGAAATTGTCTTTGATTACTTCAATAGCTGTAATCATGGTGTTTTGTATTCGTTTAATACGTCTACTTACGATCAAGAATATAAGCGCAGTCAAAATTATGACTATTTGGAATAACTTACATGGTTGCAGTTAACGATTTCCGTATGATAACAATGTTATTTGTGCAGTTTATAAAATATTTTAAAAGTATTTGCTCTATGTAATGCAGGGAAAAAACTTCAGTAAAGAGATATTCTTAGAAGTGAAGTGCACATTCAATCATACTATCAAGAAAAAGAAAAAAAAATATTCTAAAAAAAAATTCTAAAAAGAAAAAAGAACACTGACTGAAATTCTAAATAATAATAATAGAAAACGTAGACAATGCGCCTGCTTCGCAGTGAATGAAATGTTAAATTATATGGTTGATCTTCTTCAATTCCTTAGCAATTACCTAAAACGAAAAAAACAGTTTTGTACACAACGAGTCTTACAAAGATGAGATGTAATGTCAAGAATTGAGGAAGGGAAAAAACGCGCCTTGTAATTCTGTCGAAAATAACACATTCGATTTTAATCTCTTCATTTCAGCGGTACTTAAATTCTTTCAAACGACAACTACATTTATTAAAATTAAATTTCGACGTCAGTATTCGAGTGTATGTTAAAAACGTGTAAAATTTGTACGGCAATTGTACACGTTTGCTTCTTTGACTAAACTCCTAATTTAACTAAGCTTTAACTAAAATTTTAATAACGTTTCTTCTATTATTATTTATAAATATAGGAGAAGAATATCTACGGGACATAGGCTTAGCGTGATAGAAATTGAGAGGGCAGATGATTTTTTTATTTTTAAAAAACATTTATAATAAAATCAAAAGACTAAAAATACACAGATATTTTTTTTAGAAATGCCTTTTAGTTCTTGAGTCATTTTCTGTATTTAATGAAAGAATTAATAACTAATATATTGTCAATGATTAAACACTTTCGTGGAAGTTAGCTGATACTGTTAATTTACTATGGAAATATTGTGAAGTCTGAATTTTGATGTTTTATTTTCTTAGAATTTAAAAAAAAAAAAAAAAAAAAAAAAAAAAAAAAAAACATAGCGTAATTTCTTTATAATAATCACTTTCTGTAAACGGTAAAGATCGCTATAATTTCAAATTTTAAGGGAATGATTTGATAATAATGCAATTTTAACGATTTCTAAATGTATTTTTAAACAATGAGCCATTAAAAAATTTCGTTAATTTGATTCTATAAACATAATTAAAAATTTTGTGCAGATTTTAATGTTAAATCTTTTATATTTTATTACGCATTTTATAACATAATCAAAATTATGTTTATAAAATCAAATTAATTAAAAATTTTGTGCAGATTTTAATGTTAAATCTTTTATATTTTATTACGCATTTTATAACATAATCAAAATTATGTTTATAAAATCAAATTAACGAAATTTTTGACGTTAATGCTCCTGTTATGCTGACTAATAAGTTTCGTGATTTTTTCTTTTAATCTTTTAATTTGATTTCTTTTAATTTAAAATCCGAAAAAAAAGGAACATTTTTAACTTTTTTCATTCATTCTGAAAAAGCAGGCGTTATAAGATTTTTAAAATGCCTATTCATAAGTGTTAGACTTATTTACATACAAAGTGCTGAAATTAAGATAATAGCAAATTATTTCAAAAAATTGATTTAGATAATGACATTTTTAAATGAATAAATTGACTTAAATCGACCATAATGATTTTTTGTTGTAATTCTTTTTAAAGCTGGTTGATTGATCGATCTATGAACAGTTCCAGAATAAAATGATGCTTCGAATTAATGTTACTTAATTTATCACGTCATAAAAAGAGACCCAATTTTTAAAAAAATGGCTTATATATTATTACAAAAAATTAATGAAAATTTCAAATGAAATTTTTACCATTAGTCATGGCTCTAGTCAAGCAAAGTTTTAATTCCATAAAAATATAAATTTATCAGTATTAGATATTTTTCAACTTTCACCTTTGATTATTTTTTAACTATTTAAATACAAGTGCCTCTGTGAGTTTTTCCTCCTAATTTTCCCAAGCACAGTTTTCAAAAAAAAATTTATCTATAAGGTAAAAAAAAAATTTTTTCGCATACTTTTTTTTATCGTTAAATTAATTTACTTGAATTATTGCACATTATTGCTTTACACATTTGCTTGAATTAGTGCAGACACACTGTCGAAAATTTTATTATATTTTGTGTTATATCGTGCTGTCCTCTAGTGACGTTTAATGTAACAAGATTCCAAAAGTTTGGTCATTTAGGAGTCTGTAGCAGCGCATTGTAAAAAATTAAATGGTGGTAACTAATTGGTTTTTAGGTTAATAAAATAATTATAAAAATTCATTTAATTTTAAACGAATCATTTTTGACTGTTGAACTTAAAAACATTATTTAAATGATTAAGTTATTTTGTTTCCTGATAATCAAAATATTTTATTTCATCTAAAAATAAACGATTCTTTATAAAATTCTCGAGCTACTTCTTTATTTTTAATAAAACATTGCATTACCCAAACGCAAAGGTTACTTTAAAAAATCTCATGATATAAATCTAAAGTGAATCTCATTTTCACTTAAATGAGTACAGTGGATTTTTAAACCAAATACTAATTTCTTTATTTTTTTTAATTTTTTTTTTCCTTTAGGTAATTATTTCTAACATTCAAAGGGATAGGGTTTACTTTGAGTTGCAAAGACTAAAGTGAAAACACAGTAAATAAAGCATAAATCAGTACAGAAATGGACATACTACTATATTATCGGTTCTACACAAAAACCTTTTTCAGTGTCTAAACACTAAATGACATTAGAAAAGTAAAGAGATTAACAAATCTGAAAAATATAAAATTTTAAATATGGTCAATTCTAATAGAGCAAAAAATATTTCATTGATGAGCAATTATACTGTCAGTACATGAAAGCAAAGCATAGCATAACGTGTAATTTTTAAATTTCAACATTTAATTTTAAAAAATTGTGCACCAGACCACCTTAAATTATTCCATTTGAATATAACGCATTTGCTACCCATACCACACGTAGAACAATAAAACCAGTACAGCAATTTTATTATTAAATTATATTCGATGAAAAAATTTATTTTTATTTTAAACATAATAAAATAATTATTATTATTAAAAAATTATTTTATATAATTATATAAAAATATTTATTCCAAACATGTTTTAAGGAAATACATTTTTAACACATGCATATTTTAGCGACATTTGAGGAATATTGGCGACAATTGTCGCCATACTGGCGTGAATCCAAGCAAGAGGGTCTGGAAAATAGAAAAGCCATGGTTTAAGTGCCTTACTTTTGAAGCATTACGATAATTTCAAACTATATATAATCTTGTCATGAAGAATTATCTGGGTTTTAGAACAAACAAATAACTTAAATATTTTGAAAGTTATTAAACTTTTTTAAAGATTGCAAAAATTTGGCAACATTTTTCCATCAACATGAAAATTATCAAAATCAATGCTGTATTCTCAGCTTTTGCAAATTTTTGTGAGCTCAGGGGATGCAGCATTGGAGTAAGTTTTTAAATACTAAAAAATTAGACCACAAACGCTTTTCATTTTCACAAAACTCCATAATGACGTTTTGCGCTGTTTTCAAAATAAACGTAGACAGCGCTGGCTTTAGCCAGGCTAAACTTGACCTAATGCAAACTCATTGCAGTTATAAAAATAGCATATTATTCGCAAAAAAGGTAATTTGATATTACGACGGAGCCTCCGAAAAACAGCCTTTAAAAAATGAATATCTTCAACTATAGTAAAACTTCTGCCTAAAAGCAATTGCTGCCAAAATTTTAGAAGTCTATAATAATAGAATAGGTAGCAAAAAGCATAAAATGCATACTTGTTCATTGGTTGTTCATAGAGGCATAAATATTATTCACACCTATTAAAAGGTAATTATACCTTCTGGTTGCTAGAAAATAGCCAAAGGGGAAAGTGTGTGTGGGTAAAATTTTTAAAAAATATTTTTTTGGTCAAGAAATTTCCCGAACTATTGGAGAAATATCAAAAAATTTCTGAACTTACTGGAATTTTTATTTTTTGAATTTTATAATTTTTATATTCTTTTTTTGTGTCAAAAAGTATACAAATATAGATGAATTATGTACTATTTTTGGGGAAATAAGGCATGTTTTACTCTTTTAACTTTAGGAATATAAGTTTTATTGTTTATTATTATTACTATATGCCTGTTTATAATTTTATATTTCTGTCTTTAAGGTGTTTCCTTTCAAAGGAAAGAAGAAACAGATTCATTTGCACTTCTAGCTGAAACCGGTGTTGAAAAAATATTACAGAGGAATATTAAATGTATTTTAAATCTTTTATCCTAAGAATATGGACTATAGAGATTTACTATAATGAGGCAGCTCTGTTTATTTCTTTGCAAAGAATTTCTAATGGTGCATTAATATTTTCGTAATTCCATCAATGTAATGATTTTCATTGTTATATTCCTTTAATCTAAGTTAAGAATTTAAGAAAAAATAATATTATTGTTGATTAACGTAAAATCTATTAAATGCAATTATTAATATTCTTTAGATTGTCTTTAATATTTTGATAAATTATTATTCCATCAATGATCTGCATTGTTGTAATACTGAAATATGAATTGGAAGATAGCATTTCCAGTTACGTATCATTGTTGATTCAAGTAAAATTTGTTAAATGTAACTGTTGATATATTTTTTTTAAAATTTGTTTTATTTTGAATTGCTTGTAATATTTTCATAAATGATACTTTCATCAATGCAATGATCTACATTGTTAATAGTTCTAAAATATTTAATCGGAATTAACAATTTGGGATAATGTTTTATTGTTCATTTTAAGTTAAGTCTATTAAATGCAATTGTTAATAATTTATTTTTTAAATTTTTGTATTACCTTATAACAAACGTAAGATAATTTTAACCTAGTGAATAAATATTATGATATTTGTTCATTTTTTATAAAATACAAAATATTTAAGTTATTAGGTATAGTTGTTTAAATATTTATTTTAGCGGAATATTTTGCTAACTTTTCCAAATCCTATTTTTATAGAAGGAAATCTAACATATTAGAGACTTTAAATCAAGAAAAATAAATAATTTTGACATCTATTATTTATTTAAATCTTGATTGTTATGTTTACTACGGTTTAAAATTGTTTATCCAAGTTGTTAGGATGTTTACGTTAAGCTTTAAAATCTTTTATAAGCCCTTAAGCAAAATATATATCTTTTTATAGAACTTTAATGGTATGATTAATAAATGATATGATTTAGCTTTATTTATCTACCTCTTGCTTGTTTACTAAAAATGTTGCCAGTAAGGGTAACAATCTCGTACAACAAATAACCAAAGTTGTATTTTTTTTTATTAAATCAAAAAGTTGTATTTACATTGAATAAGAAAGATGTTTATATTGAAATATTTTATTTAAGTTATATTCCTAGTATTGTAAATATATTTGTTAATGGGTTTTGTAAACTCTGTATTATATAAGTTCCTTCTATAGAATAATCAAAAGTTTTTGTTTTAACCTTAGATAACTAAACATTCTTCCAAATGACAATCAATCCAGTTTTGTATATGCTGGGATGTTACCGTAATATCTTTAAAACGTTATCTAAATCAAACGTTATCAAAGACGATATTTAGACTACCTAAAGGGTGAATTATGTCACTAATCTTTATATGTTTGAGTTACCTTTGTTAATTTGATGTTGCTATGTTAAATGTAGGAAGTATAAAATTAAACTAATTTTTAAATTCGTAACATATGACTTAAGGTTATCTGGTTTATGTTTAGTTATCTAGAGTTGATTTTAGTTATCTAGAGATATTCGAATAAATGATTTACAAAGAATATTTTATATCAGTTGTATCAAAGTATATTTTTTGCGATAATTTAATATGTATTGGTTCGAAACATAATTTTTTTTTCTTCATAAATTAGTAATCAATATTCATTTTGTTGCATTCTTTCGGTTGTTGTATTATTTACTTGTATCGTAACTTATATTGATCAATATTTTAAATATTTACATTGACATTTATATCAGTTTTGTGTGTCCATAGTTACAATAACAATTTCATATTTTTAATATTACTATAAACAGTCGTAAATCTGTGTTATAATAAATTGCAAGGTTTTAGTTATAATTTTTGTTATAAATAATTTCTGTTCTATATTTTTAAAGTTATATTTGTATTATCAATTTTAAAATAACTATAACTAGTCTGCATGTTTACTGTTTTAATATGGAAGCCTTTTTTTTCTTTAGTTAAAATAATAATTACTTGCAAAATAGTAGTCTGAATCATTATATATATATATATATATATATATATATATATATATATATATATATATATATATATATATATATATATATATATATATTTAACATTTAAAGAGTATGTGCCTGAATCTCAATTTTTTTACTTACTTTATTTGTTACTTACCTACCCTTTTAATTAATCGAAAAAAATAAATTGATAGAAAATATATTTGTAAATTATTTTAATTGTATTATAGTTGTAAAAGTAATTATATAATTGAATTAGACAAATTTTTAAAAAGAAATAAGATATAATGATGCACCAATGATATGAAAAGTGTATAAGAAAAATAAATTTATTTGGAATTTTTTTACTTTTTCATACTTGTGTTATGTTTAATTTATCAATATAATTCTCAGAAAATTATGGGTTCATATGATAATTATACTCTTATTTATTTGATATTATTATTATTAAATTTTTTACAATCCCTTTATTTATAACATTCATTAAATCTTCGCTATAATATTAAAAATATTTATTTATAACTTAGTCACCACTCTACTAAAGTTTGTACGACGGATGTTTTAATTGGAATATGAAAGCAATTTTGACATCATTTTATTTCATAAAAGCATCTTGAAACCACGCCCATTCATGTTTACGTTGCAAATTTGATCTTAAAAAAAGAGAATTTCTAATGTAGATCGTTTGCATCCTGACCCCGTTAATCCGCAGCCGGCCGACATTGACAAGATCATTTACTACAAAAAAAAAAAAAAAAAATATTCATTCTGAATGATAAAAATCGCATTAACATACTTTTAATAAAAAACTCGTATCCCTCAAAAGATGATGCTTACTCTTGATTGAAATAACAATAATAAAAAAGGAAATCTGGCAACATTGCGCAATGGCAGACGAGAATCTAAAAATTTTGCTGTTCTATCTCTCAATGTTTCATCTACCTGGCACACACATATCGCAGGAGCCACACACGTTGGCCCAGACCACCCAAGTCGAGGAACGGTTACAGGGAAAGGGGATAAGGCAAATTGAAGGCCTAGGCATTTCACACTGTTTACAGGGAAGTAGTAGTTTTTATATTTTCCATTCTTTTCTTTCAGAATATTTTTTTATGGAAAAATATAAAAAAATCAGTGGTTGTTTAGAGTTAATGTTTTCATTCAACATCAGAAAATGTTTTGTAATGGCATAATGAAGTGTGCTGGTAAATTATATATACTGCTAATGAAGTAAAAAATAGCTATTTAAGTATAAAAAAGAGTGTAATAGTTCATACACGTTAATTTTCCGTTAATTTAATTCTTCGGAATCTGCGTCTACGCTTTTTTTCTATTTGTTCGCTCTGACAATTTCAAATCCAACAGAGACAGAGCTATTCATTAAGTCGATATTTATGAATCACATATTGCATTTCGTGGAGAAGATATTTGCACACCCAACTTATAAACTCACGCGTATAAACACAATTTACGGATAGTTCACAGTAGTTCGACGCGTGAATCACACTTCACGATTTGTGAGCAACGTATTACGAATCGAGCAACTTGATTGATTTTAACGCAATTTTCGAAACACGCCTTGCGATTAGTATTAAGATGATTCATTGTCAAGTCACTTAATTACAAATCTCATAACGTTATACTTTCTGAGCTGATTTTTAGTCGTAAGCTATTAGCTGATTAAGCTATTAGCGGCTTGCATATCGCGTTTATGTGGTTTTCGAATTACATATCGTTATTTCTACACACGTAACTATAAAAAATTCAGCATAAATAAAAATAAAATTCCGCAGGCTAATCAGCATTTAAGAAATTATAAGTACTTGAGGGATTTCAAATTTGACAATTTCTTATCATATATTACCCTCTAATCTAACTCAAGATGATATGATAAAAAACACAATACAACTGCTCTATTTCCTAGTAAAGTTTGTTTTTCTTTTTTTAAGGAAAAAAGAAGAATTATTATGACACATTATCTTAAAATAATCATTATTACATGATCAATACATCATCAAAGAATCATTATTACATGATCAATAATTCATCTTGAATTACATTTTTTTTTTTAAAAAAAGAAGGGGAAAAATTGGTTAACGATATTAACAATAGTCAATATTTAAGAAAATCATTCAAGTTTTGTTTTCGAATTTTTTATTTCAAGCAACTAAAGTATTTTTTACTACTAATATTTAAAATTTCTTTTAACGTGAATTTCGCAACAAAAATAGTGGAAATGGTTTTATTAAATGAAAAAAAAAAAGAGAATGATAGTTATTTATGTGATTAATACCTAACTTGCTCAATAGCATTGTTCTCAAATTTTAGATTAAAAAATAATTCAAATAAACTAAAAAATACGAATAACCATATTAACCATTCCGATTTTGACGATGACCTTACACATTTTGAAAGATAAAGTGAAATAAAATAAATTACAATAATTATAATTTATTGTTACAATAATTAATAAATTACAATTAATTAATTTCTGCTGTTAAGTATATAGATAATAATCAAATTAACTGTTCATAACGACGAATTTCTTTAATTTCACATTAGCTTTCTTAAGGCCTCTACTCACGCCATCTTCCATTTAAGGTTACATTTTTGCCATTCGTATCCACGATAAACACTCATGGACAAAAAAATTAGTGCACCATGAAGGAGTCGTCAAAAAGAAACGAAATTTTACACGCGTAATAACTACTTTGATATAAGTATATGATTAGAAAATCAAAGAAAAAGGATAATTTATTTCTGAGAAAAAGGCGAAAGAACGGAGGAGTTAATATCCCGTTGGACCCCCTCTAGCGCGAATGCACGATGCGATACGATCGGGCATTGAGGCATACAAGTTCTGTATGATGTCTTGGGACATTTCGTTCCATATTTGCTGTAACCTTGCCTCTTCGTTCAAACTCGTGGGATGCCCAACTCGCCGTCCCAAATGATACCTGATATGCTCGTGGAGACAGATCTGGGAATCGGGCAGGCCAAGGAAGGGTAGTAACAGTACGGAGACAGTCTTGTGACACTCTTGCCGTATGAGGCTGAGCAATGTCTTGTTGAAAAATGGCTCCTTGGAGCCGTTTCATGAGTGGCAGCACATGTGGTTGCAGGATTTCATGGACATACCCGCTGGGATATCGTGGTGACACGGAACAATACTAAGGGTAACCGTGAATTGTAGGCAATGGCACGGCATACCATCACACCAGCGGTGTGTCTCTGTACAGCAAAGGTAGGATTGAGGAGTTCAATACGGGATCTCCACACACGAACGTCATCACTGCTGAGATAGAATCTGGATTCGTCGCTAAAGACGTCCAGTTTCCTCGAGCGCGGCAAAACTCCAAACGGAGGCGTCAATGGGCAGCACACGTAATGGGCGCCGCGATACCAACTGTCCTTCAGCCAGGTGCCTTCGTATGGTTCAAGAAGACACAGGGGCCCCTAGTGAAGGTGCTACCTGTGCCTGGATGGCAGCCTATGAAGCACTTGGCTGTATGCATGCATTTCTTACGATGTGGCGGGTCTTCTCGACGACTGGTCTGTCGAGGGCGTCCTGAGTCTGGTCTTCGTGTACATGACATCTCTCGGGTCCACTGGCCTAATTGACGAGCTACTCGCCTAGCTGACCACTCAGCTTCCATCATCCCGACGATTCTCCCCCTCTCAAACTGCTCATATTGTCTTCGAACACGGCGTAATGACATGTCTACCTCAGCTCTTCCTTTGTAAATGATTCAGCCCACTCAAACAAACTTTGGTTGCCTGTTTTATACTCCACAGAGTACGACGTTCAACGCCCTCTACTGGCTATACGTATTGGGCAATCACGCTGCTTTTTTAATCATTTGCATATCTCCCCGACATGTACCAATTATTTTTTGGTGAGCTAATTTTTTTGTCCATGAGGGTATATATATATATATATTAAATACTTAACAAACTTTTGATGATAAAGTATGATTTGCCAACAAAAAAGAGGTGAAAAACAAATTTCTATAGAGTTCTACAAAAGAAAACTTATCTGATGGTGAATCTGAATTGCTAAAATTCACCGCTTCGATTCTCTTTTTTTTCTTTCTAAACAGACGTCACTTGGCCCCATGGTCCAGAATCATCTTCCTGATTCCCTCTGGCACGACAATAACAGCCATCATCGAAAAATTGGTTTCTACTTCAAAGATGTTAATTTCGTTATATTTCCCCTACATCGTGGGATTCAATTTTTAGACTATCTTCTTTATGAAAAAGCACAGATTGGAAGATGTAGATCGTCAGGCAGACTGTCATAATCTAAGCACGACGACAAAAAAGAACACACGGATCTCAAAACCTTATCATTTACCAGTGGCGCAAAAAAAATTAAAAATAAAACTTTAATAAAAATTAATCAGAGGATAATTAAAAATTAATGAAAAAGATGTATAAAGTGGGTATAATAGATCTATTAATATATTTTACCAAAGAGTGCAGATTATCTATATATTGTATAGATAAGATATACATACATACAGAGGTTAGACAAAATTATGGAAACACTTCTAAACTAATACATTTTCCATATTTCTCAAAAAATACCTAAATAATTATTTTACTACTTTCTTGTTTAGGTCATGTGATTTCTCATACATATCAATAAAATTCGAAGTTTTTAGAGGTTTGGGGGACTGGAAAAAATAAGTATTTTTAAACACAATATGCCAGAAAATCGAGGAATAAGTTTGAAACTTGCATCGATTACTTTGGTTGATACTTGCCTAAAATTTCGTAAACCTAGTTTAAATTTTTATGGAAATATGAATATTTTTTAATAAAAAAGCGAATCTTTTGTCTTGCATTTTTTTTATATAAAGTCGTCCCCACTTAATCACCCCTCGGATAATCGAATAACCCGCTTATAGGAATAAAATTTAATGGAACAAAATCATTTTATATTAAACTAATGTTAAACTTCCCCGTTTAAACGGTTATTTGTTGTTTTTTGCCCTCGCTTAATTGCATAAATATATGGTACTGAAATGAAAAAAATTTGTTTATTTTAGAGAAATATTTCATCAGCTAAAATGGAATTTCCTTTTTTCAGTTAAGATATGGATACAAGGTGGTCATTTCAATAGGGACTTCGTATTTATTATATTAGGTGTTTGGGATGATGTTGAAAAATTAATCAAATCTTGCTGCCACATTGAAGTAAATACTGGTGTAAAGAGAGTCTTTCTCTTAAGTAGAATAATTGCTTAATCCAGTGAATAATTTTGAATTAGTTGCAAATTGAGCGCGATAAAGAATGATTTAAATTAATCGGGAAAAAAAAACAATGAATCTTAGAAACAATAAATTTCAAAAATCCCTAACGCGTATTAATTAGGAATTTCTCAAGTTTCAAAGATAAAAACAAAAGAATTCTGAATGTGTTTGAGAGGAATACGCACAAATCATGAAAATTTTTGTAGAAACTAAAAGGGAATATCTAATTTTGCTAAATTGACGAATTAAACGGGTATAAAAAACAGTCTTCAATTATAGAATTTTTCGGATGGGATTAAATAATATTTTGGTTCCTACGTGATACTTTTTTCTAACATTGATTTATTTTTATGTAACTTTAAATGACATTTTTTAATGATACTAAGGCAGAAAGTTTTTAATTATAATTATTCATTGATCATAAAACTGAGTTTATTTAAACAAAACGCTATATTATGCATTAAATACCATTAAAAAGTAAAATTTCGTAAAAATTCAGAATTTTAGATTGAATATTGCACTCCCCTTTTAATCGAATAACCCGCTTAACAGCATAGATTTGGCTGGAACTGATGGTATTCCTTTAAGTGGAGTTGACTGTAACATTAAAAACGTTTAATAAAATTAAACGAAATTTCTGGAGCAACAAAATTATTAGTTTAAAAAAAAAAAATCGTTAATAACTGCGCAAGATAAGTGTATTTAAAGTAGTTCTTTTCAAATGTGCAGAAAAACTTAGAATTTTTTTTCTTCACAATTTTGTAATGAATCGTATTTTGCAACTAAAATAAAATTTAGTTGGATATCTTCAAACTCTAAAAATTCTCAAGCAATTTCTAAGTAGTTTTTGTACCTTTTTAAAAGAAAGCTCAAAATTCTCAGGATTTATGAACAAATTCCATTTCATATTATAAATCTAGATATATTAAAAATGACATCGTACGTTTTCTTTCTTTATACACCCCATTTTGGTGTACAGATAATAGAAAGGTATTATCATTTGTTATTGTTTTATGATACAAAAAAAAAAAAAAAAAATTATTGGAAAACTCTTGATCATTTTGAGCTTCCTTTTAAAAAGAATCAAAAACAAACTTAAAAAATGCTGGAAACTTATTAATTTTTAAGATATTCAAATCAGACTTTTTTCATTAGTAGCCAAATACAATTCACTACAAAATTATAAAAAAAAAAAAATTCTTTCAATTTTTCCGGGCAAATGAAGTTTAAAAAACCCACATTAAATACACACATCTAGTGTAATTTTTAAAGATTTTTTTTTAAAATTTTAAACTAATAATTTTGCAATTAATTTTAAATTGCTCCAAAAGTTTTGTTTAATATTATTGAACATTTTTAATGTTATAGCAAAACATTGTAAATAGATTTTTTTACAAAAATGACCGTATCTCCAGTTAAAGATAAGTAAAGCTAGTTAAAGATATTTTAAACAGTTATTGAAAATAACAACCAAAGTAATCACTGCAGTTTAGTGCTTGATTTTCTGGCATAGTGTTCAAAAATACTTGTTTCCGTTTGCAATTTATTGCCGGTCTTTCACACCTCTAAAGGCTATAAACTTTATTGTATGAGAAACTGCATGACCTAAACACTTAAAGTTATGAAAGAATTCTCAAAGTACTTCTTGAGATATATGAAAAATGAGTCTGTATAGAGGTGTCTATATAGATACATATTGTTTGAGGTGTATATTTTGTTGTTAAAAATAAATAAAATGAAAAAAACAAAAAAAAAAAAAAAAAAAACAAAGAGAAGAATATTGTAATCAGTAAGACAAGAGAAAGGGAAATCCTTTTATTCACAATATTCAAACATTAATCTCACAAAATATGAATTTACAAAAAATGAACAAATAAAGAAGATAAAAAATAAAATTCCCGAGTTAAAATGAACTATGGGAAATTGAAATATTAATAGCTTAACAAAATGTTCACCAAAACATGATTGTAACAGAATTTTTTTCCCCCCAAAAGAAAAAAAACAAGGGTAAAAAATATAAATCTTTAAATAAAATGGAATCTTAAAATAGTGTCAGTTGAAAAAAAAAAAAAAAACTTTCAAGTTTGAACAAAAGCAATTTACGTGCAAATTATAATCTTAATTTTAGCAGAGAAGAGGTATACAAAATATTAATTTTTTTAAATATATATATATATTTAAGATTTTATAACTCAAAAATTATTTGAATGACTTAGTTTAAATTTTGGGTTTTGTCAATGAAATATTATTTCATATAGTTTAAAATAAACAAAAATTTATATAAATTACAATTCACAAATGTTTGCACCCTTATTAAAAATAAATAATACAAAACTAATCTTTTGCATGGAACTATTTTTGGATAAACGAGTTTTATAGTAGTATGCAATAATGGTCAATTCGCCTAGGAGCTCTTGAGATATGTCGAAATGCCGTAAAAAGGAAATGAGCATAAAGCTGTAACCCTTTGACATAGATGGGACACTGGGGTTCTTTTTACACATTTTTTCTCTGATGCTCTTAATACACAACTCTGTTGATGCTCTAACACAAGAAAAAAAATATTTTGCTATTTAACTATAAGAAACAGTAGAATATTTACTAAAACAAATCTGTTAGATTATCAGAATTATATTTTGTACCAAAATATAAAAAAAGTAGGAAATTTTTTCCCCATCCATCAAATCAATAATCGATATTGAAGAAATTTCAATGAGGAATAACTGTTTCTCTTAGATCAAAATAAGTACAAATTTGAAAAAATATTGGTTGGAAGTGATCCCTGTTTAGAAGATTTTACCTTTATTGCAGAAAAATACATTAGTGTTTCATTTAATAACCATAAATTATGAAAAGGCTATATATATATATATAACATATTTCACTTACTTAGGCCTCATAATCATGAAAAAAGTATGTTTAATAAAATTTCTGCGTCAAAGGGTTAACCATTCTTGTAACTGAACTACTGGGACCATAGTTTTCAGAATATGGTTACCCCCTCCTTCTTTGATTGGCAAAACTAACTCTAAATTCATTGAAAAATAGATATGTTTTTTCAGAGAATGTACAGCGTGCCAAAATAAAAAACCAGATAACTCTGATTAATGTTTATGACAGACCCTGATAATGGCCATTTTTTTTACGCACAGTACATTTCTGTGTCTGACTCTGTAATTAGCACATTTGAAGTCAATCATTCGAACCATTAAGACTGTTTTTAGTAAGCGAAAATTGGATTACTAGAACTAGTTATTTTGCAACATGTCTTTTTTTTCACTCACTGTACAATAATAAACACATTAGAATAACTATTTTAATAATGAAAATTACTGTAATAAAATCCAATTAATAAATATATGAGCTATTTATGAAGCATTTATCACAGAAGTTGGGAAATAATTAGCTTGTTTTTTATGGCTTTAAGTAATTGTCGTACAATAGATAATAACACGGTACAATAACAAATATATTAGAATAACTATTTTAATTTGAAAATTACAATCATAAAATCTAATAAATAAAAAATAATGCTTTATTTACGAACAGTTATTACAAGAATTAGGAGATAATCAATTTGTTTTTGTTGGTTTTAAAGTAATTCTCGCATATAAAGTAAATTCATTTAAAGGTTGTAAAATTATTTTGGATTCAATTTTTGATGTTTTTCTTTTGGTTATGAATATGAAACATTTTTGTATGATATTTTTGGGGGTATTTTGTAACACAATAAAACCATCTATAAATTATAATGCATAAAACTATATGTGCATAGGATTCAAAAAGTAGAATTATTTTGGTATTAATGCTGCAATGCAATGTTTTCCTTTATTTCATAATTTCCCTGATTTATTTGTGTTTTCTTTATAACTAAGTATATAAAAACCAACAAAACAGAAATAATATACTACACAAACATAGAATCATAATTAAAAACAATATTTTTAAATAAATCCACACTAAACTCACTATACATTTTTTAGACATAGAAAAGGTTGTTTACAGTTAGAATACTTTCAACTTTAACAATAAAAAAATTAAAATTTGCTCAACATTGTCTTAGAAATTTTTTTTCTAAGGAAAATAAAATAAGTCGCAATTGAATGACAAAATCATTAATCTAACAAGATAAATATATATAAAATGTTGGCAAAATGATAGCTTTTGTTAGTTGGCAAAATGATATAATGCAAACAAACAGAAACACTTAACACAAATGTATAATGTTTAGAACTCATATGAATACAAAAATGTCTAGAAAATCAATTACAAAACATATATTCAACATCTAATGGAAGTACTCTAATTTAATCTTTGAAATATGATGCAATGTAAAATTCTAATATTGATAAATCATATACAATGGCTTATAAATATATACAATGTAAAATGGACAATTTTGTTATACAAAATTTAATAACATGGTTAAAATCTTTTATTTTAAAAACTATCACATTTGAATGTAATTATTAACAAACTGATTCTTTTCTTTAAAAAATTAAAAGCATTACATTTTCTCAAATTCAACTTTGTGACCACAGGTATTGCAAGTTTTGACATAAATGTCATCTTCTTTGTGTTCTTCTGGTCCATAATCATGAGTATGTGTGCTATCCTTCTTTCTGTATAGACTACTTCTTACCTCCATCCTCAAAGCTGTTAAAATTATACAAAAATTAGTTTGCAATTAATAAAGCATACGAAGAAATTTTTTGCTACCAAGTATTTATACAAAAAAAAAAAAAAAAAAAAAAAAAATGGGTAATTAATTTAAAAAACAGGAGACAAAAATTTCCTTAACAAATGATGCAGCTGACTGGGAAATGATATTTTCTGCTGCATATGAGACCATTTCAGCTGAAATATTTGCTCAGCTGTTAATTTTGTCCTCAGACTGTAACACATTTACACTGTAAATGAAGGTTATTTTAAAAATATTGTTTTATAGTTTCTCTCAGTTAACTGCGCCATCTGTTGACAAACTTGGGATTAATTACCTAAATCAGGGGTAATTGTGAGCCCAACTCAAAAATCCTGAAAATTTCTTGAGTAAAATCATTAATGACGCACTTCAAAACATGAAATTTTAAATAAATATAAGCAGCATAATTTAAATGAATAAATATAAGCAGCATAATTTAAATAAATAATTATGCAAAAGTTTACTTGTATCTCTAATCACATTTATTATTCTACCAGAAAAATATTTATACATGAGAGAGATGCCAAGTATAAATTCTAGTTCTAATATTTTTAAATAAAAAGTACGAGAAGTTTCAAAACAGCTTAAAATTTTTTAAAAATTTTGTCCTTAAAATAAATTCTGATTATGAAAATGGAAAAACATATTTTCTACTTATAATAGCTCAAATATATCCCATATCCTTATTAATTTTATTATAAATACACACAAAGAGTTTTAAAGCTTTTAAATTTGAGAAAACCAAACATATTTCTCATTCATAACTGTACACCGAAGCTACAAGACACCATGTCACAATGTAATTTCGGAGTAGAGCCAGTTTTTTGAGGCAGTTGGACACGGTGCTTTTCAAACTGTCTAACTTCGCCATTTATTATAACAGGACCATATTGTCCCATGTCATAAGATAGACTAAGACTGAAAAATGTACAACATGGACATGATGTTTTTAACTTCAACATGCAGATATTCAAAGCAGAAAATAACACTTTAATGTTTACAATGCACTATAACAAAAGTATATGTTTCATCCAATTTTTTTTTTTTAAAAGAGAAGAAAGCACATAGCTTTATTTTGGCAAAATAGAAAAGGAATGCAATAGTTTAGATAAATGAATAAATAAATTCAATAAGAATTTATAAAGAGCAAATTGATAAATATCTATTAATTATTGATTAAATCAATGTTATTGAAATTTCCTTAAAACAATCCATGAGATTATGTCTCAAATACAAATATAATATTTTTCTGGAAAAAGTAAAACTTATTAAATATAACAGGAGGTAAAAAAACCAGTGGAAAAAAAGCTAAAATATTAACCAAAATATCGTGAATAAATTTCTGCTAAATACAATAAACTTAAAAATTTTTTAAAAATATTATTTATACTTTACCTTTGACTTTCTTATCAAAAGCTTTCTTTTTTCTTTTTAAAGATGCTTCTTCTAGCAATTCTTTCTTTTCATCAATAGCTTCTTCAGAACCAAATATTTGCACAGCTCGATTTTCAACCTGAAAGTAATGAAATTTACTAAATATTGACTAGTAAACATATTTCAAAACAGGAATAAAAAAAAAGTTGTAAAAGAAAAAATGTAAATAAATTTTAAAACAAAGTAGCTCCTAAAAAGAGCTATGTTAATTTTTAATATTGCTGGGATTGGATGTTTAATAATACAAATATTTCAAAGCAATAGTTTTTGAATAAAACACAAAGAACATGTAATTTTATATATATCCGAGTTACAATAAGAAATTAATTTTTTTAACGCAGTATAAAAAACATATCAATCATACAAGCTCAGTTAAAGAGTCACAGTGGCTCAAGGGAGAGTGCTTGCCTTCCAATGAAGTGACTCAGGTTCAAATCAAAGCAGTGGCTGGTTGTTACAAATTTTGCTCCCGGTTCATACCAACCAAAATGCTGACATTAAAACATAAGCAGTTTTAGATGGATCATAGGTTAGAATCCCCTTGCCACCAGGGTAACTGTGGGAGGTTTCATGCTTTGCAACCCAAATGCGGGTTAGTCCTAAGAATAAGTCCTCCACAAAGACTATCCCGATGCTTGATGCAGGAGTTCTCTTGTTTTCTGGATTGGGTTCAACATTACAAGGCTACAAAGTAGGACATAACACCAACTAATAAAAAACTCAAAATTGGGTTGGCTGTTTGATACCGGTTATAGAATAAATTAAAACTTAGTTAAAGTCATTGATCTCGCAGAATTTTGGAGACATTTTTTTTATTTTTTAAAAAAGGTATGTTTGGAAACAGATTTAACTTTTCCAACATACCTACAGATTTAAAAGAATAAGAAGAGAGAGAGAGAGAGAGAGAAAAAAAAGGTTTAAGATGAGCAACAAAGCAATGCATTAAACCTATTTAGTTTTAAAGCAGATTTTTAAAAATTATATTTTTGAATCAGTGACCCAGTATTTCCGAAAGTCAATCTTTACAATCCAAATTAATTTGCTTTAAAATAGATAAATCTAATCAATTATTGAGTTTTTGTAGAATAATGATCTCACATGATCATTTTTCTACTAATAATATGTAATAATAATGATAATAAATTCAAATATGTAGTTTTAATTTAAATTTATAATGATAAAATAAGATTAGCACTATTTAAATATTTTTTTAAAAATACATATTAAAGATGTTAGGTATTAACTTACTATTTGGTTATATTGTTTAGAGCCAAGCATCATTTTACTTAACTCTTTTAATTGAATTCTTATTATTCAGATTCAATCATTATGAGCATAGGGTCACTCTCATTTATAAGTGCACGAGTGTATTAACTTAGTATAATTACATTTGTTAAAAATTCTTAAAGCAGTCCAGAAATCTTTTATAAAAAATTACTCAAGTTATCAAGGTTCAAACAGTCTGTTTGTCAAGCCAGCAACCTATGGATATTTTTAAACGGCCAAAGAGGTGTAATTAAAACGACAACTGAAAGACACGTTTAATTTTTGGATGATTTTATACCCAATAATAATTCAAAAATCATGAAGTGAAACAAAACTGAACTCGTTGTTATAATGAAAAAAATACTGTGCAACAGTTAATTGTATGTTATTTCGAGTTATCTGAAGAGGTGGATTTAAAAAACAATCTTAGTCTGACTGAACTTTGAAGACAATCTAGAACATTGGTTACCAACTGGCGGCCTGAGGACCGCATCAGGCCCACAAGATAAAATATATCAGTTGTCATTTTTTACGGACAATTTTGGTAAAAAATCTATAATCTATCTTCAAGCTAAAATTGAGGATCAATCAATTTATCTTCAACTGGAACTGTGCGAACATCAAGCAGATGCATTTTTGCAAACAAGGGAGGAGAAAGGAACTGATTTCTTCAAATTGTTAGATAAAGAGAGATTCTCAAATCTGCGAGAATTCAGCCAAAAATTCACATCAATGTTTGGAAGCACATACTGCGTGAAAGTGTATTTTCATCAACGAAATTTATAAAGAATAACAACAGAAACCGTCTTACTGACTCTTCTCTACTCCACCTCTTGAGACTAAAAAAAAACTGAACTTGAGGTGTATATCCATTCTTTGGTGGTTGCAGCAGACAAACTTCAATTCTCTCATTGAACATTTTATGTGCTACTATGCAGGTTTTAATACCAATCTTTTTAATGTTTTATAGCTTAAGATTTTTCTATCTGTTGCACATTAATTGTTTAATACATAGATGCACATTAAAGTTATTGTAGACAGAAATTTTTTAACAGGCAATTAAATATTTTTAAAAATCTACTTCTTATTTTAATTTGTAATTCAATACTCTTGTTTTGTACAACTTGATAAAAATCTGACAGTAATATTTAATGTTCCCTCAAACATAAAAGAGTCCTATACAAAATTTTGATAAAGTTGCGGCCCGCCATTTGACTGGTGTTTTTAATTGTGGTAAATGTAAGTTGGAAACCCCTGATCTAGAAGAATTAGAAACAAGATTTTGAATTTTTCTTTCAGTAAGTTAACGATAAAGACAAATGAGAATGACCATATGCTTGTAATGATTCAATCCGAATAAAAAGAATTCAATTAGATAGAGATTGATGCTAACCAATAAAGCTTAAGAGTAAAATGACACCAAACATAAGGGAGAAGCTATAGATGAGATCCAAGACTGCATCTGCTAATTTTTTAGGCACTCATATCAACCACTCTTGGTGCAAGTTTGTTTTTATACTTTTCCCAACCAACAACCTCTGGAATATTTTAATCTGAAATAGATGCTGACTCCAACAACAAGTATGACAAAACTGTGTTCACAGTGGAACATATATTTTATGGTAGTTACCTTTACATTGTCCCTTATATTTAATCAAAAATGGGCAGCAATAATCAATAGAACAATTATTAAATGTAAAATTAACATTTATTTTTCACTAGGTTATTCACCCATTAGGAATAGTCCATTGTGAAATATTAATTGACGACTTATGCAGCATCATGTTGGTTATTTTGGGAATAATTGATAACTCAATATCTCATTTTAAATCATTCCTTTCCTTTACAGTTAAATTTTGATTTGCGATTTGACATTAAAAGAAGTATAATTTATTCCACTATTGGGAATAAAAATTCTTTCTGTTTTTAATCTTAATAAATTCATACCTTCAACCGTACAAAAATTGCAAAAAGAGGCAAAATCAAGCACATCTTCATGATGCTTTGGTCTCAACTTACTATTTGACGCTATTACTTAGCGCCAAACACCATTTCATGTACCTTTTTAATTGAATTCTTAATATTAAGATTGAATCACTACGAGTTTATGGGCATTCCCATTAATCCTTGCATGAGTGCAATGATAAAAGCGAGTGACCGTATATCGCTATATATCAATTAAAATAATTGCAGTATGTTTTCTGACTTAAATTTTTTTTTTGTAATTCAGAACCATACCATGCCCAAACAGTTAATTGTTAATTGAAAAAATTTATAAATTATTATAGTTTAAAATCTGGTGTATCTGAATCTAAAGAAAAGATCTGCATGCTTTAAACTAGGTGAAAATACAAACAAATGTTTATTTACTTTTTAATATATACTATGAGTCAGTGTGTTGAAATTTGTATACAAACTTACGCAATTTCAATAAAGAATTAGAATTTTATTGGGAGAAGGCAGCCAAGTACTTAAAAAAAAAAAAAAAACTTATAAAATGACTTTTTACAAAATAAAAAAAAATATTTTTACTAATATTAGGAAGAAAAAAAAGACTGAATGATCAAATGGAAAATTATTAATATAAAATAAATAAAAAAATTATTGAATAATTTAATTCAGAAAACATTGCGAACGTTATTGCATCACAGAGGAAAGAAAAAAACCCCATTTAAATATTAAATAGGATCCATAATAAAATGTTAAAAAACAAGCTGAGAAGCTTACCACCACATAATTTTTACATTAATTACTAGAAAGCCTAAGATAAGTTACTTTTGTTTAAACCACTAAAAAGTATGGGATAAGCTGCTTACTGTATAACAGCTGAGAAACATATAATGAAACCTTCAATAATTACTAGGCAATATTGGAGATGGTTTGCAAGTATTTGCAATAATATTTATTCATTCTATATAAATTTTAAAAAAAGTAACACAAACTGTTAAACATAACATTAGTTAAATTTATGTACAATTTCACTAGCTTCGATTGATTCATTATTAACTTTATAAAAGTTACACTTGTTTCTTTATTTTATATAATATAAAAAACGTTAAGTTTCATTTAAGCAAAGTTTAATAACCATTTTAAATTAGAAAGCAACATACTAGACAAGAACTAGGACAATCTCATTCCTGTAGTCTAAAAAACATCAATGCATCAATCATCTCTCAATTACAATCACAGTTATCTCTATACAGTTTTCGTACAGTTAAAACACATGAGGATATGAAATTCAAATAACAATAAAATTAATTATATACATTTAAAAAATTAACGCCAAAAATTAAACATAAAAATACTAATTTCATATATAATAATTTAAATAATGAGGTATAATGACCCTTCTTCTAGACCTTGTTCCATACTGATTACTGTTGTTGTTCTGAGGTACTACCAAGACATTTGTTCCTATAGAAATCTATATATATTTGTTCTTGCAGAATTCTGAAACTGCTGCAGACTTAAATTCAAACACAGTTGTTCTTAAATGTATGCAGTACCTTACCAACGTTTTACCTACATTGGTTTTAATATTATAAGATCTGGGATTTTTATGTTTGTCAATAACCTAGGCAGATTCCTAAATATGTTTAGTGAAATTATAAGCTGTCAACAACACCCACCATGGTTTGAGCCTATGAAAGTCCAATATGTCTATATCTCTTTTTCCAAAAGAGTTGGCAGGCAATGAATGAGATATTAAAAGTTCTGTAACATTAGACTTAAAGAAATTATTGACAAACTTCACATTTAAAACTAACAACTGTTTTGACTTTTGATATACCCGGTCAATACATTACTTCCTTAGCTTGGTTTTTACTTTTCTCAATACCAAAATGTCCCTAGTAGTCGATACATTAGGAATAAATTTCGAGAGGTAGCTTACCATACCCAACAATTGCTGCACCCCATCTTCATCAGATGAAATTTCCATTTCAGTAATCCCTCTTATATGCTGTAGATCGTCTTTAATCCCACTTTTGATACAATGTCTCCTTATTTACTCTATATAATAAAAAGCCCAAAGTTTCATTAAAGCAAAGTTTATTAACCATTTTAAATTAAACAGCAATACACTAGACAAGAACTATGAAGACCTCATTCCAGCAAACTAAAAAACATCAATGCATCAATCATCTCTCAATTACAATCACAGTTATGTCTATACAGTTATTCTAACAGTTAAAACACATATGTCACAACACTAACTGTTAAATTTAATATCAATTCGACTTGAGTGCAACTAATACGAAATTAAAACTTTACTTACCTGAAGTCTTAAATACAGCTTCATATTTCCATGGACATTGTGAGGATTTTTTCTTAAGATGTATTTTAATGGAGGCTCTCTCTTATCAAAATCACAATCTTTCAAAAGATATTCTTTTTTGGCATCTGTTTTACTTATTAAAGCATGAGCACCATCATTGTCTCTAAAAAAATAAAAAATGTGTTCGATAAATCTTTAAATTTCAAAATAAATATTTTTTTTTCATCAATGATAAACAGAGAGTAAACAAAAATAAGCTTTTGACAACAGAACAAAATCTTTTGAATTTAAGTTTTGACTCAATATTATCACTCATAAGATGATTCCATGATTACAAAAAATATTTATAGCACTAAGATATTTATCGCACTAATGGAGATATTATAGATATTTACAGTACTTATGAATGAGTATGCTCTCCAGTATTTCTAAAAGAAACAATTATTTCATGCCGAGCACGATCAGATGTTCTCAAGTATTATAAATCTAAATTTATATTATAGAGATATAGACATGGCGAAAAGTTTGCCTTGCATCAATTTAGAGCAAATAAATAAAATTATTGAATACCAAAAATTTTCTTTATATGATAAATATTACTTGAACTGCATATCATTTGTACCATATTGACTGCTGAATTCTAAAATCAGCTCCTTTTTAAAATCTGCATCATTGGAATTATTACAATATCAAAATAAGTTAAAATCATCCTTTAATAAAATCATTACCGTTTTGTGCATAATAAAATTTTTGTGAGACATACGTTTTACAAATAAAAAATTATATCTTTTCTCGTCTGAATAATTAGAATTTTTTATTTTCTTGAGTATTTTAATCTTTTCCATATGAATGAAAATATTAAATTATAGATGTGGATTACACTTCTTATAGAAATTGAAGGATGGGAGTTAAAAAAAAAAAAATTATAAAGTGGAGGGGAAAAGTTAAGGAACCTAGATGAAAATTGTTAACAAATAGAGAAAAGTAATGGATGCATATCATCATCAAATGTCAATGACCATTACCCACTCAATGATGCAAATCAATCAGTAATACAAGTTTGAAAATTGTTCAATATTTAAAAATGATCGTTACGGCCGAAAAAAAAAAAAAAGTAAACAAAAAATAAAAGAAAAATAATAAAAAAAAAAAAACTCTACTGAACTATTAAACTGTGTTAAATCTATTACTTCAAATTTCGCTAATCAAGCAAATACATTAATATTTTAAAACCCTTCTGCATACCAAAAATTATAGCTTATGCTTAATTAAAATGTAAATATTAAATTTAGTAAAGATAAAATACAAACGTAGTCACCAATTAAACATATGGTGTATTTGTAAAGTTTAAAACCGAAACATTTCTTACTTAAAACAGATAATCGGTTTTAAAAAATGAACCACTTTGTAAAATCAAATGTTCTCAAAACAAACATGATTTAAATAGGCAAGCAGGATTGCATTGAGAAATTCAGAGAAAAAAAACTCAAAATAATACAATTTTAGAAAGTTTAGGCAGTAGGGTAATTTTAATTTAACTTAAAAACTGCTTTATATAATAAAAATGGAATTTTCCTCAAATTTAAAAAGAAACTTAAATGTTATAGAAAAAAAAAAACTCTACGGTTATTATATTGAAAAATATGGGGCATCTCACTTTTTAACAATTATTTCAAATATTATATTACAAAATTTTTCATTTATAGATTTAAAAAAAAAAGTACATAAGAAAGAAAGAGAACTTCTCTGAAACGGAAGGAGAGGCTAACTCAGGCTGCGTACCAAAATTTTTAAACTAAAAATAAGCACCTTTTAAGCACTCAAAAAATATTTTTTAAGCGCTTTGAAAAAAATATCATAATTACACACAGTTGGCAAGTTTTCCAGGATTGATGGTTCTGTTCGCTTGCCAGTGACGAAGATGATGGCGCGTCTCTAACGATAAAATTAACAAGAGGAATGAAATTTTCTATCGCTAATAGAGAAATAAAAAAAAAAAGACAATGTTTAGTTGGTTCCTGTAATCAGCAAAAATTTTAGAGATTTTTCAATTCTATTAAAGAGAGCAGAAAATGAAGTCTGAAATTGAGAATCTGTTACAGAATGCAGCAGAGTTGCACATGAGAGACAAAAATCCTTACCACTTAATCCAGCTCAGTATAAACAAGTGCGGACCCGCAAGTATTTCATCAAACATGTACAACAAATGGTGTTTTAATACACTACAGACGGATGGTACGCCGAAATTGATTGGGGTTGAATAAATTGTGAAAACTTTGAATAGGACTATGTCTTTTTGCATAATTTGTGGCGAAAACGGTAAAGAAAAATATCACTTTTCTGAAAGAGCACTATTTAAAAACTATTTAAAAACAATCATGAATTGGTATTGAAGCACTATGAAGCACTATTTAAAAACAATCATGGAAAAAAGCACCTTTAAGAGCTTATAAAAAACAAACATCAAAAATAAGCACCTTTAAGCACTTTTTAAAAACGCTACACACCCTGCAACTTAATTTTAAATAGATTTGTCTATTAAGAACTATATACATTAGGAACTCAAAATAATATGCTATTTAGAGAATAATTTAATAGCAGATATTAAATCATAATAATCGTACAATATACAAACAGAAGGCAGGCTTTTATATTAGCACTATAAACAAATACCATCATCATTTTCATCAAACATAACATATTGCTAATCAGGGGCGGATTACCCATTAGGCCAGACTAGGCCATGGCCTGGGGCCCCCAATGATTAGGGGCCCCCTTAAAAAAAATTTTTTTTAAATAAATTTTAAAAAATTAGGAAAAACAATGATTTAAAAAAAAAAATCAATTTCAAATATATATTAATAAAATACGATAATTGTTATAGTTCTAATTTAACAAAATAAAGTAAAATTTAATTTATTATTATTTATTTTTATTTTAAATATGCTTCCTTAAATGAAAAGATATATAAATACTTTTATATTTGAATAAATAAAAAATATATGAAAAAAAAAATTTAATCTAAGGGCCCCACGTACGCTTAATCTGTCCCTGTTGCTAATGATAGTAATGAAGTTGTTGAAACAGCATGAAAAAGTACAAATGATATTGCATACATTGTGTTTTTATAAGTTATATTCACAATATTTATCCATAGCTCAAAATCAATCCTTCTTCCTTTGTATACTAATAGTACAAATTTATTATATCAAAACAACTGTCAGTCTTTCTAACTTTTCATTTCTGCTTTACAATTACGTTTAGTTTTCAATGTCAGTTTTATCACAAAGAAAATTCTACTTTATTGCACAGAAAGCAAAAGCTACCATACATAAGAAAATGAACTAAGTTTATACTGAAGGTCCCAACAATGATAAAAGATTTTAAAACAAAATAAAAAAAAATTGAAGGAGATAACTGCATTCTGTTTTGAAAACTAGGTATTAATTTAATCTAATTTTAAAAATAGTAAAAAAGTTTGTCAACAGATAGTGCTACTATCTGGAAAACTATGAAACAATGTTTTTAGATACATGCCTGGCCATACCAATTGTAATATTTGCAAACAATGGTAATTTTGAAAATATTATTTTTCTCAATTAGCAGTGTGATTGTTAAACCTGTGAGAAGAAATTTTTTTAACTTTATTAAGCGGAATATAGTAAATTATAAATTTTCATCTCATTCTGTTTCACTTAAATTTTTTTTAAATTTTCTGTCACTATTTTAAAAACAAGAATATTAATAAAAGACAACAACTAGAGAAAATCAAAAATATATTAAAATAGTTAAGAAAAAAAAGTTTCAATGCTATTTTAGTATATTGCTAAGTGATTTTTATGTTGATTTTTGCCCACCATCATCAAAAAGCTTTAATTCTTCTTAGTAAATTTATAGCTTACCGGCAAGTGTCACAAACATGATGGTCAAAATGAGTTTGTAGATAAGAATCACTGAACTCTTCATTACATTCAAGACATATAGGTCTGTCGCCTGCAAACAAAGGAGCAGGCTGGGTAACCAATGGTATGTTATCTGTATTAAAGAAGTCATCATCATCTTCATCAGCAAAAAATCCAGCTCCAGTATCTCGTGGACGTAACAATGACTTTACTTCCTTTTGCGTTACAGCCCTGTTTAAAAATAAAATAGCAAAAGTAAATAAGGTGTAGCTAAAATGGAAAGTAACAAATAAATAATAACAATAAAAAAGTATTAAGATAAAAAAAAGTATTTAAGAAAGATACGTAAAATAAAATGGAGAGACCTTATAACACACATTAGTTTCTTACTATACAGGGCACGAAATAAAGGCTTTTCGTTGGTAGAGCTCTAGATTAGAGACACTAAGCATTTTGAAAAACGGATAAATCAAAAGTTGATAAATTTTAGGTACGCATATCTTTTGTTTTAAGATTCTAAATGGCACGTGTTTAAACAAAAAGCAACAGTTTTGAAATTGTGCACTAAAAGCGCAAGAGCTGAATTGTATTTAAGGTTGTGGTATCTGACAATTTTTTTTTCACTAGTAAAAATCTATAACCTTAGGTAAGTTTAATGGCTTCTAGCTTTTTATATACCAATCTTTATCTTTTAATTTCTGATCAAGAATGTAAAGACTCGCTGGTGTTTTTTTTTTTTAAATTTTTTTTCCCGAGCACTATCAATTAAATATGTGAAATAAATGTATGATTAAAATGAAATGCAGTTAACAAACTATTAAACTAATTTTCTTTTAACATTGATATTTAGCATTAAAAATATATAGATTTAAAGACCAAAATAGAATTAAACTATAATAATAATTTGATGCTTAAAAAAAAGCTATAAAAAATGTTAAGATTTTTATCAACTCAAATATTTTGTCATTGAGTTTTATTAGACTCCATATGTAATATAAATACATTTCACCAAATTTTTATTATTTTTCTTCCATCAAAGACTGAAAAAAAAAACTTATTAAAAATAATATAGTTATCAAGTTTTTGAAGAAATATATTTTAATTTTTAGTTGGTGTAAGACTTTGCATGTACAATTCAAACCGAATTGCATGATAAAATATAGAGTAAAGCAAATTCCCCTTTTAAATAAATTTAAAAGTTACTTTTCAGCATCAGATACATTAGCAATTCTGGATTTTCTAAGTTGTAATGCCTTTTCTCTATTAATTTTCATTCTTTGTAGCTGGGTAGCACTGAGTTTTTTTCCTTCGGCTGTTTCATCTAGAAAATATATAAAAAATAATTACTTATTAGCCTTAATCCTTTTTCTTAGCAGAAAATTCATATTATATATTTCAGACCAATAAAAGTGGATACCAGATAGAATTAGATATAGTAGAAAGTCCCATACCCCAAATTGAAAGGATATCAGCAGGTCCAGAAAATAGATTTTCCAGATAATAGGTCTTTAAGGTGAACAAAGATCAAAACATTCATTATTTAATAAATATATATATATTTATAAATAAAGGATAATTAACTTCAATTTTTTGTACAATAATGTTTTGATATTAGTTAAATGATATTTAATTTAATTCAGAATATTTAGTAGGATCAAAATAAACATCACTGTTAAGAAAAATGAAAAGGTATTTTAATTTTTCTTAACAGTGAAAGGCATAAGTTGTATTTTCTTTAAATAAATAAAAAAGAAATTTTTATTATTTTTCTATTTGAAGTGAAGAATTAGCAGCTCAACTATTCAAATAAAAAGTAATGTTAAAAAAAACAAGCTCCAAACTCGGAGGTAAAATCAATATTTCATAAAGGGAATATATATATAAAAAAAGGTATGAAAATGAGCGGATATTTTAATGAAAGCATTTATAATTTAGATAATAATAAATCTTATCTACAATTGTTTCCATCAAATATTACTAAGATTCAGCTTTAGGTCATTCCTCTTACTCAAGTTTTTCTTTAGCTGTTCTTGTCTTCTCAAAACTTTAGAAGTATAAGGACTCTTTGAGAGTACATTTATAAGTAAAAAAAGTTATAAGCAGTTATAAAGCAGTATAAAGTAAAAAATGATTAGTTATCTTAATCACAAAAAAAAAAAAAAAAAAAATTTTAGTTTTTTTTTTTTATTATTTTTTTTAATAATTATATTTTTTATGCATATATACTTTTAAAACAAATCAAATCACAAATGTAATTTTTTTTTTTTTTTTTTTTTGAATAAGGGAAAGAGATTTGTTTAGTTAGATTCTTAAAGCGCCCAGATGTTTAGGAAAAACATAAGTCCAGACATGGGATTGAACTTAGCATGGTAGTTAAAAAATTCATAAGTTCTTACTTTTTTAACTTTGAGTTTCAACTGCAGCTATATAATTTTATGGAACAAGAATATTTTTATATAATTCTCCATTCCACATTTTTATAAAATAAATGAATTAAAAGTGTAATACCTAAAATTAAATATAAACATGTCTGATTCTAAATTTTAGAGAGCTTTTGAGCTTCTATTATTTGTTAAACAATTGCTTAGGGACAGCAAACAAGAACTAAATTTGCAATTTGGTTAATTTTTAGGAATTTGACATGACACTGGCTAATTTTGACTATAAGAAAAATAATCATATGGGCAATTTCATGGTGACTGAAATTACTTTTTGATATGCTTTCTTTTTTGAAATTTTTTTTTGTCATTTACAAATATTTAATTTCTTTTTTGAAAAATAACTTATATGGGATATTTTTAATAGAATAATATTATTATGCATAAAAGAAGAAAAGATGAAAATTATAAATGTTTCATTTAGAATAAAAATATAAAATATGACTATTTTTACAAAATACATTAAAACAGTGATTTTTGATTTTATATCTAAAATAGTTAATGAAAAACAAAGAAATTAGAAAATGGACGGACGCTATTAAACATTTATTATTCTTTTTTATGTTGTCTTTTGTATCACGGAATTGCCCATATAGTTTTTTTGTATACCAAATAACACTACACTTGTAGTTTGGTAACTTTTGTATACCAAACTACAAAAATAAACTTCAGTTATGAAAATTATTTAAGAGTTAAAAAAATATGTGTAACAATTACTCTTTTAATAATATGATCTTAATTCCTAAAATTTTTACATATATAGATTTACAAACATTTATATACATGCATAACATATAGTTATTAATGTTAATTTTTTTGAATATTAGTGCTAAATGTTCTGTCATTCCAACAAAGCATTTAGCACTAATATTGATAGATAATATATGATTTTATATATATCTTATTCTGTCTTCTATATCTTATTCCCCTGAACTAAGTTCAGGGGAATATATAAATCTTGAAATAATTATAATCTAAACAACGCAGAGCTAAAGAATTCTAAACCCAGTATTATTCATGTTTAATACTAGATATAAGAGCATATTTCTTCTTCAATACACAATATTTTAATCTTGGAAAAGAATTATAACTCAAAAAAAGTTGAAAGAATGAAATTCTTATCTACACACAAAAAATCTTATTATTTATTATATTTATATACTGTATTATCTGCCCTTACTGTGGGAGAGATGTTGGCCCACCTAATATGGTGCCCCTGTAAGAGAGGTCAACAAAATCGCCCTGTAGATGCCTGAATTGACGGATGTCAACACAGGCGCATTAGGGGAAAAAAAAAGTTATATTTATACACATATAAGAGAAAATAACTAATAATTTTTTTTCTTTTCCATTTAACTTAATTCACATTCTTGAAAAATAATATTATAATTGTAAGCTTATTCAGGCTAATATTCTATATTGTAAGCTTAAAATAACGAATTATCTCAATATTTTCTTTAACCATTAATATTTGCAACTTTCCTACAATTCTCATAAAAAATTTATTCAATCCAACATAATAATGAAAGTAAATAAGTAATAAAGATATCAATAAAAGTTATGATTTCTTTTTCAAAACTCAGAGGTTTAAAAAGACATAATTCGACAGTAACACAAAAAACTTCATTTTAATGTTCATATTATGAATAAACTTTTTAATCTTGCTATAATTTCAAAATTTAATACCGATTACGTTCAAGTAAACTTAAGATTACAGAAATTATTCTGATAATGACATGAAATGATTAAACTGCAAAACAATGAGTTGAATGTAGTGATATATCTTTTAAGTAAATTATTAAAAAAAACACATACTTTTATCTGATGACATATTGGAATGAAATAGTTACTATCAAGCAATGTATAATTTCTTAACTTGTAGCAAAATCTGGATTATATCAGAACGCCGGATATGGAATAAACAACTCTTTTGTTTACATTTTAGATTGTAGAAGATTGCGCCAAGCTCATTGTGTTAACTTATAGCTCTGTATTTCCATTAATATAGATAAGGTTTGAGGCTTGATAGACAGCAGGAAGTTGCACCAAAGAGTTAGAAGCGGTTTGTGGCTTTGAAGAATTTGCAGAGGGATAGGAGTTTGGTCCGAGAATTGAAAAACAAGTTTACGATATCGGTAAATGCTAGATTCTGAAGAGATAAGGGTTGGTAAAGTTCTTAAAGAGCATTCTGTAATGAGGGACATTTCAGGAGAAAGTGATCGTTTGTGTTGACACTTCCGTAGTACGGGCAGTGTGAGTTTTGTATTAATTTGCTTGTTGTTGTTGTTGTAGTTCATTTGCGTCGCACTAGAGCTGCACAATGGACTATTGGCGACGGTCTGGGAAACATCCCTGAGGATGATCTGAAGACATGCCACCACAAGTTTGATCCTCTGCAGAGGGGATGGCACCCTCGCTTCAGTAGCCCGACGACCTGCGCGCGAAGTCGAGCACTTTAAGATAGAACAGTTTAACGAGGACCACTACCGCACACCCTCGGTCCCTAAGCAGACTGATCCAAGTGGTCACCCACCGGCATACTGACAGCAGCCAGTGATGCTTGACTTCGGTGATGTATTCATTTGCACTTGTGTAAATTCGCATTGGTCGAAAGAGATTTAGTTCTGAATCTGGCAATTAGATCATCGAGATTTTGGAATCTGATTAGTGGATGGTGATCTTGAGATCCATCAAGGGGAGGGAAGGAAAGGAAGTATGTATTTCCAACACTTCCATACACAGAGTTCTTTATTGAGCTTTTCGTTAAGGAAGGCTTGGCTAAAGTTTTGAGGGGATGAGGGATCTGAGATAAAATTTGGGTTTAGTGTTTATTTGGCAAGCTGGTCAACTTGTTCATTTTCTTTTATTCTTGTGTGAGATGGAACCAGTGACGGCGTAAGTCGTTCTCGCGCCCCCAGAGTGTTTGAAAATGGCACCCTTAATTCAATTTTGAAAAAGGAATATAAATTTAAAAAATAACTTCTGTTTTTTTCATGAATTGTCTCGCTTGTATAGCTATAACACTGCAGAAAATTGCTTTTCATATTTTAATTAACAATATTTCTATCAGAAAATTATAAAATATGTATGTACCCTTAATGTTGATTTAAGAAAATGTGAAAAAGATAGATAGAAATTAACGCATATGAGGTTTCAAGATTAAAAAAAAAGCCGCCAGTTTAATTAATGAAAATATCACCTCAAGCATTCTTGAATAAATATTTATTTTAGGTAATAATTTTAATCATCATAATCTGTTGCAAGTGTAATCTTTAAAATTTATTTTTTCGCGCTTTAGTAGACCTGAGAACAATTTTATTGAATCTTCGAAATCGATTGCTTTGACAGTTTCATATTCGATTGAAATTACTGCGAAAGAATTTAGTTTTTCTTCAATCATTGTACTCCTAAATAGGTTTTTATAGATTTTAATTTGCTAAAAGGTCGTTCACACATTGCTCCAGATACTGGGATAGCTAATAAATTTCTTACACTTATCCACAAGTTGGACTTCTAAGTTGTTCTTAGTTCTTATGAATGAACTTAATAAGATCAATTGGTGATGTATTTTCTTCAAATATGAACTGTCTAATTTGATAATTTTTTTTCACATTCTTCATTAATAATGACACTTTCTCCTTTTCCAACATTTGAATAATTCAGCAAGGTTAAGCATTCCTTTTTAAGTATCTCTTGAAAAGCTTTTATATTGTGCAGTGGCTTTCATATTGTGGTATAATTCTTTAATTAAGTGAAGTGAACAATAATAGAAGTTACTATATTATCTAATAATTGACAAAATATTCCTTTTTGAAATAAAAAATCTGGATTTGTGTTAAAAGAAATATCATCTCTTTGAAATTGAAACAGCATCCTTCTTTTCCTAGATCGTTTATCATTTTTGAACATGGCTGGTTCAATTTCAAACTCATCACAAATATTTTTTTTTTTTTTTTGCATATAATTACCTTAACTTATTTTATTCCCTTTCAATATTTTTTTTTTTAAAGAAAACAGCAGTTAAAAATCATGGGATGAAAAAATATCAAACTCCTTGAACTGAATGGAAGGGATGCTTATTATACTCTCAGGATGGACAGACTTATTATAATCTCTTCTGGGAGCATTTCATACCACACAATATGAGTAAAACTGAAGAATCAGACATTAGAGTTTCCAAAAATTTAGTTTCAGAGCTAACTTTAGGATTGCCAATTTCTTCTGAAAGTTCAGTTAAGTAAGAAACTACTTCTTCTATCTGATATCGCACGGACTTCACACCTTCTACCCAACTTTCCCATCGCGTTTCACAAATTTCTTTTAGAGTCATGAGTTGAACATGCTTTTTTAATATTTTCCACCGTTTTAAAGAAGCAATAACTAAAACAAACAGGCGTTGAATAGTCTGAAATAATGATACACTTTTTACTGATGACGCTGAAGCATCAAAGAATGACATTCACAAGGATTGAAAAATGCTCAAGGATACAAACGTCTGATTCTTGCTTGAAAATCTTTATGCTTTCCAGACGTATTTGACCAATTTCCATAACCTTGTGCACAACAGTTTCTCATGTCATCCTGTAGAGAGGACATGGCCAAAATAAAATTTTTTTAAAGTAGTTTTATAAATATTTTTTGCCAAATGTATATGTTCTTAGAAATTTTGACTCCTATCCCTTCACTTGATGTTAATATAAAAGTTCCCTTTATAACCGAAAAAATATAACAATCATTAAAATGTCCGTCAAATGGAACCTTTAATCTCAGCTATCAATAAATAGAGAAAAAGGCGAGCAACGCCTGTAACTGAAATAAACATTAGTATACATAAAATATCGGCTAAACAGAATTTTTTAACCCACCTCACATCATAATTGCATCATCGATTTTAGCGATATCTATGTTCACGATAGAGAACAAAGACAAAATTAAAAATTGTTTAAAACAGTTTTATAAATATTTTTTAGTATATGTTTATATTTTTAGAAATTTTGACACCTGTCATTTGACTTGATATTAATATTAAAGTTCTCCTTTGAGCCAAAAAATTATGAAAAATAATTAAAGTGTCCGCCAATGGACAAACAAAAGCAGCAATTAAAAATAATTGGAATACAAAGGAGAGCAATGGCTATAAATGAAATAGAAAATAGTAAACATTTAAATGTAGGACACACAGAATTTAACCCGCCTCATATCATATTTGCATCATCATCGATAATGTTCCCCATATAGAGGACAAGGACAAAATGATAAAAAAATTTAAAACCGTTTAAATGAATATTTTTTAGCTTATGCATATGTTTTTAAAAACTTTGAGACCTTTCTTTTGACTTGATATTAATATCAAAGTACTCTTTCGAACCAAAAAATTTAAAAAAAATAATTAAAGTGTCCGCCAAATTTCCTCTCAAAAGCAGCCATTAACAATAATTAGAAAACAAAGGAGAGCTATGCTTATAACCGAAATAGTCACTAGTATACATTAAATAAAGGCTACACTGAATTTTTTAACCCGCTTCATTTCATATTTGCATCATTGTCGATTTTAGCGACATTTAGGTTCACTATAGAGGGCAAGGACAAAATAAAAAATTTTGTAAAACCGTTTTATAAATATTTTTAGCATATGTATATGTTTTTAGAAATTTTGACACCTCTCCTTTGACTTGATATTAATATCAAAGTACTCTTTTGAACCAAAAAATAATAAAAAATAATTAAAGTGTCTGGTAAATGACCCCCTCAAAAGTAATTAATAATAATTAGAATACAAAAGAGAGTAATGCCTATAAACGAAATAGAAAATAAAAACAGAAAGTTTTTTTTTTTTAAAAAGTTATTAATTTAAAAACAAGATATACAAATTATTAATCTGTACAAATAAATAATAACTATTTTAAATTTACATCAACGAAAAAAATACGTAAAATAAGTTATACATGTTTTATTTAATTAAAATTTTTTGTCTTTGATGTTTTTTATTGTGAAATATATGTTTTTTTATTTTTTCAGTTACACCTGCAGGATTTTTCCTGTTGTAAATTCTTTTAATATTATTATTTATAACCTGTTTTATTTTGGTTCAATTTGTTAATTAAAAATATCTTTAAATTTATGTTTTACTCGGGAGGCAAAAAAATGTAAGTATACGTATAATATAGAAGTTAAATCTATACATAATAATAAACGCGACTGTGTGTGTGTCTGTAATCACAATATATCGCCCCAGAAGTCTCGCCCAGGCACGAAACTCGACACATAATTGTGTTTTGACATAATGAAGAAGTATTTTTTTCTTTTTCAAAAATTTGGATTATTTTTTTAGTTATCAGTCATTTTGTAAGAAAATCTATGCTTTTTCGTCTTCAAAGAGCCATATTCAAAAAACTATTAAAAAATGCATATACTTTTCTCCACTCTTATAAGTGTATGCTAATGCGAACCTTACAATTGAAATATTAATTTTCGACAACTTAAACCAATAATATACGAAGGAATTTATAATTTAATTGAAAGGTTCGCATTAGTTTACATTTATCAAAGTGGAGAAAAGTTTAACTTTTGTATTAAAAATGTGGCAACATATTCGATACGTAAATAGAACGCTTCGCGTTGATATATTTGTTGCTGTTCATAATTGTTAAAATAAGTTTTTCTTCTTTTTTCCACGCTCTATTTTTTTTTTTTTTTCTTAAGCAAAGACGATAATTTTTGTAGCGATATAGAAATAGAAATTGATACCATAAAAAATTATATGGAAATAGAAATTGATACCATAAAAAATTAATTCGCTTTTGTGTTCTTTTCATGTATTTAGCATTTTAGTTTTTTTTTTTCTTAAGTGTTGTAGCTATATAATATATAAAATAGGAATTTAATTGTTTTTTAAGGAACGATCACACTTACCTTGGATCTCTTCGGTTTTTCTATTCTTTATTTTAACAGTTTTTATTAAATGTAATTAGTTATTTTCAGAAAGTTTCAGTTTGCAGGTAAGCACTTAGATTTTAATATTGAAGTTTCATGATTTGCTTTCATAGTAATTGTTGTTCTAAAGTATTCGTTGACTTCTTAAAAACCCGATTACTGACATGGCAGAACCGCCTTCCAAAAAACTTTGTATTTTGTCAAAGAAAAAGATATTAAGAGATTCTCAAAGAAGGGCCCAAGAAACGTCTGTGGAACGTCAAAGAAGGATGGAACATGACCGAATTTCGACAAGCAATTCTAGAGCCCAAGAAGTATCAGAGAAACGTCAAAGAAGATTAGAAGAGGATCGTGTCTCAACTAGCAGTGCTAGGGCCCGAGAAACACCTGAGGAACGTCAAAAAAGATTGGAAGAGGATCGTGTCTCAACTAGCAGTGTTAGGGCCCCGAGAAACACCTGAGGAACGTCAAAGAAGATTAGAAGAGGTTCGTGTCTCAATTAGCAGTGCTAGGGTCCGAGAAACGGGTAGACTATACTTGAGGGTGCCCCTTGATTCTCGCCAAGTTGTGAACGCCGTTGATCGCCAAGCTGTGCGATGTTGAAAACCAATCGTGATTCTGATTGGTTTAGGTTTTAATCGTGATTTTGATTGGTACAGAGTTTAGCGTTGTTTTTAAATGAATTTTCAATTGTGATTTCAGAGATGATTTAGTTCTACTTTGGATACCGGCTGGTAAGGTTACTTTTGCTTCTGGTACTAAAAATGAATACTGTAAATAAGATAAATCTTGAGTTTCTGTAAGCTTTGAATAACTCATATTTCGCCGAATTTATGTGGCGATGGAGGTACAGCGATTCCATTCACGATAAGTTTAGACAGTACCTAACTGCAATTAGAGAATTCTGTGCACCAAAATCTGAAGATATTCATGCTTAATGAAGATGTGAGTTATTTTCTTCTTTTTCTTTCTCTGCTTACTCCATTAATTTTTATTTCGATTCAAAATGCATTTTATTGGATTTATTAATTTTGATTCTATTGTGTTCACTGCAATTTTGAAAAGTTTTGTTTAAATTTTGAAATATCATTATGTTTTGGCCGCCATTTTTGTTTCCACGGCGTTCCAGGCAAACAAATATGGCGGCAAGCATAAGTCGCCAATTTCACCTAGGGGCACCCTCAAGTATGTTTTTCCCCGAGAAACACCTGAGAAACGTCAAAGAAGATTGGATGAGGATCGTGTCTCTACTAGCAGTGCTAGGGCCCAAGAAACATCTGAAGAACGCGGAAGAAGATTAGAAAATAATCGTGTCTCAACCAGAAATGCAAGGACCCGAGAAACATCCCAGGAACGTCGAAGAAGGCTAGAAGAAAATCGTGCTTCAACATCCCAAGCTCGATTGCATTTGTGGCAAGACAAGGAAAACTCTGGCGGACAGCTGGCCCGCCTTAAGCGGCTAGTATTAAAATATAAATACGTATAACAAAAAAAATAAATAAATAAACGAATAAAAATAGAAAGAAAGGAAGAAGGAGAGAAAATATGTTTTATAATACTTATTCATTTAATTCCATGTATTACAATTTTTCTATAATCTAATTGTAACATAAATTGTCTCAAAAATTTGCAATCGCGTTAAAAATTGTTCTGATAGGTATTTTATGTAAATTGAATTGATATTAATATTGTTATCACAACTTTACATCATATGATATGTAGGACAACAAACAAAATAAGTTGAAGAAATAATGTTTACGTTTATTTCGAAAAAATTATTTTGATGTATTTCTCCATTCCATCCTCATATACTGGACCATTATCATGTATTTGATCATTTATTAGCCTGGTTCATTCATCAAATTTACACGTCATCGCAAAATATTCTGTTGCCGATGGAGTGACACAAGTAAAAAAACAGCAATTTTAAGGTTATGTCATTAAAATTATGTATAAAGTGCCTTATCAAGCTCAAAAATTGTCTCATCTTTAGATTGTGCTCAAGATCGTGTTATTTCAGAACAAGTTTTGTAGTATTCTTTATGTTGATTTTTCTCAAATGCTGCGTTTTAGAGTTATGACACTGTTCTTGCCGGGGTGCGTTATATATATATATATATATGACAAAAGAAGAAAATTATTACAAATATTTTTCATAGTAGTTAAAATATATATATGTATTTTAATTATCTAAAAAAAATTATAAAATCCGGAAAACGAAATAAAGAAAATATATAATCTCTTCATCAGCTCACACGATTATATCCACAAAAAGGAGTGCTTTCTAACATTGTATCAATATAGCCAAAGCAAAATATATTAATACAATACTGTACTAAAAAAAATTGAAACGAAAATAGAGCACACTAAGTAAAAAATATATACGAAAAAAAAAAAAATATCAAGCAAAAAACAGAAAACAAAATGCAAAGAGATTACACAAGTACACGAAAGGAATAATTTTTTTAAAGATAATTAAAATATATATATATTTTTTTAAATACTTTTGAAAAATATTTGTAATAATTTTCTTCTCTTGTCATCATTTTTGATTATTTTCCATATTTTCTCAAAATTTTAACTTATTTTATGAGTTTTATATAATTGCAGCTTATGCGCAGTTAATAAAACTTATTAATTTTCTTAATTTTTCTCTCTTTTCTTTCTGCTTATATAGTACTATACACACCACTGACCATTAAAATTGCTACACCAGACAGGAATGCAAATAACAGAATGATATTTATTGGGCACATACATTATAGTTGGAAGAACAAGTGATAAAATTTTCAGGATATTTGGATGTACAGATCCTGAGGAATCAGAACTCAAAATTCTCCCGAGCATCGAGTTGAACAGAGATTGGATAGCATGGATGGGTACAGCATTCCATGCACATTCAACAACATGCCACAATTCATCGACCGTAGTGACTGACGAGTGGTGGCGTGCCAGTCGTTCGGCAGCTATTGACCAGACGTTTGTTGACTCAGGTTTCGTGACGTAGCTGTACGATCCCTTAAGGCCATGATTATAACATGTCTGTCTTCTCTGTTGTTAGCGATGGGAGGACTGCACGGCGCTCTAAATGACCGTCATGTACCCATCGATTCCATATTCTGCTAACAGTCATGGGATCTCGACCAACGAGAGCTGCAATACTTCGGTATGACAAACCGCAATCCCGGTAGGTCAAAATTCGACCTCGATCAAACTCAGTCACGTGCTGGTAGGCATTACTCCTTCTTACACGAGGCATAACAAAAACTTTTTTACCCAACAACAACGCTCAAATTCAATTTCTGTTTGAGAAACTTACTGTCAAATCTCTCTTTTTTATACACATTGTAGGTGTTGCTACCGTCACCTGCTCTGCATGAATGCAATGATAAACTAATCATTTGCATGCCACAACATGCTTTATCCGTTCAGCAAATTTCACGGTAGTGGTGTGTCGCCTTCCTGGTGTAGCAATTTTAATGGCTGTTTAAAATGTAAATTCTTGGACAAAATTTGTTGGTTGAATTAAATAAATAGGTTATACATAAATTAAAGATTTTTTTTTTTTATAGAGCCGCAAAATTATTTTTCAGAAAAACCCTTTTGTCTCATTCTACCAAAGAAAAGTTTTGTGTTCGTACTTCAGAATACGGGATTTCGTTGGCGTAAAAAGCAAAAGTTCTTCTTATAACAATTATTGCGAATTGTATTATGTTTAAAAATTGATTTTAGCATGAAGGAGTGCAGTGAGTAGGGAGTACAGCCCCCTATCTAAAGTATGCTCAAGCGATGCTTTTGTTTATTATTTATAAAATTCGGATAGCTGCGAAAAAGTAGGCTTCTTCAGAATTAAATTTCACAAAAATTAAAAAAATATATAACTTGTTTGACGTAAAGCTTTTGCGTATTCTTTTATTTATTTATTTTTTTAAGCAATATACAATTGAACCTGACATATACAACAATTTACACTGAGATTTTTTTTTTTTTTTTGCTCCGAAAACTGTATAACTGTTTAAGACTAAAAATTTTTCCTGTAATGTATGTACTACATAATAAATTAAACTTTTTAGAGTGTTCCATTATTTATTTCGGTTTTAAGTAGTTATTGTCGTTTCTTTTTGATTCAGAACTTGAGCACAGTTTTAACATGATTATAACTATAATTATCATTATTGCTTGCTTGTTTGTTTGAGAACCTTCTGACAAGAAATTAACAATTCGGGTATATTTTTTCATTTCGCCTTCCATCTTCATTAGCGCAAAAACAAGTGCCGAAAGGACCCGTGCACTGCCTCTTTCGAAAACTTCCGTCTTCGTTGCAGCTTGGCGGAATTACGTCTATACCATCTCTAACTGGAAAAAAAAATATATATAAGTTATGTTTTCTGGTTTTAATACAATTTTAATTCTTAAATTAACCCACACATAAAGGATACACGAATAAGGTGACAAGGTGTTATTAAATCTTAGTACAGTCCTCGAATTTCAATAGTTGTCCTCAAAGGCTTCATACCTCTTTAAGGACATGAAATGTACCTAAATTTTAACACAGGTTTTCAAATGTGCTTGAATTTTACCGAAAACGTCTTTTTATATATATATGTAGTGATATATAAAAAAAATCACAAATGCTCAAATCAAGATGATTTTATCTCACATAGAATACAAGCAAAAAGCAAAGAAAAAAAAAAAAAAAAAAAAACTCCATGCATAAAACTGTTTGAAAATAATTTCAAAGAAAAAAAAATACAAGTTTTAATTATAATGGGCTCATTTATTTTACATGTATTAAGCATCTGTAGAATATCTTATGATAAGTCAAAACTGCTCAGTAATGAAATAAAGTTTGACGAAGAAAGCTCTGTACCTGATATTAGTTACCATTTTTCTTTAAATCTCTGTCGCCCATATAAATTTATACTTTCCAGAAATGTATGGGTGTTTTCAAATCGTGAAATTATCAAGAACACTTCACTAAGTTCTCCTCAAATTATAGATTAAAAATCTCCTCTTCCTTAGACTTAAAACTACTACGTTACTCAATCTTGACCTGTGCATCCGAAACTTAAAAAAAAAAAAAAAAAAAAAAAAAAAAAAAACACGACAGCAATGAGGCAATGAGTTATAACAATATTAACTGGTTATCACCAATGCGTAGTAGATCAAGCCAGGGTGGTTCAGGGGAAAAAGCGTTTGCCTTCCAATGAAGTGACTCTTAAATTCGAATCCGAGCGGTGGCTGCTTGACACGAATTTTTCTCCCGGCTTGCACTGACAACTGTGCTAATGTAAAATGCCTTCAGGGGAAGACGGATCATGTGTAAGAATCCCCGCGCTGTCGAACTAACCGTGGGAGGTCTTCATGGTTTTTCCTTTCCATGCAACGCAAATGCGGTATATTTCCATCAAAAAGTCCCCCACGAAGGATAGTTTTTCCAATACTTGATTCAGATATTCTTTCGTCTTCTGGGTGGGGTTTAATATTTCAAGGATGCGGAATTGAACACCGATTGTCTTAAACTCAGAATCGAGTCGTCTGTTCAACGTCGCGTATAAAATGAAATCTCACAATAACATCTCACTTCAAGTATGACAAGCGGTCAAGACAAGCTTCGAGTAAGAAAATATATTTAAGGACATTTTTCATTGCCTATGGAAACCGAGAGAGGGGAAAGGGGATTTTAAGAAATTTATTCAAATTTTTATCCAATTGGTTTTGATATTTTTATTCCTCTTTTCTCAACTATTCTCCAGAATATGGTAATCTTTTGTTTTCTCCTTGCTTAAATATTAATTTGCAACCTCCACTGTGCACATAATTTCGTATTCATTTTTGACAAGGATTTCAAAAAATATATATGAATTTACAGTATTTGAGAAAATAATAGTGAATGATTTTGAGAGTAGCTTGTAAACTACATAGAACAATCTGCGGTGAATACAAAAAATATTTTTATGCATTTTTTAATCTATAAAAATAGGTATATTTTAAAGAACATATAGTTTATTTCAAATAAACTTAAATTAAATGAGATAACTTCAAAAACCTTGATACAGAAAGAACTTTTGACCACTTTCTGATCAGCTACAATCCCGTAGTGGACTGATCGTAAAGACACGGCTCCCAGTAAAGCACCGAAGTCAAGCATCACTGGCTGCGGTCAATAAGCGGGTGGGTGATCATTTTGAGCAGCTTCCGCAGGGACTGAGGGAGCGTGATATCGGTCCTCGATATACTGTTCTACCGAAAAGTGCCCGACTTCGCACGCAGATCGTCGGGCTACCAAAACAGGGGAGCCATCCCCTCTGCAGAGGATCAAATTTGCGATGGTATGTCTTCGGATCATGCCCAGGGATGTTTCCCAGACTGTCGTTAATAGCCGTTCTAGTGTGACCTAAATAAAGTACCTACCTATCAGTTGGAATCCAGATATTTTAACTGATGCTTTAGGCCTGATGATCTAAATTTCTATCGTTTCCTGTCTGCTTCAAATAAAATTTTCCGACCAATTGGAATTTATCGTCCTTCGAAATTTAAACATTTTCGGACTACTTGAAATTTTACTGGAGCCCTGTGCTGTGGGGCAATACAGGTTTCAATCATTTCTTGACCGCCTTATCATCACCAAAAAGAAGTCAGTGCCAAGCTAAATTTCAATTGCTTTCTAAAAATTTACATAGTTCAAATTTCAATAGGAGCTCTGTACCTTTCATGTGTGTGTCTGATACCAATAAAAATGTGTATGTATGATACCAATAAAAATACAAATAAAAAAAATTATAATTGCTTCTTTAGAGGTGCAAGTAAAATTAAAATTTTGAAAATTCTCCGACATAAAAAAAACTAACAGACGCAAATCCTTTTAAAATAATAATAAATATAAATAGTAAGTAAAAATATTTAGTATTAGAAATTATGAAAATATAATAAAATGAAGTAAACTTAAAAAACTGTGTTTTTTTTTTACATAAACAACGACTCCGCCTTAGGTCTGACAAAAATATAATTATTTTTCTTTTGATCTAGTTGAAAAAAGTAATTTTTAAAAGTTTTTCTTCATTTTATTATCTTTTAATAATTTCTAATAATAAATTTTTTCTATTGTGGCCCATTAGCGCTCTTAAACTATAACTATTCTTTGCGGTAATAATTTGTCGTCTTGACCATTTGATCTTAAATTAATATATATATATATATATATATATATATATATATATATATATATATATATATATATATATATATATATATATATATATATATATATATATATATATATATATATCAGTGGTGGCCAAGCTCCTACATAGTCGAGCCATTTTTCAAAATTTGATATTTTTCGTGAGCCGCAATTAAATACGTATTTTAAAGGTATGCAAAAAAGGTATTAAATTTTTTTTTTACATAAATTATATTTATTGAGAACATATAAGTACAGAATATGTTTATTGAATTTAAATATTAAAAATTAAACACATTTATTTTACTTCTCTTGATAATTTTGCAAAATTTGGTGAATAATTGGTAATAGTAATTGGTCTCAGTAATTCTTTGAGATGCTGGTTCTCGTCTTCCAGCAAGGCCACTGGTTCTCGTCTTCCAGCAAGCCGAGTGCAAGGCGTGCATCTTTATACGTTGGATGCTGATGTCCATCGACTTTACGTTTATATTTAAATGACATTGAGCCGGTGACATTAACCAACAACAGTCGAAAATAAATGCACTCAGTCTGCCTTGGATTGACTCTAAATACTCTCCCCAAGGCGCTTGATTTGAATAAACCGGGACATGCATCAACTGGTGTGCCTTGCTTGCGGGGTGTCCATTTTTTTTGTTTGAGCCCATGTGAAATAGTGTGGTACTTCTGAGTAGAGTAATGTCCGTGCAAAGGCACCAAAAGCATCCGCACGATTACACAATTCAAAAAATTCGGTGGGTGTAGTTTTTGGTGGATTTATAGCTCGGTCAATCGCTGTCTCGTTCGTGAAATATACGCTCTGACCGTTTTCAAGATGGACGGCTAAATGAATAACGGTTGGATCCCGTTCTTGGATTGGGAAACCAAAGATACGCCAAACAGCTTCATTGGAACTGATGTACCGGCCAATTTGGTACTGAGTTATTTCATCGTTGTTATTCACTGGAAGAGCAGTCACATTGGTATTTTCAACTTGAAATACTGCCATATATAACTAATTAACTCCCTGGCATTACAGTCCATGTTGGACCATGGCCTCACTAACAATTTTCCTCCAAAGTCGCCTGTCTCTAGATCTTTGTTTCCAGTTTCGGACTTTGAGAGTCTTAAGGTCTTTTTCCACCTCGTCAAACCATCTTTTGACCGGCCTTCCTCTTTTACTTTGGCCTTGGCACTGCCCCTTGAATATCTTCTTAGTGCCCCTGTTTTCCTCCATTCTCTCAAGGTGTCCTAGCCATTGAATTCTCTTTGCTTTTACATAACTGCCATATCACTGCCTTTATTAACATACTTGCAAATATATTTGATGCTCTTCTTTTCAGGGCGACCATAAGTATTAGAGTTTAATATGACTTGTTGCAACGTGCGTGATTATTGTTTTTGAATCATTATGTTTCTATGTCTAGTTTGGATTTGAATACGATTAAATAAAGATATATTTAAAATATACGTTAAATTTTGTCCAAAAATGAAAAAAAAAATTGTTATAAACCTATTCTCAGACCTACTGAATATACATATAGACTATGTAGGAGCTTGGCCACCACTGATATATATATATATATATATATATATATATATATATATATATATATATATATATATATATATATATATATATATATATATATGTAATAACAGAGCTTCATCTCTGTTATCAGTAGTGTATTTAGCTTTAATAATGCAGTCGTAAGCCATGTTACACTCAAAAAATCTTTATTAATGGTAGTAGGCTGGTATCGATAACACTTCACATCCACACTCCGCAAGGGAGGGGATGGACAAAACTTTGGACAATTCTGGAACAATTTATCAGGAACAGAACATGATGAAAAAGCCATGCGAAAAGCATTGCTCTCGCTTTTATACTCACACAGATTTGAGTAAACAGGCACAGTCGTTGACATTCTTGTATCCTTACGCATTAAGGAAAATCATTTCATGCTTCCTTATATGGAAGTGAAAGGGGGAGAGATTCTATAAATAACTCAATCGTATGTTTATCAGCCTTGACTTCCCAAAATAGAATCTCTCTACGCTTATTCTTTAACAAAGACATTTTATTAAAACGAAAGAGATTTAATTCTTTTATTAATACAAAAGTATTATACTTTTTGTATTACATCCCCCCCAAAAAAGATTTTTGGCAAGCCAAAAAGAAATCATAATAAAATTTAGAATTCTCTGAACTTTTAAAATTTATGTTGGTACGACTGTTCCTTTTCACTACTACAAATAACATTTTTTCAATTATCTGTAAAAAAAAAAAACAACTATATACAATGACAATAACAAAAACATGATAATACACTTTATCTGTTTAGGCAACTAAACAGAAAGAAAAATGAAACATATTTTTATAACTAATCTACTAAATATTTCAAAAATTTTTCACACAAAAATATACATAATTTTTATGGAAACAAACTGGACAACAAGTGTCTTTAATCAGAATTTAAGATTCTGTATGGTTAAAGGGGTTATTTACTTTATGAAAATCTGTATTCCCCGTTAAAATGGAGGAAAACAGAATTTCATGAAGCACAGTGATATTGAGAGATCCAGACGGGTCAATCCAAAAATATTTTATAATACTTTTCTCAACTTGTTGAGAAAAAAAAAGTTCAACTTTCATCGCCCTCACATCCATTTGATGTTGAGGTAAATCTCCACACGCGATTCGGATCTCCCAAAAAAATATAGGGTGTACTTCTTCCATTGAAGAAAGTAACATATTTTGTTTTGTTTTGTACACTATTCATGATTTAATTTCAACATTTGTGGGTTGTTATATTTCCTAAGATTTGATACATGTACTATTTCAAAATTTTGTTTACTTAAACAATTCTTTTTATTTATTTTGTAATTAGCTTCTGAAATTTTTTGAAGAATTTTATACGGTCCACTAAAAGGAGGTGACAACTTCCTCGTATTAGGATAAGTAAATTCTTCAAACATAACTAATTCGTCAGTTTTAAAGTCTATATCTAAAAATCTAGCATCATAGTAAATTTTATTTCTTTCATGATATTCTTTAGTTCTTTGAATTGCTATTTTTTTAGCTTCCTCAACAGGTGGATAGATTACATCATTTAAAGGATTTTCATAGGGGAGTCTACCATGCATGAGGTATGCAGGTGGAAATTTTGTCACAGAATGGGGAGTTAAGTTATAAGTATTGACTATATCTTTTAACAAAGTAGGCCATGGAGTTTTAGTCGGTTTCTCATTGATTTTACACTTTAAACGTGTAATTATTGTTTGACCAAGGCGTTCTACCTTGCCATTTGACTGCGGATGATGTGCAGTTGTCAATAATTGTTGAATCTTGTTATGTTTCAAAAATTTTTTAAAATGAGAAGACGTAAAGGCGGCGTTTCGATCACTCAACAAGGATTTAGGTATTTGATTTTGAAAAATGTGATGTAAAACATTAGTATACGTTTCTGAACTAATGGATTTTGACGCAAAAGCCCAAATGTATCTTGTTAGGTGGTCAATAATTAAAGTTAAATATTTTTTTGTTGAATTATAATAATTCAATCCACCAACACTATCTATTGCTATTAAGTCAAAAGACTGATTCACAGGGGGTAAGGATTGTAATAATCCAAATCTTTTTTGTCGCGGTTTTTTATTTAATTGGCACGTATGACAATGTTTACAAAATTTTGTTATATCTGATGTTATGTTATTCCAATAATAAACAGGGGTTATTAAGTTAATCATTTTCTGCACTCCTGGATGGTTAAATTTATCATGAGTAATTTGCAGAAGTTTTAATCTCAACGAAAATGGAACAACTATTTTAGTAAAATTTTTCTTACGTATACATAAAACATCATTGATATCAACAAAATTACCTTGTAAGTTATCTTTCCTTTGAGCTTCAATTATTTCATTCAATTTTAACAAATGTGAAACATGAACATTATTTTTACTATTACATTTGACAAGTGAATGTGTTGCATCTCTTGAAAGCCAATCTGCTTCAAAATTAGTAGAACCTTTTGTGTATTTAATATCATATTCATACATACTTAACAATAATGACCATCTAAACAATCTACCTTTTAAATTTTTAACATTTTTTAGCCAAACCAAAGCAGCATGGTCAGTATGTATGGTGAATTTCTGGCCAAACAGGTAATGATGGAATTTATTTAGAGAATCGACTATAGCAAGACATTCAAGTTCTGTAATTGCATAATTTTTTTCATAGTCTCTTAAGGAGCGAGAATGAAAAGCTACAGGATGCAATACACCACATTCATCTGTCTGTTTTAACACAGCTCCAATTCCAATTAACGATGCATCAACAAAAAGATGACATTCATGAATAGGATTAAAAATTTTCAAAATTGGTTTACAAATAATAGCATTTTTTAACAGTTCAAAAGATTGTTGACATTTTTCTGACCACACCCATTTTACATCTTTCTTTAACAAGTTGTTTAAAGGATGTCGAATATTTGCATAACCATCAATAAATTTATTGTAAACATTTATTGATCCAAGAAATCTTTGCAATGATTTTACATTTTTAGGGGGCATTAATTTTTTAATCACCTCAATATTATGATTATCGGGTGATGCAATCCCATTCCTTATTTCATATCCTAAAAATTCTATTTGTTTTTGCAAAAATGAACATTTTGAAAGTTTTAATTTCAAGTTTTCTTGTTTACAAATATCGAAAATCTTTTTAAGATGGGTTAAATGTTCATCATAAGAATTAGAAAATATAATAATATCATCAAAATAGTTCGTAGCAAATTTAATTTTATGTTTATTTAAAATTCTACGAATTGTACGTTGAAAAATGCTTGGTGCATTCTTCCAGCCAAAAGGTAATCTTAAGTATTCAAATAGACCGTTGTGAGTAGCAAATGCTAATTTCTCAGTGTCATCAGGATGAATACGAACATGATGATATCCCTGTGATAAATCTATTTTAGAAAAATAACTACTATTAGACAATTTTTCAATTAAAGACTGTATTAAAGGTAGAGGTTCAGAATCTGTTTTTGTAATTTGGTTTAATTTCCTAAAGTCAATACATAAACGACTCTTTTTATTTTCATCTTTTTTAAAGACTAAAGTTACAGGGGCAGCATAAGGGGATGAACTTTCTTTTATAATGTTATTTTTTAACAATTCCTCTATTTGTAAATCAATTTCCTGTTGTTGTTTTGGGGATGTTTTGTACGGCCTTAGAGATATAGGTAAATCTGAGGTTAACCTGACTCTTTGTGGTTCCATTCTGATTTCTCCCACGTCGTGTTTATGTTTTGCAAAAATATCATCATAACTTTTTAAAATTTCTTTTAAGTCCTCATTTTGTATTTTGTTCTCATTTTTTATTCTTTCGTCGATATTGACCTGATAATGTGTGCACACATTACCTAGTACTATCTTCGAATCATTTGAAATTTTTGGACCTTCTTTCTTTTTCCTATTTTTCCTTTTCTTTTTATTTTTGTTATCCTTAACATTATCTTTTTCAATGTTTACTTTTACTGAAACATCTTTAACTTTTATTTTTTCAAAATGTTTACTTTTATTGAAACATCTTAAACTTCTATTTTTTTCAAAATGTTTACTTTTATTGAAACATCTTAAACTTCTATTTTTTTCAAAATGTTTACTTTTATTGAAACATCTTAAACTTTTATTTTTTTCACCATTTTTAACCCTAACACTTTGAGAATTTTGCTGTCTAATGTGCAAAGATAAGTTGTCACTGTTAGAATTAGCAGAGGTGATCAATCTCTTACCAAATTGAGTAACAACTGGCCCGACACAGTCAATAGACAAACAAAAATCCTTGCAAGTCTGCAACCCTAGTAAAGCATATGGTAAATCAGTATCAATTATAAAAAACTTAGCTGATTTAATAATTTCACCTATCTTAAGGGGAAACTCACAAATTTTGTTAAGTGTTAATTGTCCTTTCGTTTGGATAACATTTAATTCCTCACATTTTTTAATAGGAATTTTTAGTTTTGACACAAGGTCTTTTGGTATTATATTCAATGTTGACCCGGTATCAACATTCAATAATATCTCTTTTTTTACATTTTCATTTTGTTTTGGTTTTGGACGTCCATTTAAGTATTTATTTTCCACTTTATATCCATTTAGGTATTTATTTTCCACTTTAGATCCATTTAGGTATTTATTTTCCACTTGATATCCATTTAGGTATTTATTTTCCACTTCATATCCGGATATTATTAATTGTTATTGTTTATTTGTCATATTTTGAACGTTCATTTCAACAACATTAGGGTTGTTTACACACGAGGAGCCCATGTGAAACTGATTCAAAAGTCCTTTCTTCGAACAGTATTTACACTGATTTATTGGGATCTCCTGTGTTGTATGATGTATTTTGGGTTTTGTCACATTCGGGGTTACACTTTTATTTTTAGGACAAGCCGGAGCTTTATGTCCTGGTGCATTACATTTAAAGCACCTAATGTCATATTAAGGGTTTTCCATTTTCTTCATGTATGGTCCCTTGTTATTTTGAAATTTATTTTTATCTAAGTCACTTTTAATTTTTTCATAGATTTTAAGTTTTTGTTTAAATTCAAAAAGATTATTGGCTCCATAAAGAATTGATTTATTATTTGTTTGGTCTGGTATTCCTTGAATCATGTAAGTGATTAGAGCTAAGTCATCAATATCACTTTGAGTGGCAATTTCTTTCATTTTAAGGAAATACTCTTGAAGAGTTTCATTATATCTTTGCTTTCTTTTTTGCAACATTGCATGTATTTCTGCACTATTACAATCAAATCCAAACTCTTCAAGCAAAAGATTTTTTAATTTTTCATATGAATTTAAACAACTTTCACTTCTTATTAATGTTAAGTCATTACCCTTTAAACATCTTTTCGCAAATAAAAATTTTTGCATATCAGATAATTTAAATAAATTGGCATGAGTTTCAAAATTTTCAAACCAAGAATTAATATTTTCGTGTTTTTCTCCTTTAAACATAGGAGTAACTGCTTCAATATCCGAAAAATTTACTATTAATTTAGTTTCTGTTTCTCTATTCTTTATATCCTTGCTAGAATTTTGACTATAGGATGCCATATCTTTATCAGTATAAACATGAGTTTGTATTTCTTTATCAACGTATATTTTAGTATTTAAACTAACTTGCGTAAATTGACTTACACAAGTTTTAATTGGTAAATGTGATTCAAAATCAGTTTGAGTTTGTTTACATTGAAACTGATTAGTTTCATCCTCATCTTCAGAGGGATTTTCCATTACTATCGAATTTTTTAAGATATCAAAATCACATAAACAAGTTAAAATGTGCTTTGCAATTTCATCTTTATTTCCTTCACTGGAAATATTTAAAATGTCTGAAATTTTAACTAATTCCGAAAAATTGAAAGTATTACAAATTTCTTGTAATTTGTTTGAAAATTCTTCATCGCTAGGTTCAAAAGATAATTCTGAAAAATTTAGAATTTTGTTACGGTTTAATCTAGAAAAATCATTAGGAAACAAAAGTTTAAATAATAACTTAATTTTGTTTGCCGTCACTAATTTAATTGACGTTTGAATCACATTTATTTCTTTCAAAAACATTTTAAATGCACGATAAAAAACAATATTATATCATTTTAAAGAAAAGCAATATAAATACAAGAAATACAATCTAACTATTCATAATAAAATATACTCAGTTATTCATAATGAAAATTTTAAAACACTACTCATCTCCGATATCGATAAACTATTCAATCATGCAAGTGAGAAAGAAACATAAGAGGATAAAAAAAAATATATCTACAGTACTTTCTTTCCATTTTCCACACAGTGTCCTTTGACCTTCATGACTTTTTATGTTGAAGAGAAACAAAAAATATTATCCTTTTTTTGTTTTTAACGCGTACATTCACTTTTGTTTTCACAATTTGAGCACTACGGAATTGTAGGGTCATCGGTCATTTCCAGATTGGACACTATGGGTTTCAGATAGGCATGTGACGAGCTCGAGCCAACGTCAGCATTCTCACAGCGATGAAGGTGTAGTTAAAGATGGAGTGGTAAAACAGACCTTCCTTCATTCGTTTTTCACCGCGGACTAGGCACTTCTTTCTTTCGTCCTTCGTCCCCCGGGATGAGGTTTTATCAACGTTGTAGTCAGCTGGAAAATAGATAACAATGGTTTCCTCAGCAAGTAAACATCCTGGCGTCTTGTAATAACAGAGCTTCATCTCTGTTATCAGTAGTGTATTTAGCTTTAATAATGCAGTCGTAAGCCATGTTACACTCAAAAAATCTTTATTAATGGTAGTAGGCTGGTATCGATAACACTTCACATCCACACTCCGCAAGGGAGGGGGTGGACAAAACTTTGGACAATTCTGGAACAATTTATCAGGAACAGAACATGATGAAAAAGCCATGCGAAAAGCATTGCTCTCGCTTTTATACTCACACAGATTTGAGTAAACAGGCACAGTCGTTGACATTCTTGTATCCTTACGCATTAAGGAAAATCATTTCATGCTTCCTTATATGGAAGTGAAAGGGGGAGAGATTCTATAAATAACTCAATCGTATGTTTATCAGCCTTGACTTCCCAAAATAGAATCTCTCTACGCTTATTCTTTAACAAAGACATTTTATTAAAACGAAAGAGATTTAATTCTTTTATTAATACAAAAGTATTATACTTTTTGTATTACATATATATATATATATATATATATATATATATATATATATATATATATATATATATATATATATATATATATATATATATATATATATATATATATCAGTGGTGGCCAAGCTCCTACATAGTCGAGCCATTTTTCAAAATTTGATATTTTTCGTGAGCCGCAATTAAATACGTATTTTAAAGGTATGCAAAAAAGGTATTAAATTTTTTTTTTACATAAATTATATTTATTGAGAACATATAAGTACAAAATATGTTTATTGAATTTAAATATTAAAAATTAAACACATTTATTTTACTTCTCTTGATAATTTTGCAAAATTTGGTGAATAATTGGTAATAGTAATTGGTCTCAGTAATTTTTTGAGATGCTGGTTAGTTACTGATCGGTGTTTGGATTTCACGAATTTTAAAGTGGAATAAAATGATTCACATAAGTACGTTGTTCCAAATATTGAAATAATTCGACAAGCAGCCTTTTTGAATTCAAGAAAATTCGATTCTGGTAAAAACTTCCGAAATTCATCAATCAACGTCGACTTATATTTTAATTGTAGAGCTTGATCTTCTTGCATCTCTATTAATTCTAATTCTCCAGATGCTTTTTGGGTCATAATTATATTGGAAATGGAAAACTCACATTGAATTGAACAACGTTGCACGTAGTCTTTCATACTTGTTCTCAGTAATTTAAAAGACATTTTGAAACACATATGGAACGATAATAATTCTTTAAAATATAATAGCACAAAAATGAAAAGGGAACTCGGGTACATTTATCGAGAGCCACAAATAATTTTTCAAAGAGCCGCATGTGGCTCGCGAGCCGCAGGTTGGCCACCCCTGATATATATACTAGCTGACCCGGCAAACGTTGTTTTGCCATAAGAATTATTTCTAGAGTATGAAAATATATCTTATTTATTGTAAGTGTTTGCGTATGTGGTATATGAGTGGAAGAGGCATGGAACGATGACGGAATGTGAAAATATCAACACACCAAATAATAATTTTTCAAATTTATGTTAACTTTTTTTTATAAATTATATATACAACGAATTCTGAAAATATTAGTCAACAATATTAATCTCTTAGTGCAATGGAGTGTACAATATTTTTTGTCATTCCATCTTTAGCTAACACAAATAAACTGGATGGTTTGCCCACTCGAGAGCATGCCACGCATAATTGTCCGTGTGAAAAACATGGTGTGCTCAAATCTAAGCCACAAACAGACATTGTGTTGCCTTGTCAATGCAAATGCCAATCTAATGGGAAACTGAATGCGTTTAAATTGAATTGGCACATCTGTGGGTATAATAGGGATTCGTGGAAGTAATACACTTTCCCCCCGGAATTTGTCATCTAAAATAATGACTTCCATAACGTTGTTCATTAATTTTTTAACGACTAATCGTGTGCCGTTGCACAGCCGTGGTGGGTTCAAATTACAAAGCAAAATAACCGGAGATCCATTTTTGAGTACTAAATTATACGGTGGTATACCTGGTAAATCCAATGAGTTTAAAAACTGTGTTGGAAAAATTTGCAGTTTAAATGGGATCGCAAACTGCATCAACGGATTTATATGTCACCAAGTTACCTGTCAATAACTGTTTTATCTTCAGATTCAATTCGTTGACGTCCACATTTTTTGCTGCTAAGATCGCTCTTTTTACCAGACACTCATGATGAATGTATTGCGTGTGTACATCGGGAAATATTAGGTTAATGAAAGCATCTTGTGAATCAATGATTGTGCAGAAATCGTCCGGTACTTTTATGCATCCAGTCTCATCCTTAGTAACTTTTCCATCACCGATATCTAACAATTGTTTTGAGAATGTTTCAGCAGATGGATTTTGAAGCATTTGGACGCGCACATTTACTTTTAGTTGAATTTTTTCAACATTACGCCACAGTGGAGATGTTTTCAAGCAAGCATTGATCTCATCAGCGTACGTTAAACGCGGAATGGCGGGAAGTGTTTGTCTGAAATCACCTGAAAGGAGTAACAGACGGCCGCCAAATAATTTGTCATTGTTTTTTATATCTTTCAATGTCCTGTTCAACGCCTCAAGCGAATGTTTGTGTGCCATAGTGCATTCATCCCAGAAGATAATTTTACAGTGTTTCAACCACTGTGGCCATAGACGATTGCTTTTTATGTTGCACACTGTATCTGGGTTGTTTTGAATATTTAATGGCAGTTTAAATACTGAATGAGCTGTTCTGCCTCCACCCAATAAAGTTGCCGCAATGCCAGATGATGCAACGGCCAACACGATGCCATTATTTGATCGTATTTCAGCGAGAATTAGCGAAATAATAAATGTTTTGCCAGTTCCACCTGCTGCATTCAAAAAAAAAAAATCCACCTTGTCCTGCCGAAACTGCGAGCATAATGCTGTCATAAATGTTCCTTTGTTCCTCATTCATTAGTGGAACATTGCAAATAACAATCGCTGCCATTTTTATCGTACTATATTGAAGTTGACGATTCCTGTCAGTGTTTAATAAATCAGATGCACTTCGATTTGGCGAAGGCATACCGAAATGACTGAGTGGCAAGTGCTTCATTGTACATAGCATCGCTGAATGCTATAGTTAGATCGTTGCAACATGTACGATGTTGATACCGTATATCATCAGTCATCGAATCTTTGTGATTATCCCAAAACGTTTCTATACGGGCCGGGAAACATGTAGTTAATACTATAGCGAATAGTAGACGAATTTGCTTTGCAGTACAGTTCAATGCTGCGTCAGCAAGCATACATTCCCACTGGTTCTCGTCTTCCAGCAAGCCGAGTGCAAGGCGTGCATCTTTATACGTTGGATGCTGATGTCCATCGACTTTACGTTTATATTGAAATGACATTGAGCCGGTGACATTAACCAACAACAGTCGAAAATAAATGCACTCAGTCTGCCTTGGATTGACTCTGAATACTCTCCCCAAGGCGTTTGATTTGAATAAACCGGGACATGCATCAACTGGTGTGCCTTGCTTGCGGGAAGTCCATTTTTTTGTTTGAGCCCATGTGAAATAGTGTGGTACTTCTGAGTAGAGTAATGTCCGTGCAAAGGCACCAAAAGCATCCGCACGATTACACAATTCAAAAAATTCGGTGAGTGTAGTTTTTGGTGGATTTATAGCTCGGTCAATTGCTGTCTCGTTCGTGAAATATACGCTCTGACCGTTTTCAAGATGGACGGCTAAATGAATAACGGTTGGATCCCGTTCTTGAATTGGGAAACCAAAGATACGCCAAACAGCTTCATTGGAGCTGATGTACCGGCCAATTTGGTACTGAGTTATTTCATCGTTGTTATTCACTGGAAGAGCAGTCACATTGGTATTTTCAACTCGAAATACTGCCATATATAACTAATTAACTCCCTGGCATTACAGTCCATGTTGGACCATGGCCTCACTAACAATTTTCCTCCGAAGTCGCCTGTCTCTAGCTCTTTGTTTCCAGTTTCGGACTTTGAGAGTCTTAAGGTCTTTTTCCACCCCGTCAAACCATCTTTTGACCGGCCTTCCTCTTTTCCTTTGGCCCTGGCACTGCCCCTTGAATATCTTCTTAGTGCCTCTGTTTTCCTCCATTCTCTCAAGGTGTCCTAGCCATTGAATTCTCTTTGCTTTTACATAACTGCCATATCACTGCCTTTATTAACATACTTGCAAATATGTTTGATGCTCTTCTTTTCAGGGCGACCATAAGTATTAGAGTTTAATATGACTCGTTGCAACGTGCGTGATTATTGTTTTTGAATCATTATGTTTCTATGTCTAGTTTGGATTTGAATACGATTAAATAAAGATATATTTAAAATATACGTTAAATTTTGTCCAAAAAAGAAAAAAAAATTAGTTATAAACCTATTCTCAGACCTACTGAATATACATATAAAATTTCATCAAAATCGGTCAAGCCGTTTTGGAGGAGTATAAACACTAAAACTGAGACAAGAGATTTATATATATATATATATATATATGTTTGCTGAAATAATATATATATATATTATTTCAGCAAACATACTGCTTAATTCGAACGCGTCAATACAATTACTAAAAGAAATTTCAGTTTGAGAAACTTATTTACTGCAAGTTGTTTCCTTCAATGCAATTGAACTCTTAAAGACTTTCAATTTAGATAAGCACAGTTAAAAAGGATCGCATTAAAAATCATTGCAACAAACATTTACACATCTGTTTCTAAGAGCGATTTTTATGAAGTGATAAGAACGAGCATTTTGTCATATTGATCGTAAAATCTAATTTCAGAGCTTTCTAAGAACACATATTTGTAAACGCTTTAAATGATGCAACAAACAAGCAAAAGATGATGCATAACATGCGTCAAACACGCATGTTGAGTATTTGGTTTTTATTTAATAACCTAACATAAATACTATTTTTTTTAAATTGCGAAATTTAAACAAAAAGCTAAATTTAGTTGCAGAGCATTAGAGGAAATTTTTGTATTCTGTTAAAAAGGGTGGTTTTTAAATTTAAAAATTTTTCTGTTCTTTCCAGTGGGTTAAGTCAAATCATGTTTATGGTGACAGGATGCTTTGACGGTTTATGTATTAAAGAAATTCAATATTCTCAATTATGCAATTGTTTAATCTAAAAGAAAAAAAAAGCTTTTTTTCTCTGGCTGCAACACATTAAAGGGTGTATCAGAATCAATACAAAATAAATTTTGTACTATAAAATGTTGAAAATAAAAAGAGAAATATTTAGAAAGACAGTTGATAGTTCAAGGTTACTAAATATAAATCGGGCTGGCTGTAGACTGATCGTTAAGACTTGTTTCCCATTAGCTCGGCTAAGTCAAGGCATCACTGGTTGCGGTCATTTTGCGGGTGGGTGACCTCTTTGATCTACCCACGAAGGAACCGAGGCTGTGCGCTATCGGTCCTCGTTTTTCGAAACTCTGTCATCTAGGAAAATTAAAAGAAAAAAGCCATAGTTTAAGTGCTTACACTTGAAGCAATGCGATGGTTTTAACCCATATACATAATCTTGCTGTGAAGAGCTATCTGGGCTTTGGAACAAACAAATAACTTAAAATATTTCAAAAGTTATTCAACTTTCTTAAAATCGCCAACCAACATTTTTTAAACCTAGATGAAAATTATCAAAATCACTGCCTTTATCCTCCTTTTTTGCAAATTTTTGTGAGCCCAGGTAATGCAGCATTGGAGTAAGTTTTTAAATATCAAAAAATTAGACCACAAACGATTTTCATTTTCACGAAACTGTGGTTTTTCTCCTTATTAAAGTTTTGCGCCATTTACAAAATAAGTGAAGATAGTGCTGTCTTTTATATAGGCCTAACTTGACATAACAATCGCGAGTAACAGTTGAAAACTCACAACAGTTATAAAAATAGCATATTATTCGCAAAAAAGCATTTCACATTACGATGGAGCCTTCGAAAAACAGCCTTAATGAGCTCAACTTCATGCGCAGTTCGTCGGACTACCAAAGCAGAAAAGCCATCACCTTAGCAAGTGTCCAAAATTTTGAAGACAAAGAAGGATTTTATGGTAAAAAGTACTGATACCCATAATAAAAAGCACCGGCACTCAAGATGGCGATATTTTTTACATTTTTATCAGAACATGTTACGGAACAAACCTGATATACCGTAATTTTTACAATAATAAGTACCGTAAAATCACTGAATCACTCTAATTAAATAAATATTTCTGTAAAAATAACGGTATGATATTTTACGCAAAAAATGGATTTTCACGGATGATACACTTAAAGTGCCGGTACCTTCTACCGTAATTTGATCCGGAATTTTTCACAGTGTGTTTTCTTTCTCCCTCAGTTGTTTTATGTGCTAAAAAAAATTTAATAATATAAAATATTAATGTAAAATAAAAGATAAAAAAATCTCTTACTTCGGTACATAGCTTTTCTTCGTCCTTTCTCACATTTTGTTTGAACACGCGCATTCAAAATAGAAATAAAACAGAACAGTAATATTAGGAAATACCAAAGTCTCATTTTGCGAAGCCATTGGCTGCGGGTTCGAATCCCGCTCTGGGCATGGATGTTTCTCTCTCTCTTTTTGCTGTCCTCTGTTGTGTGTGTGTGTGTGTGTGTGTGATGTGTGAATGTGGCCCACCCTATGAACGGGTTTGGGGCAGTGTGGCGTGGGCAATGTTGCTCGCCTCCGTGACTTTGGTTCACAGGTGCCCACTGGGTAACGCGAAATGAGCAACAAGCCTGGCATCTTTTTAGGCAAAGATTCAGATTCAGTGCCAGCCTTTGGGAGTAAAAAAACCCCTTAACTATAAAATATATTAGAAATATATATAAAAAAGAAACGGAAAAGCTTTTAGATCCGGATGACATTACGGGTGTTCTTTCGCAGTTCTGGACTAAACGCTTTCACTATTGGAAGATCTAAAGTAAATAAAAATTTGAACTTTTTGATGAAACTAACCCACATTCGCGTTAGATGGAGAGGAAGACCATGAGAACCTCCCACGGTTAGCCTGATGACAGGGAAACTCTAATATATGATCCGTCTACCACTGAGGATATTTAACGTCAGCACTGTGTTCGGTGCAAGCCAGATGATGAATTAATATCGAAAAATTTTTAATTTAAAAATTACCGTTTGCTTCTACAAATAATACAGTGCAATACAATACAATACAATACAATACAAATGATACTAAATATACAGGCAATAGCAAATGATACCAAATATAAAGCACGACATAGTATATATATATATGTAAGCACCTAATTTGTCAATACTAAAGTCAAATGTACATAACAATGAGCTTTTTTGTAATAAAGACTCCAATTTTATCATGTTGTCAGTCGGATTATTAATTTTATTTTTGTTCAAAAATAATTAACTCCTTCGTATTGCTTTTAACATGACAGTCTGTAAATTTTTTATGTCTGTTAGAGAACTGTAAACTGTCTTTGAACTGTGCGCGATGTATTTTTTTTAATCAGTAGTTTTCTACTGTGTCAAAAAATGTTTTCCTGGATGGGAGCATGATTTGCTTTTTGTAAATATCTCTTAAAAAACAAATGTTCTTCTTCTTTCTTATTTTTTTTTTTAAAATTAGAGGATCGTGTCATGGCATACGCACCGAAAATGATAAAATATTATGATGTGAACAATAATGTCAATGATGTGAACAATATTATAAATCCATTTCAGTAAAATTTTTTAAATATCATTGATATTACTTGACTGCAAAGATGTAAATCCAAGAGACAAAATATCACCTACCTTTAGTGCCTTTCAAATAAAAAAGTTCTGTTTAGTGTTAAAGCGCATTCCTTTAAAACTATAAATACAGTCACACGAAAACTTTTTCTTCATCATCTGATCATAACACAAAATCGAAAGAAGAATCTAAAATAAAATTTTATTAACTGGAGATACTAACTCAATTCTGTGAATTATTATGAAGCATTTTTTTATCATTTAAATTTATTTTAGGTACTTCTTTAGACATGGAGTAAAATAGAGCTCATAAAATATTAAAATAAGACATTTCATTGTGACTGGAAATAATATTAGTGCATAATGAATTTTCATAAAAATCACAAAAATACAAATGTTCTACCTTAGTTTTTTTGAGTTATAATTGCTTATGAATAACTTTCTGCTGTCTTTCACTGAATTTGTCTGTGTAAGTATTCAACAATCGTAAGCCTTTGTTCTAAATTTAAACAGCAAATAAGTATATTTTCGAGTTTTTACTTCAATCAGGCGCGCACATAGCTCTATAGTCATTAGAATTTCTATAAACAGAAATAGTATTCAGAAGTAGTATAATGATCTGAGCTAGCAAAAATGGTGTAGTTAGCGAAAATGTGAACTTTTTATAAGTTGCATCAAGCGACAATATGTGGCATCTTTTTGAATGAAAGTAGTTTTAAAAGCATTTTTCTTTCGAAAAATTTTAATTTTTTCAATTAAAATGAAATTAGGAGTTCGCGCATCAAATATATGGGTTATAAAATATATTCCAATGTAATATTATGGGGGCCGGAAAGTAATGTCGTGTCGGTGCATTTGATATTTGTTACCAAGATGTAATGTATTCCCCCTCGTTAACTACAACCTTTCAATGCCGGATCGAAAATGAATCGAAATGGATCTAAAAAAATGAATTGATTTTTAAGACTAACGAATATTTAATGTGCCGAAACGACATTACTTTCGGGTCCCCCTAATATATATATTCTCCTATCAATGCTTTCGGAACTAATTGGTTTAAAAGTAAATTTTTCTACTAAAATATATTGAAAAATGTTTGCAAATAACCTAGCTATAATCTAGCACCATGTTGTATTTTCTGAGATTGCTTAAACTTTTGCCTAACATTTGAAAATTTTTAAACTAAACAAACGTTCTGTTATTAGCGTAATAAAGCATCGTGTTATATTAATAGTGACTGTACTCTGTTTTTTTTTTTTTTTTTTTTTTTTTTTAATTTTATCTTGACCAAAGAAATTACAGTCCATCTCAACCTTAAGAGAATTTAAGACTTTTACGCAAATTCGATTTGCAACTTGTATATAAATTTATATATACTGAAGTGTTTTATTTGAAATTTGCCTATAAGTTTTATTTAAAGAGATCTATCTTTTAAATTAATTTAACTTTGAAAAATCAAACTTCATAGACATAAGTTAGTCTAATCCTATGATAATCCACGGCATGATTTTTTTTAAATATTTTGTACATATTTTTTAATAAAAAAGTATTATTTTTTTAATGTTTAATGATCTTATGTAATTCTTTAATATAATTTTGAACGTGTTGGAAGGATTAATTCGTACAGTTACTAGTATTTTAAAAACATTGTTATTAAGCATAAAATTTTTAAATGTTGTTGTATTATTCTGTAATTAGTTTAAATATTCTGTATTAGGTATCTGTTTTCTCCTATAAGGTTGAGCAAACAATATACTAATTTTAGACTTTTCGTTCTCATTTGAAAATTTTGTTCATGGTTTTTAAAAATATTCCAGCTTTTTTGATACATAAATATTTATTCAATTTGAGTAGGAAGCTTATTTCTCCATTATTCTGGAACAAGTGGGCCAAAATTAAACATTCTACGAATACATTATTAAAAATCGTTAACACAATAGAAATTAAGGGCAAAAATTATTTTTAAGAATCAGTTATTGTTTTTTGTTATAATAAATTGCAATAATATAGTTCAATTTAAAACACCGATTTTTAAAGTTTTAATTTTACTGAGAAGTAAAATCTCAAAAATAAAATGTTTCTTTTTTAAATACTTCTTTTTTATTTCAGAAACTATTTACCCCATGAAACTCAAGTTTTAGGGTGACACATTTTAAAATTATGTAGTTTAACACTTTCATGTCCGGTGACACCAACGTGTTGTCACGTGATAACCAAACGTTAGTGGCCGGTGACAACTAGATGTCGCGCGTTGCAACCTGATATTCATGTGACATTTTGTCAAGGGACAATTGAGTACAGGGATGCCAACTGTTCCGCTTTCTGGAATAGTCTTAATAAAGTGGTAGTAAATTATATAGTAAAATTCGTTAAAAAAAGATAGTTACGCCTACTTTTTAATATAGTAACCAGTAGTTTGATGCTTTAATGTTGCATTTTATATCATACTTATAATTTTTGATATTTAGTGGTGAAAAAATTACTTATAGTGAAAAATACTAAACTAAAAGTAACTAAAATTTCGCTACCACTAGGTACCACACGCTGAGGTGGTTTTAACAAAAATAAACATCGGTTACATGGTAAACTTATCACTAAATATATGTGGACCGCATAGTGTAAGGATTTAATTTTTTCAGTAAATAATTTATGTTATATAATCTTGTTGATGGATAAAATTGATGGATAAATGAATGTTTATATAAGTATTCCGTATTCAGAATTTGTTGCCCGGTGGCTGGGTAGTAGAGCTTCGCGCTCCCGTGTCACAGGACCTGGGTTCGATCCTCAGGCCGGGCAAGGTTGACTCAGCCTTTCATCCCTTCAGTGGGTCGATAAATGATTACCAAGCATGATTGGGAACTAAACACTGGGGGCTGACTACCAGTTTCACGTTCGGCTGATCACATAACCGGAACGTCTGCTCCTGCACCGCAGAGCCCAGGGTCAAGAAAACTGAGATGGGCACAGTAGGACTTTAGCTCCACCAGCCCTTCGGATCTTAGATACTCGGGCTTGCTCCACTTTTCCTTGCGATCATATGGTTATGCATTTTCGTTTCCGAGGTCTTTAAAAGAGTGGATCAATCTAAAACACTTGACTCATCAATTATGTAGAGTGTTCTTCAAATACCACCTTCAATAGTTATTTTAGCAATCCTTTTTTAAAAAAAAAGAAACAAAACGTATTGGCATTCAGGGTCGAAAATAAATAAAGCAAGGAAATAAATCAAAAACGCTGTTGAAAAATCTGGCGAAATATAATTATATAACGTGGATATACAGAACATTAAAACATTGCAGATTGAAACTTGAAAGTGTTTCCAATACACATCTTTCGGTTTTCTCTCACAATGAAGCAGGTTTTTAATGTTCTTACTACCGCCTTCATCAACTGTGATTCGTTAAATTTCAATAGTGTTCTGTTTTGCCCATTTGTGCACCCCAATGTGAGTACTTTTTTCTTTTTGATAAACATTCTAAATATAAAAGGGAGGCTTTCTCGGAACATCCTTAAGAAGCAAAATTTTTGCATGAATGCTAATTTATCACAGTACATCAATCAGATCGCAATAAGATGTTTATTTCAAATTTTTATTTTTAATTTTTACATATTATATGCTTGTTTTCCCATTTTCTAACATTCATCTGGATATCCTTTTTCCCAGTCTATAGATCCGTCTTTATTGACACAGAAGCAGGATGGTTTTCCTGCACCACCGAAATAAGAGCACTGAGCACTTTTATAGGATCCATCCGGATTGCATTCCAACCAACTGACATCCGCCATTGTCCTTTCCTCCACTGAAAGAAGAAATTTTAAAACGAAAAAATAATTTTCTCATTATAAATCAGGGCATCAAATTTCATTTTTAAAGGTACTAGTCAAACTAAAAGTTTCTTTGGCTACTATTTTTACATTCATGAAAAATGAGAAATTTTTTACAATTTAACAGTTGAAGAATGAATGAATTTTGGGTGACTGAAATCATAAAAGCATGAATGAACTTAATTAGAACTTAAAGAATGAACTTTAGCAAGACATATTTATAACAATAAAAATATTAATCCTCATGGGGTTTCGATATTTTTATTTTTACTGCTTCCAAATATTCCCCCTTCCACATACAAATGTTTAGGGGTAGAGCTTTCACCTCCCAATTATATGCCCCAGGTTCGAATCACAGCTATGGCTGGTCAATAAGAATTCCGCATCCGGCTCTCACCGACCACAGTGTTGACGTAAAATATCCTTAGTGGTAGACAGGGTTTGAAAAAACCCGGGGGAAATTGGGTTTTTTCATTTAGTGCTCATAAACTTTAAGTTTTACGGTGTAAGTATTTTTATTTATTAAAAAGTGTCGTATAAGCATAAAAATAGAAATACATTCAAAAAGTCATTTAATTTTGTTATATGTACCAGTAAAAACTAAAATTTCATTTGACTTTTGACTTTAATAAAAAAACTAAAATAAATATTTAATGGTCTTCCATGTTTTTGTAATAAGATTAATAGAGAGTTACTTGTTCCATTTTTTTCAAATTATTTACCCTAGGAAAACGATTTAATTTTTAGATAAATAATTTAAAAAAGTTCTCTTATAAAAAGTTTTAGCTTATTTTTTTAAAGCCTGAAAATAAAACTGTTTAAATTTGTTAATGTATCACTTAGTAAAAAAAAAAAAAAAAGGAAAAAAAAAAGAAAAAAATTGTTTCTTTTCAATTTTTTTAATCATATGAATTAATAATAATAACAACCTGTTTATTAATATATAAAGCATGCAACTATATTTGAAAAATTGATCTTTTCAGACTATATTATTTAAAATTTGTATTTGATTTAATATCATTAAAATACCTATTACTTTTTGAAGATACCCATTTAAATTTTTCAATAGTACTATAAAATTATAAGATTCGAGTTTCTTTTATTTTTGACTATTTAAAAAATTTATGCTGCATAATAAGTTATATAAAAGTAAATGTGCAACACTAAGTTTTAATAAAAACATTTTTAAAAAAAAAACCACTTATCGTTCCAAGTAGGTTTATTTTCAGGGGCGGGTTTTGTAAAGTGGGCCTACTTGGCGAACCCTGGTGGTAGACGGATCTTGGGTTAAAATCATTTTGCCATCAGGCTAACCATAGGAGGTTTGCATGGTTTTTCCTCTCCATACAACGCAAACACGGGCTAGTTCCATCAAAAAGTCCTCCACGAAGACAAATTTCTCCCCAGGCTTGATCCAGGAGTTCCCTCGTCTTCTGGATTGGGTTCAAAATTGCAAGGCTACGGAGTTGAACATTGATAGTCGTAAACTCAGAATTGTGTCCGCTGTTCAACGCCGGTTATAAATTAGAATTGTTCTACCGTAAAGTGCTCGACTTTGCTTGCAGGTCATCGGGCTACCGAAACGGGGGATCCATCCCCTCTGCAGAGGATCAAAATTGTGATGGCTTGTCTTCGGATCATCCTCAGGGATGTTTTCCATACCGTCGCCAATAGCTCATTGTGCAGCTCAAGTGCGACGTAAATGAACTACAACAACAACTTAACGCGGGTCTCGAAGCAATCTACGAGGAATTGTCTTTGTGGTTCGACGAGCGAAAGCGATCAAGTGTGGAAGACCTTTAGCAAAAGATAAATGTGAAAGTTAAAAATTCACAACTATATTACAATAGTTTGATTGTTTAAAAATTTCGACTCTACCCTAGAGAAAGTTTTGTAATTATTTGTGATAGAACTAAGCTTAGGTGACGCACCCCGGGTTTTTTGTATTATGCTCGATAAATTTAATCTCTTTCATTAGCTTTTGTTCTCTAGAAAATAAAGCATTTAAGTTCATAATTTAAATATTTTCTTGTCTTTTTAGTTTTTTAATTGTTAGTTTGCTTAGGGCAGGGAGTTTTTAAAGTTTCGAATAGTTGTATGATCTGCTCCGCAATTTAGGAAACAATTCTAACCTGTATTGACATCAGGAAGAGAACTCTAGATTATATTTGTGCACTCTAGCTTGATGGAAAGAGGTTAAAGTTTCGATTAACGGTAAAATCTTATTATTGATGAAGTACCAAGAAATTCTGGTTGTGGAGATAAACGAATGAAACTTGTATATTCATTAAACAGATTGCTCCAGTTAAAAAAAATTTAAATTCACGCAGGTCGGAAAGTAATTAACATTTAAGGTGACTACAAAAACTGTTTTTAGCGGTTTGAAGACAGAAATGTGTATAGTCGTTAAGCTTCAACAGAAACTTGAGTATCCAATTTAACTAAAATCGATGGAAATGCTTTTATTTACGTCACACCAGAGTTGCACAATAGGCTATTGGCGACGGTTAAAGAAAAATTCCAAGAATGATCCGAAAACATGCCATCATAATTTTGATTTCCTGTAGATGGCTTTCACGATTTGGTGTATCAGCGAACTGTACGTGAAGTCGAGAATTTTGCGGTAAGAGAGTTTAACGGGGTCCGTAATCATGCACCTTTGGACCATTCGCTGGCTGATCAAAGTGGTCACCCAATTGCTCATTGACCACCGGCAGCAATGACAGATTTCGGTGATTTAATGGGAACTGTGTCTTACTATCGGTTTTCAGTATAACCAAACTTTTTAACGAGAACTGTCCTATTTAAAAAATTTTTCTCTTGTGCTGATGATTTTCAAAAATCTTAGTATAAAGTGATAGTTTTAAATTATAGAAAAATCTGCATAAGGATAATTTATAAGAAATATCCCCATATTTTTCCAGAGTGCTCATAATTTTCATCCATAATTTTTAATATATTAAAAGTTTTTTTTCCATATTTTAAAATATAGAAGAACGTAGATTCAAATTTTTCATAGGAAAATTTCTGCATTCTACAATCACATTTCATCACTCCAACTTTAGCTTGTTTCATCTTTTACACTCTTTAAAACATTATTTTTAAAGTTTATACATCATTTCAGCATCAAATTAGTTTTAATATTATTATGAAATTAAAGCTTTACTTAGCTTATTTCTAACGTATAAGAAGTAAGGAATTTAATTACACTTTAACTGAGGAGATTAATTAGGACTTTAACTTTTTAAGGATACACTACCAGCTTGGAAGTGACCAGTGAAAAAGTCTTACCCATTTTTTTACCGTCTGCTTCTTCTTGCTGACATTTTGTTAAAGCTTGAACACCCAAAACAGCTACAAAGCAGAAAATTAAACCAAAAAATGTTAGATGTCTCATTTTCCTAAAATAAAGAATATTAACATAAGTTAATTAAAAAGGAAAATGTTGATAACATATATTTCTTCAATTTTTTTTTAATGATTTTCTCGTGCGCATCAGAATGTTTAGGTTGAATAAAAATAAATTGTCATATTTATACATAAACATCCTTCAATTTCAACACTGATTTCTTCAAAGAGTCAAGAAAGAACTTGGACAAAGTTAAAAACTAAATATTTTTTATCTCAACATTATGTATACTCATTTTGAAAAATACTATGTTTCTAGGTCTTAAATGTTCTTTGAAAACCGAAAATAGACCTTTCAACTGGATTTTGCAACAGCACACTGGGATAAAAGCTCTTAAGAATGATGGAAGGGGCATTTTCTTGATTTTATTCTTGATCAAAAATGGCCACCCTATTCATCAGACTAGAATTCGATGGGTTATTTTGTTTGGTTCATCTTTGAGACAAAGGTGTGTGCTGAATCTCATAAACTTTGTATGAAATTCCTCTTTGGCGTCTCATAAAATTGGGAGTCTCTCTATGTTGGAGCAAGGAATGGGACAAAATATCAATTGGCAAATTGTTGCCCATAGTAGTTGTGGCACCAAAGTTTATTACTTTGCAAATTTTTAAATATAAATATTTGTAAAAATTTTTTTTTAATAGTTTGTAAAAACCAAGTAGTGTTTTTTCTTTTTGAAAATTTTATTGTAAGAATTTTTTCTGTTATACTGTTTGAAAATTTTACTGTAATGCTTTAATCAGAATTAGAATTTTGTTTAATATGTGTCCAAATTATTTCTTGACACTAAGCATGTATGAGAAATAGGCTAAAATGTTTTAAAACTTCATATCACTGTTATTGATTTCTAAGCGGAAAGTTCAGTATGCTTGTAAAAATTTTTTTTTTTGAATTATGAAAGTTTATTATTTATGTTAAGCTTTTATTTAATGTATTGCATGCTTTACGCTCGTCTCGTGCATCAGCAATCAATGTATGATTTATATGTATACATTATACTCATGTATATAAGTGAATATATAAGCTGAACATAGTCTGTAAAGACAGATGCATATTTCTGTACAGTATGCCTTCCGCAAATGATGATTGCACCTAGGAAATGCCACGAAAATATTTCCTGGTCCAAAATGTTCCGATCTTCAGGAAATGATGATTGTATCTAGGAAATGCCACAAAACTTTTCTTGGTCCAGAGTGTTCCGATCTTCAGGAAGTGATGATTGTATCTAGGAAATGCCACAAGAACATTTCCTGGTCTAGAACGTTCCGATCTTCAGGAAATGATGATTGTATCTAGGAAATGCCACGAAAACATTTCCTGGTCCAAAATGTTCCGATCTTCAGGAAATGATGATTGTACCTAGGAAATGCCACAAAACATTTCTTGGTCCAGAGTGTTCCGATCTTCAGGAAGTGATGATTGTATCTAGGAAATGCCACAAGAACATTTCCTGGTCCAGAACGTTCCGATCTTCAGGAAATGATAATTGTATCTAGGAAATGCCACGAAAACATTTCCTTGTCCAAAATGTTCCGATCTTCAGGAAATGATGATTGTACCTAGGAAATGCCACAAAACATTTCTTGGTCCGGAGTGTTCCGATCTTCAGGAAGTGATGATTGTATCTAGGAAATGCCACAAGAACATTTCCTGGTCCAGAACGTTCCGATCTTCAGGAAATGATGATTGTATCTAGGAAATGCCACGAAAACATTTCCTGGTCCAAAATGTTCCGATCTTCAGGAAATGATGATTGTATCTAGGAAATGCCACAAAACATTTCTTGGTCCAGAGTGTTCCGATCTTCAGGAAGTGATGATTGTATCTAGGAAATGCCACAAGATCATTTCCTGGTCCAGAACGTTCCGATCTTCAGGAAATGATGATTGTATCTAGGAAATGCCACGAAAATATTTCCTGATCCAAAATGTTCCGATCTTCAGGAAATGATGATTGTATCTAGGAAATGCCACAAAACATTTCTTGGTCCAGAGTGTTCCGATCTTCAGGAAGTGATGATTGTATCTAGGAAATGCCACAAGAACATTTCCTGGTCCAGAATGTTCCGATCTTCAGGAAATGATGATTGTACCTAGGAAATGCCACGAAAACATTTCCTGGTCCCTAATGTTCCGACCTTCAGCTTAGTCTTTTCCGGCAGTTACTGCAGGGTGTTTGCAGTCAGATATTTCTAACCGTATACGCCAACATCCATCTGTTGATGAAACATAAAATAGGATTCATTTAAAAATTCTCGGATTGGCGAATCAGTGGACCTTTAATTGCGATACTGGCGTGTAAAATCTAAACTCAGCAGTTAACGATGAACAGTAATCAGTATAATTCTTTCATTAGGCATTCTTTGTTGGGACTCATCGATGTAATGTTTGATTAACAATCGATGAGAATTTGGATAGTTATTTTAGTTCAATTGCGCACAGTATATATTCTCTCGAAGATAACTCTGCCGCCATCGTCCACCTCTGTTATTTATGACTTAGTTTACTATTTAATATATGTAGGCTCAATTAAGGCTTCTAATCTTTTGTCAAATAGAAAGACGGCAGAAAGATACAACCAGGGTTACGATGGAATGTGAACTCGCTACTCCAGCGTTATTGAGCGTTTGGCGAGCGATACCGCTTGTCCAGGCTGATTACGGCGTGTGATGCAACACATCAGCCTCGCCAATGAATTTGGATAGTATTACATAAAATAAACTGAAGAGTTGCGTTGCGGCTCAGGGGATAGAGCGTTCGCCTTCCAATGAGGTGAACCGGGTCCGAATCCCAGCGATGTCTGGTCGATACGAATTCCGCACCCGGCTCGCACCTACCTCAGTGCTGACGTAAAATATCCTCTGGTAGACGGATCATGGGTTATAGTCCCCTTGCCATCAGGCTAATGGTGTGAGACTTTCGTGGATTTCCTCTCCATATAACGCGAATATGGGCTAGTTCCATCAAAAAGTCTTCCACGATGTCAAATTTCTTCCAACTCATGATCCAGGTGTTACCTTGTCTTCTGTATTGGGTTCAAAACTACAAGGTTAAGGAGTTGAGCATTGGAAGTCGTAAACTGAAACTCTGGGTCGGCTGTTCAAACCCTGTGATAAAATAAAATAAAATACACTGAAGTGCGCAAACTACTTTTCAAATTAGCCAAAATGCTCCACCTTTGGCTCAGAAACAATCGATCATGTTCTTATATTTTTTTGTTACACTCACATTTATTTATTTATTTGATCGTACACATAAATGTGTGTTCAACAGAAATAACAACTTAAAAGCTCTTGTTAGTTGAAGAATATCTAGTACAATTTAAAGGAGGACATACTCAAATATCACTTCGTTTAAAGTGAAATCGAACCCGCTACCTCTACAATACTGAGCGTTACGCAGAAATGGCGTAATCGCTTACTCAAGGAGGTTACCATACATACGCAGGTTTGGGCGTTCAATACGAAGAACGACTTATAACCACATCCTATTTTGAAGAACAGATAGCATGAGTTAGACAATGTTCAGGGCTAAAGAGAAGAGAGACTATTCTATTCTTTTTAGCCCTGGACAAAGGTAGCACAAATACACATAAAAGTTTACGGTAAGTACCGCGCATTCTGGGACCTTTCTCAGACTGATGGAATTTTTCACCCAGCCTTTCACTAATTGCAGTCAGTGGGGCTTGATTTTGGTGATTTATTGGCTGTCTAACCACTTTTCTTTGAGTTAAACTTTAACTTTCTGCACCACCATCACCAGCGATAATTTTTTGATTATTAAAAGAAGAAAAACATTTTGCCGTTTGATTGAAATGATTTTGAAGCAAGAGTTATTTTAAAATCTCAGCCATTTTTGTGCTGTAAATTTTTGAAAAAGGTCAGTGTAGTTTAGAACGCCTTGTATATACTAACTTATTAACAAACGAATTGTACATTCTAAGTAATAGCTTAAATTTTATTTAGAACGTTAGAACAGTTAGTAACAGTTGCTAGAAAACTTTAGATTTCAGACTCATATATTTCATCTTTTTTTCTGAGAAAACTAAAACTATCGCTGACATTTAATTCCCAAAAATTGTTTAAAGAATTGACATCTCAATTTATATAAATATTATCTAAGAAAAAGGAAGAAATGTTTTATTTTTTAAGAAAACGAGAGATTCTTTAAGAATGTGAGCTACTTACCTTGTTTAAATGAAAACGAAGGAATATTTTATTCGATTCCAGTATCGTATATGTAGGATGTGAAAGAATGCTAAAATGGCGCAATGCTTCTATTTGCTTAAGCGGAATAGCAATCATAAACTTAGAATAGTTTAGATTTACATCTGTTCAAACATTCGTGATAGTATGGAGATAATTTTTTTTTTTTTCATTTAAAAGAACAGGTAAATGAATTTTTATATAATAAATAATAGATTTTATAAAATTTTGTCTTCATAAATATTTATGTAATAAATGACGCATAAATAGTATTATTTTACAGATAATTGTGAAAAACATATAATCAAAAAAACTATGATTCAACTATTTCGATGATTCAACTATAAATTATTTATACTAAGAATAACTTTTCTATATATAAGTTATTTTAACGATATTTACCTTAGAAATTAGATTGGATGTATTAAAATACAAGAATAAAGATAATACTTTTACATTTCTACATCAAATTTATTTTTATTTATATCGTAAAATAGGATATTATAGTTATTTATTTAAGATTGATATTTCCTTGCAAATATTTTTTTAAGATTTATGTATTTTAATGGAGAACTGAGAATCTCTCTACTGGAGACCTTGTTTCTTGACCAATAAAATCAGAATTTCTCCTTATTTTGTCGTCCAATGTAATTAATTGTCAATCAAAAATTGATTACTTTCCGATTAACTAGGGTGGACAAATCTCACCTGAAGATTTGTACCTAATGAGAATACAAGTTTCAATTTACCACCAGCGCTTCAATCAGAATTTATCATCAAAAATAATTAAATTCTATGCAATTTTGACTACTTCCCGATTAGCTAGTGTTCTTAAATTTTAACTGTTTCTTTGCGCGAATGACAAGGAAAGTTTTAATTTTTTTGATGGCAACTATCAGAATTGTTTGCCATTCAAAATTTTGACTATTTCCTGACTAGCTAGAGTGATCATATTTCAAATGAAGGTGTGTACCTGAACCCTCTGTTTATTATTGCATTTGCTTCCTAAATATTGCAGGCAAACTCTTATTGCAAATTGAAATTTCGAGCATTTCCCGGTTAACAGAGAAGTACCAATAACTTACAAACAAAAACCCTAAAAGAAAAAAAAAATGTCTCTATGTAACATAAAAACATGATTGGTTTAACTCAGTTCCCCATTATTGTCGGAGCATTTTTATTGGCCGGAAAATTAAATCACATGGTCGGATCCAGTTTTCCCGCGCAGATTTCCATATTGTTTAGTTGTCATTAGCATAGAATAAAAGTCATAAAAGTGTTGGTTTCCTTTAAATATTTTTTCAGTTAAAGGTATTCACATGTACTGCTAATATTACTTTTTTCATTTTGATTTTTTTAGAATTAAACATTTTAAACTTAAGAATTATATTATAACGTGATTTTACGTTAAATTTTAAGATAAAGTTATTTAAATCGTAGCCTCATCTTATTAACCGTTTGACAATTATTATTTTACGTGCAAATTGTAGTAATATACTATAAATGATTTAGAACTTAACGATCAGCTTCATTCATAATGTGATGCATAGAAAAATTATATTTGATACTAAAATATACGAGGTATACGAAAATATTAAATTACGGTTGTGAACCCACTAAATTTGTTATAACAATATAATACTTTTAAATTTAAATTTTATTTATAAAATGATTAATTAGAAAAATTACACGTTCACTAATAGATCTTAATTGGCCAGGATAGCCTGGTTAGCAGGGCGTTGGGCCCATGACCAAGAGGTCGTGAGTTTGATCCTCACCGGCCTAAGTGTTGGTGACTGGTGCACGTTAACTCTGTCGGGTTACAAAGCCCTCTATGTTCCCATAACAAATCATATCTCTGGGGGTTGGTGTTCTCTGGTTCAGGTTAAAATTACGATCTGTGGGTAAATGAATGGATTTGTGAACGGGTCTGCCCTATGAACGGGCAGTGACACGTGTGTGGCAGAAAGTCATATTCTCGGCCATAGATGGCGCCACTGAGAAACAAAAAACGCACCCTCTGGTTTAAATTTGCTTGGTTTCACCGTGCAGGCTGGCTGGTATTGGCAAGGGTCATTATAATTATATCATGTCTAGTTATAATACATAATTTTATTTTAAAAATTTATAGTTACTTTTTTTAAGTAGTCACTTTTAACTGGTTTACTAACTACTTTTATCTGGATATACATTAGTTAGTAGATGTTGCGAATTCAGATGTTAAATCAAAACAAAACAGGGCATTAATAATAATAATAATTGCAAAAGGAATAACCTTGCAGATGGTAGGGAAGAAATAAAATCCTGTCTTTTCAATATAACAAATATCGTCGTAAAAAATAACTTATTTATATTAAACTCTTTAAAAGTTAAAGCTACTATGAGAAAAACTCATTACATACAATCATTTATACCTAAGAGAGAAATAAAATGGTATATTTAACTATGAATATTCATAATTCAATCTTAGCCGTTACTAATCTAACCAATTGTTTGAATTAATATAAAGAATGGGCCGACCGGCCTGTGTAGGGGGCAGGGAGCTGTTCTTGCACCAGAAAGGATCTGGGTTCGAATCCCGGGCAGGGCATGGATGTTCTTTCCTTCTCTGTACTATCTGTCGTCACTGCAGGAGAGACGTTGGCCCACCTAATATGGTGCCCCTGACAGAGAGGCAAAATCGCCCTGTATATGCCTGAATTGACGGATGTTAACACAGGTGGGCATTGGAAATATATATATATATACAGTCAAACCCCGCTATAGTGAACACGGTTTATAGTAAACTTCCGGATATAGTGAACGAAATGTTCGGTCCCGTGCCTTGCTATACAAGTATAATGTTATTTTTTGTGGATATAGTGAACCAAAAAAATGAGGAAGTTGGATATAATGAACTTTTTTCTGTCTTCGACTGATTTTTTTCTTCATTTTTTTTTTAAAATTTTGAAATTTCTACTTCAATATAAATACATATACCGATTTTTAAAACCACCTATAGAGGGGAATGTATCGATAAGCATTTTGTCTTGTTTGCTTCTTTTATCTCATTTTCCTATCCCTAAACAAAGCAAGCAAATGCTTCCAACCTAGGCAGATAATGCACCTGTATGGTGTCAGTGGGATCAATCTGCATTTTCTGTCTTTTCTGCATTTTCTGAGGGAATGAGTAATTATTATTGATGGTCAAAGGGTTGGACACTAATATGTGTTGATAAGGCCCTCATTTCAACTCCTTTTTGCTCTCAATACAGTTAAAAAAAGTCAGCAAACAAGTTTCCCAAATTAAAATATGGCGAGCAGTAAACGTAAAACGTTCTCCATTGATCGGAAAATTTAAAAATGGATGCAATCAAGCTGATATTTGCAGAGAGCTGATATTTGCTATCCAAATCTACAGTTTGTAACATGTGGAAAAATAGGCAATTAACAATTTCTGCTCATGAAAAAAATTTAGATGGCAGAAAAAAGCTGAGAAAAGCATATTACAAAGATGTTGAAGAAGCACTACTGAAGTGGCTCATCATTCGAAAAAGCCACAATCTTCCAGTATTTGGACAAATGTCGATGAATTTGCTAAGTGATTTTATGAGACTACTTTTATGTGCTCGAATGGAAGGCTAGACAGATTTATAAAGCGGAATAACAGAAATTCGGGAAAAATTATCTTAGAGTCGGGAAGTGTTTCGATATCTCATGTTGAGGATTGCTCATCAGCTAAAGATTACTAATTTTATTTGTACGCAAAACGAAGAGTAATAAAAAATAACACAATTTTTGCTGCTACATAATATTTTTCAGTCATTTATTTGAATAATGTGTAATAAAAGGAAGGAGTTTGGGAACCATTACTTAAATTGCCTCCGTAACGGATATAGTGAACTAACGGTTTTAGTTAACCGAAATTTCGGTACTTTGAAGGTTCACTATAGCGGGGTTTGACTGTATATATATATATATATATATATATATATATATATACAGCAAAATAAATAAAAACAAAAACACCAGAAAAAATTAAGAAAAATGCAAGTAAATAGGACTCATAAGATAAGTTCAAAATGGAGAACTTATATATATATATATATATATATATATATATATATATATAAAGAATGGATTGAAAAATCTTTTATTGTTCCTCGTAATCTAAATTTTGGCTTTTTTTTACTGATTAGGGTTTTGTTCATGCAACATTATTTTTTACTTTTAGTTGTTTATTTTTAGACTTTTGGAGTTTATATTTATATATGTAGTGCACACCTTATATATGAAAATGTAAATTCCTTTGGAAATACTGTTTTGAGCAGGGTATTTTTGATATGCATTTTTTTACCCTTATATGCCCGGTTGACATGTAAATATTTAGAGATATCGTAAAATAATGATTTATCTCCCCTCAAATTTTGAAGAAATCCTTGGAAGGGACGAATTAAGGACACCAAAGGGAAAAATAATAAATAAAATCGATTATGTTTAATAAGACTTAAATATTATCTTATTAAGAATTTATTAAACAAAGCTTTATAATTTTTTACTATTCTATTAATGCTTATTTTTATTTTAAAAAAATATAGTTAATTAATTTAAACGCACACACTTAGTGTCTTGTGTTTAAGTATTTGGTATATTTTTGAATAGTTTTATTCTTATGAGCATAAATGTCAGTCGTCATAATTAACTAAAAATCAAAGTAAGTAATTGTCTTCGTTTTTATATTTACGTTTAAAGAAATACTTTCGTTTTAAAATGCTTTTCTTTTTAATTTAGACTATTTTATTTTTGAATTATATGACTTAACATCACTTACCCTGATTTATTCTCTCCCTAATGTCAATGAAATTGATATTAAAATTACTGTCTTCTTTTAAATTAAGTTTTCTTATATCTTTTATTATATTTGGAACATGACAACGCATCTAAAATAAAATTTCCTTCCTTTCGAAGTTATAAAAGTCCATAATTTCATATGATGTAAGACAACTGTGTTCTCAAATTTATATTTCACTTCAAATCTGGACTAGCCCTAATGACTTTAGAGCAGCAAACGAAACAATTAATGGAACCTGAAGGACTAAAAATGCGAACCAATTATTTTGCCCAATCTTCAAGAAAAATTATTTTAGTCTAGGTTGTTTTCTGTATCAAAGCATTGAATAAGGACTAAGTGTATGTCGAGTGTTTAATATAAGCAAAATTAGATTTACATCTCACAATTATCCATTTATTTCTTTTTTGCATACTTTATTCAAACGGTTTATATTTTTACATGCTTGAGAATTCTATGCATTTTGGTTTAACCGTTGTTTTGTACCGAAAATGCGGAGACGCTGCTGTTGGTTAGTATAGGTTGGTAGTAGTTAGCAGTTGGTTAGTAGTGTTGTACGCATTTCATTCCGCACTATTAGCATATACATAAGAAAACTCTTCAGCACTCAAACGGTTAAATATGCAGTTTGGCATAAATAATTGGGTTCACATATTAACTGCAATTGCAGTTATTACTTTCGTTTATGTTATAAAACAATTTTAGTATTTATTTCTAACGAACCTTGCAGTAATAAAGCTTTTGTTCTAAAGGTTTGAGAGATATATATTTAGATGAAATTTTTTCATTTGATTTTATAAATATATTTTGAAATGCTGTCATCTCTTTCAAGTAGGTATTAAAAATTTTCTATAAACCTTTATTACAATATTTACAAGTTATAAAGTGATCCACTTCGATTCTTAACATTCTCCATAAAAAGCATAAACTGATAAACTGTTGCCATTCGAATTCATATAAGTATTAAACTAATGAATAAAATACTACAGCTTATGAACGATGACGTCTTTACAAATTCTTTACGCGACATCCTCCCACCTTGATTAAATATTATTTAATCAACTAGAACATTTCCTAAAAATGCATAAACAAGCAATAATTATAAATTTTAACTACATATAAAATTACTAAATGCATTCTATACTATGTCTAAGAGTAAAAAGAAACATTTCCAAAATAAGCATTGAAACACTAATTCGTAAGATTAAAAATAAATGCTTTTTTTTCTTCAGTCATTTAAATATCTAATAGGTTTCTTAATCACCCGACCACTTCTGGTCGTGATATCTTTTACTAGTTTATCAGATAAAAGTGATTTTTGTGTCTCTGATGGTTTAGCAGTAGATTTGCCACTAGAACTTATTTCCAACGGATAAAGGCGTACTCTCAACTCGAACTTTCCTTTGGCCATGATCTCTGTAGACACTTTTACAAATCTTTGTAATTCATTTTCAGAATTAACTGAAGTAACACAGTTATTCACATAGTAAGCAGATTTAAGTGTCTCTGAAACATCTTGATATGGAGAAAATGCAAATGAATTTAAATGAAGTCTTAAAATAGCACCCAGTAAAAACGGACTACAATTAAGTCCAAAAACAACTTTGCAATGTTGGTATACCTTAATAGACTTTTTTTCTTCATCTGCCCACCATAAGAATTTCAAATACTTGCGATCCTCGCCTGCGGATGTCTTCGAGCAAATTCGGACCTTACATCAAGCAGTCATTGAACGAAATATTTCCCTTCGACTTGCACGAGGCGTCAAAAACGGGTCTAGCAGGTGTGGTAGTGGAGAATGTGTTCAAACATTATGCAGTGTTCAAACCAACTTGGTTTGAACACTGCATGATGTGGCAAATAGTGACCTGGCCCTTCTGAACATTCTTCAATTATTCCGCATTGCAACCATTCTTGGAACACAGCATTATAATCTTTTATCTTTCCAACTTTACTGAGTTTCCAAGAAGTGGAAAATAATCGTTTTTCTGAAAGTTCGCGGTTGCTTGGTAATTAGTCGGGACTTTGCATCCAAGGAAAACTAATTTCATAGCGCCCATCTTCAGTAATCTTTAGAGTCTTTTCAAAATGATCAAAGGCCACCTTTTCCAATAACTCTGTGTTCATACTTTCACAAGGATCTCCAATTCCTATTGCTTCCAGTTTCCAAAGATTTTCTATACTATGGCTTTGTAAAAATAGCGATGTTATAGTGTTGTTTTTGCAATTATGAATTTCAGACCTTCCCATGATAGTCCAACCTATGTGCGTCTGCACCGCAACAAGACCACATTTTAAAATTTGCGTTTGACCTGTATACAATTTGTCTGCAATATCTGCTCCAATTAGGAGCTCAATAGGAGGTCTACCTTTACCACGGTCTGTTATCTGGATTCCCAAGACTTCTAACTCTTTTAAACAAGTTACATCATTTGTTCTTGGTATCATTCCACAAATGGTTGGTTGGTCTAAGACTTGCATCTCGCAAAATTTGTTTGCATGAACACTGCTTACATTTAATTTATAGGCATTGTGTTTAGATCTTGTCATATTTCCACCAAACACCACATGATTCAGAGTTTCAAACCCTACAGGTTTTAATTTCATTCGTTCAACTGTGAATTTTAATACATAAGAGCGTTGTGAGCCAGTATCGATTAAAGCTCTAACGATACTACGTTTCCCCCATAATTTATCACAACAAGCTAAGTCTGCAGCAAAACTTCTGCTGAAACATTGTGATTGTCTAAAGTAAGATTTTGCGGCACTTCTTGACTTTCTTGAATCGCCACTCTCTGACTTGGCGATAAATTAGTAAATTATATAAACGAGTAAAAGAAGCTCTTACCGACTTTCTTTTCACTATGAGCAGATCCATTTAGAATTCCAAACTTGAAAATTTTTTAAATAAGAGTATGAAAATATCTGACTTAAATGTCGATCAAATGCAAACGATCACGTCCGGGTGTCACCACAATGTCAGATGCATCGTAAAACTCTTACTAATTTTCTATCAACCTTTATTACAATATTTACAAGTTATAAAGTGATCCACTTCTGTTCTTAACATTCTCCATAAAAAACATAAACTGATAAACTGTTGCCATTCGAATTCATATAAGTATTAAACTAATTAATAAAATATTACAGATTATGAACGATGACGTCATTACAAATTCTTTACGCGACAATTGCATATAAGCTTGATGCAATAAAATGCTAAGTCACACTTTCCTGAAGAGTGCAATCCTGGGTAATCCTATATTATCAAGAGGTACTTCACCATCAATACTAAGAGATCTAGAAATAGGGTGGCATGGTTCTAAGTGGTTAATCAAACCTGAAGACAGGTCTGATTCTAATAACACTTAAAAAGATTGCACTCACAACTTAGAATCAAAAAAGAAGAAAGTGCAGACTCTTCACAAAGTCTCTACTCTGCCAATTATCAATGCTGGAAAGTACAGCTCTTACTTTAAATTGTTACGCGTGACATCTTGAGTTTTTCAATTTATTCACAACTGCAAAACACAAGAAAAGATGGTTATAAAGATTGCACTCACAACTTAGAATCAAAAAAGAAGAAAGTGCAGACTCTTCACACAGTCTCTACTCAGCCAATTATCAATGCTGGAAAGTACAGCTCTTACTTTAAATTGTTACACGTGACATCTTGAGTTTTTCGATTTATTCATAACTGCAAAACACAAGAAAAGATGGTTAGTGAATTGAACAAATCGTTCAGAAAGAATAATTTCCTTTAGAATATGAAGACTTGCCGTAATCAAAGTCACTTCCCTAGAACTCAAAAATAGGAAAATGCAACCCACTTTTTGACAACAACTCAATACGTCTTGGAGGCCGACTGCAATTTTCTGCCTTATCAGAATCAGAAAAATACCCCCATCTTATTGTAAGGCTCTCACCCTTTTACAAGTCTGCTCATACGCCACACACACTTAAAAATGCACCATCAAGGTGTTAGGATTGTACTTTCTCAGCTTCGTTCTAAATGGTGGGTATTAAGAGCAAGACAAGCCATTAAAAAGGTCATACACACTTGCCTTCCATACAAGATACTGAAGCAAAAGCGTGGTGAACAGATAGAAGCTCCATTACCTGCTGAAAGATTTCAAAAGTCGATCCCATTTGAAACAACTGGAATTGACTTTTCCGGGCCCTTATATGTCAAAAACGAAAAATTGGTTACAAAGGCCTACATAGTCATATTTACGTGTGCTGTAACTCGAGCCATCCTCTTGGAAGTAGTGTCTAATTTAAGCACTGATGTTTTCTTGCTTGCACTATAACGGTTCTTATCTCGACGTTTCCTTCCTCATACTGTGTACACAAATAACGCCAGAATATTTTGCCTCTGCAGACAGAGAGTTGATGTCCTTGTGGGACATCATATCCTCTTCCAAGGAACACCAGTTTTATGCTCATCACAACATGAAATGGAAATTCATCGCCCCACGAGCGGCTTGGTGGGGAGAATTTTGGGAGAGAATGATTGATACTATCAAACAGTGTCTGCGGAAGACCCTTGATGATAAAGCTTGCTTATACACTACCGGTCAGCTGGTCACGGTTCAATGCGATATAGAAGCCGCCGTGAACAGAAAACTAATTGTCCATGGATATGATATTGCAGACGATCCGGATGAACCCTCTCACTTTCTAATAGAAAAACGACTCACAACTATCTCTTCTGGCCCAACGAGTTCAGACTCTGATTTAACACGTATATGGAGAAGTCGTCAACATTTAATGGACTCCTTTTGGAAAAGATGGCAGAGGGAGTATTTGATGAACTTGAGAACATTTCAAGAAGTGAAGAACCCACCTAAAGGAACTGAAATCCGGGTCTGAGATGTGGTCTTGTTGCAGCAGGACGTCAGACGTTGGCACACCTGCAAGAAAGCACGCGTCGAGTCAGTGATCTTAAGCCGTAACAACAAAGCCCGTTTATGCATACTGCGAGTAAATGGAGGGACAATTTCCCGGCCCGTGCAGCTGGTCATCCCACGGGAGGTCGACCAGGGCGGGGAGGATGTTGCACGCCGGTACGAGGTTAAATAAAATAACTTAGTTGTCTCTGCATGGCAACACTTTTGTGTAGTAGTCGTTAGTAAATAAAGGTAGATGGTGTTCTTTCAAAATATACCGAAGTTGGGATTTAATTACGACGAATTACCACACATTTAATATTTATTTTAGCAATCCTTTTCAAAAAAAGAAACAAAACGTATTGGCATTCAGGGTCGAAAATAAATAAATCAACGAAATAATCCAAAAGCGCTATTTAAAAATCTGGCAAAATATAATTATATAACGTGGATATATAGAACACCAAAACCTCTCTGATTTGCAGATTGAAACTTGAAAGTGTTTCCAATACACATTTTTCTGTTTTCTCTCACAATGAAACGGGTCTTTAATGTTCTTACTCCCGCCTTCATCAACTGTGATTTGTAAGATTTCGATAGTGTTTTGTTTTGCCCATTTGTACACCCCAATATGAGTACTTTTTCTTTTTGATAAAGATTCTAAATATAAAAGGGAGGCTTTCTCGGAACATCCTTAAGAAGCAAAATTTTAGCAAGAATGCTATTTTACCACAATACAACAATCAGATCGCAATAAGATGTTTATTTCAACATTTTTTTTACACATATTATATGTTTGTTTGCCTCTTTTCTAACATTCATCCGGATTTTCTTTTTCCCAGTCTCCGTCTGTATCCTTTATAGATCCGTCTAGATTAACGCAGAAGCAGGCTCTTTTTCCTGCACCACCGAAATCAGAGCACTGAAAACTCTTATAGGATCCATCCGGATTGCATTCCAACCAATCGACATCCGCCATTGTCCTTTCCTCCACTGAAAGAAGAATTTTAAAAAAGAAAAATTGATTTTTTTTCTCTATAAATCAAGGCATCAAAATTCACTTTTAAAGGTAATAGTCAAACTATAAGTTTTCTTGGCTACTATTTTTTCATCCATGAAAAATGAGAAATTTTTTTACAATTTAACAGTTGAAGAATGAATGAATTTTCGGTGACTGAAATCATGAAATTATGAGCTTATGAACCAAATAAGTATGAATGAACTTTTGCAAGACATATTTATTACCATAAAATATTAATCCTCAGGCGGTTTCGACATTTTTATTCTTAATGCTTCCAAATATTCTCACTTCATTATACAACTGTTTAGGGATAGTGCTTCCGCCTCCCAATTATATGGACCAGATTCGAATCAGAGCAATGTCTGGTCGATTAGAATTCCGCACCCGGCTCTCACAGGCCACAGTGCTGACGTTAAATATTCTTAGTGGTAGACGGATCATAGGTTAGAATTCCCTAGCCATCAGGCTAACCATGGGAGGTTTACACGGTTCTTCGCTCCATTTAACGTAAATGAAGATTAATTCTATCAAAAAAAGTCCTTCTCGCATATTTCTCCCATTGCTTAATCTAGGAGTTCTCTTGTCTTCTGAGTTGGGCTCAAAATTACAAGGTTACGGAATTGAACATTGATAGTTGTAAACTCAGAATTGTGTTGGCTGTTCAACGACGGTTATAAATTAGAAAACTATGATATCAAGGGTCTTTTTTGTCTTCTCTAATTCTATATATTGGTGGGTGATTCGATGCATAAAAACCAGAAGTTTTTTTACCTGCTGTATGAGGTTTCTTACGTGTATGACTATTTTTTAGGAAACAATCACGCCTTTCTAGAAGACAGTGGGTAAAAACAAAATAAAGTTTTAATGTTCCTGTAATCAATGGTTTCTTATTTGAAAAATGGTTGTCTCAGCCCTCAGGGGATTATCTAAACTTATATACCTTAATTTAAAACTGAACGTTTCAAAAGTTCCAACTCACTTGCTTTAAATATTTGAAAACCAAAAGCGAAATGGCGCTAGGAAATTTCACTCCCTACTATAAATAATCGAAACTAATATTAGAAGACCGAATCTAATATTAGAATAACCGAACCTAATATTAGAAGATTGCAATGATTTCTGCTCGTTTTGAATTGCTTAAAATAGTAAAATAAAATTCATGTTATGAAAACTACGTTTTCCCCAGTAGATTTAAACTGAAAAAAAAATCTATTTACTTTTTATACACCCAAATCAAGGCGTAAGGCGAAAAAATTTCAAAAAATTTATGGAGAAAATTTAGCTGGTGATAGAAGCTTACAACGGAAATGATGTGCCAACGTTTTTCTTATCTGTTGAGCGTGGGTCTCGAAGAAATTTGAAAGGAACTGTTCTCGGGTTTCGACGAGGAAAAGCGATCAGGTGTGGTAAGACCTTTAGCAAAAGATAAACGTGAAAGTTAAAAATTCACAACTGTATTACAATAGTTAGATTGTTAAAAGTTTTGACTCGACCCTAGAGCAAGTTTTCTAATTAATTGTGTTAGGGCAAAGTTTAGACAATGCGTCCTACGTTTTTTGAATGATGCAATCGCGCTTTTGGTATTATGTTCGGCAAATTTAATCTCTTTCATCAGATTTTGTCCACTAGAAAATAGAGTTTAGTTTTGTAATTGTTAGTTTGCTTAGGACGTAGAGTTTTCGAAATTTCGAATAGGCGTATAATCTGCTCCGCAATTCAGGAAACAACTGCAGCCTGTATTGACATCAGGAAGAGAACTCTGGATAATATTTGCGCACTCCAGCTCGAAAGTGGTTAAAATTTCGGTTAGCGATAAAAATCTTATAATTGATGAAGTAGTAATAAATTCCAGTTGTAGAGATCTGTAAACGAAAGAAACTTGCATTGTCAACAAGCACATTGCTCTAATTAAAAAAAAATTTAAACACACGCTGGTCGGAAAGTAATTAACATTTAAAGTGATGACAAAAACTGTTTTTAGCGGTCTGAAGACGGCAAATTCGTATAGTTGTTAAGCTTCAGCAGAAATTTGAGTGTCCAATTTGTATAAAATTGATCGAAATGCTTTTATTTACGTCACACCAGAGTTGACCAATGGGCTATTGATGACGGTTAAGAAAACATTCCAAGAATGACCCGAAAACATGCCATCACAATTTAGATTACCTGCAGAGGGGATGGCTTTCACGATTTGGTGTATCAGCGAAATGTACGCGAAGTCAGTCACTTTGCGGTACGAGAGTTTAACGGGGTCTGAAACCATGCACCCTCGGACCATTCGCAGTCTGATCAAAGTTGTAATCCAACCGCTCCCTGATAGCCGACAGTGATGATTGATTACGGTGATTTACTGGGAACCGTGTCTTACTATCGGTTCTCAGTATAACCAAACATTTTAACGAGAACTGTCCTATTTAAAAAAATTTTTTTCTTGTGTTGATGATTTTCATAAATCTTAGTATAAAGTGATAGTTTTCTAATATTAAATTATAGAAAAATCTGCATAAGGATAATTTTTAATATATTAAAAGTTTTTTTTTCCTTGTTAAAATATAGAAGAACTTAGATTCAGATTTTTCATAGGAAATTTAATGCATTCTACAATCACATTTCATCACTCTCCAACTTTAGCTTGTTTCATCTTTTACTCTCTTTAAAACATCATTTTTAAAGTTTATACATCATTTGAGCATCAAATTAGTTTTTATATTATTGTGAAATCAAAGCTTAACTTAGCTTATTTCTAACGTATAAGAAGTAAGGAATTTAATTACACTTTAACTGAGGAGATAACTTAGGACTTTAACTTTTTAAGGATACACTACCAGCTCGGAAGTGACCAGTGAAAAAGTCTTACCCATTTTTTTACCGTCTGCTTCTTCTTGCTGACATTTTGTTAATGCTTGAACACCCAAAACAGCTACAAAGCAGAAAATTAAACCAACAAATGTTAGATGTCTCATTTTCCTAAAATAAAGAACATTAACATAAGTTAACTAAAAAGCAAAATGTTGAAAACATATATTTCGTTAATTTTATTTTAAAAACAATTTTCCCGTGCTCATCAGAATGTTCAGATTGAATAAAAATAAATAGTCATATTTATAAATAAACATCCTTAAATTTCAACACTTCTTCAAAGAGTCAAGAAAGAACTTGGACAAAGTTAAAAACTAAATATTTTTTATCTCAACATATTGTATACTCATTTTGAAAAATAATATGTTTTCTAGGTCTTCTAAATAATGTTCTTTGAAAACCGAAAATGGACTCTTCAACAGGATTTTGCAACAGCACACTGGGATATAAGCTCTTAAAAAAGATGGAAGGGGCATTTTCTTGATTTTATTCTTGATCAAAAATGGCCACCCTATTCACCAGACTAGAATTCGATGGATTTTCTTGTTTGGTCCATCTTTGAGACAAAGGTGTGTGCTGAATCTCATAAACTTTGTATGAAATTCCTGTTTGGCGTCTCATAAAATTGGGTGTCTCTCTATGTTGGAGCAAGGAATGGGACAAAATATCAATTGGCAAATTGTTGTCCATAGCAGTTGTGAAACCAAAGTTTATTACTTTGGAAATTTTTAAATTTAAATATTTGTAAAAATTTTTTTGTAAATATTTGTAAAAACCAGGTAGTGTTTTTTCTTTTTGAAAATTTTATTGTAAGATTGTTTTCTGTTGTACAGTTTGAAAATTTTACTGTAATGCTTTAATCGGAATTAGAATTTTGTTTGATATGTGTACAAATTATTCCTTGACACTAAGTAAATATGAGAAAAAAGCTAAAATGTTTTAAAACTTCATATCACTGTTATTGCTTTCTAAACGGAAAGTTCAGTATTAAAAACTGACTTTCTCTAAAAATATAAATTGTCATGCTTGTAAAAAATTTATTTTGAATTATGAAAGTTTATTATTTATTTAAAGCTTTTATTTAATGTATTGCATGCTTAACCCTCGTCTCGTGCATTAGTAATCAATGAATGATGTATATGTATACATTACACCCATATATATATAAGCGAATATATATGCTGAACATAGTCTGCAAGGACAGATGCATATTTCTGTACAGTGTGCCTTTGGAAAATGATGATTGCAGTTAGGAAATACCACAAAATCATTTCCTGGTCCAGAATGTTCCGATCTTCAGGAAATGATGATTGTATCTAGGAAATGCCACAAGAACATTTCCTGGTCCAGAATGTTCCGATCTTCAGGAAATGATGATTGTATCTAGGAAATGCCACAAAAACATTTCCTGGTCCAGAATGTTCCGATCTTCAGGAAATGATGATTGTATCTAGGAAATGCCACAAAATCATTTCCTGGTCCAGAATGATCCGATCTTCAGGAAATGATGATTGTATCCAGGAAATGCCACAAGAACATTTCCTGGTCCAGAATGTTCCGATCATCAGGAAATGATGATTGAATCTAGGAAATTTCCACCTGGAACTGTCCACCTCTGTTATTTATGACTTAGTTTATTATTTAATATATGTATGCTCAATTACGGCTTATAAGCTTAAAATAGAAGGACAGCAGGAAGATACAACCAGGGTTACGATGGAATAGGAACTCGCTATCCCAGCGTTATGGAGCGTTTGGCGGGTGATACCGCTTGGCCGGACTGATTATGGCGTGTGATGCAACACATCTGCCTCGCCAATGAATTTGGATGGTGTTATGTTGAGGTGAAAAGGGGTGCGAATCCCAGCGATGGCTGGTCGATACGAGCTCCGCACCCAGCTCACACTGACCACAGTGCTGACGTAAATTATCCTCTGGTAGACAGATCATGGGTTGGAGTCCCCTTGACATCAGGCTAATGGCGTGTGATTTTCGTGGTGTTCCTAACTATGTAACGTGAATTCGGGTTAGTTCTATCAAAAAGTCTTCCACGAAGTCGAATTTCTTCCAACTCATGATCCAGGTGTTACCTTGTCTTCTGTATTGGGTTCAAAACTACAAGGTTAAGGTGTTGAGTATAGGAAGTCGTAAACTCAAAACTTCGGCCGGCTGTTCAAAGTAGATAAAATAAAATAAAATACACTGAAGAACGCACACAATTTCCCAAATTAGCTAAAATGCTCCACCTTTGGCCTAGAAGCAATCGATCATGTTCCTATTTTTTGTTTGTTACATTTATATTCATTTACTTATTCGATCGTACATATGCATATGCACTTGTGTGTTCAACAGAAATAACAACTTAAAAGCTCTTGTTAGTTGAAGAATAGCTGGTACAATTCAAAGGAAGACATAATCAAAGATCACTTCGTTTAAAACGAAATTCGAACCCGCTACCTCTACAATACAGAGCGTTAGGCAGAAATGGCATAATTGCTCACCCAGGCAGGTTACCATAGATACACAGGCTTGGGCGCTCAAGACGAAGAACGACTTATAACCCCATCCTATTTTGAAGAGCAGACAGGATGCGTTAGAGAAAGGCAGCACAAATACAGGCTTACGGTGAGTACCGCGCATTCTTGGTCCTTTCGCAGAATGATAAAATTTTTCTCTCATCCCCTCACTAATTGCTGTCGGTGATGCTTGATTTTGGTGACCTATTGACTGTCTATCCACTTTTCTTTGAGATTGTTGAGAATCGATTTAATAGTTTTCTTTATAAATATTTGTTTATAAAAATAATAACCTGAATCTGGCAATTGGAACTGATGTACGAAAAATAAAGAAAGGTTGTTTTGTTTTATAATTGAGAATTAAGCATTTCTTTGTGTGGATTTATTTATTAATTTCGCATTCATTGTTTATAATTTAGGCCTCGTTCGTGAAACGAAACATGGCGTCCGTGATTTAAGAAGAATTTCTGCGATTAAGATTGGGAATATTGCATTGTCAATATAACGATTTGTGTTAAGCCTATTTTGGAATTTAAAACTGACAATGGCCGGAGAAAAAAAAAAACGACATTGCAAGTAACGTAGAAGATTTGATAAAAGCAAGAACACAGTTACGCCGTGCTTTTACTACTGCTTGCATTTAATTTGCTAAGCTAGAAGAATCCGAAAATATTGAAAGTAAAGAAATATTTACTATTTATAATAAGATAGTTGATAAATCGACTAGATTGTTTGATTTGGATTCTCAAATGAGTTTGTTAAGTAATATTTCTGACGAAGAATTTGATTTAGCTGAATCTTATAGAGAGAAATTTATTGAAGTGAAAGTATTTTACGATTCTTATGTTCAGAAAGAATTTGATGCCAAGTCATGCGATCCGCAGTCAAAAGTTGGCGCGAATTTAAAGCTGCCAAAAATAGTTTTGTATAAAATAGAATATGAAGTTGGTCCAAAAACTTGGGTAGCATTTTGGGGACAGTTTTCTCGCATTCACAATGATAATAGTAATAGAACACTTAAAGTCTCGTTTCGGAGGAACAGATTTATTGATAGAAGTTTACATTAGAGATCTTTTAGCTTTAGTGCTAAATCGCCAAAATGTACGGCTTGCTGAACTTTATGATAAATTAGGTTCGAATTTGCGATCGCGGGAAACATTGGGAGTGACCACGAAAAATTACGCAGCAATGTTGTACCCGGTTGTAGAATCATGTTTACCCGTTGAAGTTTTGGAGGCGTGGGATAGATACAGATTAAATGCCAAAATTGGCGAAAAAGAAATGATAAATCTAACTAAAGAAAATTTGTTAGAAGCGTTAATGTCCTTTCTCTCTCCTGAAGTAGAAGGCGAAGAGCATAGGGTTTTAGCGGGAAATGGTTTTGGGAGACAAAAATACGAACGAGAAGTAAATAAACCATTTCAACAGGACGATCCAACAGCCGCTGCTTTAATATCGTCACTTCCTGGTAAATCGTTTGGAAAAACAGATTGCATATTTTGTCATAAACCTCACAATAACAAAGGTTGTCTAAAAGCTTCTGCTTTGAGTTTAGAAGAAAGGAAAAATGCAGTTAAACAAGCAAAATGTTGCTTATTGTGTTTAAAAAAGGAATTGCAGAAGTAAAGTAAGGTGTTTATTGTGCAATCAATTACATTATGTGATATTGTGCCCTAATTTTAACAAAGGATCCAATTTGAATTCCCCTGACAAGGAACAAGGGCATGAAGAAGAAAATGCCACAGCACTGCTTTCTTCTCAATCGTCGCAAAGAGAAATTTATCTTAAGACTTTTATGTTAAGACTTCGTAATGATGGTAAAGAGGTTTGTATTCGATCTTTATTAGATTATGAATCACACCGCTCATATATCGAAACTAGTTTATTTAAAGAATTACATCTTCAATCTTCAAGTACCGAAATACTTTCGCAAGGTTTGTTTGGTGGAGGAACAACACCTGCTGCTAAGCATAAAAGATATAAATTGACTATAAAAGGTTTAGACGGAAAATGTTCTATACCAGTTACATTCCATGATCAGCCAAAGATTTGTACGCAATTGCCTAGAATTCAAGATGAAAAACTTATTTCCGAACTATCGTCCCGTGGGATAATTCTATCTGATGGTGATAGAAATACGTTGCCTATAAGAATCCTACTGGGAGCAGATGGCCTTGGCAGTATTTTAACAGGTAGAGTAGAGGTTTTCAAAACAGGGATAACAGCCATAGAAACTACAGTTGGTTGGACCATCATGGGTCTTGGAAAGAAAAAGGAAGTTTTTAATATGGTATCGTTGGCTTTGAATAACTTTGAGTTGCATAACATTTGAGATTTGGTAGTTTAAGGAATAACAGAAGTACACGAGAAAAGAATGCTAGAAGAAGACACACTGATCCATTTTCAAGAAACCCTGAAGGTTAATAATAAGAAGCGTTATGAAGTTACACTCCCTTGGTTGGTTGGACATCCTCCCTTATACAACAATCGTGAAGTAGCCGTATCTCGACTCTGTTCGTTTACGAAGCATTTGGTAAAAGAAAACACGTTTAACGCATATAACGAAGTTTTTTTTAATTGACCAAAAAAAAAAGGAATTATTAAAGAGGCTAAGTTATCAGAAATAAAGAATTCAGTCTACTACCTACCACACAGACCGGTAATTAAGTTATCAAGCGCAACAACGAAAATACGGCCAGGCCTGTCTTTGGCCATGCAGAAGTAAAAGTGGAGCTTCATTAAATGATTGTCTTAGTACTGGACCAAGTTTGACACAGCAAATTCCTCCTTTACTAAACAGGTTCAGATGGGGTGCAAAGGGAGTTACTGCTGATATTAAATAGGCATTTTTGCAGATAAGTGTAAATCAAGTAGACAGAGATGTATTGCGATTCTTGTGGTATAAGGATTATGATTGTTCAACTATCGTCGATTCTTGTGGTATAAGGATTCTGATTGTTCAACTATCGTCGAATACAGACACTACAGTCGTTTTTGGAATTACTACTTCTACTTTCCTTCTGAATGCAACGATACTACATCACCTTGGTCAGGAAAAATTTAAAAGTAAAGATATGGATTTTACAAGAAGTAAATTAGAAGACGGTTCTTACGTGGATAATTTGGTTACCAGTGTTGATGAGGAAGATCAGTTTCAAATTTTAAAAAAATCAAGCGATCGAGATAATGGCCACTGGGTGCTTTGATTTACGATGTTGGTTTTCTACAGGCTCTTCCGTAAATCCGATTCAGTCAGTATTAGGTCTTAAGTGGAATTGTGAAACAGATGAAATATCATGTGTTTTTCCTAAAACAATTGCTGACCTGAGTCTTTTACCGAGTAATAGGTTGAACTCCGACCCACCCCAGGGGGGTATACGGAGATAAAAGTAAAATCATCACAATAAACATTTCTCTAAAAACTAAAATTACGATAAAATTTTGCCAAATGACAGTGGTGGTGATCAGTTAAAAATGTATAAACCATAACACTTGACAATTTAAAAACATGTTTTAAAGACAATGAAATCCAATGGTGCCTGTGTGAATGTCGAGAATTAAATGATTACAATAGTAGGGAACAAGAGATAAAAAATCTCAAAACTAAAATCAATGAAATCTAAAAGTCCTAAGTGTAAGTGTCTAAAGTAAAAGTCTGATTATAAGTCGATGAAATCTAAAATCAAAAGTAGATAAAATTTCAAAATGAAAGGCTAAAAGTTGATTAGTAAAAATAAACGATGACATGCACTATTGTTGATTCATGACTGGGGTCAGTTGATCTGGGGCTAAAATGTCCTCGAGAGTTTGTTTAATTATTTGAGTCACAATTTTCCTGCAGGTCAATATAGCAAAGAATTGATGTTCCTCTTCGCAGTTATTCATGTGGGTTCCACGAAGTGCCCGGAATCTTGGACAGTGCTTAATTAAATGTTTAATGTCCTGTCTCACTCCACAGTAATTGCATGAAGCTGATTTTCTGAAATATTTTTGTTGATAGGTCCCGAATACTCCGTGGCCAGTAAGGAGCTGGTTTAAGTAAAAATTGGCCTGCAGGCGCTTTATGCTAGGGTCTTTAAAAAATTTATAGGTTTGTCTTCCCTTGTCACTGGACCTCCAGTCATCTCTCCAGCGGTTAAAAGTGATGTTCTTAATGTAAGATTTAATTTCACATTTTTCACCCGGGATCTCAAAATCAATCTGGCCAAGCTTAGTGGCTTCCTTAGCAACCCAGTCAGCCTCTTCATTCCCTTCAATGCCTGAGTGTGCTTTAATCCAATTTATATTATAGTTACTACTCCACATGGCTTTGGTGTCTTCTATAAGTTTGAGGTGTTTACGTGGGTCCTCCAGGCTCATGAGTGAAGAAAGGGAATCTGTGTAAATGTTTGCTATTGGAGAACCCTGATTTTTAAGCCATTGGAGAGCTGACTGTATCGCAAGGAGCTCAGCCAGATAAATACTGCAGTTGTTATTTAAACGCGCCGAGATAGTATTGATGGTTTTGCCATTTATCTTCATTACAACACCATATGCAGTTTTATTTATAAGTCTACCATTGTTCTCAGTTTGAATTCTCGACCCGTCTGTGAAGATTTTCAATGCCATGGTTAGTTGGAAGAAATTTCCCCCAGGGCAACGCGAGAGAGTTCGAGGGATGAACCAGTTTGGGAGGTAGTAAAAGGTGATCAGGAGAGTACATATGATTTTCAAGCCAATTGATGTCTTCTATCCTCCATTTCCAGATATTTCTTTTAATGTAGATCTCGTCAATGATTTTATAGTAGATTGGTTTTACCCCGGCCAGTATCTGGAGTGCATCAGTACTGACAGTCCTATAAGATTTGGTAATGGTGATAAGCGGAATTCTTTGAATTGATTTTAGTTTTTCTCTTATTTTGACTGTGTTTCTAAACCAGACACAGGCCGCATAGGTGATGATTCTCTCGGTTGCCTGGAGGTAGATCTTTTTTAGAACATGATGGTTGAGACCCCAGGTGACTCTGGCAATCCTCTTTAATTTGTGATTAAACATTTGTACACGATCCTTAACTTCGTCAAGATGGGGAATCCAGGTGAGTTGTGGATCTAAGATAACACCTAGATACTTTAGTGTTTTCACATTCTTTATATTAGCGTTATCCGGAAGATCCATCTTGACACAAGGAAGCCTAGCAATTTTTTTGTTAGATTTCGGAAAAGTGATTAATTTGGTTTTTTCCTTGCTAAAGTTGAGATGCTGGGTTTCAGCCCAGGTCAAGATCGTGCCGAGAATTTGTGTAGCCAGAGAGTCAAAATGATACAAGATGGTACGTCTCAAAAGTAAAAACATGTCATCAGCGAAAATGATAAGTTTAAAATCAGTAGAATTAAAATTATTAAAGCGGTTAAAATATTCCTCGTTAAAGATATTAAAAGTTTGATCAATAAGGATCAGCCATAAAATAGGCCCGAGGGAAGAACCCTGCGGAACACCAACGTTAAAAGGTCTTCGAGTTAAAGTGTGACCAGCACTGTTTTCATATAAAACACATCTGTCTTTTAAAAAACTGAAAAGAATCTTGAGTATGTTGATTGGAAGATCCAGGTTGTTAAGTCTCTCCCTGAGTATACCCCATCTCGCGTTGTTAAAAGCACCCTTGATGTCCAGGGCCACCCCAATTGTATGTTTGCTTGATTGTTTAGCCTCACCAATAAAATCCACTACAGCCTTCAATGCGTCATCCGTCCCCCTACCAGATCTAAAGCCATATTGATTATCATTCAAGCTATTTTTACTTTCCAAGTAATATGTGAGTCTTTTGCATTAAAGTTTATCTAGAATTTTTCCCCAGACTGGCAGTAGGGAAATGGGCCTGTAGGAATCTGGATTGACAAGATCTTTGTTTGGTTTACCAATTAGGGCAACCCTGGCAATTTTCCAGCATTTTGGGAAGTGACCCAAGGAGAGACATTTATTCATGATACTAGTGAACCAGATCTTATTTGTGTAAAATAGGTCTCTGATGACTTCTCCCGGGATTCCATCTGGTCCTGGAGCCTTGCCACTTTTTATGTCTCTAATTACACACTCAAGTTCATAAATGTTAAAAGGATCATCCTCAGCCTCCTGTCCAAGGCATGTGATCATGTCTTCATCTACCTCTTGAAAATGATAAGCAAGGATATTATCAATCGATTCTTTAAGCTCCATTGTGGTGGTCCCATCAGATCTGATTGTGTTATAGAGATTCTGCCTTCTAAGGTCTTGACCGTCAGCAATCTTGTATGGCGATCCAAATGCCTGTTCGAGGTTAATACTGTTGATAAATTGCTTAAAGTGGTCTCTTTTTGCTTTTTTGATTTCACATTTATAGTTGGCCAGAGTCTGCTTATACCTGATCTTCTGTGTCACTCTGTCTTCCTGTTCCCGGGCTCTCTGGTACAATCTTCTATGTGCTCTGGTTTTATTTCTAATCTCATTCAGTCTGGGGCTCCACCAGGGACAAGTTGGTCTTTTTTTTATAGAACCGAATCTTCTCCTAGATTCGTTGCAAGCCTTATTAATGTCATTAGTTATACCCTCGATAAAATCTTCCAGTTGATCAATATTCTCAATATTTTCAGCTTTCCATTTTGCTGGAATCTTATAAAGCTTTGCCCTGAGATCAATCCACCTGAGATTCTTGTAATTGTGTGATCTATTTTTAAGTTGAATTTTGTTATGTTGGGTGATTATTTCAGCTGTAATTAATTCGTGGTCAGACAAACTAATGTGGTCATGAACTGTATAGTTGTCAAGCAAGTCAGAGTTAGTAGCAATGATATCTATCCAGCTGTGTCCCAGTGTGGATGAATAAGTCGGAGGAGCCTCAGGATCATTGATCACATGAACATCATGGCTAATCAAAAACATCAACAGGTCATCTCCCCTATTATCAGATCTCGGGCCCCAGACCGTAGATTTAGCGTTAACATCAGCACACAGTATTACATTGTATTGGGAGTATTTTACCAAAAGAGAGTCCAGGATATTAAGTGTTGGATCCATTGAGTCACTAGGTGGTAGGTAGAAAGACACAAAGATAAACATTTGTGAGTCAATTTGGAAGGTAACAGCACACAAATCTCTATAACAGATAACAAGGGAATCATCGCTAATCCCTGTTCCCACCAAAACCGCCGCTCTAGGTTTCTCTCTAAATGAATAAATTTTAAGATCGTTTGAGAAGAATGGAATTTTACCATCTTGTTGAAAGTAGGGTTCATTAAGACCAATTATCTGCAGATTTAGTCGTTTTATATCAAGATTAAGTTGTATGTTAGCCAGGCGCGAATGATGAAGGTTCAGGTGCCCTATTGGAAGATGATTAATTATACCACTTGCCATAGTCGGTGTTTCTTACTTGGACAGCCTGTGCTCTCTGATACTGGTTGCACTGCTTGTCAAAAGGGCCATGGCTGGTTTCGAGATTTAATCCATATTTTTCATTCGCTAGTTGGCAATTCGCACAATATGATCTCTCCTCGCATTCATGGATCTTGTGTTCATTTGAGGAACAATGTCTGCAGATTGCATCTCTTTGACATTCTCTTGCGAGATGGCCGATGCCAGCACAACGGTAGCATTGGCGTACCGCAAAATATTCGTCGTAGTTGTGTCTTCTCCAGCTAATGTTAATTTTATCCTGGTATTTGATGTAATGAAAAGCATCAGGTGAAAGTTCCACGATCCAGTGCCGGGTACCTTTCTTTCCTCCCAAGGAGCCTCTCACGTTTACCTCCTCCTCATCAATACCCTCATGCTGGGACACCAGTGACTCCCCGATTGTTTCCTTGCTCACCTGCCCCTCAACTCCAAAGATGATAATAGAGGGGTTTTTTAATTTAGGTGGATTGAAAGTATATTCGTTGTTTAATCCAGTTTTTTCCATTTCGTTTCTAAATATTTCAAGTTCTTTTTCTGTCTCCGTTTCTATTATAATTCCTCCATTTCTAACTTTCCCAACCCTTTTCACTGCAATTTTCAACTTGGCAGGATCAATTCGATTTGTTATATCTGTTTTTGTTTTGTCCGATCCCACATCATTTGCCATTGGTCTTATAATTGCTATATGTTCCTTCTTCTTTTTGGTATTTATGGTTCTGTCATTCCTATTGTTCTTGACGATTTCTGCATAAGTTTTCCTGTTTAACTCTCTCTGCTTGTTTGTGTCTTCTATTAACGGATCTAGGTAAGTACGATTTAATGCGGAGTATTCATCCATCTTGGACTGTAGAACTGCAATTTGAGCGTCCTGTTTTGAAACCAGAATCATCAGTTCCGCCAAGTAGTTCATAATAACCTCCTTATCGCTTTTGGTCATCCTACAATTGTCTCTCAACAAGATTGAGTGGATTCTGTTCTGGAGTGTCATTGCAGGCGTAATTAATGGAACAAACAAGGAGTCTCCCTGAGGCGAGTCATCCTGTTCCTCCCGTTCGCTCTGGTTCAAAGATTGAGATCCTCTCAACTGTTCAGTATTCATGGCAGTGGCTAAAATTGATAGTCACCCACATCGATCGAAGACATTGAGGGAGCCAACCAATAACTGCAGCAACTTGTCTCCGATACGACGTTTACCACCTTTCACAACAGTGAAACCTTCCCTCTCACAATCAAGCACTCATTAGTTGAAATGATCCCTAAGTTGCAGCAGGAGATAAGTTCGATGCGAGCAGGAAGCCAGGTAGTTCAGAAAGGCAACATTTGAAACATCCGGTTTCATCAAAGGTATCAGCCTTATCCTGATCCAGTTTCGCTCTCAACTCTCAATTATGAAATGACCCCCAAGTTAAAAATTTTGAAAGAAAATAAAAAGTTGCAAAAATTTGATCAGAAGCTAAAAACAGTCAAAATTCATTAAAACTTTGCAAAAACTCCAATTTTGGGAAAAGTTTCAAATAAGCAACGCAAAGTTTAAATTGACCCCTCAGTTGAGATTTGACGCGGTTGCAAGTAATTGATCAACAGGTACTGATCCAGTTACATCTTCAATCAATTGCTACAGATATCATGTATTAACCATCAATCAATCAATTATTTAAGGTCAGCAATTTATTTATCGTCGCCATTTCGGGCGCCATCTTGAATCACACAATACACACAATATCAAATAAGATACTACGAATTTGTAATTCAACTCACCGACTGTAGACACTCTAAAATCCAGAGTATGGTGCAAAGGTAAGATTTTGACACAAAATAGGAAGATAAAATATCGAAATCACCAATAAATTTAACATTTATCAGAGCGAAATCAAAACACCACCATCATCGGCAAAAACCAACGAGACCCCTCATTCTTTTACCGAGTAAAAGAATGTTACTTTCAGTAGTAAATAGCGTATATGACCCAATAGGATTTTCATGTCCTGCAATACTCGTACCGAAATTGATTCTTGTAAATTTGGTAACTGCAAAATCTAGAGTGATGCCAATGAACCGTCCAACAATTCCGAGAGCAGAATTATTGGCAGCTGTCATCGCTGCTCGGTTGCATAAATCTACTACAGAATTTCTGAAGTTGCCTCTTAAGACTTTCTTTTGGAGTGACTCTATGGTTGTGTTAGCGTGGATAAGGAAGCAAGAACCTTGGAATACATTCATCTGAAATAGAGTAAAAGAAATAAGAAAACTGACGGATATCAACGCATGGAGACACATACCAGGAGAGTTAAACCCTTCCGATTTACCATCACGTCCTTGTAATTGGTGTGGTCTTTTCCACCAGATATGGTGGGAGGGTGCTCTGTGGCTACGGCAAGAAGAAGAGTCATGGCCGGTTATGAATTTGTCTTGTCCGGAGGAAGCGCTGAAAGAATGTCGAAAGATAGTGACGAGTGCAGCAAATGTTCAAAGGGAAGTTGTCAGTCCCAGATTTCTATATTTTTCGAAATATTCTATGATAGTGCGGATGGTTGCATGGATGCTCCGTTTTTGTGTCAACTGTAGTAAAGTTCGAGAAAATATTAAAGGAGCAATTACCAGTAAAGAATTTCAAAATGCTGAATTATGCCTGATAAAGATGATTCAAAACGAGTGGACGGATGTGAATAGGAAGAAGTATGAAAGTTCTATGAAATTTTATGAAGAACAAGATATATTGAGGGTCAAAACCCGTCTTATACTTGGAGAAGATGATGAGAGCCTTCAATGTCCTATTGTTCTTCCTGATCATGAAATAACTCGGCGTTTAATTGAATATACGCATAAGATCCTAAAACATGCTGGGGTTCAGACCCTTTTAGGATATTTAAGAAACAGGTTTTGAATCTCCAGAGGACGGAGGATTACCAAGGAAATTATTTCAAAGTGCATTCCCTGTAAAAGACATTCCTGGAAACATTCAACTACGGAGTGTGTGCCATTACCAGTCGATCGTATCCAAAGAGTTGCTGCGTTTCAAGTCGTCAGGGCAGATTTAGCTGGCCCTGTCTTTCTGCGAGAACGTATTAAGGCTTAGATTATTTTATTTACTTGCGCGGTGTACCGTGCCGTGCACCTTGAGTTAGTAACATCTTTTTCAACCGATACACTTATTCAAGCATTAAGAAGATTCATCGCTCGTAGAGGGAGATGCAGTGTAATATATACGGATCAAGGAACAAATTTTATTGGCACTGCAAGAGCACTTCAAAACTTGGACTGGGAAGTTATTGAAGCAGATTCTACAGCATATCAAATAAAGTGGAATTTCAATCCTCCAAGTGTACCGTGGTACGGTGGATGGTGGGATCGTCTTATTAGAGTTCTCAAGGATCTTCTAAAGAGAAACCTCGGCAAAACAAGTCTCAACTATGAAGAGATGCTTACTATGTTAACTGAGTGCGAGAGTACCATCAACCAAAGACCTCTAACCTATACATCTGAGGACCCTGAAGAGCCAAAGTCTTTGACTCCTTCCCATTTCTTGCGTGACGTTACCACACCATTACATTGTGACACAGTCGATCTAGATCTGATTAATGGCAACCATTTGCGAAAAAGGCTGCGCTACCTACAAAAGGTACGCGATGGTTTTCGCAAGAGATTCCAAAAGGAATACTTAGCCGCTTTAGTGAAAAATCCCGAGGAAAAACAACACTACAAACTGAAGGAGGGTGATATTGCACTAGTGGGTTCTAGTAATTCTAAAAGAATTGACTGGCCCTTAGCACGAGTTGAGAAGTTAATCTCAGGCAAACATGGAAAACACAGAGTCGCTCGGTTAAAACTGGCTCATACTACCATTATTCGGCCAATACAACGACTCTATCCCTTTGAAATACGTTTAGAGACTTATCATCAGTCCCCCCAAATAATGAAACAAAAATAAATAATGAAGGTATCTGATATCTCTGAAGAGACTCTTGAAATAAAAAGTACACGAAGTGGTCATCAAGTAAAGATGCCCAAGAGACTAGATCTTTGACTGAAAAGAAACTTTTTCTTTTCTTTTTACTTTTCTTTAGAGAGTTTATGTCATAAAGTAAATTGTAAACTAATTTATAGATTTCAGTTAAAGTATTTTACTTCATTAACAGTAGTTTCTGTTAGTAGTTTGTTTCTATTTCTCCCTAACGTTTTCCCCTTTTGGTTAAATTTATATGTTTATTAAGTTTTGTCTTGATTAAAATCAATACAAAAAGTGGGAGTGTTGAGAATCGATTTAATAGTTTTTAACCGTAATCGTTATGAATACTTGTTTATAATAATAATAACCTGAATCTAGCAATTGGAACTGATGTACGAAAAATTGCTGTTGTTGTTTTGTTTTACAATTGAGAATTAAGCATTTCTTTGCGTGGATTTATTTATTAATTTCACCTTCATTGTTTATAATTTAGACTTAATTCGTGAAACGAAACAGAGATAAATTTTAACTTTCTGCACCATCATCAGCAGCAGCGATATTTTTTTTAATTTTTATTAAACTAGAAGTTTCAAGAGGAAAAAATTTTGCCCTTTGATTGAAATGGTTTTGAAGCAAGAATTATTTTTTTTAACCATAACCGTTTTAGTGCTGTAAATTTTCGAAAAAAATCATTTTAATTTAGAACGCTTTACATTTACTAATTAACCGGTTAAAAAACTGATTGAAAATTCTAAGTAATAGTTCAAATTTCATGTAGAAAGCTAAAATATTTAGTAATAGTTACTTAGAATACTTTAGATTTCAGATTCATAGATTTCCTAATTTTTCTTCTCTTTTTTTTATCTTTAAAACTGAGACTGTCACTGACATTTAATTCCCAAAAATTGTTTGAAGTATTGACATCTCAATTTATATAAATATTGTCTAAGAAAAAGGAATAGATGTTTCATTTCTTAAGAAAACGAGAGATTAAGAATGTAAGCTACTTACCTTGTTTAAATGAAAATAAAGGAATATTTTATTCGATTCCAGTATCGTATATGTAGGATGTGAAAGAACGCTAAAATGGCGCAACATTTCTATTTGCTTTAGCGGAATTTCAATCATAAACTTAGAATAGTTTAGATTTACATCTGTTCAAACATTCGTGATAGTATGGAGATAATTTTTTTTTTCATTTAAAAGAACAGGGAAATGAATTTTTATATAATAAATAATAGATTTTATATAATTTTGTAAAATTTTGTCTTCATAAATATTTATGCAGTAAATGAAGTCTACAAAGTATTATTTTACAGATAATTGTGCAAAACATATAACCAAAAAATGATGATTCAACTATTTCGATGATTCAACTATAAATTATTTATACTAAGAATAACTTTTCTATATATAAGTTATTTTAACGATATTTACTTTAGAAATTAGATTGGATGCATTAAAATACAAGAATAAAGATCTTTTACATTTCTGCATCAAATTTGTTTTTATTTATATCGTAAAATAGGATATTATAGTTATTTATTTAAGATTGATATTTCCTTGCAAATAATTTTTTAAGATTTATGTATTTTAATGGAGAACTGAGAATCTCTCTACTGGAGACCTTGATTCTTGACCAATAAAAGCAGAATTTCTCCTTATTTTGTCGTCCAATACAATTAATTGTCAATCAAAAATTGATTACTTTCCGATTAACTAGGGTGGACAAATCTCACCTGAAGATTTGTGCCTAATGCGAATACAAGTTTCAATCTTTCCCCCAGTGCTTCAAACAGAATATTTCATTATAATATCAAAAATAATAAAATCCCATGCAATTTTGACTTCTTTCCCGATTAGCTAGTGTTCTTAAATTTTTATTCTTTCTCTGTGCCAAATGACAATGGAAGTTTTAATTTTTTTATGGCAACTATCAGAATTGTTTGCCATTCAAAATTTTGACTATTTCCTGACTAGCTGGAGTGTTCATATTGTAAATGAAGCTGTGTAACTGAAGCCTATGCTTATAATTGCATTTGCTTCCTTAATATTGGAGGCAAACTTTCATTGCAAATTGTGTTCACCTGTACTGCTAATATTACTTTTTTTATTTTGATTTTCTTTTAAATTAAACATTTAAAACTTTGAGAATTATATATTTTTTTAATTATAACGTAATTTTACGTTAAATTTTAAGATAAAGTTATTTAAATCGGTGCTCGATCTTATTGACCGTTTGACAATTATTATTTTATGTGCAAATTGCAGTAATATACTGTTATAAATTACATTAAAAGAAATTTGTTAAATGATTTAGAACTTAACGATCAGCTTTATTCATAATATGATGCATAGAAAAATTTTATTTGATATAAAAATGTATGACGTATACGAAAATATTAAATTACGGTTGTCAACCCACTAATTTGTTATAACAATGTACTTTATATAATGTCTTTTATATTTAAATGTTATTTTAAAAAATGATTAATTAGAAAAATTACACGTTCACTAATAGATCTTAATTGGCCAGGATAGCCTGATTGGTAGGGTGTTGGGCCCATGTCCAAGAGGTCGTGAGTTCGATCCTTGCCGGCCTAAGTGTTGGTGACTGGTGCATATTAACTCTGTTGGGTTACAAAGTCCTCCGTGCTACTATAACAAATCATATCTCTGGGGGTTGGAGATTAATCGTTATCTTGTTCAAGTCAAAATTACGATCTGTGGATGAATGAATGGATGTTTGAACGGGTCCACCCTATAAACGGACTGTGACACGTGTGTGGCCATAGATGGCGCCACCGAGAAACAAGAAACGCTCCTTCTGTCTTAAATTTGCTTGGTTTCTCCGTGCAGGCTTGCTGGTATTGGCAAGGGGCATTAGAAACAACAACAACTTAAGATCTTAATAGAATCACTAGGGAACTGTTTGTCCGTGGGAAGTGGAATGCAAGAGTAAGCAAACGGAATTCTTTTTAGCACATGTATTAAGAAAAGAAAAAAAAAACTGTTTTATTTCAAGAAACAACTATTATTGCGAAGGGCCAGTGAGCGGCAACGAACAGCGAGCTTAGCCTCCTAAAGATGAAACAAAAATTTTAAAAAATTATGTGTTTAACTAAAAGTCGTTAAAATTCCAGCCGCGGTGACTCATGGGATAGGGAGCTCGCCTCAGATGAATCAGGTTCGAATCACAGCGATGGCTGGTTGATACTAATTCTGCTCCCGGCTTGCACCGACCACAGTGCTGAAGTAAAATATCCTCAGTGGTAGACGGATCATGGGTTAGAGTCTCCTTGTCGTTGGGTTAATTGTGGGAGGTGTTTTTGGCTTTCTATCCCATGTAACTGCCAGTTGCATCCTTTCCACAGGCTAGTTGCATCAAAAAAAGTCTTCCACAATCCCAGTATGTCCCATTGCGGTTCAAAATTACAAGCTGAATATTGATAGTCGCTAACCCAGAATTGGGTCGGCTGTTCAACGGTGGTTATAAAATCTAATATATATAATTCTCTTACGTGGTTCCCAAATTTTGGCTGTATTTCTTTTCCGCCGCCGGCAACGTTTGCTTTGTTTTGTTAACGTTTTGAAAACACCAAAGCATTCTGCCTTTTAATGATGTGTTTCTGATCTAATATATATAATACCCTTACGTGGCTCCCGAATTTTGGCTGAAGTACTATGTACAACTAAATAAGATTCTTTTTCACAACACTTAAATATTTACTTTATTTTCTTCATTTATAGTGAAAACAGTCGGCAAAGAATTCTGTTAGGTTAAAAAACATTTCGCTAAAAAAAGAACGAATTCTAAAAGAAATAAAAATAAACAACTTAAAAAATAAAAATGCTGTGGCCAGCCATAGAATTTTTTGAAAGTTAACTTAGCAACATAAATCAAAATGACATAGAAGCGCAACTAGATCAAAATTAAGATACCTGAGCGCTTGACGTGACAAATCCTTCAATTCTATAAGTGTTGTATCGCCAAATGCCCAAATTAACAATTGTGTTTTTAAAGAAATTCTCTCTCTCTCTCTACTATTCAGACTAATATTTTATATTGTTTTACAACATATGGCTTTAACACTCTGGTGGGAAAGACTTTAAAACAAAACTTACAACAGTTACTTTTCTCAACAACTGAAATTTAGAATAGTGTGATAAAGAAAAATATGTGAACTGTTTGCAATTTCAAATTAATATTGAAATGTACAGGTTTAGAATTTTCTACAGTGAAAAGTTTTCGGAACTTCAGTATTAAAAAAAGTATACAAAAGCTAGACGTTAAGAACGTATCCAATGAGCGAGCAAAGCGAGCATTGGATTGCGAAGCAATCCGAAATGAATTGCGAAAGCAGTTCCGGGGGTTGGCGAGCGCCAGCGAGCAGTAGGCGAAGTCTCATAGTTAAATTATATAAAATAAAAGAAAAACGTTGAAATTCTCAAATTATATATTATAGCAATTAAAATATCATTATCTGTAGTGCAAAATAAAACAGCTAAAAATGGCGATGAAAAACTGTTCGAAATACTGGTGTAGAATAAATAAAACATGAATTATGAATTAGGCAATATGAAGTTGGTTTAACAAGGATTTTAAAAGGTGTAAAAAAGAAGGAAAGAAAAAACATAAAATACAGTAACATACTTCAGAGTTTAGTTTATTGAACAAGGCACTTTCTGCTGAACGAAGAACAGCCGAAAAAAATGGACGGTAAGAAAAATAAATATTAAAAATCTGTAAATTTCAAAATTAAAAATAAAATTCACGGTATCTATATCCTTTTTTTTTCTACTAACACGGTTTCTACGTACTTAACTAGTTTCGCGGAAAGATAACTAACGGATCCTGTGCGGAAGAAGTATTGTTTGTTTTAATAGATTAGGCGGCACCACCCTCTGCTCCTTCACCACCATGAATGTTTCTCATTTATCATTATTATTACTTTTTTTTAAAAATTAATATTTTTTGAATAACGAAAAGTTTAATATTTTTAGCGAAATACGTAATTATTATATTTTTATGCAAGTACATTTTGTTAATACTTTAATCGCAACAAAATAAATGATTACCTGGATTTAAACGAGCAATATAATTTTTTTTTAAAAGTCAATTCCTACTTAGGTCAACACAGAAAAAAAAATTAATTAATTAAATTTAATTAAGAAATTAATATTTGAAAAAACTGTATTAACATCAAGTGTTATCCACTACAAGTTCTAAAAAAAAATGCAATTGAACTTGAGTGGATGAATAAAAAATATTTTATAAACGATTGAAAATTTGTACAAGATATATAAATATATATAGTGAACTAATAGTAGGAATTGAAAAATAAGTGTCATGCAATAAAAGGAATGTGTCATGTAATGTGTCATGTAATAAAAAGAAATTAGGTAATATTTTGCAATAGGGGGCCTCTCTTAATTTTGGAGATGTTTTGATGCCAAGGTTGGCGCCAAAAAGTAATACATTTTTGTATGCAAAATATTATATATGCTTTTTACAATTTTTTTAAAACAACTGAAACACATTTATACTAACAATTTTATAATAACAATGAAGATATAAAACATTTAATATAGATTTTAATTTAACATCTACATAAAATATTAAGGAAATTGTTTTTTTTTTTCTTTACACAAATATCCTAAATCCAAAACTTTTCAAAACAACGAAAATAGATCGTGCCAGTGAACTTCATTATAATTCATTTTCAGTATCGTCAGAGGAATATGTCAAATAAAAATCTAAGATTCCTTAGAATGACTGTGTTGAACATTTTGATTGCGAAATACGCACAATATCTGAATCCACGTGCCCTGAATTCTATTAGTATTGCCATCAGTCACGGGATCAACAAAATTCAACGAATGATTGGCAGATAGGTGCTGAAAGCCTCTATTGTCATATTTTTGAAGACAAGAGAACTCCTGAATCAAGTATTGGGAGAAATTTGCCTTCGTGAAGGCCTTTTTGATGGAACTAACCCGCATTTGCAATGCATGGAGAGAAAAATCACGATAATCCCCCATGATTAGCCTAACGACAAGGAGACTCTAACCCATGATCCGTCTACCAGAGGATATCTTACGTCAGCACTGTGGTCTGTGCCAGCTGGGTGCGGAATTCGTATCGACCATTCATCGTTGGGATTCGAAACCGGTTCACCTCATCGGGAGGCGAGCGCTCTATCCCCTGAGCCACCACGGTTTGAACACGTATTTTTCTTTCACTCATTAACCACAATTGTATTTTCTCCTACCGAAACCGCTTTCATCCTTTTCTACAACCATCTGTAAAAAATTATGCAAAACAATCACATTTTTTTCTTTGTACATTACATTAAGAGATTTTAAATTATTAACTTAATAATAGTCTGCTTTAAAAAGCTATTTGGCTATTTTTAGAAGCTTTTTGTTCCATGTACTAACTCGCGGGAGCTGAGAAAGCAGCTGTTTGAAAAAAGCAGGTGAAATGAATAACGGTCTATTTTTTTTAAAAAAGGGTAAAAGGGGTTGTTGATTACTAATTAAGATATTCGTAATGCACCCATTTTCTGCAATGTACGTGCCCATAAGTTTTGTCTTTCAAAACAACATCGCTTGTTCATTTAAAATTTGCATTTTAACACTCGCAAGGAAAAGTCGTTTTAAAAAATTGCTCTTTTTTTTTACTTTTTAAAAAATTGCGTTTCTTTTAAGGTAAGTGAAACATTTTTATTTTGAGATTGCAGAAAAACTATTTATTTAAATTGTATTAATAGCATTAATGTCTAGTTATGATACATAATTTTATTTTAAAAATTTATAGTTTATTTTAAGTAGTCACTTTTACTGGTTAACTAACTACTTTTTTCTGGATAAACATTAGTTAGTAGATGTTGCGAATTCAGATGTTAAATCAAAACAAAACAGGGCATTAATAATAATTGCAGAAGGAATAACCCTGCAGATGGTAGGGAAGAAATGAAATCCTGCCTTTTCAATATAACAAAGATCGCCATAAAAAATAATTTATTTGTATTAAACTCTTTAAAAGTTAAAGCTACTATGAAAGAAATTCATTAACATACAATCATTTATGCCTAAGGGGGAAACAAAAGGGTACAATTTACTATGAATATTCATAATTCACTCTAAGACGTCACTAATGTAGCCAAATGTTTAAATTAAAATAAAGAATGGAGTGAAAAATGTTTTATTGTTCCTCGTAATTTCAATTTTTTTTTTATTGATTAGGGTTTTGTTGATGCGACATTTTTTTACTTTGGGTTGTTTATTTTAAGACTTTTAGAATATATATTTATTTATGTAGAGCACACCTAATATATGAAAGTGTAAATTTAAATTCTTTGGGAAATACTGTTTTGAGCAGGGCATTTTTGATATGCATTTTAATTTACCCTTGCATGCCCGGCTGACATGTAAATATTTAGAGATATCGTAAAATAATGATTTATCTCCCCTTAAATTTTGAAGAAGTCCTTGGAAGGGACGAATTAAGGACACCAAAGGGAAAAATAATAAATAAAATCTATTATATTTAATAAGACTTAAATATTACTGAATTTAATTATTTAATTAAGAATTTATTAAAGAAAGTTTTATAATTTTTTACTTCTCTAGTAATGCTTATTTTTATTTTATTTAAAAAAAAACAGTTACATAATTTAAACGCACACATTTGGTGTCTTGTATTTGGCATATTTTTTAATAATTTTATTCTTATGCACATAAATGTCAGTCATCATAATTGTCTAAAAATCAAAGTAAATAATTGTCTTCGTTTTTATATTTACGTTTAAATAAATACTTTCGTTTCAAAATGCTTTTTTTTAAAATTTAGAATATTTTATTTTTGAATTGTATGACTGAATATCACTTACTTTAATTCATTCACTGTCTAATGTCAATGAAAATGCTATTAAAATTACTGTCTTCTTTTAAAATTCAGTTTTCTTATAACTTTTGTTGTATTTAAAAAATTATAATAATGCATCAAAAATAAAATTTCCTTCTTTTCGAATCTATAAAAGTCCATAATTTCATATAATATTGGACAACTGTGCTTACAAATTTAATTTTACTTCAAATCTGGACTAGCCCTAATGACTTTAGAGCAAGAAATAACGAAAGAATTAATGGAACCTGTAAGACTCAAAATGTGGACCAATTATTTTGCCCAATCTCAAGAAGAATGACTCTACTTTAGTCTAGGTTGTTTTCTGAATCAAAGCATTTAATAAGGGCTAAGTGTATGTTTAGTATTTAATGTAAGCAAAATTAGCTTTATATCTCACAATTATCCATTTATTTCTTTTTTGCATACTTTATTCAAACGGTTTATATTTTTACATGCTTGAGAATTCTATCGATTTGGTTTAAATATGCAGTTTGGCATAAATAATTGAGTTGCAATTGTAGTTATTACTTTCGTTTATGTTATAAAACATTTTTAGTAGTTATTTTTAACGAACCTTGCAGTAATAAAGGTTTTGTTCTAAAGGTTTGATAATCTAAAGGTTAGATATATTTAGATAAAATATTTTTCATTTGATTTAATAAATACGTTTTGAAATGCTGTCATTTCTTTCAAGTAGGTATTATAAATGTAATAATATAATAGGTATATTACCTTCATTAAATGAAAATAATTAGGATGTATTGAATAATTGCCTAATTATTATATTTTTTGATTCGCTATTTAATTCATAATAAAATTACAATAAAAAATTTTAAAATTATATTTAGGTTTTAAAGATTTTTTTTTATAAATGTATCATTGTAAAATAAATATGTTACTGAAATCAAGAGACAGCCTATTAATATCAATTTTTTTAAATATGGCAGATTCTAAAAATAAATTCAGTAAAAAAAAAAAAAAAAAAAGGCTTTTTGTTTTAATACATTCTTTGTAGAGATGAGAGACAAAGATTGTTACAGTAATGATAAGAAGCGAAAACTGATGGTTTAAGAATAATGAAAGTTAAAGTTTGAAATTAAATTAATATATATATGAAAATAAACCAAGAAACAATCGCGTAATGATAAGCAAAAATTGGTATATTTTGAAAATGACGTCAATGAAAGCAATGAATATCATGGTAACCATAAACGGGTTCTCAGCAAAATTGTACAATTGGAACTCACCAAGAAGCCCCCGATTCTACATTCGAAACAGAAACGTTTCTCCCAATTTTACACCAGAACCAGAAAGAAAAGAGATGAAATTTAACTCGCTAACGATGTAAAACGGTAGTCTTTCGTCATTATGTGAATTAAAAAAGAAACAATTTTTATCTCCATTGAATTAAGTTAGTTATATTTTTTAAAAATTTCTCAATAAGTGGACTGTGGTAGCGCAGAGCTTAGAGAATCGGACTCTGATCTAGAGGGGGCGGGGTTTGATCCTCGACACCGCTAAGACCCACTGAGTACACACAGTATACGTACCCGTAAAATCCGTAGAATCGATCGTCTTGCAGTTGGTCGCTGATCAGTACCATGGATACAGCGATCTGAAAAACATTTCCTTCCCCGTCAGATCCATTCTAAATTGAGGGAAACGGCCGCACAAAATTGTGATGACATGTCTTTGGATCAACCTCAGGGATGTTTCCAAACTGTCGCCAATAGCCTATTGGGCAGCTCTAGTGCGACGTAAATAAAGTGCTCACCTACAGTACCTTCACAGTTAGTGAATAAAAAGGCATCTTTCAGCATTTTAAATTTCAAAATTTAACAGTTAAGAGTTCTCAAACGAATTACTGAGAGTTGAAGTTTTTTTTTTTTTATTCCATCGTTCTTATTTTACATTTAGCTACACACCTTCATAATTCGAAGTTTCTAATAGTTTTTAAGCAGCAAAACAAAATGTAACTTACGACCACCAGGTGACTTTTTTTATTTTCTTTTATAACCGTCGTCGAACATCCGACCCAAATTTAGGTATACGATTACTAGTGTTCAACTCCTAGTAATTTCGAACCCAATCCAGAAGACAAGGCAACGCATGGATCAAGTATTGGGAAAAATTTGCTTTCGTGGAGGACTTTTTGATGGAATTAACCATCGTTTGCTTTACATGAAGAGAAAGACCGAGAGAGCCTCTCACGGTTAGTCTGATGGCAAAGAAACTCTAAGCCAAGATCCGTCTACCACTGAGGCGTTCAATCCGTGGTCGGTACAAGCTGATTGAGAATTCGTATCGACCAGCCATCGCTGGGATTCGAATCCGGTTCACCTGAATGGAAGGCGAGCGCCCTGTTTTCTGAGTCAGCGCAGTTCTGACAAATGTATTGTGAAGAAAATGTACTGGTTGGTCAAACATATCTGCCAAGAAAACAGTATTGAGTTTAGAAGTAACTGTGTGTCAGGCACAATGGCTGATTTCTAAATTCTTTTTTCATTGCAGCATGAAAAAAGCACGTATAATCACTATGTAGAGAAGTTGCTCTAATTGTTTATATCAAAGGAGCTAAATTTCACTTTTACTTTTCACGTTTTAAAAAAGTATGCGAAGTGTTAAGCAAACATTAAGCAGAAAATTACAAAATAAATTCAGAAATCTACCAGTTATATTATACATCGCCTTAATTTATCTGAAGAAATATAAAAATAATATTTTCTCTAGCTGCTTCAAGATCGATAATTATGATTGTTTTAAACATTTTTTGAAAAATAAGTACATATTTAGTAAATAGTTTCATGAAAATGACCTTAATGTGTATTTTTACATGAATTCATAATTAGTTTAACATACTTGTAAACAAAAATAATTCATCTAAAAATCGTAAAGTTTCTGGCCAATAACTTTTGATAATTGAGAGCAACTATTGTATAGAAGCTTGATGCAATAAAGTGCTAAGTCATACTTTTTCAAAAGGTGATATTTTGATATCAAACTTTGTATAGTTTTCATATAGGTCCTTATAAGTTTCAGGAATTTTACCAGAGAGCAGCACAATAGTTAAAAACGTCTTATTTGCCTTAATAGAAATTGATGTAATTTCACCTCCCTCCTAAAAAAAAGGGCTTTGAAAATGCTCCCCAGAAAATTTTATAAATGGGGCTTATCAATATATGGCCCCAATCCCTTCAGCTAACTAAAGATGGTGATAAAAAAATTAACAGAACGTTTTGCAGATATCTTAACTGGATCAAATCAATCCAATGTTTCACAGATATTTCTTTCTAAACTACTAAAACAAGGCTTTGAGACTTATTCTCCTTTTTAAGAAAAATGATCGATGATTCTATCATTTTTCTATCACATTTGATTCTATCATTTTATAAGAGTTCTTTGTTTTAAGTGTATGAACACTTAAAACAAAGAACTCTTATCGTCTATATGGAAATTGGCGTAATTTTTACTACAAATGCGCTTTAAAATCTCTTCCCAAGAAATTTTTAAATGAAGCCTATCATTATACTGCAGCAATATTTTTGATTTAAAAAAAACATTGACAGTATGTTTTGGAGCTCTGATAACTGGAAAATTACAAGGGCAAATCCATTCAAATATTACTCTTTTGTCAGTTTAAAATTAATTTAAATGCAAAAAATTAAAAAGTAAAATTACGCTTGTTTTGCATTAAAATAAAGTTTATTTTTTTAAAAAAAAACATTCTTACTGCCCTCTGAAATAGTTTTTATCATTTCCATATAGATTTTGGTTTCAATCCATTTTTAACTCCAAAAATTTTTAACTACACTTTTTTTGTTATAATTTTTTTTTTTCGTTTCCACTACTATTTCAAGAGCTATTTTCTACATTTTATAATATTTTTAAACATTTTTAGATTATACTTCCTAAAATGTGTTTTCAAACAATGTTGAAATTAATTATAATAAACGAGAACCCGAAAAATAATCTAACTTTTCAGGAGCGAGAGCTTTTACAAAAAAAGAGTTCCAATTGGTCAGTTTACAATAGAACTAAAATTTTGGAATTAATTTTTGAAATTTTTTTTATTATATTCGAAATTTTTGTGATATGTGTTTGCTTAAAATGGTAATTTTTGATCCAAACATAACACCAATTTTTAAAGTGTTTAATATTAAAAATTGCATTGATTTAGGGATAGTTTTTATTCATAAGAAATAGGCTTTCTAATTTTTTCACAGCTTTCAAGTTAATTTTAAAAATTTCTTTTGCACAAAATTTTTTTTATATGCCTGTTTAAACTTTTTTCTTTTTTCCTATTGGTTAAACCCCTCTTTTTTCTTTATTGTAACCTGTTCGTCTCGTTACTTTTGAATGTTCTTTTTCGTTTTGTCAGTGAAGAAAGTTTCTGTTTATAGAACTGGAATTTCAATATGTCCATTTTTGAAGCTTTATTTTTACGTGATTTTTGTTTATTTATAAAAACCAATGTTTTAAAGATTTTAATAATTTTTAGTGCAAAAATTTTTTAATAATGCTCGAGTTTTTACCCATATAACTGCCAATTTGTCACCTTCTAATGTGTAAACATCTTTGACCTCATTTTTGACTAAAGTTTAAAAAACTTTTATGGTAAGGGGGTTGTTTAGGGATACCATGTTAGTTATGGATACCATTTTCTAATGATATAATTTTTATGTAAGATGTTTTACGAAAAAAAGTCTATTTTTAAATCCAGATCTATACTTTAGATTAAGAGAGTTCACCTTCCAAAACAAGTCCAGTCCATAACTACAAATTTTTAAAAATTCTTTACATTTATATTTGTAAGCATGCAAGTTATTGCAAAATTGTTTAACAGTGAAAGTTACAAAATATCAAAATACAAAGCACAAATGTTTATTAAACAGGAATAAATTTTTTCAAATAATTCCAGCGTGGATATTTTATTCACATGGGCACTTTTGACCGTCAACTGGATTTCCTGCTAGATCAGCGCAGTAGCACTTACCCATGCTAGTGTATTGTTTTTTGGCATAGGTACCATTTGAATTGCACATTGGAATAGGAACATCTGGAACATTGTTTTTATCTAAGAATAAAAAAAGAATAATATTGACGCTATAATTTTAGTTTTATTGAATGTAATACACTATACACTAGAGTACAAAAATCCGCATGCCCCAAAATGTAACATATTTTGTGGTGTTAAACAATTATATAACTATTATAAATTTTTCTATTATAAACTATTATTACTATTATATGTTTTAGAACAGATGCTTTACATTCAAACATGCAGTTTATATCTGCCTGTTAATGTAATTTTAAATTATGACTGCGTAAAGTATCCTCTGATGGCAAAGAAACTTTTTAATACTAAACTGGAGCAAAAAAATGAGAAAAATAACTAAACTAATACGATTTTGTATTAAAAAGGTGAAAAACTAAGAAACCCTATCATGGTTATTCTAATAGCATGAACGATCCAGACAGTAATAGCAGATCTGACATGCCTGGTATCTAGTTTGGAAAAGTTTATTTTGACTGTATTTTAATACAATTTGAGTAAATCTCACAAAATAATAATCAAGAAAGACACAATTATTAATCAGGAAATTAAATAATTTAACTGTATTTAATGGTGAATATATATATATATATATATATATGTAACATAAAAAGCTTCAATTAATCTTTTTATGTTATCCTAATTAAATCGAAATACTTTCTCACACTTTTAAAAGCCACATCCTGTTCTTAAATCTATTTTTGGCTCAAGCATGCATTTAATTAAAAGCAGGATATTTTTCCCTTTGCTCTTTGTGGGAATCTCGCGACCTATTTTATAAACCAATTACAATTTCTAAGATTTCCCTCTTTCCCTAAATTAAGACACTTTACGGATTTTACTTTGCAAGATTTTCCCTAACATATAACAGAGGAGCGCAACTTTTCATACACACTTCCATGACTGCTCCTGTCTAATAAATAATAAATAAATTTTGTACCTTCCTTCCCGGCCAAAGACCTGTTTTAATCCTTCCACTCGACAACGACTTTATAAGTCGACAGGATTAAACGGTCGGGAAGGGGGTACGTTACATCAAAGATATGCAATATCGCATTAAAATAATTTTGAAAATAAATCAACTTCGGAAGAGGGTACAGCAAAAATATGGAATATCTCATTCATACGGACAGTTGAAAATCTATCAAGTAAAATTCTTCTGCAACTCATGGCGTATCATAATTCATCCAGTATCTTCAACAAAAAATAAATTCTTCAATCATCAAACTTTTTGTTTATTAAAAATGATACCTACGCCCAGTGAAACTTGTCTTAAAGATCCTCAACTTTCCTTTTGGGTATGCTGCATGTTATGTCTACGTTCTGAAATCTGTGGATTCCACTAAGAGAGCCAAGCTTCTATATTTTTCACCCTCCTTGGACTAAAAAAAAAAACTGGATCGGACTCCTGATAATTGAAAAGATTTTTGAAATCACATCCCTTTCCTTTACAAATTACTTTCTGAAAACTGATATGCCTAGCCCTATGGTGCTCTGGATTGTATCATCAATAATTTGTTTTCACCCCGTCTCATTCAATGAGAAATATGATTCTTCTTAACGAAGAAACTAAATTATTTATGAACTTTCATCTGATGTTGTGATTTTCAAAATATCTTCTTGGACTAATTCGAACTTTATCCTGCTACGTATCCTTTGGTATTTTTATGTTTACCTCGTAAAACACTTATTTCTTTAATTTTTATTGATTAAATAAAAAAAACACTCATGTAAATAAACAGAAATAATAGATTATAATTTTAAATTTTTTTTCTCATGCTTGATGTTACAATTGAAACAATTAGCTGTTATACATTGATCGTATAAACTGTTTAAAAAAATTTTTTCTTGAGAAATTTTTATTTTCTGTGAATTGATTGTTTTGATTGGCATAAAAAACGTTTAGAGAAATTATTTTTATATTTATTGTTTATGTGTTACAGTTTCCATGAATTATTGACTAGCTGAATTTATATTTTTGTTATACTAGTGTTTAGGGTTGAGATAAAAATGCCATTACAATATTTCCATAACAAAGTTTCTTACTGCTGAGGGTCAATTCCAGCATAGAGATAAAGTGACCAAACATAAACTTACAATGTATAGTATCCGGATACACTCAAAATATTTTCAAAATAAAAGCATTAAAAATGACAAATACCTGATTATGACTAATAAAACTATCTATTTAAAGTCAACACAAATAGTACTTTAAATATGATCCCAACAAATATTTTCGAAAAATTATATGTCCAAAAAGAAAAAAAAAGATACAAATGAAAAGAAACAAAAGGTAATTTGCAAATTAACCAAACTTGCATTTCATATTACAAATAAGGAAAATAGCTAAGTCAGTCAAATTTTAAAAACTGATTTACCTTAATACCATAATAAATTTGAAAGCTTTGTTTCGAATTTCACTTAGAGATAAATTGTGTTAAACGGGTTGTAATGTAAAATCTGAGAAGATTGATCACCTTTTCTGATTAAAAAAGCAATTTGTCCTTACACATTTTTCCTGAAATCCTGGTTAATAATTGCAATAAAAATACCATTAAAGAAAAAGTATAAATAAATATAGAGGAAGAAGAAAAAAAAATTTTGGACATAAAAAAAAAAAAAATGAGAATAACAAGAATGTAAACAAAGTGAATTGAAAAAAAAAATTTGACTTAAAAATAAAGATTTAAATAGCAAAACTGAAAATAATCTTGAATTTTCAAATATTCTTGAGATTAAATGTGATAATGGTGCGTAACATTATCAAGATCATGTTGACAGAATTGTGCAAATCCAAGATAATAAATAAATTCTTAACTTTAGGAAATATTGCAAATATTTTTCTATTAAAGTGACAAATATAAAAGGTAAGTAAAATGAAATGAAGACAATACTGAAGTGTAATTTCAGATTGAAATTTTTACTGTAAAACTGTTTTTCGTATTATGTGTTTTACATTTTAACTTACACTTAAAAAAAAAAAATTGATCAATTTTTATCACCATGATTGAACAGTTAACTTAAGTTGTGGTATTATGAGGAATACTTCTTGTAGAATAACTTTGTTGTGATCTTTAAACAAAATACTTTTGAAACTGAAAAAAACTGTTGAAAATGAAAATCTTAAATTTGCTGATTATGCTACTACAGATTTTTGATTGTGTTAAAATTTTTCCCATGAGTACAAATGTAACTCTTTTATAATTCATATTACCTATATATCTTGTTAAAATTGCAAATTTGATTACTTTCATTTTAATTGTACTTCTATCAGGAAAGATTTTGCAAATAGAGAACTTTTAAATTTTTTGGACTGTAATTAAAAATTTATCGGCGAGGGGGGATGTAACATAAAAAGCTTCAATTAATCTTTTTATGTTATCCTAATTAATTCAAATCGAAATACTTTCTCACACTTTTAAAAGCCACATCCTGTTCTTAAATATATTTTTGGCTCAAGCATGCATTTAATTAAAAGCAGGATATTTTTCCCTTTGCTCTTTGTGGGAATCTCGCGACCTATTTGATAAACCAATTACAATTTCTAAGATTTCCCTCTTTCCCTAAATTGAGACACTTTACGGATTTTACTTTGCAAGATTTTCCCTAACATATAACCGAGGAGCGCAACTTTTCATACACACTTCCATGACTGCTTCTGTCTAATAAATAAATTTTGTACCCTCCTTTAAGACCTGTTTTAAATATATATATATATATATACTTAGTCTTATTCAGAAAAAAAGGCATTTTATTACGTTAGATGAAGTATTGAGAACATTGTTCGTTGGATATTTACATTGATGGTTTCCCCATTGCTGGGATGTTTGGATGGCCCAGATTTATCTAGCCATGAAGAATATGAAAAAGACACGCAATTTTGCCTGTTCCAAGCTTTTAAAGTGAGGTTCTGAAAAGGAGTGGTATCAAGGATCTTCTTATCTTCATGAAACGTCATTCAATTGATAAAATTTAGAGATTTTGATTCGCTAAAAGGATAGCGCAACTCTGATTCTGGGAACTTTTTGGGATTATCTTAATGTACTTCATCTAAGAATTATTGACCATTAATTACAGAAAAGAATCTTTTATCTGGCCTTATCAGTTTCATCTTGACTTTTTATGGCTCTTTGTGAGAGACCGACTTCTGCATCTTAAACTTAATAAGAAACATATGGTTTAAGCTTATCAGTTAATATAGAAAGACTCTTTATGAGGAATTCTATATTACACACACACGCACACACACACACACATATATATATATATATATATATATATATATATATATATATATATATATATATATATATATATATATATATATATATATATATATATATATATATGGGGTTATTCATAATTCCCTCCGGGGTTTCGAAGCGTTATAGTAAAAAAGCGAAGATGAAAATGGCAAAAAAGAACATATGAAATTGTTCCGAAAGTATGCAAGTTTCAATTTAAGCAGTTGCCGGTAGAGGGCAGTAACATGTACCACTGAAGCCAGTTGTAGTAAAAATAAGGTTGTAGTAAACATAGGGAATTATAAATGACCCTGTATATATATATATATATATTATCCAAATAAATCATCGTACAGATGTGTTCTACGTGGGCGTATATTTTGTCATCTTAAAGGGAACTAGGATCAACTCTGCTTGCTCCTAAAAAGGACTCTAAGATCTTGTCTATATATAACCCTTCACTAGACAGACAGCCTCTTTGAAAGGCCATCCCGTATGATTGCCACCCATACCATCGAGCTTCCACTGCCGTAATGGTTGATTTCTCAGACATTTGAGGGCAGGTAGGAAGTACTTGGTACTCTCCATGCGAAACTATTTAAACCAAGAACCAACTACCTTTACAGCAACGTCCAAGAAATTGATCGCAATGACATTGGTGGTTTAACGATATTTGTTATCATATTAGATTCCCTATTGATTAATTCAGATCTCACTCAGGGTGCTTAGCCATATTTTTCATTAAAAAATAAGCACATTTTAAATGCTTTTCAAGCACTGAAAAATAATTAGAATCTATACAGCAATAAAAATTATTTTTTTCTATTGTTTAAAGTTCTTAATTCTTAAACATAAAATCAATAAATTCAAAAACTTTACATGATCATGATAAAATAACTAATATCTGATAAATATGGCCTGATCTGATAAAAACAGACGACTCAATTTTGAGTTTACGAGTATTAATGTTCAGCTCCGTAGCCTTGTAATTTTTAACCATTCCAGAAGACAAAGAAACTCCTAGATCAGTACTCCCAGTGGTAAGATTTGTTTTGGGAACATGGAGGACTTTGTAACTCAACAGATTTGACGTGCATCAGTCATCATTTATTACATGAGGAGCTTCGGCCGGCTGGGATCGAACTCACGACCTCTTGGACATTGGCCCAGTGCCCTACCAACCAGACTATCCCAGCCCTTTCAGAGAAAATTGTGAAAATCATGCTTTTTTTTTCTTTTTTGTAATTTAGAATCGATTCGGAAAAGAAAAAAATCTCTTTTTAAAATATAGAAAACTATGCCCTTTTTACAAACCCCAAATAAGAAAAAGCACTTTTTATAAACGCTACACACCCTGTCACTATATTGCTTGAGAAATGCTACGTGATTGTTCTTAAAGTATCGAAATAAAAGCTAGAAACTTTTAAATCTTAAAAATTTTTAATTTTACTCAAAAAGGTGCTATTAGGCAGCTTTCAGAGAATATAAAAATGCGAGTGTAAAGGCGGAATTCCTAAATAGTTAGATAAGTTATTGCAAAAACTTAATCAGCATTCTAATGAAAACAAACGGAATAACGCAATTATGGTAATCTATAGTATGAGCCTTTGATTTTTATTTCTATCTACGTTAGAAAGGACTGTACTGTAGGAGAATTTATTTCTATCCAAATATTAGATTTTTATTTCTTTCGTTTAAGTAACACTTTTAGAAAGCGGTGGAAGCAAATTTTATCCCCCCCCCCAGAAAATTATAATAACTTATAGAATTCATTCGGATTCTGAATCTTAAAACAAAACATGCAAGGTGTTTTTTTTCCTTATATTAAATATTGTAAAAGTTGGTTACTAAAAGCGATTTTATTATTCAAAGTTATTATTATTATTTTTTTATTATTACATATATTTTTATGAAATTCTAAAATTTTCTGTAATTTATTCTCTGACAAAATGAAGTAGAAAAATCCATATTTTGTCCATAAAATATATATTTTTTTAATTGTTGTGTACAATGAAATATTTGTTACAAAAAATTTTTTAAATATTAATTTCTTACATAATCCCTTGGCTCTACTACGCTTCTCTTTGCAGCCCATAATATCATCAGCACTCAAAACAGCAAAGAAACATGCAATCAATATAACAAAACCCATTAGCTTCATTTTTGTTCTGAAATAATGAAAGACAGTTATTCGCAAACCATGTAATTTAAATAATATATTAGTAATTGAATATACATTTAATTGATTATAAAAAAAGGTATTTATCAGTGATGTTATGACATTTTTACAACTGTGTATAATTTAGATCAGCGGCTCCCATCTTTTTTCAGGCTATGTAAGTCTAAATAATCGAGCTTGTTTTTGCCGGAACCCCGACGTTGTGAAGGAAAGTTCATTAACAGCTTTGAACATACTATCAAATAATTAAATAAACAAAGAATACTAATTATTTTGAAAATATTTAATGTGAAAAATGAAATATTTAAAGTTATTAATTTGATTTTGGTGTATAAATAAATAAATTAAGCTAAATTATGGCTGTCAATATAACTTATAAATGTTGAGAATAAATATTAGAAAATCTTCATTTTTTATTCTTGAATTTAGTCATTTGACTTACAACTGAACAGCCCGAAGAGAAAATCTTTTTGAATTTTTAATAAATTCCTAGCGTTTTCATAATTTTTTCAAAATTTTTTGTGGTTGAAAATTTTTATTTTATTTAAAGTTTGTTACCTTTTCCTTATTGGCATTTCACGTAATTAAGTTCATGAAACCAATCGAAATATTAAATAAAGTTAATTATTACTAACTTTTGGAATAGGGTACACCTTTTAGGAACCGCTGGTTTAGATAGTTTAAAATGGGTAACTCAGAAGCCGATGCGGTTAAGTTTCTGTTTGATTTAAACTAATTTGCTTCAAAACCACCGCTTTGGCTTCTGAACCATTCAATTTGAATTACCTAAAATAAATTTTTATTTCTAGTTAGTTACAAAGTAATTATAAAAGTGTTATAACATCACCAGGGGTCTGTCCAGACATTTTGTGAAAGGTCCTGTTTTTGCAAAATTCTGAAAAAACTATTCATAATTTGTGAATATAAAATAAGCGTTAAGTCACATTCTTTTAACCAGGGTCCTGCTTTTGTGAATTTGTGCAAATAGGGTCCTGTTACTGTAAAAATTGCTAAAACCTTTTCAAGAAGTTTTTAAATTGTAAATAGATACAAGATTCCGCTCAACAATTGCTGCTACTAAATTAGAGATGCAACATACACATATTTGGTATTTAGCCTATACTGCTCAACACAGAATATTCATTTCGGACGAATAATGGAAACAAAATCACTCACATTTTTAATAATTTCAATTGACATATTTTAAGTAATACAACCTAGTAATATATCACTTTTATGTGTTACGCATTTAGTAAACTTAAACAATTATTAAATTTATAATATTTTGTTTAAAAAAATTGCCAGAAATTGCATTTTTATTTAAATAATATACTATTAATTAATTTTATGAATAAATATAAATTGATCAATTATTTATTTACAAAAAAAATTATGATTTAATATTAATAAGAATGCTCACATGATGTTTGTAAAAGTAGAAATATTTTCTTAGAATACTACATTTGGAATTTAAACTTAGAGAAACTTAGTTTGTCTCGAACCGTCTCCCCCCCCCCCCCGGTAGGGGTTTATTTGATTAACAAAACAATAATGAAGATAAAAAAAATTGTTGTGAAGGGTGCGATTAAAGGATAAATTATTTTGTGAAGGGTCCGTTTTTATGAAAAGATATTTTGTGGAGTGTCCGTTAACGGACCCAAATTTCTCCTCAGCAGACCCCTGATTACTCATAAAAAATTTCTGTATAATTACTTCTTTATATGAGCGATTGGTTCTAAATTGTAATTAATAAATTGGTCATTAATGTTATGGCCCTTATAAAGTAACACTGCTATAAACTAGAAGTAGTCAATGTTTAGTTTCTGTAGTTCAAAATGAGTAGATCTGCATCTAGTGCCAATGTGATTAAGTTCCTGTTTGGTTTAAACAATTCAAAACAATATGCATAAAACAATTCGCATAAAATCAGATTATGATTCGTTAAAGGAATTGTGCCGATGAAATAGCTTGTCGGTGAATGGAAATGAACTGGATCCACGAAGAATATATTATTTCGAATCTGTTTTGAAGCAAATTATTGCAAGTCAAACAGCGACTAAACCTATGACTTCAAATCCGTCGTCTCTCGAACAGCTTAATTAGGTTAAGAGGCCTCTACCATCTGCATCTTCTATGAAACTTTTTTTAAAAATTTAAAGCAATAAAATAATATGATTTGTGATCAGCTTAAGTCATTTACACGTATCCCAGTTTTCAGATTTTCCAAAATCTAATTTTATTATAGTTTAAAAACTAAAGAAAACCAATATGGATGATGCTGAAAATTTTTTTTTAAAATTAATTGCCTAAAAACAAAGATACTTATTAAAATTCTAAAAACACGCAGTTTGTTACTATTTAAGAACCTATCAAAAACTGTTGATTTACCGAATCGTATTGGCATAAGTTTGTCAGAAAAACTGAATGCAGATTCCTAAGTACAGTACGCTTTATATCTCAAATTGAGAATGGGTGGCGGCTATTCATAATTAGGTAAAAAATACCGGGCAAAGTCCCTTTATCCTAAAAGAAACCAAAATAGAGAATACCGTGCAATTGTAAACTGGGAAATGGTGCACACATCCCTGCCTTGTAATCATTCCGATTAATACGATTATTATCAATAACAATCAACACTAACTACGTCATCAATAACTCATTTTCCATACACGCTTGTTTTTACTAATTTATCGTAAGAAATAATCGAACGTAATATTAGAATTTTTTTCCCCAATTTCTAAAAAAAATAAAGGAACATTAATATAAAATATTATATTTGACATACGAATTATACTTCTAAACCAAACTAGTCTGTATCGCCAAATATGAAATGACTGTCTCAAACGGGTATACTATGCGCCTTAAATTAAACGATTTCTGTCTATGGCCTCTACAAAGAACTTTTGAATCAGGAAAATAACTAAAAGTAAGGGCTAGTATTTCTTTTTTCTTTTACTCTGAGTTGAAATTTAGCAATATTTATTTTTTATTCTTTGGAAACACTTAAAAGATTAAAAAAATGCTCGAGTCTGACTCCATTCATTTGAAAGTTTTTGATCTTAATGAAAATAAGCAACTAGCAAGTGAACAAAAATATTACTCAAATGAACATTTTGACAATTATATAAAATATAGCTTATTTATGACTTCAATTTATCACATTTGGAAATTTTTGAACCCATGTTTGATTACACTTGTACACATAAATTACAAAACCAAATTTATTTAATTCAGTTGTAAAGTTAATGAAAAAGATATATCAGAGAATTTTAAGTATTTTATTTGGTATAGTTTCCAAGTTATAGAATATTCCCTTAAAAATATAATAAATAATCTTTAACTTTACGTAAAAAATTGTTACTTTACGTATGTTACGTAAAAAAATTAGAAATGTTTAAGTTGAAATGGACTTAGTAATAATCTTAATATTTTTCAAGAATTTAGTCAAAATTTTAGTTGAGTTAAAGTTGAAAGTAAAGCCTTGGATTTCACGCAAAATTTTTAATTGTGTTTTCTTGGTATCTTTTCTACTTAACAATTTTTTGATGATAAAGTATTGTTAGGCAGCACAATACCTTTAAAAAAAAGTAGAAAATAAAGGAGTCGCTTTAGTAGCCTTGGAGAAATAGCATTTGATAATTTTTAGAATTTCTGGAAAATTTTCCACAAAACATTAAATCAATAAAATGATGCATTTTATTGTTGTTTTGATTAATTTAGAATATTTCTCAAATTTTGGATTTTTTAAAATCTCATTTTCTTACAGTTGAAAATGATTTAGATGAAGTTAAAAAATTCCTTTAACGTTAATAGCATAAAAACTTAGATACTTATCAAAATTCTAAAAACAGGCAACTGTATACTTCTAAAAGATTTAAATATTATTGCTAAGTATGAAAAATCATATGAACTAAACACGTCTAAAGTTACAAAACAATCATTTAAGTATTTCTTGAGAAATTTAAAAGAATGTAAAAAACTGAAAGCATTTCTTCCATTATTGTGGGGTAGTGTATCTAAGAGAGAAAAGAAAAAAAAATCTTATTTCAGTTATTGATTTTTAATTTTTTTATACTTAAGGACTAAATCAATGTGCGAAAATGTCTCTTCCATTATTGTAGGGTAGTGCAAGTCTGGATTCAGAGTCCCATATTAAAACTAATGACTTCACGGTTCTGCGAATAGCACATGCATTGGACAGGCGTGGTCATAAGAACTGGTAAATAGCCAGATATTTCAAATTTAAAAAAAAATTTCATCAAGAAGGGGGAAAACCAAGAAAAAAAGAACAAATACTAAATAAAATCTTGATAATTTTTAACACTTAATTTTCGAAGGATAAAATGGATTACGATCAACGGAAACCTATATTTCATAATTCCCACTTTCCAAATATCACTAGCGAACATATTGCTGTCAAAAGAGCCCTTATATTTTACCTTCCACACTATTCGGAAGACTCAACAGAAGGACTGGTCATTTTTTCCAGACTCAAAATCAGCACCAGAAGCAATAGACAATGAAGAAACAAATTTAACCCAAGGCATCAACAACCTCAACCTCATTCTCCTCTTGGCATTTCCGGCAAAATTAAATTCCTAGTGCACTTTAGCATCCAAATAGTCTCGGTGCTGCCATCTATTGTGGCAGAAACTAAACGTCCAAATTAACATGGCCAACGGAATCTCACCCATTTTGGTGGTCCTGAAAGAATGGATACCACTTCTTGAGAACGCACTAGGTCTGCTCATCGGGAACACTGATTGTAAGCAGCTCATTGGAAAAAAAAAACTTTTGGAAATATTTAGAACTGCCATAGACAAGACAACAACAGAAACCTTTCAGCTTTCCTTTAATATTCTTTAAGTGTGCAGGAAAAGATACTTTAATTTATTTGAACTAATTTTCTTATTATTAAATAGTATTCAAATATTTCTCAAAGCATAATGAAAATATTACGAAAAAAATCTAAAAAAAAAAAAAAAAAAAATCTTGAAAGTTTCAAATCAAGCTTTTATTGCAGTTAAGCTTTTGCTGAATTGTCTTGCGATAAGTTTTAAAATGATCACTGGTATGCAATAAACCTATGATACCTTTTCCCCATTAGATATTGAATGAATGTTAAATAGCTTTGATTCACTTTATTCTCAGTTGGACAGGGACAAATTTTTTTTTCAATATTAATATTTTTTGAAAAATAGCTAATATTTTTCTTTATTTTAATATATTTTTCGAGATGCAGAGATTTTTATTGCATCTTGCATGGGTTAAAGTTTTCAAAATTTTTAATTTGGAATTTTTAACAACGATGCATTCAAAGAAGGAATACCTTTATTATCCGCATATTTTAATCAACATAGTTAATTTAATATAAAGTAGTTAACTAGCCATTAACCACTCATACTCTAATTTAATGTTAAAAAACACTCTTACAATAATTAATGCTTGTGAATAATGAATGGATATCTTAAAAACAAATGTATGTAATAATTAAATTTGCATTAGTAAGCGATAACAGTTGTCTTTAATGCATTTTTAATTAACAGCCAAGTTTTCACTTAACTGTAATTAAAAGTCTATTGACAGATTTTATGGTACTAGTTAAAGTAAGCTCCTGTTAATTAATATTTTTTTGTATCACTTTTAATACAAAAAGGCTACAAAATTGTAACATATGAGTAACATTTGATAGAACGGAAAATGTTATTGGATTAAAATCAAAAACTTTTTGAAATTGACAATGTTACTTCATATATATATATATATATGTATCTGATCAGTTATTGCTTGAAAGAAATATTCTTTGAAATAATGAACACTTCATTTTTGATATATATGTAGTCCCGTAATTTCGTTTGCTACATAATATATTTCGTCACATAATAGACAATTAAACCTCTTGACAAATTTTTGCTTGTCGCAACTTAACACAGAATTTTTTTCTTCATCCGGCTATAGAATAGGCAACTGCATTGAAGATAACCTGTTTATGCTCAATCCTGTAACCTGTTTATGCTCAAACAATCTGTTTATGCTCAACCCTGTAACCTGTTAATGCTCAAACAATCTGTTTATGCTCAACCCTGTAACCTGTTTATGCTCAAACAATCTGTTTATGCTCAACCCTGTAACCTGTTTATGCTCAAACAATCTGTTTATGCTCAACCCTGTAACCTGTTTATGCTCAAACAATTTTAATAATGAATGAATTAATTATGCATTAATTTTAATAATGAATGAATTAATTTTATTAATATGGTCTAAAAATTTAATACCATACATTCAACTACTTATTTTTGATACTCAAAAATCGTCAAAGTAGTTCCTGTGAAATAAGAACTCAAAGAAGCTAATGAGGTATAATTGAAAAAAGTCCCATTTTATTTAATTGCACTTTCAGAAAAAAAAAATATCCGATGAATTTATTTGAAGATTTAGATATTGTCATGTTATGCGTGATGTAAAAATTTATATGGTTAGAAAACTTTTCTGCCTTTTTATTGTCATTTTAGGTTTCAATTGTTAATAAATAAAGTCTAATTTAGTTATATAGCTTAAAATTTAATGGAATGATAATGTTTTCTACAATTAACAATTTACTTCTAAATGGTGTCTTAATTTATATTGAAAGTTTTTAAAACTTAATAGCTGGATAACGGTTAGAAATAACTCTTAAACCTAATTCATCTGACGAACATAAATGTTTTCCAAATTATTCCAGGGTTTAGTTCTAAAATTTTCCGACAGCTGACTCTGTCAATTCCATTCACACCAATGCATTTTGATGCATGTGTTGGATTGTTTTTGTGTATCTTGAGTATTTTGTTAGGGAGTTCGAGTTCTGGTCTAATGATAGCATGTTCAATACTTATGTTATGTGTTATTATCGAAAATTTTATAATGTTATTTTCATTTATTGAAAGTTTAGAAATTTGCAAATTTCTGATTTTAAAGTATTTTATTTTTATGTTAACTATCTGCAGCGCCATCTATTGAGAAACATTGAACTAAAATAAAAAATTATGAGAACAAAATGTTATGACCAGTCACATGATTTAACTGCAAGATTTTTTTAAAACCTTAGCTGTTTTGTCGTTATTAAGTTTTGAAAACGTCAGTTTAATTTAGTCATCCTGTGTTCTAAAGAAATGATAAATAACTTAAACAAATTAATTTTTCATGATATTGTATTTAGGCATTAAATATGAAATTGTCTATAACAATTATCATATTCTTGAAAATTGCCCCAGAAATGTAACGTGTTGAAGATACTTTTTGTTGAGATTTCATTCTTCTACTTATTTTATAAGAAAACAGTAATCAACATTACTTAAAGAAAATGCGTATTTGTGTCAGATTTTGTATTATGATGAAATTATGGCACTAAGCATTTTAAAGATTGAAGAATTATATCATCCAATTTTTAATACCAGTTCTTGTAAAATTTTCCATTAAAAAATTTACACTTTTTTCTTTGGTTAACTGACTCTAAAAACTCTCATATTTTCAATACTAAAAGCTCTCATTGATTTTGCATAATTTAACAAAATTAAGTAAATGAGCAAACTATGTTTCTAAAAATTCACATTATGCGTTTTCTAAATTCATCATTGTTCTATTTACTATTTCAGTTTCTTAGAACGATAGTCTTTTTAGTATTTATATTAAATTATAAACTAATTGTAAAAAAGTTTTTTATTTTTTTAAAAAATTTATTTCTAAAAAATATCATTTATTGTACTCTTGAGTTACATTTATGAAAAATACTGTTTCTGATTTCTTTTTCTTGACAATACAGTATCAATTACTAATTGAATAAGTTCTAAAATGTTGTTAGTATTCATTTTAACTTCAAATTCTTAATTGAAGCATGAGATTGTGCAATTGAAAATCAAAAGTACACAAAAGTACGCAACAAAATGCTTTTTTTAGATTGAATTATCATTAACTTTTTGATATATATTATAAAATAATTGAATATAATTATTACATAAGCTTGTTAAGCAATACATTGTTGATAGAGTTTTGAGTGCTAAGTGTATAGTTATTTCTCAATTGAGAATATTATATTTTCAGAAAATATAAAAGAGTTTCTAAAAGTTAAACATTTTCTAATTATTCAAATCTCAATCAGTTTACTTATTTTTTATATCCTTTTATGCCTTTACTACAAATACAAATATTGCTTAAAAATTAGTTGAATAAAAAACGAGACAGTTTTCTTGAAAATAATTTTTGCAATTGTTCTACAATTGTTTTTGTATTAGCGTCATTATTTGCAGTTTGTTTGCGTTCTAAAAATATAAATTTAAAAACGTTTCTCTTTATTTACTTTTTTAAAAATTTAATAAAACGTGTTTTATTTATATCATTCTCTAATATTTGTATTATTAATGAATTTAAATAGTAAACAAACTGCACAGCTCATGGTTATTTACATAATGAAAACACAAAATAAAACGAACATATAGTTTTAGAAAAAATAAAAGTAACTTAATAATGCAACATGTTTGTTACAACTAAAAAGTTTATATGTTTATCTGAAAAAGTAGATTAGAAAAACGTCTTTAATTTTTTAATAGTTAAATTGGTTAATTATTATAAACTCAATTTACGTTTGATAACGCATACAAATTTAAATAGTTTTATAAGTAGTAAATTAGATTTTTATAGAATACATAATTTTTTTTTTTAAATATTGAACTTATAATAATAATAAAATTAAATTGCTCAGTAAAAATTTTAAACTTACGCAATGAAAATTTCAAATTTTATCCAAGAACTCTTTTACTTATTTTTTTTTTTTTTTACATAAAGAACTAAATCCTGGCTTTTAATTCCACTTATATGGAGCCATTAAGCAAACATCTCATAAACATTATTTGTTCAGCAGAGTCTGTCACACACCGTTAAAACTTGTGAGCAGTCATTTTTGGCGACTTTGAGGCAATAAATTAACAACAAATAATAAATTGTAAATAATAATGTGATTTGTAATATGAAACCATGGGAATTATATTAGAAATTTATTGAAAAACCTATAAAATCTAAACCAAAAATATCCGGGTTTCCTATCAAAATAAAATAGTATAGTTTTTACGTTTGAGTTTATTTTCAACCAATGTCGAAATTTAAAGGCATTTTACACTCACATTTAGGGTATTTTAGGAAACATAAACGGATTAATTACTTTTGGTTGATTTATTACCTGTTAGCCATTCGCTACCTTTTGGGAATAAAGGAGTTAAGTCAATATCAGTTTACGAATTAATCCCTACAAAAAATGCCAAATTGTACATACCCTCATAATTTCTGCTAAATTAAATTTTTTATGTGATATTTATTGAAACTATTGATTACATTTGAAAAAAGGTGTTCAAAGGGAAAATCTAAAAATAAAAAGATTTAAATGTAAATTGGATAAGATATGAAATGAGAAATTACTGAAAAATTATCTATATGTTTTATGAAAAACATATTTAATTTCACAATGTTATAAAAACATAAATTTAATAATCACACGATCGATTAATAAAAAGTAGTCTATTTGGCATACTATTAGAAATCCCTTTTAAAGTTACAAAATCTACTTCATTCCAAGCTTTCTCTATTTCTAGTTACAAATAATTCTTGTTATTGTATTGGCGACAGTACGTATAATTTTTTTTTAACTGAAATCTTCTTAAAGTTCTCCGAAGGATTTAAATCAGGGGAACAAGCTGGCCAGTCTATAGCCTCAATTTTATTTTGTTTGAACCAGTTACTAGCGCTGACATTAGAGTGCATGGATGCGTTGTCTTGTTGTAGAACAAGTTTAGACGACTGTGCCTGAAACGATAAATTGATTTTGCTTTGTCTACTAGGCTCTTAGACCACGATAGTTCTTCCGGAAAAATTTCTCATTAAGAATATTTCTTCTCCCTTCGTAATTCCTTTAAGTATCTCTTGTGAACAGTATAAAATCAATTTTTTTTACCCCTAAAATAACGAAATATGAACATTATTTTGAGTAAAATGTTTTCATTTTTCTTTCAAAATTGATGTTCGAATATTTGCCAGCAACCAGTCAGTAATCATGTTTTTTTTCTTTTTTGGGGAAAAATTTTATACTTGCTACTTATATATGGAGGTTTTAAGCTTGGAGCACTCTTCATTTTGAAAAGCACTCTTCAGACTGCACTCTTCATTTAGAATTCCGTTTTATTGGCCTGGGAACTTTATCTTTTAAGACATAATGTTTGAGTTTTTTTCGAACTTTATTTTAAGGTCTTTACTCATTTGACCCTATTTGAATAGCTTTTCTTTCTTCCCAAACAGAAGGCTTGCGAGAACATATTTTACGTTTATTCAACCCATAAATGCGCTGTTTCATCGAAATATCCTGAAAAGCACGAACTGAATGATTTACTATTTTAAAAGTGTAATTAGTATATCATTTATCTATGATCCAGAAAGAGGTTGATTGGCCTTTCTAAAGTTTAGAGAACTGATTACAACGAGGCATGGTTTTAAAATTAAAATTTCAACTTTGAATTTGGATCACATTTGATTTAGATATCAAAATAATTGCAATATTCTTATACATTTGCGACTGCAATTTTTTTCCAAGATTTGGCTAGCCCTATATTTTGACAGTCAGAAATCAAAATACGTCGGGAAAAAAAAACTGTTTACTCAGAGAATATACGCTTCTGTGTCTGATTTCGTAACTTAAAATATCGTCTGCAGTAATTAATTAGCGCATTTGAGGTCACCCTCTCAAACCATTAAGATTGAGTCCTACAACATGAAGAACTGATTATTAAATCAAAAGTTTTTCAAGGTGGTCCAATTTTTTTAATTTTGCGCATAGTACAGTGCACACAAACAAAAAAACATCCTATATATCTTTTGATCTTATGATCAAATCTTTACTTTCTAGGACTTAATCTTAATGATTAGAGGACGTGACTTCAAATACGTAAATTAATTAGTGCAGACGATATTTTAAGTCACGAAATCAGACAAAAAACGTACTTTCTCTGAATAAACATACCTTTTTTTTCCAAGGTGAATTCGGATTTCGGACCCCCAAAATATAGCGGATGACCGTAGTTCGGCTAAAAGAGTGTTAAAAATTTGGACCCCATAATGTTAATTTTACGTTTTGCGTGTTACGTCTTATCTGGAGAACTTATTAAGCCCATTGAAAAATTTTTGCACACAATTATAAAATTCATACATTCAAAAAAAAAAAAAAAAAAACATTTTAGTAAATATTTATCATTTACTTTTTAGAAATTCGACTTCTCATGATCTACTTGATTGATTTTGCTCAAATTTTATATTTTGCAAGTAAAATTACAAATATTTAAATAATGAAAAAAAATTGCACACCTTATGTTTCAAAATGTTTTCAATTATTATTATACAAAATAATATAAATTTACTAAAATTTAATTTTTGCATTAAATTATCTTCGGATAAACGAATTTTTTAACTGTGTGCAAAAATTTTTCAATTCACTTAAAAAGTTCTCGAAATATGGCGAAAGGATCGCTCTCCTGACCAAACTGAGATGACTGTGTTTCTTAGATTGTGGCTTCCCCTTATATTTTGGGGGTCAGTAATCCGAATCCGTAACAAATAGGGTATGTTTATTCAAGGAAAGTACGTTTTTGTGCCTGATTTCGTAACTTAAAATATCGGCTGCACTAATTAATTAGCATATTTGAGGTCACCCCCTCAAACTATTTCGATTAAGTAATATAACATGAAGACCGGATCATAAGATCAAAAGCTATTTAGAGAGTTCCGTTATTTTCATTTTTTTTTTTTTTGTGGTGCATTGTACATTTTTGAAAACAGGAAAACAGTAAGCAACTTCTTTGAACATATTTTTGAGCAATTTTTTGTACATCAAATCAGAAGTTTTTTGGAACTTCTTTTCAAATACTTTAAGTGTGACTGTTGCGAATCCGCCACCTCCATCTGGCGGACAAGCACCGAAACTCTGTAACCGAACCGAATAGCTGTAACCGAAACGAATGAATTTTATTGTTATTGTTTTTCCGAACGAAGGGAGCAATCGCTCCGATAAAAATGGATACCTCTACTCTTTAATTGCACATTTGTATACACCTTAATAAATTTTCCTTTTATCAGTTATTATTAGAGTCGCAGCGAGAAGAAGGTATTTATTTTCAGGAAAATACGGCCAGACCCTCAGTGAAGAAGTAGTGGAATTAAAGAAGAGGTAAGCTTTTACCTAAATGATACTTTATAGGATTTAAATTACGAAAGAAATTATCTCTTTTTTAATAATACTGGAGCCCGAACAGGTACCTGACCGTTCTCGAAAATAGATAAATAAGTTTGAGATCGAAAAGGAATAGGAATTGAAAGTGAAACTGAAGCTTTTGTTTACAATAGAGATCGTCAGAATTAGAATACTTAAACAATGGCTGACGACATGATTACACGACTTAAAAAGTATAGAGGTATTGTAAGATCATCGGTAACTAATAAAATGAAAATTAAATCGAAAAAGAAACATCTTCAGAATGTTTTGAAGAGTCGGTAGAATTGTTGACAGAATTAGCGCTTGAATTGGATACTCTCGACACGGAATTACAAAAAATTCTTGATCCAAAAGATCTCGATGCTGACATTAATTCCGCTTTGAAATATCGTGAAAGAATAATAACATGGAAAGTTAGAGCAAAAAAGAAAATTAAAGCAGATTTATTGAATTCGGAACAAAGCAAAAACACACATCAATCGGCAGGTAAAAACGAAACCGTACCTGATTCCAGTTTCAAGAACACATTAGAAAATATGTTTCAAGATAAAATTCAAATAAATCTGCCAAGATCATCCATCCAAAAATTTCATGGAGACGTAAGCCAATGGCTTAGTTTTTCGAATTCATTCGAATCTGCCATACACAATAACAATGCATTAGATAAAGTAAACAAATTTAACTACTTAAAATTTTATTTGTCTGGAACAGCGCTTCAAACCATTGAAGGATTTGCCATTACGGCTGAAAATAATGATAATGCTATTAAAATGTTGGAAGATTATTTGGACGCCAAGAGATTTTAATCAACACACACATATGAATAAAATTTTGAATATTCCACCGCTGAAAAACTCTAATAATGTGAAATCGTTCTGTAAACTTTTCGATGCTATTCAAACCGAAATTAGAAGTTTAGAAACATTAAACGTTCGATCTGATACTTATAATGCTATGTTGTCTCCTATGTTATTAAAAATGATCCCATCTGATTTAGTTTTTGAATTCAATAAACAAATTAAGAATTCAACTTATAACACGAAAGATATACTTGATTTTCTATCGAATATTTTGACTGCAAAAGAGCGATCATTTTTGCCAATCGTTAGAAATGAACGTCAAAGGCCCTTTTCTCCCTTCCCACGTTCTCGAAATGAACATAAGAATGAGAAAGTGATTACTGGCGACGATCTGTTTTGCTCTTCGGAAGTAAAAACTCATAAATATTCAAACTGCGGTTTCTGTTTAAGAGCTCACAGAAGTGAAATATGCCCGATTGCTTCTGGATTGAGTATCGAAGAAAAGAAAAATATTCTATTTAAGAATGGCGCATGCTGCAAATGCACTTCTTTTTCGCACATAAGCCCTCAATGCAGGGGCGGATTACCCATTAGGCCAGACTGGGCCATGGCCTGAGGCCCCCTTGAAAAAAAATATTTGAAAATAAATATAAGAAATTAAGAAAAACAATGATTTTTAAAAAAAAGAAAAATAAATTTCAAATATATATTAATAAAATACGATAATTTTTTTAGTTCTAATTTAACAAAATTAAGTAAAATTTACTTTATTATTATTTATTTTTATTTTGAATATGCCTTCTTAAATGAAAAGATATATAAATAGTTTTATATTTGAATAAATAAAAAATATACGAGAAAAAAATTTAATCTAAGGGCCCCAAAAATTTGAATGGCTTAGGGCCCCGCGTACGCTTAATCTGCCCCTGCGTCAATGCACGAATAAAAATATTTTTTGCAAGCACTGTGGAAGGCAAGGTCACGCTTCTATTATGTGCTATAGTGCGAATAATAAGAAGGAAGAGAAACCTAACCATGAAACGAATAATATTACATCAGAAAATACTGTTTTAACCAATAATTCCTGTTATAAAAAAATTCTTTTGAAAACTTTAATTTTGTGTATAAATGTTAATGGTGTAGATTATTATATCAGGGGGATCCTTGATTCATGATCACAGAAAAGTTACGTCTCTAGATTCGTCGCAGAATCTTGAAAATTGAAGTGTTAGGGTGAAGAATCTGTGAACCATGGTCTCTTCGGAGGAATTGTGAAAAATGAGACCCATAAGAAATATTGTGTAAAATTAAGTAATATTGATAAAAGTTTTTCTTTAATAGTAAATGTAATGGATCAGGAGAAAATTTGTATACCTTTACCAAAGTTAAGAGATGCTAATAGTGTTAATGAATTAAAGAATTCTGGAAATTTTATCAGTGATATTTTCATTAATGATAATGTTTGTCAATTTGAAAAGGATCCGAAAGAATTGAATTTTCTATTAGGGGCAGATGTGGATGGTAAAATCTTTACGAGAGACATTAAGCATCTTAGTAAAGAATTGCCAGCGGTAAATACGAAATTGGGTTGGACAGTTTTTAGAAAAACAGAAGGCAGTGAGTAGAATTATATGAATTCAAACATTTTATTGTCTCTTCATGTCAATAATTTTGATATATTAGAATTTTGGTCAATTGATACCATAGGTATTCTGGATCCAGGAGAAAAGGCTTCTAGGAAAGAAATAGAAGAAGCAGTCAGGAAACACTTTTTACAAACTGCTTTTAGGGACAAGGATGGCAGGTACGTAGTTAATCTACCTTGGATTAAGGATCATACCCAATTGTCCGATTGGCTTGATAGGTGCATAAAATCTTTAGAGCGATCAGGGAGGGTAACAGATTATGAAAAAGTCTTTGAGAACTGGTTTGAAGAGGACATCATAGAAAATGCAGAAACTATTAATACGGATGGTAAAGAACATTTTTTACCTCATCGTCCGATTTTTAAAGATAACTCTACTACAAAAGTAAGACCAGTTTTCGATGGCTCGGTTAGACAAAATAATTATTACTCTCTAAACGATTGCCTCGAAAAAGGTCATAACCTCATTATACCTTTGATAATAAACAAATTTCGCTTTGGAAAATTTGGCATAATAGCGGACATTGAAAAGGCCTTTTTACAAATTGGAATACAAGAGAATGATAGACCTTATTTGAAATTTCTGTGGTGGAAGCATGGGGAGAGACAAAATTTAAGATGTTTTCAACAAAAGAGAGTAGTTTTTGGCATCTCCTCAAGCCCCTTTTTATTAGGAGCCACAATTGAATATCATCTAGATAATGCTCCGTCACATTTGCAAGGAACTGCTTGCAAATTGAAGAATTCTTTCTACGCGGATAATTGTATATTAAGTGTCGACATTGCGGAAGAACTTTCTAAATTTATCCTAGAATCTCAAGCAATTATGAGTACTGCCAAATTTAACCTTCGAGGGTGCGAGTGCTCAAGTACATCATCAGAGGCAGAAAAATCGGAAGAAAATCACAAAATCGTTCCTGATTTAGGTCTCAATTGGAACTTACCTGGTGATACACTAGGTGTAGATTTGGAAAGTTTTTCTAAAGAAGACGACCTTATAACAAAAAGAAAGATTTTATCGTTTGTTCATCAAATATTTGATCCTTTTACTATAGCCCCAAGGTTGTTATTACAGGAGTACTGGGAAAAAGGAATTTCTTGGGACACTGAACTTTCATTAGAAATGCAAACCGAGTTTAAAAAGTGGAAATCAGAAATACCGTCTCTGAGCGAACTTTCCATTCCAAGGTACTTGTTGAAAGATTCACCTTCAAGTGCCAAACTGTTATACATCTCTTCTGTGATACTAGCTGTTCTGCATATGCCTCTTGTCTATTTTTAAGAACTGAATGTTCTAATAATGTGACTTGTCTAATCAAGCCAGAAATCGTGTGGCCCCCTAAAAAAGATGACGATTCCTAGATTGGAGCTACTAGCCAGTATGATTGGGACAATATTAGTTCAAACTGTAAAAAATGACTTGGGATGAGATGAAACCATTCTTCTTCTTTGTTGGTCTGACTCAGTTAATGCATTGTACTGGATAAAAAAGAATGAGAACTGGGGTGTCTTTGTGTTCAACAGAATTCAGGAAATAAGAAAATTAACCAATCCTGATGAATGGCGGCGTGTTGCTGGGACTTTAAACCCTGCTAATACACCTTCTAGAGGCTGCAACACTAATGAATTGATAAGATCTGTCTGGTGGGAAGGTCCTAAGTGGCTAAAGTTGCCTTACAATGAATGGCCTCAGTCCAGCATTAATCCCGATTTAGACATAATTAATGCAGAGAAAAGGAAAACCATCGTTTCCGCCATCAGCTGTAAAACAGAAGAATTGAAATTTATTTCAAACATGTCATCATATAAAAGGATTATTCGAATATTCGCCTGGGTTCTCAGTTTTTTGCATAATTTACGAGCCAAAGAGCACAAGAAGAAGGGAAAACTGAAGAGCTTGATAAATCTGAAAAATATTTATTGAAAGAAGTCCAAAAAGGATGCTTTAAAGAAGAACGGAAGAACAACCTTCCAACTTTTCTACATGAACATGGATTTTTAAGAATTGCAACCAAAATATCACTACGAGTAGACAAATTAATAATGGAAAAGCATTTAGAATTTTAGCATGCAGGAATTCAGACTTTAATGTGCATTTCGAGAGAGTCATACTGGATCATTAAGACAAGAAAAACAATTAGACTAGTTATTCGAAGATGTGTGGTATGTAAAAGATACAGAGCTCAGCCTATTGAAACCATTAATGTTCCTCTTCCAGAAGATCGCGTGAGAGAGGCTATGATGTTTGAGGTTGTAGGAATAAATATGCGTGGACCATTATTCTTGAAAGAGGGCCATAAAAGTTGGGTAGTGATTTTTACATGCGGTGTTTACCGTTCGGTTCATCTTGAACTTGTGTCATCCTTATGAACCGAGTATTTTCTCTTGGCCTTCAGAAGATTCATCACTTGAAGAGGCAGGCCCTTCATAGTCTACTCAGATTCACGGCACAAACCTAGTAGGAGCAGCTAACGAGCTAAAATCAGTAAATTGGAAAGAAGTCGAAAATTCTGCCACAGCAAAGAAAATACGATGGAAGTATAATCCTCCCTCCGCTCCCTGGTGGGGAGGATTCTGGGAGCGTCTAGTTAGAATGTTAACGATAATACTCAGAAAAGTTCATGGAAGATCTTGCCTTAGCCAAGATGAATTAAACACCGCATTGTGTGATGTGGAAAGCATAATAAATTCTCGACCATTGACATACCTTTCCGAAGATCCTGATAGCTCTTTCACCATCTATGTTTCTACAAGATATAAAAGAAATTGGAGTGCCTGATTTTGACCTCATTGACTCAAAGAAACTTAATAAAAAGACTAGTTTACAAGCAAAAAATTTGTCAAGATTTAAGACTTCGATTTAGAAACGAATATCTGGAACAACTAAGAGACTTTTCGAAAAATCTTAAAGAACCTTCGAGACATTCCCTAGCTAAGATGGGAGAGTGCGAGTAGTCGAAGTCAAAACAAGAAATGGGAAGATTCTAAGACCTATACAGAGACTTTATCCCTTGGATCCCATCCACCCGATTTTCAATCACAGCGGGAGAGCATTTACCTGAAGAGACTGTTACTCTTCCAGTTCCTGACTTTGAAGGTCATCAAGAGCCTGTTGAACAGTGTTCCCGTTACGGGTGTCTCCTAAAACTACCTAAAAGACTTAACCCGTGACTTTATCATCTCAGACTTTAATTTTTCAGGACTTTTACTTTTTTAACTAGTGACTAGTAACTTCTTTTTTTTCAGGCGTTGAGTTTTGATAGCTATTTTTGCAAAACTCAAGGTGGGAGAGTGTTGCGAATCCGCCACCTCCATTTGGCGGACAAACACCAAAACTCTGAAACTGAACAGAATAGCTGTAACCGAAATGAATGAGTTTTATTGTTATTGTTTTTTCGCACGAAAGGAACAATCGCTCCGATAAAAATGGATACCTCTACTCTTTAATTGTACATTTGTATATACCTTAATAAATTTTCCTGTGATCAGTTATTATTAGAGTCTCAGCGAGAAGGTATTTATTTTCAGGAAAATACGGCCAGACCCTCAGTTAAAAAGTAGCGGAATTAAAGAAGAGGTAAGCTTTTACTTAAATGATACTTTATAGGATTTAAATCACGAAAGTAATTATCTCTTTTTTTAATAGTGACAGTGTAAAACTACTCTCTTAAAATGAATGAGTTAATTCCCCTACTCAAAAAAAAAGAGTGAAATTTTTTTTTAATCAACTTGACTTGAATACACTTATGTTTGAGTGAAATACTTGCTTTGCGTTAAATCAAACTTGAGTGGCAGATATTTAAGCGATACTTTAGTTGTTTTCACTCAAGCATGATTTGATGAGTAAGTTATTTTTTGTTTAATTGTGTGCGAGCTATAAGCTAAAATTTGCATCGTTTTATTTTAAAAAGAAAACGATGTGGATTTCAGGTTGTTAAAACGATTCGCGATCGCAACACTCGATACGCCATCTAGCGGGAGACTGTAAATATCGGGCATTAGTTCCCACATAACCATTGGCAATGACGGACACCATTTTCTTAGCAGCAAATAGGAAGCAAAATTTCCCTGAAGAAAAGGTAAAACTTCTTGAAAAAAGTAATCAGAACATGCCAAACATTGAAGTAGAACACGCCAAGCATTTGAAGAACAACTTCTCAATAATTTTTACTTTCTATTACCAACAACATAACATGATTTCATGATCACTTGCTGTTACAGATGTGTGTATTGCGGTAAAATAATTTTTCTGTCTTCAATTCATTACAAGTTAAAATGAAGTTAACATTGCTTTCGTCATTCCAATGAATAAATGTTTTCCAATGAATTCCATACAGAACTGTAAAAGTTATAGAATATTCTTCTGCTTCATAGAAATGTATATATTTCTGTATCTACATAATTCAGAAAACAACAATAAAGAATAATCCGAATTACTTGAAAAAGTATCTTTTGTGCTGATTATGAAAAATTTTTTTATCGTTTTCTTGGTAAGTGTTTTTTAGTTTTGAAAGAATTTCAACTAGAATTCAGCTATTCAGTTTTTAAGCTACATATTAAAATTCATATCGAGATCTTACAATTATAAAATTTTGATGTGTGGTATGTTACCTAAAAGTAATGAAGGGATAAACTATGTATATGTTATTTGAGAATAAAGTTTTCAAACAAAGAACATATCATTTTGGAATTCTCCGGACTCATAAATCAGGTAAGTGTTATGATTTTTATAATAAAAAATTTGCTTGTAAATAATTTTTTTTCGTACTTGATGATCGTTCTCTACAAAATGTTTTTTTTACGTCTGATTAAATACTATAAAAATTAAAAAAAAAAAAAAAAAAATACGAAAGTTTTTATTGAAAAATGAGGAATTTTTAAAATCGTTTTTATCCTAAGAATTCTTTATTTTACGCTTTTTAGTTTATAATTTTTTGATAAAATTGTCAAAATACTTTTTTTGAAAAATTAAATGGTATTAAATTATGTGTTTATGTATACTTCTTACATATTCTAATATTTGAAGTAATATGATTCAGAAAAGTATGGAAGAAAAATTCGGTACTTACGTATTAACCACAGCTACAGATTTGGCAGATTTCTAAGTGCCGCCAATCTACACTTAAAATTTTTGGAAAAAATCTTAAAATGAAACACTTTATTTATAATCAAAGTAGTCAATCGGATTTCGGTGGAAAATGGGCCGATATAGAGTTTAGCATAGATTCAAAACAAACTTTTCTCTCACCTGATTCTATAGCCATTGTGAACTCTAATAAATAAGATTCAAAATGAAATAACATTTCCAAAACGGACGTTTACTAAGATAAAGTTTCATGTTATGGACTTAGGTACATTTTCGTTATATTTCACTCCATAAAATATTTCGCTCCTAAAAAAATAAAATTGCATCTTGTTTTGTTTTTGGCAAGTCCCAAAGACACATTTTCGTAACACTAAAAAATGGCGACAAAAAAATAATGGTTCTTTTTGTTTCGTAAGCATTCTTTATTTTACGTTAAAATTTAAATGGGCCTTTCATGTTATACCATTAAATTTAGTAAAACTATTTCTCAGGCATTAGGTTTGAACTCTTATAAGAATATACCTATTTTTTTCTCTTTATTTACAAATATTTTTCCGATGTGTTCTGGATGTTCCTTCTCTAAAAAAAAAAGTGATACCATTTTGTTTTCGTTTGCATAGGAAAGAAAAGAAACATTTTTCTTTTTTAAATTTAATCAGCCACAATAAAGATGGAACGTTACAATGCTACATTAAAGACGTCTCCAGTGTAACTGAATGACTGTTCATATGGAAATCGCAGGGATTCGGCACATACAACAACGCCCCCTATAATTCGTTGCGATCGCGAATACGATAAAAGAACTTTTCTAAATAAAAGTATCAGGTTCCGCTTCGAATTTATATTTTGTTATATATTTAATTTTTACCCGATATTATGTCTTTCGTATTTTTTTTTTTTTTTTGAATAAAGAAAAATTAAAAAAATAATCTTATTAGAAGTGATATTTTTGATGAAGATGCTATTTTACTTTTTGGAAAGTAAATTAATTTTGTTCTTCTTATTTTTAAAATACCTTTTGTACCTTAAAGGTATACTTATTAACTTCACTCCGCTTGTGTTCCAATCATATATTCTATGACGATAATTGCCGTTTTATCACCCAGTGAAGTTTTATCGTCTTGTTCAGAATCACCCTATATAATGATAGGCATAAATTTCAATTACAATATTTTATTCAAAAATAACGACGTCAGTTTTGAAAATATGGTATTTTCATTAATAAAAATTGCCTTTCTTTGAAAGGACAAGACAATTACCAACTGTTAAGGCAAAAATGTAGGTTTTTATTTATTTTGAACAAAAGTTAAATAAATTTCCAGAATGTAGGGAATAAAACAGGCGTTTTATTCACATGGACACTTTTGGTCCACCCTGTTTCCTTCTAGATCAGCGCAGTAACATTTTCCAAGACTACTATATTGCCGTGGAGCATATGTACCATCTGCGTTACAATTAGGAAAAGAAACGTCTTCCATACCTTTATCGCCTGAAACAAAAAGGAAGAAAGTTACGACAAGATCTTAAAAACATATATATATATATATATATATATATATATATATATATATATATATATATATATATATATATATATATATATATATATATATATATATATATATATATGTGTGTGTGTGTGTGTAATACAAAAATTATAAATACTTTTGTATTAATAAAAGAATTAAAACTCTTTCGTTTTCATAGAATGTCTTTGTTAAAGAATAAGCGTAGAGATATTCTATTTTGGGAATTCAAGGCTGTAACATACCAATGAATAATAATTAGATTTATTTTTCAAACGAGGAGTTATTTTTAGAATCTCTCCCTCTGTCACTTCCATATTAGGAAGCATTAAATGATTTTCCTTTATCGCCTGAAACAAAAAGGAAGAAAGTTACGACAAGATCTTAATAAAAGAAAAAGTAAAACATATATATATATATATATATATATATATATATATATATATATATATATATATATATATATATGTGTGTGTGTGCGTGTGTGTGTGTGTGTGTGTGTGTGTGTGTGTGTGTGTGTGTAATACAAAAATTATAAATACTTTTGTATTAATAAAAGAATTAAAACTCTTTCGTTTTCATAGAATGTCTTTGTTAAAGAATAAGCGTAGAGATATTCTATTTTGGGAATTCAAGGCTGTAACATACCAATGAATAATAATTAGATTTATTTTTCAAACGAGGAGTTATTTTTAGAATCTCTCCCTCTGTCACTTCCATATTAGGAAGCATTAAATGATTTTCCTTAATGCGTAAGGATACTAGTATTTCAGAGACTGTGCCTTTTTACTCAAAAATGTGTTTCTATAAAACGTGGGAGCACTAGTTTTTGCGTGTCCTTTTCATCATGTTTATATCCTGATAGACTGTTCCAGAATTGTCAGAAGTTTTGTCCATCCCCGTCCTCGTGGAGTGCGGATGTGAACTATGTTAACCACAAATTTACCTTTAAATAAACCTCTGATAAATTAGTTTTGTTTGAAGAATTTACTTATCCGAATACGAGGAAGTTGTCACCTCCTTTTAGTGGACCGTATAAAATTCTTCAAAAAATTTCAGAAGCTAATTACAAAATAAATAAAAAGAATTATTTAAGTAAAGAAAGTTTTGAAGTAGTACATGTATCAAAGCTTAGGAAATATCACAACCCACAACTGTTAAAATTAAATCATGAATAGTGTCCAAAAGAAAAATTATCACTTTCTTCAAGGGAAGAAGTGATCCCTAGATTTTTGAGAGATCCGAATCGCGTTGTGTGAAGATGTTTATCTCAGTATCAGTTGGGAGTGAGAGCGAAGTAACTTGAACTTTTTTTTTTCTCAACACAGTGAGAAAAAATTTTCTAAACTATTTTTGTTTTATCCACTCTGGATCTCTCAGAATCACGGTGCTTCATGAAATTCTGTTTTCCTCCATTTTAACGGGGAATACAGAATTTCATCAAGTAAATAACCCCATTAGCCATACAGAATCTTAAATTCTGATTAAAGACACTTGTTGTCCAGTTCGTTTCCATAAAAATTTTGTATAGTTTTGTGTGAAAAAATTTTTTGAAAATTTTAGTAGATTAGTTATAAAAATATGTTTCATTTTTCTTTCTGTTTAGTTGCCCAAACAGATAAAGTGTATTATCATGTTTTTATTATTGTCATTGTATATAGTTTTTTTTTTTTTTTTTTACAAATAATTGAAAAAATGTTATTTGTAGTAGTGAAAAGGAACAGTCGTACCGACCTAATTTTTTTTAAATTCAAAAAAGAAAAAAGTCAAAATTATTTTTATTTTGGCTTACCCAAATTTTTTTTTAGGGGGGATGTAATACAAAAATTATAAATACTTTTGTATTAATAAAAGAATTAAAACTCTTTCGTTTTCATAAAATGTCTTTGTTAAAGAATAAGCGTAGAGATATTCTATTTTGGGAATTCAAGGCTGTAACATACCAATGAATAATAATTAAGATTTATTTTTCAAACCAGGAGTTATTTTTAGAATCTCTCCCTCTGTCACTTCCATATTAGGAAGCATTAAATGATTTTCCTTAATGCGTAAGGATGCTAGTATTTCAGAGACGGTGCCTTTTTACTCCAAAATGTGTTTCTATAAAACGTGGGAGCACTAGTTTTTGCGTGTCCTTTTCATCATGTTTATATCCTGATAAGCTGTTCCAGAATTGTCAGAAGTTTTGCCCACTCTCTCCCTCGTGGAGTGCGGATGTGAACTATGTTAACCACCAGCCTACCTTTAAATAAACCTCTTGAGAACGTATGATGGCTTACGACTGCATTATTTAAGCTAAATACAACACTGATAACAGGAATTTTAGCCCTGTTATTATATATATATATATATATATATATATATATATATATATATATATATATATATATATATATATATATATACATACAGTGGTGGCCAAAAGTGTGGACATTTTTTGAAAGTTTCCAGTTTTTCAACTTTGTGTGCTTGTAGAATATATTAATTTTCACTTAAATACAAACGTTTATATATCAAATTGAAGGTAATTCAATGTAAAATTTAATAATAAATACACTATTACAATATCTGTATTACAAAAAAAGTTATGCAACTAATAGTAAGATCTATCTTAGATTTGCATTTTTTTTAAAGTGATACTTACACAATCAGTAGGATAACCCTTATTTTTTAAGACAGCTTCTTTCATCTTTTCATGGAGTGAACGAGTGTTTGGAGTTCATCTTTCGTAATCACATGGTGCCAAGAATCAATTATAGCTTCATTAAGTTGTCTTTTATTGGATGGACGTTTTTTTCGTAGAAGAATTTTCAAACGTCACCACAAATTTTCAATTGCATTGAGATCAGGGCTGTTTCCTCGCCATGGTAATAAATCCATGCGTTTATCTTGAAACCATGCTTTGCATACTTTTGCTGTGTGGCATGGAGCTGAATCCTGCTGAAAAATAAATGGAGCGTTGTTGGGGAAGAGATCCCTGATGGAAGGTATCAATTTTGGTTTCAGGACAGTTTCGATGTATTTTTTGGCATTCAGGATACCATCAATCACTTGAATTCGGCCCACACCATCTGCAGACATACATGACCAAATCATGACATTTGTTGGGTTTTTTGTAGTTGCTTCAACGCAATCAGAATGAAGTGCTTCACCTACTCTACGTCTCACGTATTTTCTACCATCATTACCAAAGAGAGATATTTTACTCTAATCGCTCCAGATTACTTGCTTCCATTGATTTTCTGACCATTTTATGTTTTTTTTTTGCCTACTCGTTTTTCGCGTTGCTTTTGATTTAAATAAGGTTTTTTCCTTGGAATTCTAGCTTCTTCTTATTGTTTTTGAACTTACTGCAATACCCGCTGCATTCATTTCACATCTAATGGCATCTGATGAAATTTTTCTATCTTGAAGGCATAGCCGTTTAATTTTTCTATCGGCAGTAGCACTTGTGCATTTTTTTCGGCCTGATTTGGCTTTGTTTTCCACTGATTTCGTTTTTTCATAACGTAAACAGAACTTTCGTACACCAGAACAAGTCACTTAACCGCCAACTTGTCTTGCAATTTCAGCGAAAGAGAGGCCATTTTTTCTCAATATGACAATTCGGTTTCTTTTTATAGATGACCAATTAGTTCTTGTTGATGACATTATTTAAAATTAGTTTAATTAAAAAAAGGACTTTAAATATTCAAAAACAGCAATACTCTATTTAATTGTGTATGCATCATTCCGCAAAATATTTCCACAACAATAACTCTTTTACCATCCAAATAACCTAAACTATAGTTACAAACATTTGATTGGTCCTAAGAACAGTGTTTGTGATTGACTAGTACGCTTTTATTACAAAACACGTCCTTATTCAAAACGATTTGTGTTTTATTGTTCTACTAAACTGAGCATAACTTTTTTTGTGTTACAGATATTTTAATTTTGTTTTTGTTATTAGATTCTACATTGAATTACCTTCAATTTGGATATATAAACGTTTGTATTTAAATGAAAATTAATATATTCTACTAGCACACAAATTTTAAAAACATGAAACTTTCAAAAATTGTCCACACTTTTGGCCACCAATGAATTTATATATATACATTAAACAATTTGTACGCGAATAGTGCAGCAGGTTAAGTGTTATTTCCAAGAATAATTCCTCTGATCGTTACCAATAGCTCGTAGTGTAGCCTTTAATAGAACATTAGTAACAAATCAATCAAATAAAGCATTAAAACATTGTTGAAGAACCTTAATCAGAAAAATATTTTGAGAGGTTTTTCTTTCATCCACATATTTTTCTTTTCAATTTAAGATTTAGCTGAACACCAATATTACTGGTTTAGTTCTGTGGATGAATAAATGGATGTATGAATAGATCCGTCCTATAAACGAGTGTGACGTGTGGATGTGGCAGAAGTCGAATTCTTGGTCATAGATGGAGTCACTATAGAACAAGAACAATCGCACCTCTTTCCTTAATTGCCTACGATAACAACAACAACAAATGAAGATTTGTTAAAGTTCTTCAAAATTTTCATCTAAAGTCTTCTCAAAAAATTTAAACAAAAAAAAAAAAAAAATTCAAGTCAAAAGGCAGGAAATAAACTTTTTTCTTTTACAAATCTGTAGAAATGGAACATATTTGATTTGTAACGTAAATGAGAAAACCCATATTTAGCAATGTACAAATATAACAAAAAAACATTATCTTACGCATTGTTTGTGCTTGTTTTAAGCGTTCACCGCAACTGTCGGCATTCAGGGCAGCGAAAAGACAAGCCATCATCATTAGAAATCCAAAACACCTCATTTTCTTCCTAAAATAATACGAATGCCAAGTAACATTAATATTTTAAGAGAAATCCTTTTATAATAAGATGATAAGAAAAATGTTACCTAGTATTCTAAAAATGAAGGACTTTAGGTCAGCATAATAACCACAATTTAGAATTGTTTAACGAGTATTTTCTAGTAAAAACAGGGCCCGACTTAACCTAATTGGGGTCCGGGGCAAAAACTGGGGGCCGCCTCTGCTTCAGTAATGAAGAACCGAACTTTATGGAGGTATTTAAATTTTTCACCTCATTATAGATAACAAGAAAATGGACTAGAACCTAAAATAGATATAAAGTCCCCCCCCACCACCAATGGTCAGATGAATTAGGCTATCATGCCGAATGCAGTTCTCTGGTTGTTAACTTTGTCATCTAGCTGTAAAAAATCCATATCCTTGCTGACATTTTGGCGGAATTCAGCTACATTTTCGCAATTACGATGGCTTAATTAAGCCAGCCAAAAGCCTGTATTTTTGTAAGCATATCACATTTTGAGCTATGTAAAAACAAAGGATTTTGATTGCCCTGATTTGTCCATCGTAATTGCGGAATTTTAGCTAATTCCGCCCTAGAAAGCCACGGATTTACGAAATATAGATTAGATTAATGAAGAAGCTAACATAAAACTGACAGATTTTACTCTGCACTGATATTTTGTTTAAAATAATTTCATTAAAGGAAAAAAAAGTAAAATAAACTTTCTTTTCGATTTGGGGGCTCCCTTTGACGTGGGGGCCAGGGGCAACTGCCCGTATGCCCCTGCCGTAGTCAGGCTCTGAGTAGAAATTCCTGAAACATGTAAAGTAATAGTCTAAAAAAAGTTCTAAGAAACAGTTTGATGTATAAATGTACTTTTGCAAAAAAAGTGTGGCTTATTATTATATTGTCATAAAGTATAAGCAATATTCACGGTTTTTTGGAATACAGGTTTTGGTTATATTAAAGGTGATAAATTATTAATTAATGCACTTAGCATCTAACTAAAATGTAAAAATACAAAAAATACGATATCGTGCTCAATATGCTTGCATTAGTTGCTGAAAGCTTTTCATTGATATTTTTGAGTAATGGCATTGAGATTGGCGAAAATTTCCTGAAACACCGGTGACGGCGGCAGTAACTTTTAAAAAAAATATAGATTCGTAAAAAAACTATCAAGAGCCCATAGCTGGTTATTGTTTTCAGATCAATTTCATACATAAATTTTACGTATATAAAAGTGAAGATTTAGAGCTGGCAAAATGACAAACGGATCATCTTTATCCTAAGATTGGATTTTCTTATACTAAAATGCTGTCTTATAAATTCGGGAGACCAAACTGAAATATACCGAAATTTTGTGCAGGCGATATCTTTTTTTTTGCAATTTCCCCACATCTCTGAAACTATTTTAAGATAATGAAATAATTTTTGCACCCAAGTATTACGCTCATTTATCAATAAAATCAATAAATAATTCCACGTACAATATTTATTTATTATTTTATATGAATTATATTAATAATGGGCCGGCCAGGTGGCCGAGAGGTTAGCGTGCCTGACTGCGAAGCCATTGGCTGCGGGTTCGAATCCCGCTCTGGGCATGAATGTTTCTCTCTCTCTCTTTGTGCTGTCCTCTGTTGTGTGTGTGTATGATGTGTGAATGTGGCCCACCCTACAAACGGGTTTGAGGCAGTGTGGCGTGGGCAATGTTGCTGGCCTCCGTGACTTTGGATCACAGGTGCCCACTGGGTAACGCGAAATGAGCAACAATTCTGGCATAGTATAGGCAATGGTTCAAATTCTGAGCCTGCCATAAGAAAAAAAAATATTAATAATGGTCAAAACTTTTTGATTTATCTCTTTCTATTTCCAATGCTTACCACTTTTAGCAATATATAACATCGTGCTACTTAGCGGATTGCATTATTGATCTCTCTGTCGTGGGCACCATATAGATGGATCAACGTCCCCCCAATACCATAAAAATAACAGAGTAATTACATCCTTGCCCGAAGCGGGATTTGAACCCGGGACCTTTCTGACACGAAGTCAGCTTCCTGATCACCATACAGTCCTGTTGGCTACTTTTTGAATTATAAAGTATTCTCATTTATAGATAATTCTTAACTCATAATTTTTAAATGAAAGAAATTAAAATTTAAATCGGTAAATGGTTCTTGAGAAATAGTACTGCTCAAAAAATTGAAATTACTATAAAGGAGACCAAACTTTCCATCGCTCGCATGCTTTAACTATTGGAACTATGTTTTTCTGATTGAGGTTACCCCTCTCCATAAATTTGAAAGACAAGAATCCAAATCCATCGAAAAAGTATATTTAATTCAGAGAAAGGTACATGTTTATCTCTCATTTCAGAATTAAACTAACATCTGCCCACATTAAGGAAAAAATTTATGTTTAACCTCTCGAGTCATTAAGATTGCATCTTAATGCATGAAACTAATCAGTCGATCAAAAGTTATTATGGAGCTCACGCTTGATTTTGCGTACTGAACGTAATAGTCAAGCTTAGTCGACATAGAATTTAAGCTTCGATCCAGACATTTGCAATCAAATATTTCAGATAGAGTTTAAAAAGAAAATGTTTTAAATTTAAGAATGATAGAGACACACACCATATAATTTATACAAATATTTTATTTTTAAGCTCCTTTTATATGTTCAAATTTTTCAAAACATATTATAGCTATAGAGGAAAAAACACAGATGCCTAAAACAATAAATCTCGTTTTGATGTTTCTTGAGGAAAATATCTTCTAAAATATTTCAAACATTTGAATCTTATTTGAAGCATTGAAAATGGGCAATTCATCGCCAATATTACCATTTTATAGAATTTTTACTTTTTAAAAAGATCCATGTAATGCTGAGTGACTGTCAGATCTTCATAAGATTATTAATATCAAATTACTGATTTTATTGGGCAAGTAACCACAAAAAAAATTTTTTTCACTACATTAAGTGTACTATTTTTAAAAAAATGTATTTTTTCTTTGATGTTATATTTTATTAGAGTTAAGAATTTTCTTTCCCTTCATTTAAATTGTGCAACTGCGAAATTTTATGAAAGTAATATTTTTAAATTCCTTTTAAATAAAATATATTATATTTATAATAAAATATACTTTATTTTATAAATAAATGAAATTATAAATGAAGCATAATTTATCTAAAAAAGGTAATTTCTGTTCGTATAAAGCAACTGTCTTTTATCAATCTTTTCATTCATAATTTAACATATAACGTTTTATAAACTATAAAGACATAGGTAAAAATTTTCCTATTAATGTAGAAATGCGTAAATGAATTTCTTAAGGTATTTTTAAAAAGTGAGGCTATTTGTTTTTCTCCATTAGTTTTTTACGACCCAGGTATTGCATATAACTTATAAGAGTCGTGGTGGCTCAGGGGATAGAGAGTCCGCCTTCCAGGTGACGTGACTGGGTTCGAATCCCAACGATGACTGTTCGATACGAAATTCGCACCGGCTCGCGCCGACCACAGTGCTGCCGTAAAATATCTTCAGTGGTAGGACGGATCATGGGTTAGACTCCCCTTGGAGTCAGACTAACCGTGGGAGGTTTTCGTGATTTTCCTCTCGCTGTAACTCAAATAAGGATTAGTTCCATCCTCCACAACTGTAAATGTCTCCCAATACTTGATCCAAGAGTCCCCTTGTCTTCTGGATCGGATTCAAAATACAAGGAAATTAGAAACACAATAATTAAAAAACAATATTCATGCACGTTGCAACAAGTCATATTAAACTCTAATACTTATGCTCGCCCTTAAAAGAAGAGCATCAAATATATTTGCAAGTATGTGAATAAAGGCAGTGATATGGCAGTATTTCGAGTTGAAAATACCAATGTGACTACTTTTCCAGTGAATAACAACGATGAAATAACGCTGTACCAAATTGGCCGGTACATCAGCTCCAATGAAGCTGTTTGGTGTATCATTGGTTTCCCAATTCATGAAAGGGATCCAACCGTTATTCATTTAGCCGTCCATCTTGAAAACGGTCAGCGTGTATATTTCACGAACGAGACAGTGATTCTCCGAGCTATAAATCCACCAAAAACTACACTCCCCGAATTTTTTGAATTATGTAATCGTGTGGATGCTTTTAGCGCCTTCGCACGGACATTACTCTACTCAGAAGTACTACACTATTTCACATGGGCTCAAACAAAAAAATGGACACCCTGAAAGTAAGGCACACCGGTTGATGCATATCCCGGTTTATTCAAACGTCTTGGGGAGAGTATTTACAGTCAATCCAAGGCAGACTGAGTGCTTTTATTTTCGACTGTTGTTGGTTAATGTCACCGGCTCAATGTCATTTCAAGATAAACATAAAGTCGATGGACATCAGCATCCAACGTATAAAGATGCATGCCTTGCAATCGGCTTGCTGGAAGACGACAACCAATGGGAATGTAGGCTTGCTGAAGCAGCATTGAACTGTACTGCAAAGCAAATTCTTCTACTATTCGCTAGAGTATTAACTACATGTTTCCCTGCCCATATAGAAACGTTATGGGATAATCTCAAAAATTCGATGACTGATGTACGGTACCAACATCGCACACGGTTCGACTATAGAACGATAGCATTCAACGATGCACTGATCCAGCGATGATGTACACTGAAATACTAATTGCTTTTGAGGATCTTTGCATTATTATTGCCAACTTGCTACTCAGTCATTTCGGTATGCCTTCGCCAAAACGAAATGCATCTGATTTATTAAACACTGACATGAATCGTGAACTTCAATACAATACGATGGAAATGGCAGCGATTGTTACTCGCAATGTTCCACTAATGAATGAGGAACAAAGGAACATTTATGACCGCATTATGCTCGCAGTTTCGGCACGACAAGGTAGATTTTTTTTGGATGCACCAGGTGGAACTGGCAAAACATTTATTATTTCACTAATTCTTGCCGAAACACGATCAAATAATGGCATCGGGTTGGCCGTTGCGTCATATGGCATTGCGGCAACTTTATTGGATGGAGGCAGAAGAGCTCACTCAGTATTTAAGCTGCCACTAAATATTCAAAACAACACAGATGCAGTGTGCAACATAAAAAAGCAATCGTCTATGGCCACAGTGTTGAAACACTGTAAAATTATCATCTGGGAAGAATGCACTATGGCACACAAACATTCGCTTGAGGCGTTGAACAGGACATTGAAAGATATAAAAAACAATGACAAATTATTTGGCGGCCGTCTGTTACTCCTTTCAGGTGATTTCAGACAAACACTTCCCGTCATTCCGCTCTCAACGCACGTTGATGAGATCAATGCTAGCTTGAAATCATCTTCATTGTGGCAGAATGTTGAAAAAGTTCAACTAAAAGTAAATGTGCGCGTCCAAATGCTTCAAAATCCATCTGCTGAAACATTCTCAAAACAATTGTTAGATATCGGTGATGGAAAAGTTACTAAGGATGAGACTGGATGCATAAAAGTACCGGACGATTTCTGCACAATCATTGAGTCACAAGATGCTCTCATTAACCTAATATTTTCCGATGTACACACGCAATACATTCATCGTGAGTGACTGGCAGAAAGGGCGATCTTAGCAGCAAAAAATGTGGACGTCAAAGAATTGAATCTGAAGATACAACAGTTATTGTCAGGTAACTTGGAGACATATAAATCCGTTGATGTAGTTTGCGATCCCATTGAAGCTGCAAATTTTCCAACAGAGTTTTTAAACTCATTGGATTTACCAGGCATACCACCGCATAATTAAGTACTCAAAGTTGGATCTCCGGTTATTTCGCTTCGTAATTTGAACCCACCACGGCTGATCAACGGCACGCGATTAGTCGTTAAAAAAATTAATGAACAACGTTATTGAAGTCATTATTTTAGATGACAAATTCCGGGGTGAAAGTATATTACTTCCACAAATCCCTATTATACCCACTGATGTGCCAATTCAATTTAAACGCATTCAGTTCCCCATTAGATTGGCATTTGCAATGACAAGGCCAAACAATGTCTGTTTGTGGCTTAGATTTGAGCACAACATGTTTTTCACACGGACAATTATACGTGGCATGCTCTCGAGTGGGCAAACCATCCAGTTTTTTTGTGTTAGCAAAGGTGAAATGACAAAAAATATAGTACACTCCATTGCACTAAGAGATTAAGATTGTTGACTAATATTTTCAGAATTCGTTGTATATATAAATTATAAAAAAAAGTTAACATAAATTAAAATTTTTTTTATTTGGTGTGTTGTTATTTTCACATTCCGTCATCGTTTACAACGCTCCATGCCTCTTCCACTCATATACCACATACACACACTTACAATAAATAAGATATATTTTCATACTCTAGAAATAATTCATATGGCAAAACAACGTTTGCCGGGTCAGCTAGTATGTATACATATATATATATAAACATAGAAAAAACAAACAGAATATTTGTAGAAATAAAATCACTCATGTACAGTCCTTAAAACAAATAAATAAATAAATAAAAAATAAAAAACGAATCCCCCTGAATAACTTTCGTTCTAATGGTCAGATTTCCGCGAACTAAGTGTCAATCTTAATGGTTCCTGGGGATGACCTCAAATATGCTAATTAATTAGTGCTAACTATTAAGTTACGAAATCAGACACAAAAACGTAATTTCTCTGAATAAACATATAGTTTTTTAAACATATTTGGATTCATAACCTTAAGAAATAGGGGGTAGCCGCAATGTGGGAAATATGGTCCCCATAGATTGGTCCGAAGAGCGATCCAAAGTTCAAAACCTTTAATGTTAATTTCACTTTTTGTGTTTTTAGTCATACTTTTAAAACTAATAAAGTAATTCATAGAAAATTGCATTCACTTATAAAACCCATTTACCCATAGATAATTTCATGCAAAAAATAATTTTTAATAATTATTTATTATTATTTTCATTGCGTATGAAAAAATTTCGATTTATGAGGTATAAATTTTTATTTATATCGTATTAATCTACGTATTTTTCTATATCAAAATCTAAAGTTTCAACAGTTTATATGGTAAAAGCCGAGAAAAATTAAAATTAATCATTTTTAAAAAAATAATTTGGCGACAATGAAGGAATATTTAAATGCGGCGATTAATCTTTAAATGTGGTTAACTTACGAGGACGCGCGCGTGGACTGAAATTTCATTCATATATTTTCGCTGACAACCGATTGCTAATCCTTTTTTTAAATTATAAAATACGATGTATTTTTTTAGTTTTCTAAAAATTTATTCTTAATTTAATAAAGAGATTGGAATAAAACATATTTTTGAATAAAAACATTTTATTAACAAATGTTGAGTTTTTTAACAGCATGTTTATGCACGTTATGTTTGATGTATAACTATATAACAACATTTTTTTTATTTTAATTGTTAGTTTGTTCTTTTAATGACTGATACGATTTCAATAATATACATACGTATGCATAGATTTGCAATAATATGTTTATCAATTTTTTCAATATATATTTTATAATTATTAATACGAATGCGTAGTCAACATTTTTAAGCATCTTAAAACTTCTTTACATCTTATATATCGCTTTAATCTTAAAATAAATTTGTAAATTACTTGTCTGGTTTGTTTCGCAGAATTATTTTCTTTTTAATTAAATTTTAACGTTTCTTAAAATCTTATTTTTTATGCTACCATATATATTATTTTTCCATTAATATATCAATCTATTGTTTTAGTACTTTAATTTATGTTTTCCTCTAAAATAAAATTACTTTTTAAATTATTGTTCAATTTATATTGAAAGAAAACTTAGAATTATTGCAAGCTAGCTGAGAATTAAATCTTGTTAAGAAATTAAAAATATTCTACTGATCAATATCATTCGATGCAGAACAGCTGACTATTTACTTAGCATACTATTGTTTTCGAAAAATGAAGATAAATTATTAATTTTCTTTTTTTTATTGTTCCTGATTTATTTGAGTAATGAAAAGTAAATGCGTATGTGTGCACAGCAAAAAAATACAACAGATTGTTTTGTTTTTTAAATGACAAAAAACTATGGACATGCAATTTTATTTTCACACTCAAAGTTATTCTTGTTCGCTAACTTAAAGAAAGTTACCCTTTTCTTTTAAAAAGTTGAAAATATCTGTTTAAAAATTTGTTTATATTATTTCTCAACTATTGCACATTTCAAAAAAATATTGCTATATCAGGAAAATGTTCTATATGCCTTGTTTTTTTAAACAACTAAAATAAAAAATTGTAAAAAGATTTGAAAAGCGTGCTATTTTTAGAATCTTCACCTCAAAAATTGTTTATTTTCTAACATTACGATTTTTTTCTACTTAAATAACCTATAAAATTAGTTTTAATACACGTTTTGAAGAAATAATGAATACAAATTTGGATCTAATATTTCGTAATAAGGAAACAAGAATATAAATAATTCATTGATAATTGTTTCATTGCACCGAAGTAGTTAATTCTTTTCGAAACAATCGGCCTTGCAAATATTTAACTTTTATTCTTTGAACTAGGGGTCATTTCATGCATGTCATCCGACTTTAAAATTTAAATTATAAAATGCAAATATTACAAGAATGCGTAAGCTGGCTTTTATTAAAAATAAAAGAGGGACAAAACCGTCAGCAGAATAAGTTATCTCATGAAAAGAATGTCAGAGTTAAAAACTGCAACAAAAACTGCGTGGGTTAAAAAGGGGTCCTGCAGTTGGACTTGTTCAGGGGTCTACTGTGGTTAATAAGCTACCTGATCAATTGTTTTGTTTTAATAAACATATTGAAAAATTAAAAAAATTTAAAAAATGTAAAAATAAAAATTGTCTTACTTGCCCCGCCGCCCATTCAGATCAAATTTCTGAATTTAGTAATTTGATTTTTTGTAAACAAAAAAATATTATTTATCTTATTGAATGTAAAACCTGCTCATTAAGATACATCGGACAGACAGGCACTGAACTTAATAAAAGAATCAATAGTCATCGATCTGTCATAAAGAACTTTCAAAAACATGATCATTCTGATATCGAGATTGTTCATTTTCAAAAACATTCTTTTAAAAATATTAACATTTTTATTCTTAAACATATTGAAGATTTGAATGTGAGATTGGATCATGAAAATATTTATATTTGTAAACTTAAAACTTTAAACCCTTATGGACTTAATAGCAAACTTAATGGGGAAGGTAACCTTGATATAAATTCTGTTTGCATCTACAAGAAACTTGGTATTTTTAACAATGTTTTTGCTAATCATTCAAGAGGGAGCAGGGGTAAGCATAAGGACAAATCTAATAATAATAAAAAATTTGATTTGGTTTTTTTCAAAAATTTGTGTTTATTGGATATGAGTGATAATAACATAAAAAAAGTAAAATGCTTCATCTTTAGTACTAAGAATTCTGTTTTAAAATGGTTGACTAAAGTACATTTAATACTCGTAAAATTTTCTAATTCTGATTTCAAATCTATTGTTTTAGATCTTATTAAGTTTAAACTTCATATCAACAACTTTGAAAGTTTAAATGTTTTAACTAGTGATAAAGAATATTGTATTGTTAATTTTCTTGATAAGGTCTTTGAAAAAGGTTCTTTACCAATGGTTATTAATAGTCTTGATGACATTTTTCCTATTAAGGACAAAATTAGGGTTTCTATTTGTTTTAAATATAGCAAGACGTTAAAAAATATTGTTTGCAATTATAATTTTTTCTGTCAAAATTTAAAGGAACTTGAAGATATTTGCTTATGTGACAGTTTACATTACAAGGATTTTGTTGATAAAGATTATAACCACATTGTTACGGGTAACCTTGACATTGTTGTTGATAAACAATTGAGGTTCCTAATGGGTCTCGGAACAAAGTTTAGACCTAGAAAAAAATATAATTTGCCACTTATCATCTCATCAATTAGTAATGATTTAGACGCCTTTATTGCCAAGTGTTCTAGAAAATATAATTGGCCCATTGAAGGATTTTTTGAATGGAAGTTTAAAGTTTTGTATTTTTTTAAATTGAATTTTTTGAAAAATAACACAAATTACAAGGGTTTCTATTTAAACTCTAATATTGTTAAATCTATTGAGGTTTTGAGAAGGAACTTTATTATATGTGTGGTTGATAAAGCTTCAAATAATTTTGGCTTTATTTGCAAAAAGTTTTTTAAACAATTAATTGGTATTGAATATGATAACAATGATACTTTCATTAGGATTAACTACCCTAAGAAAGAAATTGACAATAGAATTTTGGCTTTTTATAAAAAAATTGGGTTAAAACCAAATAGTTTAAAATTTCCATATCTATTCCCGACCATTAAATTTCATAAATCACCTGTTAAATTTAGATTTGTTACATGTTGCACAGGATGTTATAATTCTGTTTTTGGTAAACGTTTTTTTAAATATTTAAACATTATTTTAAACAAAATCATTTCTAGGGATAGACATTTTATTATTAAAAACAACCAAGAAGTTATTAATTATTTAAATAACAATTATGTTAGTAATATTCTTACCTGTGATTTCGAAAATCTTTTTACTAGTATTCCACACAATAATTTAAAAAACATTTGTCTTGAAATTTTTGATAATTATTTGATTAATGAGGGTATTAACAAGGATGATTGGATTAATTTATGCAATGTCAACATTTTTGAAAATTATCTTTTTAATGGTATAAGTTTTTATAGACAAGTTAAGGGTATTGCTATGGGTAATAGTTATTCAAGTGCATTTGCCAATATTTTTCTTCATTTTTATGAACATAGATTTTTACAGAATAATTCTTTGAAGGGTTTTAGGTTTATTGATGATTTAATCATTTTTGATTGTTGTGATTTTAATTTGATTAATAACATTTATCCTGATGAATTGAATTTAATAAAAACCAACTCACATGACTCTCATGCTTATTTTTTGGATCTCGATTTAAGAATTTCTAATAATAATATTTTCATAGGGGTTTATGATAAAAGGAAAGATTTTAATTTTAATGTTATTAGCCTTTCTCATTTTTATTCCAACCTTTATTATAAAATTTTCAAAAATATTGTTTTTGGTCAAATTTTAAGATTTAAATTCATTTGCAACAACCGTTCAGATTTTTTAACAGCTATTGAGGATCTGAAAAAAAGTTTGGAGAAAAATAAATTTCCTTTCAATTTCAATAATTTTAATGTTCTGATTCAAGATATTCTAAGCAAATGTTATTAATTGGCCGATATTGAAGCCCGCCTAAGCAGGCCTAGGCGGTGAACAATTTGGATTTCTTTTTCAAATTTTTGAGGGGTTTTTTATAGACGGCAGCACTTGAATGATATTGCTATTTAGTGTGTTTATTTACATCTAGGTGTCAGCACTTTTTTCTTTGGATTCTGATGTGGAATATTTAAGGATTTTCATTTTAATAACTGTAACTGTTTACTATTACATTGATTATTTATAGGATGCTACGGCGTTTCATTGTTATGTATTTTTATTTCTGTAAAATGTGATTCTCTTGCAATGTGATTTTTAATTTGGTAATTATTTTTATTCTTAATTTTGCTTGTTTTATCATTAGGGGCCTCGGGGCACTGTTAGTTTTGGCTTCAGCCACTAACAACAGAAAGGCTCCTGTGTGTTTGCAGACAGTGTGTCCCCTGATGAAGTACTGTTCTGTGGACACACAATTACAATTTACATTTTATTTTTAATTATTTTTAAGATTTTAATATGTTATTTTATATTGGTTTAAAATACAAATTTGGTTTTTAGCTGCATTGTGCGCTGTACCAGTTTGAATTGGATTAATAATTGTTTTAGTTTTTTCATACCTTTAGTATTATAACTTTGTTTTTGGATTGTGTTTAAACTGCAACAAGTGTTACTCTTGTTTAATTTGGGATATTATAAACCCAAATTTTCCTTTCTTTTAATATTTTAATATTTTTTTTAATAAACTAACGAAATGAGTGGGTAAATAACATCCATTCGTTTTATTAGAAATCAAGTTTACTTAGTATCATTTGCAAATCATATGAAGTGCAAATTCTTGAGCTCAGGCGTTGGGTAGTAGGATATTTCATGCATGATCAGAAGTTTCAAGAGGGAACTCTTATATTAGAAGACTCCTAACTTCTGTAAAAATTCTAATTTCGAAAAATACTTATTATTTTACAAATGTTATAATCCATGTGTATTTTTAAATGGTTATTTATATGATTTTCACATTGGTCATTAGTTTTTCCTTGATGAAGCAAAAACGAAGACCCTAGTAAGCAGCTGAAAACTAAATCATTATGAATTCTCTAACATTGCTAGTTAAACTCTATGATCCGCTGTAATATGTTTTTGTTTGTATCAAAATATTGATATTTTTTATATTTTTTTCAATTAACATACATCAACATAGCTCAAGAAATTAACATTTTTAAAGATTTAAACTCATTTTTTCAAAGAGCGAGTTAAGCCGAGCAAAGTTAAGCCGAAGCCGCTAAGTTGAGGACTGAAAGTGATGAGCTGAGTTCCAGGGAGCTATGTTCGTATCTGTTTTCCTATCCCGAGCGTCTCAATGTCCATCGATGGCTATTACTTTTTCCCATCCCTCAGGTAATTTTCGAATTCCATCTCGATAAAATATCTCGTCTTTTGAGGCGATCCAAGTTAGGGGCCAATTTTTGATTTCTGCGAAAGAAGTGGACCGGTGAACTGCCAAATCATGCTGCATCCGACGGAACGACCAGTAATCAGAAGGAGCAGTACCAGGTAAATACGGCGCGTGCAGTAAAATATCCTACTTGAGCGTTTCTAAATAATTTTTACGACTTTTGTGACATGAGGCCGAACCGTTATCATTCAGAAGAATAACTTTGTCATGTCTTTGCTCGTATTCCGGCCTTTTTTCTCGTAATGCCCTGCTCAAACGAATCACTTGTAGCCTATACCGATCGCCCGTAATGGATTCTCCAGGTTGTAGCAGCTCATAGTAGACAACACCATTCTTCTTTCACCATTCTTGAAACGCCGAAACCATTCCTTACATGATTTATCAGTTGGAGCATTGTAAGTTTCTACAAGCTGCACTTTTCTTGCAATGAAAGAAGAAATATAAAAACTCCCGCAAATGTTGCTTAATTACCACAAAATTTTGACATATTCAACAAAGTAAAAAACAGGGTTTTTGTATGAAACTCAAATTGATATAAACTGAATATTATTGACAGATGTTTAACCTCTCTGGAACCACCGAAAACAACTGTCACTATGAAACGCATTCATAACAGTCAGAGCCATGTTTTGAAAACGGACCGAACTAATTTGTACTCCCTTTTATATATATATATATATATATATATATATATATATATATATATTTGTACAGAGCACCATCTGCAAATAATCATTGCTCCTAGGAAATGCCACGAAAACATTTCCTGGTCCATAATGTTCCAGCCTTCACCTTGGTCTTTTTCGGCAATTGTTACAGGATGTCAAATTTTTCACACCGTATTCGCCAACATCCATCTGTCCGATGAAACATAATCCTCCTAACATACGGTTGCTGGCTTGAATGGTCTATTAAGGCTTATAAGCTTTCGTCAGACAGAAGGATAGCAGGAAGAAACATCCAGGGTTACGAAGGAATCCGAACTAGCTACCTCCACGTTATAGAGCGTGTGGCGGATAATACGCTCGATCAGGAAAGCCTGATTATGGTGCGAGATGCAACACATATATCTCGCCAATGAATTTGGATGGTGTCATTTTACATAAAGTACACTGAAGCGGAATCATGGTGTCTCAGGGGATAGAGCATTCACCTTCGAATGAGGTAAACCGCTTTCGCATCCCAGCGATGGCTGGTCATTACGAATTCCGTACCCGGTTCACGCCGACAATAATACTGACGTAAAATATCCTCAGTGGAAGACGATTCATGGGTTAGAGTCCCCTTGCCTTCAGGCTAACCGAGGCAGATTTTCGTGGATTTCCTCTCTATGTAACGAGAATGCTGGTTATCTCCATCAAAAAGTCCTCCATGAAGTCAAATTTCTTCCAACACATGATCCAGGAGTTAACTTGTCTTCTGTATTGGGTTCAAAATTACAAGGTTAAGGAGTTGAGCATTGGAAGTCGTAAACCCAAAACCTCGGTCGGCTGTTGAAAGCCGATAAAATAAAATAAAATACACTGAAGAACGCAAACAACTTCCCAAATTAGCCAAAATGCTCCACCTTTGGCCTTATACTAGCTTTTATTTTATTTATTTGATCGTACACATTTATATGCACGTGTGTTCAACAAAAAGAACAACTTAAAAGCTTTTGTCAGTTGAAGCTCGTACAATTTAAAGGAAGTCATACTCAAAGATCACTTTGCCTAAAGCGAAATTCGAACCCGCTACCTCTAGAATATAGAGCGCTAGACAGAAATGGCATAATTTCTCACCCAGGGAGTTTGGATTGATAAGGATTCTTGCACTCTCAATACGAAGAACGACTGATAACCCAATCTTATTTTGAAGAACAGACAGTATGAGTTGGAGAAACACAACACAAATACACATATAGGTTTTCAGTGAGTACCACGCATTCTTGGTCCTTTCGCAGACTGATGGAATTTCCCTCCATCCCCTTACTATTTTCAGTCAATGATGCTTGATTTTGGTGATCTATTGACTGTCTATCCACTTTTCTTTGAGTTAAACTTTAACTTTCTGCAGAAACGATATTTTTTTTAAAAATTTAACCAGAAGTTTTAAGAGGAGAAAATGTTGCCCTTTGATTGAAATGGTTTTCAAGCAAGAACTATATTTCTTTAATCTTAGCAGTTTTGGCGTTGTAAATTTTTTAAAAAAATCAGTCTAGTTCGGAACGCCTTGCATTTACTAACAGGTTAACAAAATAATTGCAAATTCTAAGGAATAGTTTAAATTTCATTTAGAAAGTTGGAATATTTAGTAACAGTTGCTTAGAAAACTTCAGATTTCAGACTCATAGATTTCCTCTTTTTTTTCTGTGAAAACTGAAATTATCACTGACATTTAATTCCCAAAAAATTATTCAAAGTATTTATATTTCAATTTATATAAATATTGTCTAAAAAAAGAGAATAGATGTCTTATTTCTTAAGAAAATAAGAGATTCTTTAAGAATGTAAGCTATACTTACTTTGTTGAAATGAAAATAAAGGAATATTTTATTCGATTCCAGTCTCGTGTATATAGGATGCAAAAGAACGCTAAAATGGCGCAACACTTCCGTTTGCGTAATAGCAATCATAAACTCACAATAGTTCTGATTTACATCTGTTCAAACATCCGGGATAGTATGAAATTAAATTTTGTGTCTAATTAAAGGAACAGAAAGTGTACTCATAACTAACATGCACGAAACAGGAAAGAAAACAAATGTCTCCATACAGCATAAACACATAATGGTCTAACACAGACTCTCAATATTGTCGGTGCATTTTGATAGGCCTGAAAATTAAATCGGATCCGGATTTTTCACATAGATTTCTTTTTTTTTTTTTTTTTTTTTTTTTGTCATCAGCACAAAATCAATAAAAGTCATTAAGGTATTGATATTCTTAGTTTTGCATCTGTAATTGAAAAGTATACCCTGTAGAATGAATGTAATATGAAAGTAGACCCCTGTACTGCTATTATTGCTTTTTTTATTTAAATTTTTTTTCTTAGTTAAACATTCGAAACTTAGAGAATTGTATTTTTTTTATTAAAGCGTAATTTTACACTGAATTTTAAGATAAGGTTATTTAAATCGGTTATTCGATCTTATTAACCATTTTACAATTATTAATTTATGTACAAATTGCATTAATGTACTATTATAAATTACTTTAAAATAAATTTGTTAAATGATTTAGAACTTAACGATCAGCTTCATGCACAATATGATGCATACGAAATAATTAAATTATGGTCGTGAACCCACTAAATTTGTTATAACAATTACTTTTAAATTTAAATTCTATTTTGAAAAGTTATTAATTAGAAAATTACATGTTCAGTAATAGATCTTAATAGACCAGGATAGCCTTGTTGGTAGGACATTGGGCCCATGTCCAAGAGGTCGTGAAGTGTTGGTGAATGGTGGACGTTTAATCGGTCGGTTTACAAAGTGTTCAGTTACTTTGAGAAATTTTAAGCTTCCAGTTAAAATGTGTAATCCAGTAAATGTATAGTGTACTTTTCTGGAAATAAGAGAAGAGATTCCTCTCTTCTCTAATTGTAACATTTCTAGACTCGTTATGAGCTTAAGGAATCAATATATGTGTTTAAATATATTTTAATACTTACCCTAAAACAAAAATTCAAAAACATAAAGGTCAACCATATCCCTGCAACTGGGTAACTATGGCGACCAGCTGTTTTTTAATAAAAATCTGCTCTTAAGTCAACTTCCATGGAAATGTTTCCTTTACCTTTTGACGCAGAATTTTTATTCAAACATATTTTTCACACTTTTCTCATTTGTATTAATTTTTGTATTTATTTAGATCGAAATGAGGGGGAAATATTCTATTTAGCCTTTTAACAATTTATGGTTATGAAATACAGTATGAGCACCATTGACTTTTTTTCTGCTTTAAAGGTAAAATCTTCCAAACACGGCTCTCTTCCAAACAATATATTTTTTTTAAATTTGCAGTTTTTTAGATCAAAGAAGAATAGTTATTTATTATTAAAATTTCTTTAATTTAAGAACTGAATGATTGATAAATTTTAAAATATGAGTAAAAAAAATTTCAAACAAATTTTTTTGAATTTCAAATTTTAGTGCAAATATAATTACGATAACCTAACATATTGTTTTTAGTAATCATTTGGTTATAATTATTACCAAAAATGACAGACAGTGATGCTTTACACAAATATAGCCAAATAAAGAATAGCAGTCACAGTATGGCAAACGCTAAACTTTATTAATGCTGTAATATTAATTTTCTTAAATATGTTGTAGGCTTTCGACCTGTTAGAATTTATAAATCACAGAATGGTGAAATTAAAATATAAACACAAATCACAATAATAAAACTTCCTAGAAAATTAAGTTCGTTCACACACCACCTCGAAGCGTAACAATAGCGGAGGGATACACCGGAAGTTTTCTAAATTTCTTCCGGTTTTAGAAAGCTTGTTATTCTTTACATTCAGTCAACCATCCATCATGGATTATTTTAATATTATTATTACGTAATTTTAGGCTAAATTTATATCATAAATTACTATTAGGTATATTACAATTATTTTTTTTTTCTTTTGTAAAGTTACATTAAATACAAAACCATGTTAAATTCTTATTCAATTTCTCATTGCAATTTACGTTGCGTTTTAGAATTTTAAACAGATTTTTTCAACGCGTCTCTTTCACTTTTACGGATTTTTTTCTGTTGGTGCTTTAAACTAGCGCCTAAGTAAGAGTTTATTGTAATTCCAAAATTCAACGAAAAATCGTTGTGGCCGTGTATGAATATGGTGGAACTGAGTGTGTGTATATTTTAAAAATAAAAAATATTCGGAAAATCATTCAAAATATAGTTGTAATCGAAATTCCATTTTCTAAAAATCCGAGATAGGAGTGTATTGTAAAGGTTTTTAAACTATCACACAAAAGACGAGTCACCTGCATCTTAAATTAATTTGTTTAAAGCTATAGATGCACATCACAGATATTATTAACACATCACAGAAAAATTTTAACAAAGACATTTATCGAGAAACCGCCATCATCTTTTAATCTCGACTCCCCTCTCTTTTTGGAAACAAACAGAAACCTAAAAGAAAGTTTAGTGTGCCATCTAGTGGCCAGTTTCTTACAGTCTTCCTCCCCTCATGAAAAAAACTTTTCACGAAGGGAAAAATTTATACATTTCCTAAGATAGGTTCTTTGTTGGCTTTTGATTGAAAAATAAACAAATATAGTATTGAAAAATAAACAAACACAGTAATGAAAAATAAAACAAATACAGTACCAGTTCTATCTGAAAAATTAGTATCTTAACATTTTTGCAAATCATTGTATTTATCCCTATTATTCTAGATCAGGAAAAAATTTAAACATACTTAATATACAAAATATTGAAACAATTATACAAATACTGGAAATTTAAGAACGACAAAGAATTTTTTTTATTTCATTAAAATATTTATATCTGAGATATTTTATGATGGTATTGATATTTGGCCAATTTTAAGGGATACGAATCAAACTATCAGCGTTATGATGTTGTTTTCCCTTAGGATGAATAATCTCATAACTAAATGATTGCAGAATTAATGCCCATCATAAAGTCTAGGGTTTGTTCCAGTGTTTTTTTCCAGCCACATTAATGGATTATGATCCGTTTGAATCACAAATTTTTTATGTCCATTAAGATAACATTTCGATTTTCGCACTGCAAAAACAATGGCGGCACATTCTCTCTCAGTAGTATTGTATTTTTGCTCTGTAGGTGAAAATTTTTTACTGAGGAACAGGATAGGATGTTCTTCATTTTCTATCATTTGCGAAAGTACAACTGCAATTCCAAGATTGGAAGCATCACACTGAATAATGAAAGGCTTTGTATAGTCCGGGCTATATAAAACTGGATTGTCACAAAGTCTTTCTTTAAGCTCTTCTAATGCCTTTTGGCAAGCACTGTTCCAATCAATATTTGATTTACGATTTCGGCCCTTGAGTAAATTTGTAAGAGGAGCTGCAATTACGGAAAAGTTTTGAATGTATTCTCGGTAATAGCCAGCTAATCCCAAAAAGGCTCTGACTTGAGACTTGGTAGTGGGCATTGGGAATTCTTTTATGGTTTGGACCTTCAGCTCACCAGGTGTTCTTAGGCCTTAGTCCAACTAAATGTCCAAGGTACTTTACATAACCTTGGTCACCGCAGGTGGCCAGCCGACCCGCGAAGCGGGTTTGCGGCTTTTCGCGGCCCCCCACGTAGGTGTTTACATAAGCTTGGTCACCGCAGGTGGCCAGCCGACCCGCGAAGCGGGTTTGCGGCTTTTCGCGGCCCCCACGTTAAAACATCCCCCTCGCACTCCGGAGGTCGTCAGGACCGAGGCCCCTCGGACGCGGAAAGCACACAACCGTCACCCAGAAGCGTCGTGTACAGTCCTGCGCACCTAATGCCCAATCCTACAACCCTACAGACCCACTAAGCCCGTCTGTCCAGGCTCCTGTAAGGGAAGGGGGTTAGTACATATCAAATACAGTTACATATTAGAATGAATTAGAGAATTAAAAATTATTTAAGAGAAACTTACTTTGTTGCTGCTTACTATTGATTACTTGCTTATCTACTGTTTTAGGTTAGTATCCTGTTGAAATTCGTTACTTGTTTTGCTGATTGCTTATTGCACGGTCATTTATAATTTATTATTAGTTGAGATACAGTTTGATAATTTAATTTGGGGTGTTTTTTAAGTTTACATAAGCTTTTATTTCTTTTATAACCGTCGTTGAACAGCCGACCCAACTTAATGGGTTTACAGCTACTAATGTTCAACTCCGTAGCCTTGTAATTTTGAACCCAATCCAGAAGACAAGGGAACTCCTGGATCGAGTATTGGGAGAAATTTGCCTTCGTGGAGGACTTTTTGATGGAGCTAACCCGCATTTGCGTTACATGGAAAGGAAGACCACGAGAACCTCCCACGGTTAGCCTGACGGCAAGGGGACTCTAACCCATGATCCGTCTACCACTGAGGATATTTCACGTCAGCACTGTGGTCAGTGAAAGCCGGATGCGGAATTCGTATCGACTGGGATTCGAACCCGGTTCGCCTCATTGGAAGGCGAACGCTCTATCCCCTGAGCCATCGCGGCTCAATTTTACATAAGCTTGGCCAAATTGGCATTTTGAAGGTTTTATGTACAACTTAGCAGCACTCAGCTTGTGAAAAATGTCTTCTAGATGTTTTAAATGTTCGCCCCAGATTTGGGAGAATATGGCCACATCATCCAAATAAGGCACTGCATACTTTTCACCTTTTAATACACTTGCCATAAGCCGACTAAAATCATATGGTGCGTTTTTTAAACCAAAAAGTAAACGCAATGGCCTGAAAGTTCCGAAATTCGTCACGAATGCAGCATACCTTTGGGTATTTTTACTTAACGGAATTTGCCAGTAACCTCTGGTTAAGTCCAAGACTGAAATATATATATCACCAGATACTTTCTCCATCAGTTCTTCAATATTAGGCAACGGGAAAAATTCTGTGCGGATGACTTTATTTAATCGCCGATAATCAATGCAAGGTCTTGCTTCTCTGCAAGGGATTTCCACTAATATCAAAGGAGAAGTAAAATCTGACTCTCCTAGTTCAGTAAATTTTAGCTTTAGCATATTTTCTACTTCATACTTCAAAATTTCAGATTGTCGGGGTGAGAATCTATAGGGCTTGGCACAAATAGATTTGTCAAACTCTAGTTCAATGTCGTGTTGCAGTCAACGTTGTACATCCAGGCTCATTTGAAAAAATTCTGGAATATTTTCTAATTAACAAACAAAGTTCATCTATTTGATTTTCAGACAATCTAGTATTCGATTGAATATTTTGACAAATTTCTAATAATTCAGCTTCTTTAGAATCTAATTCGAGATGAGGAATTTCCCCGTCTTCTTTGGTAAAGTTTCTTTCGACGCACAACAAGTTGACGTTTTCTTCTCTCTGAAAGTACGGCTTTAGCATATTTACATGATACACACGAGTTTTATCATTGCCTGGGTAACGAATGATATAATTGGTTTCCGAGAGTTGTTTAATAACCACACCTGGTCCAATCCAATTAACAGACAGTTTATTTGGTTTGAATGGAGCGATGATAAGAACTAGATCACCTTCCTTAAACTCTCGCTTTTCCGCATTAATGTCAAACCACAGTTTGTGTTTCTCTTTAACTGCTTGCATATTCTGTATAGCGAGTTCTTGGCAACATTTCATTCTATTCCGTATTTTAAAAACATACGAGATCACATTATTTTCTTCGTCACTTTGTTCTGTTAAGTTTTCATAGAGCAACATCATTGGAGTGCTCAAATTTCGTCCATGTACTAGTTCTGCTGAACTAAATCCAGTACTATTATGAATAACTGTCCTCAACGCAAATAAAGCATGAGGTAAAACTTTCTCCCAATCAGTTCCAGATTCTAAACAAAGTACTCTAAGAATTCGTTTCAAAGTTCTATGCATCCTTTCAACTGGACTGCTTTGGGGATGTCTTACTGAACTTCTTACAACTCGAACTCCGAATTTGTCCAAAAACTCAGTTGTAAGAACACTCATGAGTGATGTTCCCTGATAAGTTTGTAATTCCTTAGGAAAACCAAGACGACTGAAAATTTGTAGTAACGCATCTACGATTGTTGTAGAACACAAATTAGGAGTAGGTATTGCTTCAGGATATTTGGATGACAAGCATATTACCGTTATGATATATTTGTTCCCCGAAGTACTAATTGGCAAAGGTCCACAAGAGTCAACGTTCAACTTGGTGAATATTTCCGAAATTACAGGGAAAATTTTCAACTGCGCTTTTTTTCTTATCTAGAGGCTTTCCAACTCGTTGACAATGGTCACAAGTCTTAACAAACTTCTCTACATCACTAAATCAGTTCGGCCGATAAAAAGTCTTAAATAAAGCATCTTTAGTTTTATTTGCACCTAAATGTGCACCTTCATGACAAAATGTTTTTAGTTGTTCACGAAACTTTTCAAGAACGACTAATAACTTTTTTTCTATTCCGTTTTTGTCCCTTTTTTAATAGAACAGCATATTTCTTTCTAATACGTATTTGTTTGGTTTGGAAATCCTCTTTTTCGCTTCATCAATGAGAGGTTTCAATTCTTTACTATCATATTGTTCTTTGATAAACGTTTTTGGAGAAGTTTTTATGAGATCTTGCAATGACAGTTCCTTAACTACTGGTAGGACTTCTTCAATTTTCTCGTTATCTTCAGATGTGTCCTCATTCATCTCTTTGGTAAGTTTATCGTCACATTGTATTTGGTTATCATTTTCAACGTTTAAAAGTTTTTTCTGAGCTCTAGTTTGTGTAGCATTTAACATATGTACTTGTACATCTTCTTTAACTTTGCACTCTTCAAACAGCATAGCAGTTTTGTTTCCAAGCAGATATCTACCTTGATCTAAGGAATATCTTAAGACTGCAGCTTTAGTGATTATGTGTCCCATCTCACACTCCAACTCAACTTCTACAAACATGTCAAAGTTTCTTCCAAAGGTGTTCTTAACCAAACCATTTTATTTGTATTCATATGTGGATTCACATACTTGTTTCAAATAAGATCTAGAGTTGCACCAGTATCTCTCAAAATTTTCTTCTCAACTCCATTTACTTTACCTAGACTAATGTAACGTGACATCACTTCATCAACACTTTTGTCAGCTACAACATGCGAAATAGATTCTTGAGTTTTTTTTTTTTTAACTTATCACATTGAAGTCTAAGATGATTGCTAGAGCCACATTCATAGCAACGAAGGGTTTTTCTCTTTTCAAATTCTTTATCTCTTAGTTTGTCTTGAGACATTTCCGATTTTGTCAACAATTTCGGCTTGAATTCTTTTTTGTTCTCGTTAAACTTAAAGTTCCAATTTTGGTTTCTGATATTAGGAAAATTCTTTTTGGACAAATCTTTCTTCTTAAAACTCTCTCGAATACTTTCAAACTTTTCAGTTAATTCATATGGAGTGATAAATTTAAACCAATCTAAGTAATGTTCTCTTATCTCAGTAGGTACTCGAAACTTTAATTGCTCAGTTATTATCAGATCTTTAAGCTGCTGCAAGTTCTCAATTTTCAATTCAGTGATCCATTGAGTAAAATAACTAGACAGTTCTTGAGCATAATTTCGCCAAGATTTGTCATGGGATTTTTGATGTCTGTAAAAACATTGCTTCAATTTTTCACTATTCAATTTATATCTTTTCATTATAAGATCTTTTATAAAGTCATAATTAATAGCATCGCCAGGTTTTTCTCTTGCTAGCATGTTTGACAATTCCCCAGGTAAAACCGCTAACTGATAGGCTTCCCAATACTTCTTTGGTACTTGAGCCGTCTCTGCTCTTCTCTTAAAATTTATAAGGTATAGTCCCATTTCATCGTGCTTTTCATCAAATTTGGGTGTAATCTGAGGAAGAGGAATTCGATGAGAATATTCAACTTTATTTTCTGAATCACTATTTGGAACAGGATCCTTATTCACCAGTTCTAATTTTTTTTTATTTCCAGTTCGTGTAATTGGGCTTCACGCGCCAATCTATCTTCTCTCTCTTCTTGTCTATCTATCTCGTCTTGTCGAGTTTTCTCTTCTTGTTCCCTGTCTTCAATAATTCTTTCTAGAATAAGCTTTACTTCATCTTCCTTATAAGCCGGGCTGTTCAAAATTACATTCTTAATTTCCACTACTTTACTAGAAGAGTCAGCCTCCACGCCAATTTCTTCACACCCTTCTAATAAGTCAATTTTTTTAGCTTTTGCTAAATAAGCTACGACTTCAGAATTAACAAAATCCGAATGCTTTCAATTTATTTTCTTTTTCTTTGTATTTTAAAATTAAGATTAAAGAAAATTGTGTTATTTATTATTTGAAAAATAACAATAAGAAAACTAAAACACCGATCACAACCGAAAGATAACTTTAAAATGCATTACGAATAACAATCCTAAGATCTATTATTTCTATAATATAGTGTTTATTATGCAACAGTAACCTACTAAACACTTTTACACTAGTTTTCAATATGATATAAGCATTGCAAAATAGTTTCAAAAACACTTTTTACTTATTCAATAAATTGCATGAAATTTCAACTTATTTTCGATTGAAAATCGAAACGAATCAATAAATAAACTCGATAATTACATATATAAAGCTTCAGTCAATTATACACTGAGTGGCCAAATTATTATGACCACCTCAGAGTTGTATGCAAATGAGTTATTGCGTCACAGCGCTGCCGCTAGAGGGCAAGATAACTATAACACGGGAATGCTGGACAAGTGAGTCATCAGTTATACTGTGTTGCTTGCTCAGATATGGGAAAGAAAAGTGATTTAACTGAATTTCATCGTGGAATGATTGTGGGTGCGAGATGTGTCGGAACGAGTATCAGCAAAACGGCTGCACTTGTGAAGTATTCTAGAGCAGCAGTTGTTAATGTGTACAAAGAATGGACAATCAAGCAAAAAACCGGGTCTCAACGTCAGACTTGTGGTCGTCACAGGGTACTGAATGCTCGATCAGAGAGAAGACTGGCCAGGGTTGTGCAGCGCAACAGGAGAGCAACAGTGCGACAAACTGCAAGTGATCTTAATCAAGGAGCAACTGTGAACGTCTCTGAACGGACTGTTCGACGCACATTTTGCCGTACAGGGTATAGGCCAACAGCGTACTTAAGGGGTGGTCATAATAATTTGGCCACTCAGTGTATATTCTCATGTTTACTTAAAAGCTTCAAATAAAACTTTTATATATATATATATATATATATATATATATATATATATATATATATATTTTTTTTTTTTTTTTTTTTTTTTTTTTTTTTACTAAATTACCATCTATTTAAAATTTATTTCACCATTAATTGAACTAGGTTTTCAATACTTCTCAAAAAAACAAATGCAATAAACTTTGTGCATAAGTTAACAAAACATTTTATTCCTGTATTATAGAATACTCAATGATAATTATAGAAATTTTAAATACAATCTTTAATTATTCTTTTTTAGCACACAAAACAATGATCCTAGTTAAAACCACAAAGAACGAAAACAAAATGAAATGTTCTTTTCAATAAGTAATACAATCTTTATTCTTTATTTTTTAAAAAAAGAAACAAACTAAGATCCTTGCTCAAATCTCATAAATCATTCATTAACTGAAACTTAACTCATCATGTTGATCTGGAATAAAAATATTATACATACGTCTACATTGACGAATGAGTTTACTTTCACTTTCGACATAATTAAACACTATGCTCAACTTCCGTTTTCAAACAAGTTTTAAATCAGAATACACTGAATAAAACTATTTTGTATTTCTTTAAAGCAAACAATTTATAATTTTTACTTTATAAACTAATTATTCATCAAAATTTATCCATAACAAATGTTCCTAGTAGGGATAAGCATGTGCGTTCAAATCAGAATCCAACGTTTAATACAAAATGTGAATTTATGAAAGTACTTAAATCTCCTAGATTTTAATACAAAATTTGAGTTAAATTTAATATACTAAAGCACTTTTCAGATAGAAAAAGTACTTACCCCTAAGTTGTTTCGTTATGAAGGCACTGACTATTTGTTCGTGCCGAACGCTGCCACCATTTTATTTTTAGTCTGTTAAGACTTTTAAACAATCACACAAAAGACGAGTCACCTGCATCTTAAATTAATTTATTTAAAGCTATAGATGCACATCACAGATATTATTAACACAACACAGAAAAATTTTAACAAAGACATTTATCGAGAAACCGCCATCATCTTTTAATCTCGACTCCCCTCTCTTTTTGGAAGCAAACAGAAACCTAAAAGAAAGTTTAGTGTGCCATCTAGTGGCCAGTTTCTTACAGTATGTTCATACTTCCTAATCACTTTGTTTCGCGTAATTTTCGTGGAAAATCTTCCGTAATTATATTAAATACAAGATATTGTGTTCACGCGATATTTGGATTGGATGCAAGATTTTGCTTACGCAAATTTTAACATTTTGGGAAATTGTTAGAGAAATTACATTTTGTTTTTGAGATTCTTTTCAAACATCCTCAAGTATCGCTTGTTCATAGTTTAAAATGTCTGAATTTTAGCTTGGAACAAAGGAAAAAAATTTTTTTTTGTCTGAAACTCTTTTTTCTTCTTCGTGAACTTCCTGATATTGATGGAGTTCATCTAAATTTAAATAGATGTTTCGGAGAGGATAAACATCAAAGTTATCATAATTTTATTTTATTTTATAACCGTCGTTGAACAGCCGACCCAACTTAATGGGTTTACGGCTACTAATGTTCAACTCCGTAGCCTTGTAATTTTGAACCCAATCCAGAAGACAAGGGAACTCCTGGATCGAGTATTGGGAGAAATTTGCCTTCGTGGAGGACTTTTTTTTTGATGGAGCTAACCCGCATTTGCGTTACATGGAGAGGAAGACCACGAGAACCTCCCACGGTTAGCCTGACGGCAAGGGGACTCTAACCCATGATCCGTCTACCACTGAGGATATTTCACGTCAGCACTGTGGTCAGTGCAAGCCGGATGCGGAATTCATTTCGACTGGGATTCGAACCCGGTTCGCCTCATTGGAAGGCGAACGCTCTATCCCCTGAGCCATCGCGGCCAAATTATTATATTTTCGCTGGTACTAAATTCGAACAGAGAGTTGCTATTAAAAATATACTAGGGAGCTCCGCTCCCTGCTCGCTACGCTCGCCAACCCCCAGAACTGCTTCGCAGTTCCATTGCATATTGCTTCGCAATCTTATAAAAACACGATGGTAAAATGTGTCATGGATTTTAAAATGATACATTCCAACGGTTACACTTTTATCTAAGTGTGTCTCAGAACTTATCATGGCAAATGCAGAATTATAGGAGCGAATATTGTCCAAATAATTTTGGGATCGTTTCTTTGCAGTATGGTCTAAAGATGTTACACCAGTAATCAAATTCTCAAAATATTGTGAATGCGACAATAAAGGAAGATCAACCTTGCCTTTCTGACAGCAAATACCATATTCATTGCTACTTCCTGTCTTCTCTAACATAAAATGCTTAGCATGACAAAAGTTGCAAATAAAAGTCATAGATCCAATAGTAAAGGGGTCACAATCGTCATGAACAGTCAATGCAGATTTGTAAAAATCTCGAATTTGTAGAGGTGGCGATTCCCTTCGTCGAGAAATGCTTTCCCGTTTAGAATTCCGCCATTCATTTCTCTGACGTCTGCCAGAGATATTTCGACGCCTGATAGCAGGCATTTTATTTAGGCAGCAGGCACTAAATAAATAAAAATAGAACTAAATAACTAAGATATCGTTTTAAATCTCAAATCAAAATAATTGTTTGTAGAAAGTTTGTTTTGGTTTGAATATTCGCACGTTTGTTTTGGTTTGAATATTCGCACGATGCCATTGCCATTTCAATCTATTAATTCAGAAATGCTTTAAATCAAACGATGCTTACGGAAACAATGCTTATGCGAACCACCCGAAAAATGATTTGCTGAATTCTCATTGGTTGAAACTAAATTATTAATTTTATTAATTAATTAAAGGAAATTTTCATAATTAAAGACCTTATTGCACATCTACATAACAATACCTTTAAAACGACACCTTATTTGTTGAATTCTGTTGCGTAGTTTGGGAGGTTTTAGCGAGACAAAATATTGCTAGCCTATTAATATATAGATTTGTTTCTAAACTTACATTGTAAGAAAATGGATAATCTGAAAAACCGAATTCTGAAACTTTTTTTGGCAAAACCTTGGAAAATGAATGAACAATTTGTCAAACAGAAGAAAAGAAAAAAAAATTCTATTTTAACTAATATGAGGATATGAGTTTCATCAAAAAGTATATATCTCGTCGATGCTGCTTTTCGATTAATACATTCCATTAAAAATTACAACATGCAATAGAAGGCGTAGAAGCAAATGAGTCTCAGTCACCTCTAGAATTCACATCCGAAAAGTTTCCTTGACAAGAGAGCCCCGTACCATCCCGTTATACAGTGCAAACTGCTTTAAAATCTAATAAAAAAAATCTACAAGAACTTATTACAGAATGCACTGAGATTGATACACTACCGTTTCGTCTTTGGAATGACCGTTTCGTCAAATATGTGCAAATTCGCTTTTCATCCAAAAATAACGAATAATTGTAAAAAATAACGAAACGAAAAACGAATGATTGTAAAAAATAACGAAACGAAAAACGAATGATTGTAAAAAATAACGAAAAACAAGGATATAACTAGAAGTATTGAATTGTTAAAAAATTGAATTTTTATCTAAGAAGGTACCTTTACCTGCTTTTATATAAATGTCTAAATGCCTTTGTTCACCATTTCAATACTAACTTGATTAACGATACAAAATTTAAGACATTTCTGGCGTATTAATTTTATTACCAATTTCCTAATGTAATGAAATAAAATAGTTTAAAAGTTTTACTTCTTGTAATATACGAATGCTTAAAAGATGTCTTACGTCGTCCATCTCTTTCGGATACTTGCTTTATGACTTCATATATTTTTATTGTAGATTTTTATTTTCAAGAAATGAGTAACCCTTTTGAGTTGTAGGTTAATACTGTTTGATTCGCAGATGTCGTTGTAAAAAGATAAAAGATAAATGGAATAAAAGCTGTTTAAAATGGCGCGTCTTGAGACCTAACAGACTAAGAAGATAAAAATAGACTAGTTTAAAAAAAATTTTTATCAATTATTTTTTCGAACAAAACATTGAAACATTTTTATTTTTAAGTAACCACCATTTTAAACAGTTTGTACCCTTTTTAATTTTCTCAGTTACAGCGTCATCTGCGAAGCAAAATGGAATATAACTCTATTATGGTTATACGCTTACATTTTTCTGTAGAATTTAAATCTGAAATAGGGGCTCATAAATAAAAATCACCCTCAGCATCAGGGTAGTGGGGGCTGAAAAATCGTGTTTAATTTGGATAGCTTTTAAAAATAATTTAAATGCGACTATTTTAACTTTTTCAGTCCGATGTATATTTCTCAAGATATTTGACCATTTCCAAACTTTTTCTACACCCTGTATGATCTAAGTTTATTTTTAGTGAACAATCAGAACCATACTTCCTAGATTGCGGTTTCTCTCCACACTCCCTCCGCCAATCTAAAACAATCAAATTTCATATCGTGGGGAGCAACAGTATATTTATTCAGAGAATGTACGTTTTTGTGTTTGAGTCTGCAACGTTTTCATAATTTAATAGTTAATCCTAGTTAATTAGCATATGTGAGACTGCAGTTTGTTCCTAAAAAATCCGTTTATTAAAACAAAAGGTGTTCAGGATGATATCCTTTTTATTTTATGAACTGTAGATTCGTCATCCATTTATGAAGAATTTTTTTCTTTTTAATATCTAGACATAACCTTAAAACTTTCAGTTAAACAGGGTGTTCAAGACGTTCCTGTTTCTGCGTGTAACGCAGATGGCACATCGTTCCTGAGTAATATGGCAGCTTTGGCCGGTGCTACTGTGTAAATCGTAAAGAAGAAAGAGTGAACAAAGCCTGTCCTTGTAAATAAACTGTCTGATTTGTGCATAATGCAATGTTAAGTTTTGAAATGGAAAAAAATAGTTATTGAAATGCTTTTCTGAGTATACACTTTGCTTCTGTTGAAATTTAATCGTTGAAATACTTTCATAGTCTCCTTTAATTTTTTAATATATAAAGACATTAATTTCTCTATGGAAATTACGTTTTTAACAAAAGTTCCATATCTTCTAACATATTTCAGGTTCCCCTCTAAGCATTCGCCCCCTCTACAAATGCCATAAAATCGCAAATTCGGCGAATAAAATTAAGTCTTGGTAAAAGTACTGGTGAATGATTTTTTTCACTGGAAAGAAAAATTTAATTTAAATTTAAAATTTAACTCGATCGTCAAAATTACGTCAAAACGAATTTTTCTAAACAAATCAGTTTTTTTTAAAAAATTCGATTCTGGTAATTTTCGGTAGATATGCTGCGTTATCAATTAGAATTGGGTCCAAATAATATAAGACAGAGACAAACTACCTTAAAATAGTTTTCTTTGGGAAAAAACTAATCGTAGAAAATTTTTAAGATTTGCACTGGTTGAATACTTTCGAAAATTGGTGAATAATTTTGTAATTTAGCTAATTTAATGTGTTCAGTTTATAAAACTTTTCGCAAATAGATGTAGTGGTTTTCAATTTCAATGAAAAACTTTTATTCTTATTTTAATGACATTTAAAATATTGCCATTGCCATTGAAGGCCATTTAAATCAAAGCTAATCGATTTTGTTCTTAAAATGTCAATCATAAATCAAAATAAATCGAATTAAGATAATAAACTTTATAGTGCCATTTCTTGGCATATTTGGAATTCATATTTTTTAGGTAATTTATATTCTTTTTTATTATAGCAGCATAATCACAGGTAATCCCATTTTGATATCATTTCTAAAACTTACCAATCGAAACATTTTGGAGACACCTGTGAGGTATTCTATTTATAAACAAATTTAAAATCTAATATTTATATGAATTAATGAAGATAAGAAATCAAAATTATTATCATTTGAAATCGAAAGTCTTATATTTATATTTAATGCAGTGATTGTCAACCTTTTATTTGTCGCGGCACACTTTTAACGATTTCAAAATTTAGCGGCACACAAAGAAAAAAATAAGTTTAAAAGTTGTTTACTTACCTGTAATACACTGTGTAAAATAGTTAATGATAATAATTTGGAATGTAAAATAAAATAATATAATATGTAAACAAAAACAATGTTTATTAAGGGATTAATTACAAATGAATAAAAAGAATATTTTTGATGAGACATTTGAGCTTGATGTTTTTTGATAATTTCATTTATATTTGCTCGTAAAAATGACAATGTTACTCTCAAATCGCCTTCTACATTTAACAGTTTTTTGTTTTTCGTTTTTATGTTGGTTAATATTGAAAATCCGAATTCACGCAAATAATATGTAGAAAATTTTAATAAAATTTTTAAAGCTTTTTTGGCTATCATGGGATAATCGCATCTAATGTTAATCAAAAATGAATTAATTGATTCTTCCGAATATTTTAAAATTAAATCTCGATTGTTAGAAAGCGAAATTAGTTCTTCCTCTTCATTCAAATACAGAAGTATTCGTTATCACAAATGGATTACAAACCCAATCAAATTTTTTTATATATTAATTTGGGAAATAATGAATAATTCTCTCCTCTAATGTTGTCAAATGGTCAATAACAATTTTATGAATAGTTTTATTAAAATCTTTTGGGACTGACTCAAACTCTTCCAAATATCCTTCCTGAGCTTTATTCTTACATAAAGTTACTTGTTTTTGGAATCCCACCAGTTTATATGTTGAGTTTAATATATTTTCTTTTGGCCCTTGCATACTTGAATTTATGTTATTAAAAATAACAAAAATGTCTGATAAGTTAGCTAGTATAGCACACCATATTTTATCTTCCTACAAATGAACAAAATAATAATTTTTATTTTGTTCAAAAACATTTTCATTTCGTCTTTAATTCCAGTACACGAGATAAAACTTTTCTTCTGGACAACCACCTTACTTCCGTATGTAGTAACAAGGATTCGAAATTAGTTTCCATAGCTTGGTATAAATTACTAAATAGGCGACTTTTTAATGGTCTTGATTTTATATAATTAACCATTTTAACACATTGTTCCAGAACTATTTTCAATTCTGATGGCAAATATTTTGTATCAAGTGCTTCTCGATGCAAAAACAATGCGTAACCCTATTCAGTTCTTTAACATGTGCTACAAATCCTTTTAGATGTCAAGTCATAGCTGGAGCACCATCTGTGCAAATGCCAATACATGAATTCCACGAAACTTTAATTTCTTCTAAATATGAACTAATTATATCAAAAATATGTTTGCCAGTTGTAAAATTAGGTAACTCACAACATGAAAATTGATTAATTATATCATTTTCGTGAATAAACTGAACGAATGCAATTAATTGAGATTTTCCCGTAATATCTGTGGTCAAAAACGAGAAATATGTAACGAAGCGGTAAAAGTGAAAAATTTTCGTTACAATATTCAAATATATATAAGTAGACTTCTTTAATTTAAACTTTACTCGTAATCAGAAAAAACATTATAATTTTTGCTATATACATTTCTAAAATTTGGCGGCACACTTTTAGAATTTGGCGGCACACAAAAGTGCCGCGGCACAGTGGTTGAGAATCACTGACTTGCTTCTAGATAATGAATCGATTAATATTAACTTTAGTATTTATAATAGAGCTTGAATCAAAATTTATGTTTAGTTTGTGTGATATGTTTTTTAAATATTTATGTCACTTTAATCTTATTTCGAAAGTTAATTTTTAGTTACTAATTCAAATCAAATAATTGCGGTCAAGGCTATCAAGATTTCCTGCTTTCCAAATCCGAAGCGAAATTTTTAAGTGGAAAAGGGGGTTCCCCATAAATCAAAGATGCCGAAAGGAAAAAATTCTGTTCCTCTTATGTTTGATACTCAAATTAAAGAAATCAAAAGATATTGTTGTTGCTTTGATGACGCTATTAATTCTCAAAAAGTGCAAAAAATAATTTCATTAAAAAATAACCTTTTGAAATGCCGCGATTAGCTCGAAGAAGTTTATTATGATTTTTTCGCTTCGAAGAAGAAGCTGAATATAAAAAATTCACTGAATCAAAAGTCGCTGCTGATTTAGCAATCGAAAATATTGAAACGTTTTTAGATTCTATTAATTATAAATTGAAGTTTAACGAAATGGGTAAGGATAATTCCACTCCCGATCCCTATGTTAAAGTTAATTTGCCAAAATTTGATATCCCTACTTTTTCTGGACATTTTGGTTCATGGTTGAGTTTTAAATTTAATTTTTTAAAATTCTATTGATTCAAATAAATCTTTAGCTGATATTCAAAAATTGCAATATTTACAGAGTTCATTTACGTGTGATGCGTCGAGATTAATTAAGGGATTTGCTATAACTAGCGATAATTATAATTGCGTGGGAAACACTTATAAATAGATATGACAAGAAGAAGAAATTAGCATTTTTACAGTGTAAAGAATTGTTAAATATGAAGAATATTAAATCAAAAGCAGATTCTAATCGAGTAATGATTGATACATGTAATGAAGTTCTTCAAAATTTTGAAACTTTAGGTTTCGAATCGAACAAATTGGTTGAATTATTGTTTGTTTTTATTTTACAGGATAAATTAGAGGATTCAATTAAAGTTAAGTGGGATTTAACTCTTTAAGAGACTAATTTTCCATTGCTTAAAAACTTTTTTTCATTCCTAGAAAAGCAAGGACCGTTCGGATTTCGTTAAAAAATTAAGATTGTGTTTTAATTGTCTGCATAATCATTGCTACCCAACGTGTAATTTTACAGGGTTGCCACCTACCTTGAAAACCTGGAATTATCAGGAAATTTTTTTTATACTGGAAAAGTCAGGGAAATTTGGATAATAACCTGGAAAAATCAAGGAATTATAAAGAAAAGCTGGAATTTTTTTCTTAATTTGAATTATTTTACCATCTATTATATCCACTTTATTTAGACTGAAATTAATTATCTAACAGTTGAAATATCATCAACTTAGTAATACTTTGCTTGCATTAAAATTCTTTCCATTATTACCCCGCTCAACTAGTATGCCATATGAAACTCTCCCATGTTGCTAAATGAATGGCCAAATCTTTAACCTCTTTGGAGATTATTGGATTAAGCAGTTTAGGAAGGATAAAAATAGTAATAGAGGTGGAAGAAGGGTTTAGGATATTTGCTCCGTTGGCTGAATTCATTTACTGTTCAAGTTTCCTCCAATGCTTTGGAAGTATTTTTTTCTTTTAACAAAATGTTTTAGTGTTTTTAACTTTCCAAAAATTAATTAATGATAATAAATAGGTTATAATTTAATAATAGATTTTATCTTGCACTCCTTTTCTGAATGCTTTTGTCTTTTTATCCAATGAATTATATTCTTTCCCGGCAAAGCAAGCCAATCAATTTTCTTGAATCGCTTATAGCAAAATCATTACAATTGTTGCATTGATGCTAATTTTCTGAATTTCATTTTAACCTTTTATAGCATATTTTATTGAAAAGAAAAAGGTTCTTTTATAAACCAACTAGATGTTAACATTAAATGTTTCTGCTGTTGGTAAATATTTGATTTTTGATTCTAAATTCGAATGTCGAAAGTTCGTAAATGTTGCTGACATTCCGGAGATATTTCCGAAAATGTTTCTCCTTTTACCCTAAAAAGCTGGCAAAAACCAAGGAATGTATGAAAAACATGTTAAATGATGTATAAACTTAGAATATAAATTTTTATTAATTATATTTGTTTATTAGAAAGAAGGAAAACGAAACCTTGTATTTTTGCTCTGCACTGTACAGGTACAGGTTTCAAGTTGGACCAGATGACCAAAATTTTAAACTTTATATTAAGTGAATAAGATATCATTTCCAAGTTAAAAAAATGATTAAAAAGGGATAAAAATTTATTCGAGAATTCGTATAAATTTTTTTTCTTCATAAATTTGGCTCATCTCTAATGCTACAACCAGGGACATGCTCTCTTTCGTTCACTGTTAGCTATGCCATCAATGCACGTAAAAGGTACATCTGTTAATATTGTCTACATTGAAACATCAAATATAATCGATTGTAAGAATGTACAGTGACATCTTTTTCAATAGATTTTTTTATTGCATATAAAAACAATGCAACTTGGCATTTTTTTCCATATTTCATGGCATTTTTTTTCCATATTAAAAGAAAAAAATTCAGTAGCAGTTTTTATATTCCAGGATTTTTAAACTGATTAAATTTAAGGAAATATTGCTTAAATATGAGTTTTATTTTCCCTGTTGTTAATAAACCTTGCACAGTTAAAATTAAAATTAGTGATTTTTCAACTAACTTTTACAAGATGGAAAATTGTATAAAACACATTGATCCATCCATTCTAACAGGAAATAGAAGGCAATTTAAATATTTTTTTGGGTCACTGTATTTGCTATTTGGTACATTTTGTGCAAAAACTACAAAACTAACACTTTAAAACAATGTTTATTCATTAAAAGTAATATATTCTACAACCTAAACATATTATTTTTTTAACATTTATTCAAGGTGATATATTAAAAAAATAACATTTTAAATAAAATATTTTATAATATTGTCACTTTTTTTGTACCCACCTGAACTTTATGAGAAAAGAAAACATGCTGACCTGGAAATTTTAAGATTGTTACTGGGAAACCTAGAAAAATCAGGGAAATTTTTATCCTGATTTGAGTGGCCACCCTGATTTACAACCTCTTGCCGTGTATGTAAACAAAACCATCACACGATTTTGCATAAGTTCCATCAATTTAATCAAACTAATCAAGTAACCAATTAAAATCAGCTGCCAAGAGCTCACCGGCCAAGTAAAAGTTTTGAGAATAATCCAATTTGTCTAACAGGTCATATGACTGATTCAAAATTAATTTCGCTATCAACAGTAATTGTTAGCGTTAAAAAATAGTCGGATACAATATGTTAACTGTCGCGCTTTAATTGATGGGGGTTCTCAAGCTTCTTTAATCACGGAATCATGTAGCAAGAATCTAAATCTTCAAGTTCAAAAATCTAAAAATACAATCTTAGGATTAGATGATAAAGTCACTACTCTTGCAACTAGAAAGGTCGCTTTGAAGTTTTCGTCGTATTTTAGTCAAGAGATCTTTAATGTAAATGCTCTTGTTGTCAAAAATCTGACCTGTCATCTGCCTAACTTTGAAATCTCAGAATTTGATTGCCCTCACATTCAAGGATTGAAACTAGCAGATCCTACTCTCTATATCATTCGACCTATTGATATAATCCTGGGCGCTGACATATTCTTTGATTTAATTCAAAATGGAAAAATTTCAGGAATCCAAAATCAACCATCTACTTTAAATTCGAAACTAAGTTGGTTACTGTCTGGTCAAATTTCTACTGATTCTGGAAGGGAAAGAAAGAGTAAGTCATTAATTAATTGCCATGTATTAGTGGACTTAGATAGTGTTATGAACAAACTTTGGGAAATCGAATCTGTCACAAATGCTACTACATTATCTATCGAAGATCAAAAAGTCGAAAAATTCTACCTTCAAACAACAAAAAGAAGTTGAGATGTTAATTTACAAAATACATAGTTAATTTGCCTTTTAAGAAAGATAGATTCTTAGGAAATTCTCGGAATCAGGCAAAATAACGATTTTTTTCATTGGAAAAAAGGTTTTGTGATGACCCAAAATTCAAAAATCAATACATTAATTTCATAAGGGAATATTAAGATCTAGGACGCATGCAACTTGTTCCGAATCATGAACTTTCCAAAACAACTTCAGAGTGCTTCTATTTGCAACATTTTGGTATCATTGAGAAGAGAGTGAGACAAACAAATTACGTGTTGTCTTTGATGTATCCGCTAAATCCGAGACAGGCATTTCTCTTAATGACGTTCTTCATGTTGGTCCGAAACTACAAAACGAACTATTTAATGTTCTCTAAAACTTCAGATGCTATCCTGTTGCACTAACCAGTGACTTTGAGAAAATGTTCCGTCAAATTCAAGTAAAAAGTAGCGATGTGGATTACCAGCGGATCTTTTGGAGAGAAAAAACCTGAGAATCCATTACACGGCTGTTCCGTACGTTACTCACCGTAACATATGGTACAGCTCCGGCTCCTTATTTGGCTATTCACATGATTCAGCAGCTGGCGGAAGATGAATCAGTGAACTTTTCAGAACATTCTAAAGCCACCTTAGAAAATTTTTATGTAGACGATCATCTAACTGGAGCAAATACTGAAGAGAAAGCTCAGCAACTAGTCAGTAAAATGATAGAACTTATGAAAAGAGGAGGATTTTCTATTCAAAAGGGGACTTCTAATAAGTCATCAGTTCTTGAGTCTTTACCACCTGAGTTGCGCAGATCCTCAGGATATCTATACATTGAAGGAGATCACGTTTTGAAAATCTTGGGCATTATTTGGGATGCCAAGGGAGATACTTTCAGAATCAAAATAAATCCTACTTCCGAAGACACGCTGACAAAACATCAGCTTCTTTATATTATTGCTAAAGTTTACGATCCTCTTGGCTTTCTGTCACCTACAACAATTCAGTTAAAATTCCTGAAGCAAGAGCTGTGGAAAGAAAATCTCTTTTCGGATGATCCGTTCCGTTGACAAACAATATTGAGAAAACATGGTTTCAATTCAAAGATCAGATGGAACATATTCGTGATCGCAATATTCGAGTACGCCATCTAGCGGGAGACTGTAAATATCGTGCATTAGTTCCCACATAACCATTGGCAATGACGGACGCCATTTTCTTAGCATCAAAAAAGAAGCAAAATTTCCCTAAAGAAAAGGTAAAACTTCTTGAAAAAACTAATCAGAACATGCCAAACATTGAAGCAGAACACGCCAAGCATTTGAAGAACAACTTCTCAATAATTTTTACCTTTCTATTACCAACAACATAACATGATTTCATGATCACTTGCTGTTACAGATGTGTATATTGCGGTAAAATAATTTTTCTGTCTTCAATTCATTACAAGTTAAAATGAAGTCAACATTGCTTTCGTCATTCCAATGATTAAATGTGTTCCAATGAATTCCATACAGAACTGTAATAGTTATAGAATATTCTTCTTCTTCATAGAATAGTATATATTTCTATATCTACATAATTCAGAAAAAAACAATAAAGAATAATCCGAATTACTTGAAAAAGTATCTTTTGTGCTGATTATAAATAAATTTTTTATCGTTTTCTTGGTAAGTGTTTTTTAGTTTTGAAAGAATTTCAACTAGAATTCAGCTATTCTGTTTTTAAGCTACATATTAAAATTCATATCGAGATCTTACAATTATAAAATTTTGATGTGTGGTATGTTACCTAAAAGTAATGAAGGGATAAACTATGTATATATTATTTGAGAATAAAGTTTTCAATCAAAGAACATATCATTTTGGAATTCTCCGGACTTATAAATCAGGTAAGTGTTATGATTTTTATAATAAAAAATTTGCTTGTAAATAATTTTTTTTCTTACTTGATGATCGTTCTCTACAAAATGGTTTTTTTACGTCTGATTAAATACTATAAGAATTAAGAAAAAGAAACAATACGAAAGTTTTTATTGATAAATGAGGAATTTTTAAAATCGTTTTTATCCTAAGAATTCTTTATTTTACGTTTTTTAGTTTATAATTTTTTGATAAAATTGTTCTCAAAATACTTTTTTTGAAAAATTAAATGGTATTAAATTATGTGTTTATGTATACTTCTTGCATATTCTAATATTTGAAGTAATATGATTCAGAAAAGTATGGAAGAAAAATTCGGTACTTACGTATTAACCACAGCTACAGATTTGGCAGATTTTTAAGTGCCGCCAATCTACACTTAAAATTTTTGGAAAAAATCTTAAAATGAAACACTTTGTTTAAAATCAAAGTAGTCAATCGGATTTCGGTGGAAAATGAGCCGATATAGAGTTTAGCATAGATTCAAAACAAACTTTTCTCTCACCTGATTCTATAGCCATTATGAACTCTAATAAATAAGATTAAAAATGAAATAACATTTCCAAAACGGACGTTTACTAAGATAAAGTTTCATGTTATGGACATTGGTACATTTTCGTTATATTTCACTCCATAAAATATTTCGCTCCTAAAAAAATAAAATTGCATCTTGTTTTGCTTTTGGCAAGTCCCAAAGACGCATTTTCGTAACACTAAAAAATGGCGACAAAAAAAGAATGGTTCTTTTTTTGTTTCGTAAGCATTCTTTATTTTACGTTAAAATTTAAATGGGCCTTTCATGTTATACCATTAAATTTAGTAAAACTATTTCTCAGGCATTAGGTTTGAACTCTTATAAGAATATACCTATTTTTTTCTCTTTATTTACAAATATTTTTCCGATGTGTTCTGGATGTTACTTCTCTAAAAAAAAAGAGATACCATTTTGTTTTCGTTTGCATAAGAAAGAAAACAAACATTTTTCTTTTTTAAATTTAATCAGCCACAATAAAGATGGAACGTTACAATGCTACATTAAAGACGTCTCCAGTGTAACTGAATGACTGTTCATATGGAAATCGCAGGGATTCGGCACATACAACAACGCCCCCTATAGTTCGTTGCGATCGCGAATAGCAGGCATTAGATTCCCAGATTAAGATTCCCAGATATCTTTCCGCTGAGCCATTAATAAAGCAAATTGATTTAATTGGTTTCTGTTGCTCATCTCAACCTGCCTATGCTGTGGTTTTTTATTTACGAACCACGTTGTGCTTTGGAAAAATACATGTTGCAATGATTGCTTCGAAAACAAGAGTTGCTCCTGTAAAATCAATAACGTTGCCTAGACTGGAACTCGTGGCAGCTCTTCTTCTTTCACAACTTTATGTTGCGGTATTAGAATCTTCGCAGAAAGTCATTCAAATCGAGAAAACTATTTTGTTTTTGGACTCTCAAATGGTTTTGGATTGGTTGAAGTCAGATCCTACTAAATGGAAAATATTTGTTTGTAATCGTATTTCCAAAGTTCAAGAATTGGCATCAAGAGCAACTTGGCAGCATGTAAAAAGTCAAGAAAATCCTGCTGATTGTGCTTCTTGGGGTATCTCTGCATCAAAATTGAAAAATCATGATCTGTGGTGAACTGGACCACAATGGTTAATACAAGATTTTTCAAAGTTTCCATCTAATGCCTTATCTCAAACTGAAGAAAAGCTAAAACGTGAAGAACAATCAGTTGTAGTTTTCAGTAACATCACAGTTACTTACAAAAACAATTATTTTTTTAAACAATTTTCGAGAAATTCTCATCATTTACACGTCTAATTCGAGTAATCTCTTGGTGCTTGCGACTTATCTGCAGGTCAACTAAAGTTTCTGGCGTAATTTCATCTCAAGAAATTGATAGATCCATAAAGACTGTTATTAAGATTATCAGGAGCTTAATCATCTAACAAATCAAGTCCCTCTCCCTAAGAACAGCAAACCCCTCAGCTAAGTATATTTTTAGATACAGATAACATTATTAGAGTTGTTGAACGTTTGAAAAATTCAAATCAAAATCAAAAGCACCCAATGCTTCTACCAAAAATTCATAATTTCACCCAAACGATAGTGATGTATTATCATTTAAACCAATTGCATAGTGGACCTCAGTTGACATTGTGTATCATCCGACAAAAATTTTGGATTCCTTCCGGAAGAGATGTGGTTAGAAGAATCCTTGCAAAATGTCTGATTTGCTTCCGTCTCAAGGCCCAATCTGGTAATCAAATTATGGGTGACCGGCCTGCTAGTAGATTCAACGCTGGCAGACCTTTCTTAAACGTTGGACTAGATTTTGGTGGACTATTTACCACTAAACCTAATGTACCTAAAAGTAGAATCAATATGAAGTCCTATATTGCACTCCTTGTATGCTTTGCCACTAAGGCAGTGCACCTTTAAGTAGTTTCTAATCTATCAACAGATGCATTCTTAGCTGCATTGCGTCGATTTATTTCTAGAAGCAGCAAGACTAGCAACCTTTACTCAGATAATACTACTAACTTCAAGGGGGCATCATCTTTTTTAAATGAGCAATTTAGGCTCCTTCATTCGCCGAAAGTACAAGATGTTGTGCCAAATCAATCAATCAACTGGCATTTCATCCCACCTGCAGCTCCAGATTTTGGTGAACTATGGGAGGCTGGAATTAAATCTGCAAAACATCATCTCATCAAGATATGCAAATCAGCAATATTGAACTTTAAGGAACTTTGTACACTTGTAGCATAAATCAAAGCATGTCTAAACTCCAAACCATTGACACCATTATCATCTGATCCTCATGATTTAGAGCCTTCATGATTGGTTCTAAATTGTAATAAATTATTTGCATATCTTGATGAGATACTATAAATGTTAAGGCACTTATTAAATAACACTGTTATAAACTAGAAGTAGTTAATGTTTAGTTTCGGTAATTCAAAATGAGAGTATCTGGATCAAGAGTTGATGTGATTAAGTTCCAGTTTTATTTAAACTAATTTGCTTCAAAACCACCGCTTAGACTTCTGAACCATTCAATTAGAATTTTCTAAGCAAATTATTTATTTCTAGATAGTAACAACCTCATTATAAAAGTGCTATAACATTATTTATAAACTTTTTCTTTATTTAATTGTTAATATGAGTGATTGGTTCTAAATTGAAATAAATCAATTGGCTGAATAAATTGAAATAAATCAATTGGCTTTAAATGTTAATGGCACTTATAAAATAACAGTGTTATAAACTAGAACAAGTCAATGCTTAGTTTATTTAGTTCAAAATGAGAGGATCTGGATCAAGAGTCAATGCGATTAAATTCCAGTTTTATTTAAACTAATTTGCTTCAAAACCACCGCTTAGGCTTATGAACCATTCAATTTGAATTATCTAAACTAAATATTTATTTCTAATTAGTAACAACCTCATTATAAAAGTGTAATAACATTATTTATAAACTTTTTCTTTAATTAATTGTTAATATGAGTGATTGGTTCTAAATTGAAATAAATCAATTGGCTGTATAAATTGAAATAAATCAATTGGCTATAAATGTTATGGCATTTATAAAATAACAGTGTTATAAACTAGAACAAGTCAATGTTTTGTTTCCGTAGTTCAAAGTGAGAGGATCTTAATGAGAGGACGGCATTCCTATCTTCCTCAGTGTCACAACAGCTCAAGATGGACCCTCACTTTCCAAAGAATTTAATTCAGGTTGACACTTTTATAACTTACTGTCACATCAATGTCAAAAACAATTTATCGTCAATACAAATTTTTATCATTTTCGAATTAGTTTAAGTGCTCAAAACTGAACTGAACTTTTATGAAAAAATAGAATTAATTGAAATTTTGGCTTTTTTTCTATTAGTTCAATTTTCAACTGGTGTTCGATACCGTGTGTTTGGTGCTAGACTTTCTGTTGGTGCTAGGAGTTTATGATGAAAACGATGTGCTGTACGTTTACCATACGACAAAAATCGAACGATTTTCTTCCTTTTTTAATCTTCTTAAAAAAAAAACATATTTTTAAAAAATTTCATTTCATTTGATTACTACAAAACTTGCAAACCCAAATATTGTTTCATACAAAAATATTTTTTTAATTATTAATTGGTACTATTTAATAATAAATTAAATGGTTTTATTAACATGGTCTAAAAAGTTAATACCATACATCCAACTATTTATTTTCTCAATATAGCTCAAAAATCGTCAAAGTAGTTACTGTGAAATAAAAATTCAAAGAAGCTAATGAAGTTTACTTAAAAAACTCCCATTTTATTTAGTTGTAATTTCTGAAAAAATATCCGATTTGAAGTTTTAGATATTGTCATGTTTTGCGTGATGTAAAAATTTATATGGTTTAAAAACTTTTCTGCCTTTTTATTGTCATTTTAGGTTTCAATTGTTAATAAATAAAGCCTAATTTAGTTCGATAGCTTAAAACTTAATGGAATGGTAATGATTTGTAAAATTAATAATTTACTTCTAAATGGTGTCTTAGTTTATATTGAAGGTTTTTAAAACTTAATAACTGGATAACGGTTAAAAATGACTCTTACGCCTAATTCATGTGACAAACATAAATGTTTCCTAAATTATTCCAGGGTTTGTTCTAAACTTTTTTGACTGATGGCTCTGTCAATTCCATTCACACCAATGTATTTTGATGCATGTGTTGGATTGTTTTTGTGTAACTTGAGTATTTTGTTAGTGAGTTCGAGTTCTGATCTAATGATAGCATGTTCGATACTTACGTTATATGTTATTATCGAAAATTATATTATGTTTCTTTCATTCATTGAAAGTTTAGAAATTTGTGATTTTAAAGTATTTTTTTTTTTATGTTAACTATCTGCAGCACCATCTGAGGCAAAACATTGAGCTGAAATCAGAAATTCTGAGAACAAAACATTATGACCTGTCACATGATTTAACTGCAAGATTTTTTTAAAATCTTAGCTGTTTTGCTGTTATTAAGTTTTGAAAACGTCAGTCTAATTTAGCCATCCTGTGTTATTAAGAAATGATATATAACTTAGACAAATTAATTTTTCATGATATTGTCTTTAGGCATAAAATATGAAATTGTTTATAAGAATTATCTGATTACTGAAAATTGCCCCAGAAAAGTAACCTGTTGAAGGTACTTTTTTTTGAGATCTCATCCTTCTACTTATTTTATAAGAAAAAATTAATCAACGTTAAATAAAGAAGCGTTTTGTGTCAGATTTTTTATTATGATTAAATTATAGCACAAAGCATTTCAAAGATTGAAGAATTATTTCACCCAATTTTAATACCAGTTCCTGTAAAACTTTCCATAAATGTACACTTTTTTTTATTTGGTTAAATGACTCCAAAAACTATCATATAAAGCTTTGATTTTGCATAATTGAACAAAATGATGTAAATAAACTATGCTTCTAAAAATTCGCATTCTGCGTTTTATAATTCTTCATTGTTGTATTTACTATTTCAGTTTCTTAGAGCGATAGTCTTTTTAGTTTTTATGTTAAATTAGAATATAATTGCAAAAAAGCTTTTTATTATTTTTTTTTAAAATTTATTTCTAAAAAATATCATTTTTTGTATTCTTCAGTTACATTTATGAAAAATATTGTTTCTGATTTCTTTTTCTTGACAATACAGTTTCAATTACTAATTGAATAAGTTCGAAAAAGTTGTAAGTATTCATTTTAACTTCTAATTCTTCATTGAAACCTGAAAATGTGCAATTGAAAATCAAAAGTACACAACTAAATGTTTTTTAGATTCAATTACTATTAACTTTTTGACGTATATTATGAAATAATTGAATATAATTGTTTTTCAAGCTATACATTGTCGATAGATTTTTCAATACGAAATGTATAGTTATTTTACAATCGAGAACATTAAATTTTCAGAAAATATAAATGAATTTAAAAAAAAATTTATATTTTCTAATTATTTTCAAATCTCAATCAGTTTACTTTTTTTATATCCTTTTATGCCTTTACTACAAATAGAAAGATAGTTTAAAAATGAGTGGATTAAAAAATGAGACAGTTTTGTTTAAAATAAATTTTTGCAATTGTTCTACAATTGTTTTCGTATTAGCGTCATTATTTTGAAGATGTTTGCGTTTTAAAAATGCAAATTTAAAATTGTTTCTCTTTATTTACTTTTTTTAAATTTAATAAAACTTGTTTTATTTATATCCTTCGCTAATAATTTTATTATTAATGAATTTAAAAAGTAAATAAATTGCACAGCTCAGGGTTATTTACATTATGAATAAACAAAATAAAACGAACATATAGTTTCAGAAAAAATAAAAGTAACTTAATAATGCAACATGTTTGTTACAACTAAAAAGTTTATAAGTTTATCTGAAAAAGTAGATTAGTAAATGTCTTTAATTTTTTTTAAAGTTAATTTGGGTAATTATTAAAATCTCAATTTATTTTTCACAACGTATACAAACTTAAGTACTTTTAAAATTAATAAATTAGATTTCTATAGAATACATATTTTTTTTAAATATTGAACTAATAATAATAATAAAATTAAATTGCTTATTAAAAATTTTGAACTTACGAAATGAAAATTCAAAATTTCAACTGTTTTACTTATTTTTTTTTACATAAAGAACTAAATCCTGGACTTCAATTCCACTTATATGGAGCCATTAAGCAAACATCTCATGAACATTATTTGTTCAGAAGAGTCTGTCACATACCGTTAAAACTAGTTAGCAGTAATTTTTGGAAACTTTAAGGCAATAAATTAGCAACAAATAATAAATTGTAAATAAGAATGTGATTTGTAATATGAAATCAGGAGAAATATATTGGAAATTTGTTGAAAAACCTATAAAATCTAAACCAAAAATATCCGGTTTCCTATCAAAATAAAATGCCATAGCTTTTACGTTTGTGTTTATTTTAAACCAATGTCGAAATTTAATAACATTTTACATTCTCATTTAGAGCATTTTAGGAACCATAAATGGATTAATTACTTTTGGTTGGTTTAGTACCTGATAGCCATTTGCTACCTTTTGGGAATGAATGAGTTAAGTCAATCTCAGTTTACGAAAAAATCCGTACACATAATGCAAAATTATACATACCCTCATGATTTCTGCTTAATTCAATTTTTTTGTGATATTTATTGAAACTATTGATTACAATTGAAAAAAGATGTTCAAAGGGAAAATCTGAAAATAAAAAGTTTAAAATGTAAATTGGATAAGATATGAAATGAGAAATTGTAGAAAAATTATCTACATCTTTCATGAAAAACATATTCAATAAAACGATTTTCAATAAAACATAGATTTAAAAATCACACGATCGATTAATAAAAAGTAGTCTATTTGGCATACTATTAGAAATCCCTTTTAAAACTTCAAAATCTACTTCATTCCAAGCTTTCTCTATTGCTAGTAACCAATAATTCTTGTTATTGTATTGACAACAGTAAGTATACATTTTTTAACTGAAATATTCGAAAGGTTTTCTATAGGATTTAGATCAGGAGAATTAGCTGGCCAATCTATAGCCTCAATTTTATTTTGTTTGAACCAGCTACTAGCGCTGACATAAGAGTGCATGAATGCGTTGTCTTGTTGTAGAACAAGTTTAGACGACTGTGCCTGAAAGGATAAATTGAGTTTGCTTTGTCTACTTGGTTCTTAAACCACGATAGTTCTTCCAGAAAAAATTTTCATTAAGAATATTTCTTCTCTCTTCGTCCCTTAAGTATCTCGTGTGAACAGTATAAAATCATTTTTTTTGCCGCTAAAAGTAACGAATAATGAAATATGAACATTATTTTGAGTAAAATGTTTTCATTTTTCTTTAAAAATTGATGTTCTAATATTTGCCAGTAACTAGTCAGACATCATGTTTTTTTTCTTTTTGGGGAAAAAGTTTAATCTTACTACTTTTATGTGGAGTATCTTATGTAGATGTATCTTACTACTTTAAACTTGGAGTACTTTTCATTTTAGAAAGCAATGCTAGAATTCTGCTTTATTGGCCTAAACAGTGTATCTTTTAAGACATCATGCTTGAGTTTTTTCAAACTTATTTGAAGATCTTGACTCATTTGATCCTATTCGAATAACTTTTCTTTTGTCCCAAGCAGAAAGCTTGCGAGAACGTACTAAACGTCTATTCAACCCATAATTGAGCTGTTTGATAGAAAAATTCTGAAAAGTACGATCTGAATCATTTACTATTGTAGAAGCGTGCTTAGCATATCATTTGCCAGTGATCCAGAATGTGATTAATTGCCTTTTTCAAGTTTAGAGAACTGATTAATACGAAGCATGGTTTAAAAATTAGAATTTCAACTTTGAATTTCAATCACATTTGATTTAGGTATCAAAATAATTGCAATATATGTATATGTTACCGGCAAAGTATGAAACGCCGGCATTGTATAGAATGCCTAGTCATTGTATAGAATACCTGACGTTTTTAGGCAAAGTATGAAATGTGTGAAGTATTACATACTTTGCCTAGGCATTGTATAGAATGCCGGATGCTATCTAGGCAAAGTATGAAATAATCGTCCTGATGAGGTTATTATGTAAATGATGTGCATGTTACTACGAATGATCAAAATCGGTGGTTGTTGACTTTCAACGGTGAATGTTGACAACCACACAGTCGCTTTGGTGAATTTTCAAAATATTTATTACATCCGATTTGATATTAATTTATTCGTGGATATAATTACATTTATTCGATATTCTAATACGATAGATTAGAAGAAACACCAGTGTTTGGAGTATCGGGTAAATATATACTCGGGTTAATATATAATCGGGTTAATTTATTCGTGGATATAATTACATTTATTCGATATTCTAATACGATAGATTAGAAGAAGCATCAGTGTTTGGAGTATCGGGTAAATATATACCGGACAATGGCACTTGACCTGAAAAAAATATCAGTGTAGGGTATACCGGGCAGTGGCACTTGACCTTAAAAAAACATCAGTGTAGGGTATACCGGGCAGTGGCACTGAACCTTAAAAAAACATCAGTGTTGGGTATACCGGGCAAATGTATACCGGGCAATGGCACATGACCTTAAAAAAACATCAGTGTAGGATATACCTGGCAAATGTATACCGGGCAATGGTATAAGACCAAGTATGACAAGACCTTTGGTAAATGTCCGAAATATATACTAGGTCTTGGTCTTTTAAGGTCAAGAGTCATTTGCCCGGTATACCCTACACTGATGTTTTTTTAAGGTTCAGTGCCACTGCCCGGTATACCCTACACTGATATTTTTTTAAGGTTCAGTGCCACTGTCCGGTTTACATTTGCCCGGTATACCCTACACTGATATTTTTTTAAGGTCAAGGGCCATTGCCCGGTATATATTTGCCCGATACTCCAAACACTGATGTTTCTTCTAATTTATCGTCAGTAAGTATTAAAATATCGAATAAATGTAATCTATCGTCAGTAAGTATTACAATATAGAATAAATGTAATTATATCCACGAATAAATTAATATCAAATCGGATGACGTTTTGAATTTGTCATTTTTCAGTGACATTTTGACGAATCGGAGATGTATTTTACACTTTGCCAGTTTCTCATTTGGCATTCTATAGAATGCCTAGGCAATGTGTGAAATATAAATCATTTCATACCTTGCCGGCTAATTTTAGGCATTCTATACAATACCGGATTTCATACTTAGCCGATAACATATACATTTGCGACGGCAATTTTTTTCCAATTTTGTTTAATACAGCTGATTGGTATCGTATCCTCTATTGAATCATATCTCAAGGTGTGCATGATGTTTAATACAGTAAGAATCAAAATACTTTTGCTTCCGAGATTTTTCAGAATTTGGCTAACCCCTATATTTTGTTGGTCAGAATTCCAAATCCGTCGAAAGAAAGTATGTTTACTCAGAGAATGTATGCTTTTGTGTCTGATTTCGTAACTTAATATATCATCTGTACTAATTAATTAGCATATTTGAGGTCACACTCTCAAACCATTAAGATTGAGTCCTACAACATGAAGAACCGATTATTAGATCAAAAGTTATTCAAGGTGGTTCGATTTTTTTAATTTTGCACTGTATTACAGTGCACAAAAAAAACCTATATAACTTTGGATCTTGTGATCAAATCTTTATTTTCTAGGACTTAATCTTAATGGTTTGAGGGGGTGCCCTCAAATTCGTTAATTAATTAGAGCAGACGATATTTTAAGTCAAGAAATCAGACAAAAAACGTACTTTCTCTGAATAGACATACTATTTTTCCCGACGAATTCAGATTTCGGACCCCCGAAATATAGTGGATAACAGCAATCTGAGAAATATGGTCCCCGTAGTTTGGCTAGGCGAGCTTCCAAAATTTGGACCAACGTTCAAAATGTTAATTTTACGTTTTGCGTACTACGCCATCTCGAGAACTTTTTAAGTCAATTGAAAAATTTTTGCACACAATTATAGAATTCATATATCCAAAGACAATTACATTCAAAAAATGCATTTTAGGAAATATTTATTATTTTTTAATATTTTATTCACTAATGATCGGAAATGTAAGGCATACAATTTTTTTAAAAATTTTAGAGTCTGTGATTTTGCATAGCAAAATTAAAAATTTGAACGTGAATAGATCCGGAGAAATCGAATTTTAAAAATACAACTTTTTAGAAATTCCATTTCTTGGAATTTATTGGATTAATTTTGTTCAAAGTATGTATCTCGCCATGTAAAATTACGTACTTTTAAATAACGTAACAAATTTGCACACCTTACGTTTCAAAACGTTTTTTACTATTATTAAATAATTATTTCATTACTAAATAATTATTTTGTATTAAATTTATTTGTTGCATTAAATTATCTTCGGATAAACGAATTTTTTAACTGTGTGCAAAAACTTTTCAATTCACTTAAAAAGTTCTCGAAATATGGCGAAAGGACCACTCTCCTGACCAAACTAAGATGACCGTGTTTCCCAGATTGCAACTATCCCTTATAGTTTGGGGGTCAGTAATCCGAATCCGTCACAAATAGAGTACGTTTATTCCGAGAAAATACGTTTTTGTGCCTGATTTCGTAACTTAAAATATCGGCTGCACTAATTTATTAGCATATTTGAGGTCACCCCCTTAAACTATTTAGATTAAGTAATATAACATGAAAACCGGATCATAAGATCAAAAGCTATTTAGAGTGGTCTATTGTTTTTATTTATTTATTTATTTATTTATTTATTTGTGGTTCACTTTACATTTTTGAAAACTGTTAGCTAATTTTCTACATCAAATAAGAATTTTTTTGGAGCTTCTTTTCCCATCCTTGTGATAACTGTGACAGTGTAAAATTACTCTCTTAAAATGAATGAGTTAATTCCCCTACTCAAAAAAGAGTGAAATTTTTTCCATCAACTTGACTTGAAAACACTTATGTTTGAGTGAAATACTTGCTTTATGTTAAATCGAACTTGAGTGGCAGATATTTAAGCGATACTTTAGTTGTTTTCACTCAAGCATGATTTGATGAGTAAGTTATTTTTTGTTTAATTGTGTGCGAGCTATAAGCTGAAATTTGCATCGTTTTATTTTAAAAAGAAAACGATGTGGATTTCAGGTTGTTAAAACGATATGATGGAACAACTTTTCTAAATAAAAGTAATATGTTCTCGCTTCGACTTTATATTTTGTTGAATATTTAATTTTTACTTGCTATTATGTCTTTCGTATTTTTTTTTTTTGAATAAAGAAAAATTAAAAAAATAATCTTATTAGAAGTGATATTTTTGATGAAGATGCTATTTTACTTTTGGAAAGTAAATTAATTTTGTTCTTCTTATTTTTAAAATACCTTTTATACCTCTCTACCTTAAAGGTATTCTTATTAACTTCTCTCCGCTTGTAGTTCCAATCATATATTCTATGACGATAATTGCCGTTTTATCACCCAGTGAAGTTTTATCGTCTTGTTCAGAATCACCTTATATAATGATAGGCATAAATTTCAATTACAATATTTTATTCAAAAATAATGACGTCAGTTTTGAAAATATGGTATTTTCATTAATAAAAATTGCATTTCTTTGAAAGGACAAGACAATTACCAACTGTTAAGGCAAAAATGTAGGTTTTTATTTATTTTGAACAAAAGTTAAATAAATTTCCAGAATGTAGGGAATAAAACAGGCGTTTTATTCACATGGGCACTTTTGGTCCACCCTGTTTCCTTCTAGATCAACGCAGTAACATCTTCCAAAACTACTAAATTGCCGTGGAGCATATGTACCATCTGCGTTACAATTAGGAACAGGAACGTCTGCAACATGTTGTTCGACTGAAAAAAAAAAAGGAAGAACGTTTCGACAAGATCTTAATAAAAGAAAAAGTACGTAATTAAAACATTTATATAAATTTATTCGCGAATAGTGCAGCAGGTTAAGTGTAATTTCCAAGAATAATTCCTCTGATCGTCACCAATAGCCTGTTAGTGTAGCTTTTAATGAAACATTTACAACAAATCAATTAAATAAAACGTTAAAACAATGTTGAAGGACCTGAATCAGAGAAAAATATTTTGGGAGGTTTTTCTTTCATCCACAAATTTTTCTCTTCAATTTAAAATTTAGTTGAATACTAATATTACTGGTTCAGTTCTATGGATGAATAAATGGATGTATGAATAGATCCGTCCTATAAACTGGTGTGACGTATGGATGTGTCAGAAATAGAATTTTTGGTCATAGATGGAGCCACTGGAAAACACGAACAATTGCCTTAATCGCTTACGACAACAACACCAAATAACTTATTTCTTTTACAAATCTGTAGAAATGGAACATATTTGATTAGTGGCGTATATGAGAAAACCCATACTTAGTAATGTATACATATATAACAAAAAAACATTATCTTACGCAATGCTTGTGCTCGTTCATAGCGTTCACCGCAACTGTCGGCATTCAGAGCAGCGAAAAGGCAAGCTATCAGCACAAGGAATCCAATATACTTCATCTTCTTCCTAAAATAATTCGAATGCCAAATAACATTTTGATTTTAAGAGAAATCCTTCTATAATAAGATTATAAGAAAAATGTTCCCTAGTATTCTAAAAGTGAAGGACTTTAGGTCAGCATAATAACCACAATTTAGAATTGTTTAACGAGTATATTCTAGTAGAAACAGGGCCCGACTTAGCCTAATTTGGGCCCGGGACAAATACTGGGGGGGGGGGGGCTCTGCTTCAGTAATGAAGAACCGAACTTTATGGAGGTATTTAAATTTTTCACCTCATTATAGATAACAAGAAAATGGACTAGAACCTAAAATAGATATGAAGTCCCCCCCCCCACCTCCAATGGTCAGATGAAATATCGTTCTGTCCATTTTATTAATTTTCAGACAATTCTATGTCCATCATGCCGAATGCAGTTCTCTGATTGTTAACTTTGTCATCTAGCTGTAAAAAATTCATGCCCTTGTTGACATTTGGGAGGAATGCAGCTAAATTTAAGCAATTACGATGGCTCAATTAAGCAAGTTAGAAGCCTGTATTTTTGTAAGCATATCGCATTGTGAGCTATGTAAAAATACAGGATTTTGATTGGCCCAATTTGTCCATCGCAATTGCGAAACTGTAGCTGATTCCGCCCTAGAAAGCTATGGATTTACGAAATATAGATTAGATTAATGAATAAGTTAACATAAAACTGATGTTTTTTTCTGATTGAGGTTACCCCTCTCCAAAAATTTGAAAGACAAGAATCCAAATCCATCGAAAAAGTACATTTAATTCAGAGAAAGGTACAACTTTATCTGTCATACTAACCTCTCATATTAAGTAACAAATTTACGTTTAAGTCCTCGAACCATTAGGATTGCATCTTAATGCACGAAACTAATCTGTCGATCAAAAGTTAATATGAAGCTCCCTTTTTTATTTTGAGTGCTGAAAGTAATCATCTAGCTTAGTGGGCCTTAAAATGAGGCTTCGGTCCATATATTTGTAAATAAACATGTATAATCAATAGTCCAAATCCAACGAAAAAATATGTTTAATTCAGAGAAAGGTATATGTTTATCTATCATTTCAAAATTAAACTAACATCTGCTCACAATAAGGAACAAGTTTACGTTTAACCCCTCGAACCATTAAGATTGCATCTCAGTGCATGAAACTAATCACTCGATCAAAAGTTATTATGAAGCTCCCTTTTTTATTTTGAGTGCTGAACGTAATCGTCTAGCTTAGTGTACAATGAATTTAGGCTTCGATCCAGACATTTGTAATCAAACATTTCGGATAGAGTTTAAAAAGAAAATGTTTAAAATTTAAGAGTAACAGACACACCATATAATTTATACAAATATTGTATTTTCAGGCTCGTTTTATGTGTTCAAATTTTTCAAAACATATTAAAGGTATAGAGGAAAAAGCCCTGATGCTTAAAGCAATAAATTTCGTTGTTGTAACTTGAGGAAAATATCTTCTAAAATATTTCGAACATTTGAATCTTATTTGAAGCATTGAAAGTAGGCAATTCATCGCCAATATTACCATTTTACAGCATTTTAACTTTTCAAAAATATCCATGTAATGTTGAGTGGCTGTCACATCTTCATAAGATAATTAATATCGAATTACAGTTTTTATTGGGCAAGTAACCAGAAAAAAAAATTGACACCACATCAAGTGTAATATTTAAAAAAAAGTATTGTTTCCTAGATGTTATTTTAGTAGAGGTAAGAATTTTCTTTCCCATTGTATAAATTATGCAGCTGAAAAATTTTTTGAAAGTAATATTTTTAAATTCCCTTTAAATAAAATATATTACATTTATAATAAAATATACTTAATTTTATAAATAAATGAAGCATAATTTATCTAAAAAAGGTAATTTCTGTTCGTATGAAACAACTTTCTTTTATCTATCTCTTCAATCATAATTTAACGCATCTCTTTTATAAACTATAAAGACATAGGTATAATTTTTCCTAAGGTCACATAAATGTAGAAATGCTTGAAAGAATTTTAATGGTATTTTTTAAAAAGTGAGGCCATTTATTTTTTCCCCATTAGTTTGTTACGACCCCGATATTACATAAAACTTATAAGAGCCGCGGTGGCTCAGGGGATGGACAGTCCGCCTTCCAGCGAGGTGACCAGGTACGAATCCCAGCGAATGAATGTTCGATACGAATTTCGCACCCGTCTCGCACCGACCACAGTGCTGCCATAAAATATCATCAATGGTAGACAGATCATGGGTTAGAATCCTCTTACAGTCAGGCCAACCTTGGGTGGTCTTCGGGGTTTTTCTCTCCATGTAACTCAAATGAGAGTTAGTTATTAATTCGTCCTCCACGAAGGCAAATTTCTCCCAATACTTGATCCAGGAGTTCCCTTGTCTTCTGGATCGGGTTCGATATTACAAGGCTACGAAGTTGAGCATTGAAGTATTAAACCCAAAATTGGGTCGGCTGTTTAGAGGCTTTTATAATATAACTTATAAAAAAAAATTTGTAAAGGGGTTCATTCATTTGATCCTAACTCTCATAGTGATGGATGATATCGATTTTTGTCATCTGCGTACCTTTTCGTAATTCATCCTTTTATATATATTACATTCATTTTCTTGTATTTTAAATTATTTCTGTTTGCACTCTTAGGTTTGCATTCTTGGCTTCTAATTCGGCGCCAAAACATATGCTTTCTGATGTTGTTGTCAAAGGTACTTCTTTCATTCGAAAAATGCTTAAAAACCGTCACTTTGTACATTCATTCGTTGAGATTGGTGGAATTTTAAAGATTCGACAATTTTAATTAAAGTTTTGTTGGAATAAAATAAGTATCTTTCTTCAAGAAATCTCTATTTTATCAAAATTATTGCCCAAAACCTCGTTTCACTAAATTTTTAAATTAATAGTATGAATGAAATGCCTGCATTCTGAAATTCGAGAACGTAGAGTTGTAATATTAACAAATCTATAAGTTAAAAAAAAATATAAACATTTTCTTTCAAAATTGACTAAACCAAGAAATACTTTCAGAAAATGAATTTTTTATTTCAAAATAATGTAGCTTAAATAAGAAACGTACTCACTATGAACTTCCAAAAGTTATCCAAGAATTGTAACTACTGTTTCGTTATATATTAAGCATGATTTAAATATATTTAAAGGAAGATAATTTATACATTAAGAATAAAATTAAATCATTTACATCAAGTACGAAGTTGTTATATCAGAATCTCATTACAAATTCTAAAAGCTTTCAGAAAGCTTTTTGTACCAGGTGAATAAAAGCAGTTGAGAATAAAAAGCTTTTAAAATCAAAAATACAGAAAATAAATCTTTAATTGTAATTTCCCGTCAACATATATAACCGAACTTTTTAAACTTATGACGGTTTTAAAAATTGTAACAGAATAAATTTTAAAGAAAATTGAAAAGATTCAATTTCAATAATAAAAATTGAATCTTTAATTGTTAATTGTATTGATTACAAAAAAGAACAATTTTAAATGTTGCAAAGTTTTAAATCTTGATGAAATATTTTAAGCCTCATATAGGTTTTTGAAATCGTTTCGATTGGACAAACATGGAACCTTCACCAAAACATTTTCCCCAAAAAGGACCCTTTTCAAGTCATTTTATCTTAAAAATAGATCCTTTATAATTATTTTACTTTTAAAAATAGATCCTACAAAAAAAAAAAAAAAGGTTTTTGGAATAAGGAATCAATTACATCTTTAATTTTTTATTTGAAAACAATAATTTTTTAAAAAATATATTTTTTTAAGAAAAAAAAAGTATTACCTCTCTTTTCACAAAAACAGAACTTGGCAGTAGGAACTCGATTCTAAGGCAATTTCAGATTCAGAAAATGGGCAGGTTTTCAGCAAAAAGTCTGAACAGAGCACTAGTTCTTGCTATATACAGAAATTCCCAATTTTTCACAGAAAGATTCTTACAGAAAATTCATGTGCTGGGCTACAAATTATTCCTTCAATTATTGCAGGTTTTAATTAAAAAATTTCTGACAAATGGCTATGTAAATCACTTCCTTTGAAAACGGAACTTCACTTCCTTTGAAAAAGGAACTCCACTTCCTTTGTTTTTTCCTTTGCATTTTAATCAGGGAAAGTAGATTATTGTATTTTTTTTTTATGCATCTGTCGTTTTTTTCCTAATTTAACACGAGTGTTGGTGATAAAGAGTTTAAATACTGATAAAACAATAGCGAGTTGACGTATTAGATCGGTTATTTGTTTACGTCTTATGGCGAACATTTCGAAACTTTTTTAATGTGATTTTCCTTCATTAAATAATTTCCGGAATTTACACATTTGTGAGTTTTAGGTATTTTTATTTCATTTAGATTTAAACTATCTGCAGTTCTATCTGTTGAAAGCATTTTGAACTTTACTAAACGTAAACTTAAAATGTTCCCGAACTTTCCGTTTTAGAAGTCTTGGTTTTGTTCTTAATGTCAAATCATTCTATCGCATCACAACAGTTTACCCTCTAAACCTTATTTAAACAAATATTTTAATTGAATGCAAATAAAGCGAATCAAAGATTAACTGAAAGAACTTTTGATAACTTACAAAAAAATACGAGGAATGAATTAAAAAATATATTTCTTAAAAAAAAAAAAAACTATGTAATGAATGAAGTATTGTGCTGAATATTATTTAAATACGAGTGAATTAATTACGAAAATGAAATATTTATAAGATTGTTTTTTTTTCACTAACATTATAAAAAAATTTCATTTAATCATTTGCGTCATATTAATTTTTTTACGAAGATCAAATATCTCAGAATACATATTATAAATATCATAAGAATATAAGAATATAAATCATAAAAATATAAATGACTATTCATAATACAGTACTCTCGAATGAGAAGGAAGGTAGGGAAATGTCTTGTCCAGGATAATTAAATATCTCGGATTTTTCAAATTTGATAAGAAAACAATTTCTTTAAAAAATAATACAATTTATATATCTTAGACCTTATTTAATTTCATTATTACTCAAGGAAGAAAAAGTACATAATTAAAACCCAAAAAAAAATATAGTATACCTCAAGATATATAAAAAAAAATTTTCTTTGAATGATGGGAACTGTTTTGAGTAATTCAGGACGGGTACTGATTGCTAATAATGCTTAATGTTATTTTATTTTTTCAGACCAGAGATTCGAATGTCGTTCAAAATGAAAATGATGAGCGTTTAATGACTGAAGCATTGAGGGAGTTTAGCTATTTCATACTATATATATAAATATATATATATATATATATATATATATATATATATATATATATATATATATATATATATATATATATATATATATATATATATATATATATATATATATATATATACTATTAGTTTTTATTATTCGATAAGTAAAGTATTCAATTTATATAATTATGCTGCAATAAATAATAAATTTTAAAATCCTTCGTAGGTAAAAAAAAAGTTTGCTTAGAACATATTTTAACGGGAAATAATTATAATTAAAGATATTTTCTTCCAAAAATTCTATATATAAAACTATTTATTCAAAACTTATTACAAAATATTGAAGTGATTCGTGATAAAAGATTTAATATACCTCTGCCAATTCAATTTTATTGCTTATTTATTGAAGGCATGCAATATATTAGTTTAAATGCTTTTAGAATTTGTGATAAGCATCTGTTTAAACAGAATTTTGTTTGCTTTAAGTAAATAAACTGAAAAAATTATATGAATTTTCTTCATATATATACCCTTAACTTATCTTTCCTACGTACAAAAGAATCAGTTGTTAGAACACTTGGAAACTTTTGAAACCAACATTGAGTAAGTTTCATATTCAAGCGTTTTTGTAAATTTATTTTGCATTGTAGAGTGCTGAAAACAATAAGGGGATATTTTAAGTTTGGTTTTGCGCAGGCGCAATCATATAATTTATAACTTTAGTAGTGAAAAAGGTCGGAAAATTATAACACTTAAAAATTTTTGGAATATGCTAATTTTTTCAGTAATGACATAAAAAACTACATAACATTTAACTTCAACCAGTTACTTTCAGCAATTTTAAGCTTCTAGCTAAAATTTAGTATACTTTTCTATCAATTAGAGAAGAAAGGATATAAGTTTAACTACTTGTATTATCCACGTGCTTAAACGATGTCTTACGCTATCCATCTCTTTTGGATACTTGCTTTATGACTTCATATGAATATACGTTTTATTGTATTAATGGTTATTCTATACTAGAAAAATATTTATCTCAGTTTTAATCTCAATCTCATTAAAGAAATAAAAAATAAAGAAATAAAAATCTGGGAAATGTGGTCCCCATAGTTTGGTCAGGAAAGCGATCCTAAGTTTGGACCCATTAACGTTAATTTTACTTTTCGCGAATAACGCCATATCTCGAAAACTTTTTAAGCGAATTGAAAAAATTTTGGACACAATTCTAAAATTCGTTTATCCAATAATTCCACGCAAAAAAGAAATTTTAGTAAATATTTATTATTTTTTTATTGTTTTATTTATTAGTCGAAACAATTTTGAATTGCAAGGTATACAATTTCTAAATTATTTTAAAGTATATAATTTTACATGACAAAATACAAAATTCAAGCGATATCTGTTTAATAGTTACAGAGAAATCAAATTTTAAATATACTATTTCTTTAACTTATGCAACTTCTTTTAATTTTACTACTTCTTTAACTATATGGTTTATATTTTCCTGTTTGCTGCTACTCAATAGATGAGTTCACCCTTTCCAACCCTTAAGATTTAGTCCTAAAACGTGAAGATCCGATCATTAAATTAAAGGTTTTTCAGGTCCATTTTTTTTTGCACATTGTACTATGTATTTATTCTACATGCTAATTTGTTAAATATAATTTGTTTCGTTAGTTGTTAATTATGTGGTTGTACCTCAATCACATTGAACAAAGTATACAATAAATGTTCTTCTAGAATTTATCAAGATTTTCGCTTTCTAACAAAATTACGCTGATCCGGTTTCGCCGTTAGCCTTTTCAAAATCGTTATTAAATATTGTGCGTTTGTCTGTTTTCATTTCAGAATTAATTTTTTTAAAAACAAAAAAAAAAATTTCATTTTTGCCCAGAATTTTTTTCAAAAAATATTTGCTTTTTTAAAATTGATTTTCATTAAATCTAAAATTAAATAAATAAATAAATATGGAAGGAAATCTAATTCAAACAGGCAAAAACGCAGCATACATCACCTAAATCTAAAACTAAATGATTGCTTTTAATCTTTGAAAAGAAGAAAGCAAAATGATAAGGAATTAAAGTAATCATATGCTCTTTCGCCCGTTCTAAAGAGCAAGACAATTATTTTTTATCTTTCCTGAAAGATAATAGATTTATGAATGATGCTTTGCCGTCAAAAATTTAATAAAAAATAAACAAATTAAATCGAGATAACCAAAATTAAAAACGCAACAAAATTTTCAAAAAAACCCCTATTTTTTTAAAGCTGTTTACTAAAGCTATACATAAACGTTTTAAAACAATGAATTTATATAGTGTATAATAGGCAAAAGAGTGATTTTCTGCCATAATTCAAATTTAAAAAAAAATAATAATAAAATAAAAAATTTAAAGCTATACATGATTTTTTTAAAAGCTATACATTTTTAACCCCTTCAGGAACATGATCACGCTGATGTTCGCTGATCACAATATGACATATTAAACGAATCTTTCTAATTCTAGTTACCCAAGATCATGATCTCAATATGGTAATCTCTTAATACGTTTCGTATTAGTACGAATACGTACTCTACCATCAAAAATATGCTAAAAATCGAGACAACTAAAATTTAAAATACAATCAGAAATCTACAAGAGATGCTAACGGAGACTTCTGAATTATTTTATTTTACTCCTTTGTCTTTAAAAAATATTTTTTATAAGAAGTTTTATTTTAGTAATTGGGCTAATTAGTGTTCTATTTATTTTAGAGGAAAAATGAAGTTTTACGGATTCCTTGTATTAATTGCTTGCTTGTTTGCTGTTTTGAAGGCCGAAAGTTGTACAGATCGACTGGCAGAAGCTCAAAAAATGAGTAAGTAATAAAAAAAATTTTTTTATAAATCCTTTCTATAGGTAAGGAATTCAAAACAAAATTTAATGCTAGCCTTGCGCTCTGAATGAAAAATAAAACTCCATTTCTTGTATTTTTAGACTTATTTTATTTTAATATTTATTAATCATGATTATTCATTTTTAACTTTCCACGTATTTACTTATGAAATAAAGTTTCTTCGTATTTTTGAAATTATCCAACAATTTATTAAATCCTCTTAATCTGAAGGATTTTGTAAATATCTATTGATTGTTTTTAATGGTGCTTGTGTTTTTTTCCGAGAAATGTATTTTTTGAAAATACTAGAACACGCATGTTTCATCTTTTTTAAAACTTGATCCTAAAAAAGGTTACCAAAGCACATACAGTAAAAAAAATTTGGAAACTGACAATTATCTCATAAAATATACATCGTAGTCAAAACGTGAAACTGGACACATTCAATATTTTTTAAAAGCTATCCAATGATATGAAACTCCATCTTAATCCACCCGGGGGTGTGATGTTGGCCAATTTGAATTCTTAAATATGAACCATTATTTTTTATTGTAGTTTAGGATTTTCCAGAAAGGAGAAACCCTTTTGAGTTGTAGGTTTATTCTGTTAACTTATCAGATGACATTGTCAAAAGATGAAGGATAAATGGGGTAAAAGATGTTTGAAATGATGAATTTCGAGACCTAACAGATTAAACAGATAAAAATAGACAAGCTGAAAACAATTTTCATCGATATAAGTTTTCGAAAATAATATTGAAGCATTTTTAGGTTTATTTATTTTTATTTTTAAGAGACCACTATTTTAAACAGTTTGTGCCTTTTTTTAATTTTCTCGGTTACAGAGCCACCTGTGAAGCAAAATGGCCTTAACTCAACTAGGGTTACTTTTTTCTTGGGAAATTTAAGTCTGCAATAAAAAATAGGGGTACGTAATTTAAAATCACCCCCGGTCTCAGGGGAGTGGGATTGAAAGATCGAGTTTGATATCATTTGGAAAGTTATTAAAAAATATCGAATGCAACTATTTTCACTTTTTCAATCCGATGTATATTTTTCGAGATATTTGACCATTTCCAAATTTTTTTATACCCGGTATGTTCTATTTTTAACTGAACTATACAATTTTAAGAACCATACTATCAGAACCATACTTTCTAGTTTGCGGTTTCTCCCCCCTCCTCCATTCCAAAAAGTCAAAAATTCATATAATGGGGTAAAAACAGTTTATTTATTCAGAGACTGCACATTTTTTGTGTTTGATTCTGTAACGTATTCTTAATTTAATTGTAAATCCTAATTAATTAGCAAATTTCAGATCGCATTTAGTGCGTAAAAATCCGTTCATTAAAACAAAAGGTGTTCATTGTGATATCCTTTTTATTTTATGATTCTTCATCCATTTATAAATATTTGTTTTCTTTTTAATGTCTAGTACTTTTTATAACTTTCAGAGAAACAGGGTGTAGCAGACTTTCCTGTTCCTTCCTGTAATGCAGATGGTACATACGCTCCTCGGCAATATGGAAGCTTTGGCAGGTGCTACTGTGTAAATTCTGAAGGAGAAAGAGTGGACAAAGCATGTCCTTGCGAATAAACTATCTGATTTATGCATAATGCCATGTAAATTTTTGAAATGGAAAAAAAAATAGTTATTGAAATGCTTTTCTGAGTACACTTTGTTTCTTTTGAAACTTAATCGTTAAAATACATAGGCTCCTTTCATATTTTAATATATAAAGACATAAATTTCTCCATGGAAATAACGTTATTAACAAAAGTTCTATATCTACTAACACATTCCAGGGGCTGCGGTAAGCATTTGCTATTTCCCCAAATACGATAAAATCGTAAATTTGGCGAATAAATAAAGTTTTGGTAAAAAATATTGGCAAATGATTTTTTCCACTGGAAAAAAAATATATATATATATTTAACTCGATCCTTAAAATGATGTCAAAATGAATTTTTTCTAGACAAATCAGTATTTTTTATTCGATGACAGTAATTTTCGGTACATGCGCCGTGTAACCTTAAACCGGTTTGGACTTGTTTACGTTCCTGTGTCAGTTGATTCAATTAGAAAATATATAATATAAATTCGACGCTTGGATAAATTAGACGATATATTATATAAATATAGATTATTTATTACATCAGGTATTATATTAGTATATTATAATAATTACATCAAATTATTAGACGCACTGTAGTGTTTTAACAATTACCATGTTTTGCCCGAGTTTTTATGAAATAATTTTATATTTAGACATACATGTAATGGGTTTATATTCAGGCGATTTTTTATATGCTTCCTATTTGTATTTATTTTTAACGTATTTCATTACAATGTTAACCAACTGAAGGTTTCAGCTGCGAAAAAACAACAATGCTGTATAGTATCACCCGGTAGTTAAGACTTGACATAGAATCATATAGTGCGTCTAATAATTTGGCCAGGGACTGTATATATAAAGGAGAAAAATTCCCTCATTCACATTCCCGCAAACCACTCATTTGCAAGATCTGTAATCGTTAACATTCATTTTCTTATATTTTAAATGATTCGCGTCCTTACGTTTGCATTCTTGATTTCTAATAAGGCCTCAAAACATATGCTTTCTAATGTTGTTGCCAACTGCTTTGTTGTCAACGAAACTTCTTTGTTGCTGTCTTTGTTGTCACTTAGAAACTTCTTCCATTCAGAAAATACTTAACTGTCACTTTGTACAATCATTCGCTGAGATTGGCGGAATTTTAGAGTTTAGACAATTTAAATTAAATTTCTGTTGGAATAAAATAAGCATATTTCCTCAAGAAATCTCAATTTTACCAAAATCATCGCCCAAAACTTCGTTTCACTAAATTTTTAAATTAATAGTAAAAGTGAAATGTTTAGAGTGTGAAATTTCAGAACGTAAACAGTTGTGATCTTAACAAATCTACCAGTAGGCTAAACTAAGAAATACTCTCAGAAAATGAATTTTTTTTAAAAATTCAAATTAATGAAGCTTATATAAGAAACTTACTCAATATAATTTCCAAAAGTTATCCAAGAATTCTGACTACTGTTTCTTTGCAAATAAAGTATGATTTAAATAGATTTAATAATATATATAAAGATAATATATATATAAAGAATAAAGTTGATTTGTTATTTGAAAACTACAATTTTTTAAAAAGATATGGTTTTTTTAAGAAAAAAGTAATACCTTTATTTTCACAAAAACAGAACTTGGCAGTAAGAACACAATTCTATGGCGATTTCAGATTCAGAAAATGAGCAGGTGTTTAGCAAAAAGTCTGAACAGACCTCTAGTTCTTGCCATTATAAAGAAATTCACAAGTTTTCACAGAAAGATTCTTACAGCGAATCCATGTGATAGGCTACAAATTATTCCTCCCATAATTGCAGGTTTTAATTATAAAATTTCTGATAAATAGTTATGTAAATCACTACATTTGGAAAAGGAACTTCACTTCCTTTGTTTTTTATCTTTGCATTTTAATCAGGGACAGTAGAGTATTGTTTTTTTATGCCTATGTTTTTTTAAAATTTTATTTAACGTGAAGTGTTGATGATAAAAAGTTCGAATACTGATCAAATAATAGCGAGTTGATGCATTAGATCGGTTGTATGTTTAAGTCGCAATAGCGAACATTTCGAAGCTTTTTTAACGTGATTTTCACTCATTAAATAATTAACGAAATGTTCAAATTCGTGAGTTTTAGGTATTTTTATTTCATTTAGATTTAAACCATCTGCAGTTCTATCCTTTGAAAGCATTTTGAACTTTACTAAACACAAAATAAACTTAAAATGTTTTAGAGTTTTCCGTTTTAGAAGTCTTGGTTTTGTTTTTAATGTGGAAAATTAAAAATGTTTAACTATTTTTTTATGACATTTGATACTGTTTTAAATGTAACAAAAAGATCCAGGGCATTAAAATTTAATTATTATTGAAGTTAGCTTTGATGGATGCTTGCTACGTTCGTCGTTTTTTGTAGCGACAAAAAATTATGCACAACCGTTATCATTAGAATTCTATCAGAAATTTAAGCCACGCACTGCAAGAGTAATAATTTTTTTATTTTCTTCATCGTCAAATGTCTGTCTAAAACAAAGAAAAAAAATGAGAAAGAAACCTTATACAAAATTCTAAACAAACAAATAAAGATTTGAGTTGAGTAAGTTGAGTAATTTTAAGTTCTTGAAGGCACAATACATTTGTCGGTTTATCTGGCTGATTCTTCAAAATTTCGAAGAAAAAAAAATGATTTCAAAATTGTTTCCAGTCCAAAATTATTGTTCATAAAAAAATATTTCTTTTTTTTTCTTAAAAAAAAAAAAAAAAAGAATTTCTTCTTGAATGAAGAAAAGAAGAAATGAAGAAAAAAATGAAATTTCTTCTTGAAAAAAAAATGATTTCAAAATTGTTTCCAGTCCAAAATTATTGTTCATAAAAAAATATTTCATATTTTTTTCTTCAAAATATTTGTTTAAAGAAGCAACTAATCAAAAATTCAAAACTTTATTTTGCAATAAAAATGTTTATACAAAAAAATATTTAGTGGTCTCAAGCTTTCTTCCAGCACGGAAAAATTTCATGTTATTTTCATTCCCTAAATGTTTGTTAAATTATGAATGCCCTATTATAAATTTTAATTTTTTCTATATTTTTTTTAAAATTTTTATCTGTAACATAAAAGTACTTAAAATAATACCTTATCCTGGACGGGATATTTCCGCACCATACCGATGAATCGAGTTTCTACTGTATTGTGAATTATAATTCATATTTTTATGAACTTTTACCACGTTTGTGATCTTTTTCCATGAGATATTTGGATAATTTGTTTTTCCAGGTGCTCTATGTTCCAACTTCGTAATTTCTTAAAAAGATTTGATGAAAAACAATAAAGAATACATGAAAAAGATTAATGACAAAGGTTTACGAAACTTTTTCACATTATTAGTAATAATAAAAATAAATAAATAAACAATTTAAACTGACACTACACTTTCGAAATGTTCATTTCTCGAAACTTAAACAAAAGATTTCAGCAACGTAGCTTTTTTTAGGAAATATTTTATTTCCATGGTCCTGTATTACGAAACAGGTATTTAATTTGATCCACTTCCTTGATATTTAGTGCTATAAAAAAGTTCTCTTTCGGTCTTTTCTATTTTAGTTCAATAAAGCATATTTGTTTGAACAAGAATCAGTTTTTCAGTCGTCATTTTGTGATAGAAATATTTAATATTATCTAAAATCATCGATATTGATATTAAGAGAAATTTAATTAACTTTGTGTTTTTCAGTAAATCCTTCTTTTTTTAAATCAGTTTTTCTTGCTAATCAGTTTTTTTCTTTACGTATTTTGAATTGTGGATAGATAAATATTTTGTTTTTATTCGTTAACTTTAATTTTTGGACAAACTATGGCTATTTTGTAAAATATCTAAATAGAGAAGTTTTGTAATGTGTTTTGAACTAATAAAAGATATCCTACGTATCCTTGGGGTTGGGGAGAATTGGGGGGGGGGAGATGGTTGGGGAGAATTAACTTCTAATACCATCTAAAAATTAGGAAAGCGTTTAATTTCATTGTTCTAACACAATACAGAAAAGTGCAATTAGTAATAAAAAATGAATAACGTTTCTTTTTCGTCATTTATTTAAATAAAACTACTTTTGGATCATCATCTAAACTACCTAGAACACATCAAATCACTCAGAACAAGAGCCACAACACTACACAACAATCTCATAAAACTAGCCCCAAGGACCTGGGGCATTAATACTAAAATGCTCAAGCATTGGTACAAGACTGTGGCAGAAAAGACCTTTACGTACGCTGCAGCAGCATGGGGTACAGAACTAAATAAAACCGCAATCAAAGAGCTGCACAAGGTGCAGCGGCCCCTACTAGTCAGAATAACAAGATCATTCAAAACAGCACCCACACCAGGTCTGAATGTTCTGGCAAGTTTGACGCCATTGCACCTACAAATCCAAAAAGAAGCACTACTAGCTCTAACACACTAAGATTCAATCAAGGAAACACACAATACAACATAAAAGCGGGTGAATATCAACAAAAGATAAAAACACATATGGTCCACCCGGCCCCTAAGACTAGCTATAAATACACTAACTTACCAACAAGCACTAGAACTAGCAAAACAACGACAGTACAAATCTACACCGATGGCTCCAAAACAGACAATGGCGTGGGAGCTGCATTCTGTGTTTACCACAACAACCAACATACAGATGCATGATACATTTACGCTAAAACAAGAAAACACAGTAGTGCAGAGGTAATAGCCATCAAAGAAGCCATTAAATGGTTAGAGACATACAGCTGCAAAGATGCAACAATTTTCACAGACAGTCTGACTAGTATACACGCTATTAGAAAAATGAAACAAAAAGACCCACACGTGGCAACAACACAAAGACAACTAGAACACCTAGTCAGAAAATGCAACACACAAATACACTGGGTGGCAGCGCACACAGGTAACATAGGTAATGAAGCAGCAGACTTAGCGGCTAAAGACGCAGCAGCAGGTCATGGGATTCCCAGCGGTGTTTTGCTTCCACCATCGAGCCTAAGAAATAAACTGAAAACCGTCACACAAAAACTTTGGCAAGCATACTGGGACGAAAAAGAAAAAGGCTATACAACAAAATCATATTACCCTAAAGTAGACACAGACCGACTTATAGGCCATCCAGCAGCAATACAATTCCTTACAGGACATGGCTTCTTCCCCTCATTCCTACACAGGATGTAGCGAATAAACACAGACACATGCCCATGCGATGACACAGGCACCCCAAGTCACTACCTACACGACTGCCCACTAACTGAATCGTACCACCTCTAAAACACCAATGAACGAGGCAGAACGATATTTGCAGACAGTTTCAAAAACAAGCATATTATGCAAAAACTAATAAATATACTTGAAATAACCAGGAACATCACAGACAATATGTCATAAACCTAATAATAACTTTGTAAAAATACTGGCAGCAAAAATCTCTATGACTAACATTGATACATAGTCCCAAATCATAACACACACACACACACACATATGTGTGTGTGTGTGTGTGTGTGTGTGTGTGTGTGTGTGTGTGCGTGCGTGCGTGCGTGTGTGCGATATATATAATAATAAAAAATAAATAAATAAATAAATAAAAATTGTCGCTACTAGGCCGGGATAGCCTGGTCGGTGGGGCACTGGGCCCATGTCCAAGTGTTCGTGAGTTCGGTCCCCGCCGGCCGAAAACTCCCCGTGTAGTAAATGGTGACTGATGCACGTTAAATCTGTTGAGTCTCAAATCCTCCATGTTCCCATAAATCAATACCTCTGGGGGTACCGATACAGCAGTTTCCTTGTCTTCTGGATTGGTTCAAAATTACAAGGCTACGGCGTTGAACATTAGTAGTCGTAAACCCAAAAATTGGGTCAGCTGCTCAACGGTGGTCATAAAATAAAATAAAACTACTCTGATCCTAATATTAGTTATGGTTTTACAATCAAAACCGTGCTTCGCTCGTTGACAGGCTTTAATAATGCTATCATTTTTAATCCGATTTGCTTCAAAATTCAGAAACTTTATTTACATTTCTATTTTACGTCACATCATTTTTTTAACAAACTAGAATATTAAATGCAAAATACCGTAAAATTAAGGGATTAACAATTAGTTCTTCAAAAACTATAAACGGAATTTTAAAAAAAAGTGCCATCTGAAGTAGAAACAATATTGTTGTATAATGGGCGGACGATTTTTTACGTAACGAAATCAACAAAAATCTACTTTCTCAGAATAAACATACCTCTTTTTCGACGAATTAAGATTTCTGCCCCCAAAATATAACGAGTAGCCGCAATTTGAGAAATACGGCCCCAATAGTTTGGTGGTCAGAAGAACAGTTCTAATGTTTGGACCCCTTAATACTAATTCTATTTTTTGCACATTTCGCCATATCTCGAATCAAAAGATAATTCCAAGCAAAAAAATTAACTTTTTGTGGTTATTTATAGTTTTTTTTATTATTTTTTGTAATAATAGACAAGAAAATTTTGAACTGCATATAATAATAAAAGTATAAAGGTGCAAAATTTTTTACATCATTTTGAAGAATGTAATATTACTTGGCAAAATGCCGAGTTCCTGAGAATTCGACTTTTATAAATTTAGTATGCGTAAAATTTGAATTCATAGGAACTATTTGACTGATTATGGTCAAATTTTGTATACTGCCATACAGAATTAGATTGCTGAAAATTATTTAAAAATGTGAATAAAAAAGGAATATAAAATTTTTTTTGACTATTATTAAATAAAAATAAAAAATAGTTTATAAAAGTTATTTTTTGCAAGAAATTATTTTTCAATAAACGAATTTTATATTTGTGAAATTTTTTTTTTCAATTCACTTAAAAAGTCTCGATATATAACGCAATACGAAAAAAATAGAATTAACATTAAGGTGTCCAAACTTTGAACCGCAAAGTATTGGGACCATATTTCCCAGATTGCGGCTATTCCTTATATTTTGGGGGTCAGCAATCAGAATTCGTCGGAAAAAAGGCTTGTTTATTCTGAGAACGTATATTTTTGTGTATAATTTCGTAACTTAAAGTATCGTTTGCTCTAATTAAATAGAATATTTGAGGTCTTCCCCTCAAAGAACAATAAAATTGAGTCCTAGAACATAAAGATCTCGATATTAAATTATAAGTTATTCAGGGTAGTTCTAGTTTCTTTCATACTTCCCTTTTTTTGCGCACTGTACTTGTTGTACAATTTGTAACTGAAAATTGTAGGAGCTCTAGTGTTTGCAAATATGAAAAACACCGATTTGAGGAATGTCCTTTTATATTTTCAAAAAAATATTTCAACTGTGAGTGCATAATTGTTAAAAGCTCTTATTTGTACGAATTTTGACTTAAGCCTTTAAAAACAGCATGTAACGTCGACTTGAACTATGTAAAAAATCTATTTTTATATATTTTTCTTGTGGTTGTTTTATCTTAAGTTGTGTTGCTACTTAGTTACACTGCTCATTATGTTATATTATTGAATGCAGGGCCCGCGATAAAGATTTTGTAGCGTATCTACCACTACAAAAATACAATTCCAATTCACTAATATATAAGACATGTTAACTCGATTCTATGGTGGGGTACCTTTTCATAGATGACGGTTGACATTGTCTATAACAACTCACTCCCCACAATTTCAACTCATTAACCAGTATATTAACTAAATATCAAAAGTATACATCAATTTTCGAAAGTCTTCACCCAATTCCAAATGTTAAAAAAAATTTTATGAAAAATTTTTTCCCAAGGAAAACTATTTTTCGGTAGTTTGATTTTGGCTTATATTATTTGGACCCAATTCTGATTGGTTACACGACGCATGTACTGAAAATTACTGTGATGGAATAAAAAATACTGATTTGTCTAGAAAAATTCATTTTGACATCATTTTAAGGATCGAGTTAAATATATATATATATTTTTTTTCCAGTGGAAAAAATCATTTGCCAATATTTTTTCCCAAAACTTTATTTATTCGCCAAATTTACGATTTTATCGTATTTGGGGAAATAGCAAATGCTTAGCGCAGCCCCTGGAATGTGTTAGTAGATATAGAACTTTTGTTAATAACGTTATTTCCAATAAAATCATTATATATTCTTTATATAATATATAAATTAATGTCTTTATCTATTTAAAAATGAAAGGAGCCAATGAAAGTATTTTAACTATTAAATTTCAACAGAAGCAATGTGTACTCAAAAAAGCATTTCAATAACTATTTTTTTTTCATTTCAAAAATTTACATAGCATTATGCATAAATCAGATAATTTATTCGCAAGGACATGCTTTGTCCACTCTTTCTCCTTCAGAATTTACACAGTAGCACCCTTTAAATCTTCGATATTGCCGAGGAGCGTATGTACCATCTGCATTACAGGAAGGAAGAGCCATGTCTCGAACACCCTGTTTAACTGAAAGTTATAAAAAGTAAGGTTATGTCTAGATATTAAAAAGAAGAAAATCTTTATAAATGGATGAAGAATCCATAAAATAAAAAAGATATCACCCTGAACATCTTTTGTTTTAATGAACTGACTTTTAGGAACTAAATGCCATCTCAAGTATGCTAATTCATTATGATTTTATATTTAATTAAGAATACGTTACATAATCAAACCCAAAAATGTACAGTCTCTGAATAAATATACTGTTTTTCCCCCATGAATTTTAGGATTGGAGGAGGGGGATGAAACGACAATCTAGAAAGTATGGTTCTGATAGTTCACTAAAAATTGTATAGTTCAGTTAAAAATAGAACATACCGGGTATAAAAAAATTTGGAAATGGTCAAATATCTCAAAAAATATACATCGGATTGAAAAAGTGAAAATAGTTGCATTTCATATTTTTTAATAGCTATCCAAATGATATGAAACTCGATCTTTCAATCCCACTCCCCTGGGAACAGGGGTGATTTTCAATTACAATCCCCTATTTTTTAGTGCAGATTTAAATTCTCCAAGAAAAAAGTAACCTTATAACCCTAGTTGATTTAAGGACATTTTGCTTCGCAGATGGCTCTGTAACCGAGAAAATTAAAAAAGGTACAAACTGTTTAGAATAGTAGTCACTTAAAAATAAAAATAAATAAACCTAAAACTGTTTTAATATTTTTTTCGAAAACAATATCGATAAATATTATCAATTTTTATCTTTTTAGTCCGTTAGGTCTAAAAATTCGGCATTTCAGACAGCTTTTATCCCATTTATCTTTTTACGACGTCATCTGTGAAGCTAACATTATAAATCTACGACTTAAAAGGGTTGCTCATTTCTAGAAAATCCGAATCTGCAATAAAAAATAACTATTCATATTTAAGATTTCAAATTGGCCAACATCACACTCCCGGGTGGATAAAGATGGAGTTTAGTATCATTGGATAGCTTTTAAAAAATATTGAAGGAGTCTTGTTTCACTTTTTGATTACGATGTATATTTTATGAGATAATTGGCAGTTTCCAAAATTTTTCCTCTCTATATGTGCTTTGGTAACCTTTTTTAGTAATAAGTTTTAAGAAAAATGAAACACATGTGTTCTAGTATTTTAAAAAAATACATTTATCGGAAGAAAACAAGTAACCAGTAAATACTATAATAGATATTTACAAAATCCTTCAGATTAAGAGGATTTTATAATTTGTTGGATAATTTTAAAAATATGCAGAAAATTTATTTCATAAGCAAATACGTGGAAAGTTGTAAATGAATAATCATGATTAATAAATATTAAAATAAAAAATATCTAAAAATACAAGAAATGGAGTTTTATTTTTCATTCACAGCACTAGGCTAGCATTAAATTTTATTTTGAATTCCTTATCATCTATAAAATGGATTTATAAAAAAAAATTTCCTTCAACTTGAAAATAATATTACTTACTCATTTTTTGCGCTTCTGCCCGTTGATCTTTACAACTTTTGGCCTTCAAAACAGCAACCAAGCAAGCAATTAATACAAGGAATCCGTAAAAATTCATTTTTTCTCTAAAATTAATCGAGCACTAATTAGCCTAATTTCCATAATTCATTCTTAGTCTATTATACACTATATAACTTCAAAAATCCTTTGATTTAAAAAGTTTATGTTATAGCTTTAGTAAATAGATTTAAAAAATAGTTGTTGTTTTTTTTGAAAATTTGTTGCATTTTTAATTTTAGTTTTCTCGATTTAATTTGTTTATTTTTTATTAAATTTTTGATGGCAAAGCATCATTCATAAATCTATTAGCTTTTAGGAAAGATGAAAAATAATTGTTCTGCTTCTTAGAATGGGAGAAATAGCATATGATTACTGTAATTCCTTATGATTTTTTTTTTCTTTTCAAAGATTAAAAGCAATAACGTAGTTTTGGATTTAGGCGATGTATGTCGTATTTTTGCCTGTTTGAACTAGATTTCCTTCCTTATTTATTTAGTTATTTATTTAATTTTAGAACTAAAGAAAATCAATTTAAAAAAGTAAATATTTTTTGAAAGAAATTCTGGGCAAAAATAAAAATGTTTTTTGTTTTTAAAAAAAAAATTAATTCGGAAAACAGACAAGCGCGTAATACTAAATACTATTCAGGAAAGGCCGAAATCAGGGAAATGTAAACCATATAGTTAAAGAAGTAGTATATTTAAAATTTGATTTCGCGGTAACTATTCAACCGATTTCGCTTGAATTTTGTATTTTGTTGTGTAAAATTATATATTTCAAAATGACTTAAAAATTGTATACCTTGCAATTCAAAATTGTTTCGTCTATTAATAAATAAAATAATAAAAAAATAATAAATATTTACTAAAATTTATTTTTTTGCATGGAATTATCTTTGGATAAACGAATTTTAGAATTGTGTGCAAAATTTTTTCAATTCGCTTAAAAAGTTTTCGAGATATGGCGAAATACGCAATAAGTCCAAATTTCAGATCGCTCTCCTGACCAAACTATGGGAACCATATTTCCCAGATTTTTATTTATTTATTTTTTAATTGAGTTTGTGATTAAGATCAAAATTGAGATAAATATTTTTTAAGTATAGAATAACCATTAATATGATTAAACGTTTTTAACGACACTGTAAATACTTAACTTACACAAAAATGTTTCGGACTCACTGTTTCTTGTATGTACGAACTAAGAGTTAAACACACGATTCTAACGAGATGGGGCTTTTTATTTTTATTGTAATTCATATGAAGTCATAAAGCAAGTATCCAAAAGAGATGGATGACGTCAGACATCGTTTAAGCACGTGTATATTACAAGTAGTAAAACTTATATCCTCTCCTTTCTAATTGTTAGAAAAGTCCACTAAATTTTAACTAGAAGCTTAAAATTGCTCAAAATAACTGGTTAAAATTAAATGTCATATAGTTTTTTATGTCATAACTGAAAAATTTAGCATATTCCCAAATTTTGTAAGCGTTATAATTTTCCTTTCTGACTTTTTTTATTTCTAAAGTTTTAAATTATATGATGGGGCCTGCTCAAAACCAAATTTAAGATATCTCCTCATTGTTTTATTGTTTCGGCACTGTACGATACAAAATTCTCTTACAAAAATGCTAGAATATTAAACTTACTCAATGTTGGTTTCAAAAGTTTTCCAAGTATTCTAACAACAGATTTTCTTGTACATCTAAAAGATAAGTTAAGGGCATATATATATATATGAGTAGAAAATTCATGTAATTTTTTAAGTCTATTTACGTAAAGCAAACAAAATTCTGTTTAATCAGATGATTATCACGAATTCTAAAACGCATTCAATTTAATATATCGCATGACTTCAATAAATAAGCAATAAAATTGATTTGGTTGAGGTACATCAAATTTTTTTTTTATCGCGAATCACTTCAATATTTTGTAATAAATTTTGAATAAAAAGTTTGAATATGTAAAATTTTTAGAAGAAAATATATTTAATTATATTTTTCCATTAAATTAGAGGAATTTACTAGGAAAGAATGAGTCAAAAAAATTAAGGAACAAAATCCAGCCTTTGAACACGGAATCATTGACGTTAAATTTCCATTAAGGGCAAAGAATGTTAACCACTGTGTTATCGAAACTGATCTAGATAAATTTACGGCAGTGTTACGATTAGAAAAAATAAACTTGGGTTGGTACAGAATTAGAACAAAGGAATATGTAAGAGTCACGCAATGTTTTAATTGTTGCTCTTTTGGCCATATAGCAAAAACCTGCAAAGCAGAAGAGGTATGAGCAAACTGTGGCAGTAAAAGCCACAGGATTGATGATTGCACTGCAAAAAGTAGGTGCATTAATTGTAAACAATCGAATCAGAGATACAACTTAAACCTTCCTACAAACTATAGCTCACTCTATAAATACTGTGAAATCTACATCTGGGAGAGAGAGCAGATTATTAAAAGAATAAATTATGGATAAAGCCATTCACACACTTAAAATAGCTCATATTGATCTTAACCATTCCCATTTTCCTCAACACTCCGCAGATTTTATCTTTTAACAGATTGCTGTAAGTTCATTAAATGAACACTATTTCAACATAGATAATAAAATTACAGAATTTTAGACAGGAATAGATATAATTGCTGGTGATCATAAGCCAAGAGCTGCAATTCTCACAAATCATAAACTGGTTGATTTTTTACCTATTACTACTAAAAGAGACTTAATAATCGGTGAAAAAAGAATACGGGATTTCAACTTTTACTTTGTGAGCATCTATGTTCCCTCTTCGGCGGAGATTGCACCATCACTGGATAAACTCCAAATGCATCTTATGCAACTTCCGACCTTACCAATTGTTATCAATGAGGATTACACTGCTAAGAGTTACTTGTAGGGCCATGTTGAGGATGACAGCCGTCGAAAATTGGTGGAGTTTGTTATCTTAATAGATATGAACATTGAAAATGACTCTAACTGTTCCCCAACCTTTGACTCAATCACGGACCGAAGCTGGATTGACGTCACACTTACCCGTGGTGACGTCGATGTAACAGATTGGCAGATATCTGACGAGGAAACAATGAGTGACCATAGGCTCTTAATTATGTCAATAGCTTTGGAAAAAAACACCCTCTTTTGCTTCGAAGCACATGAACTATCATGATTTGAATCTCTTTACCTTCTCATCATCCTTTAAGAGACTTGTGATGGAGACGAAAGACGCTCTAGCACAGATAACCACTACATCTCAATTGGACGATTTTCTTGAAGATGTCACTCAGAAGATTACCACTATTTGTCATAGCTCAAAAAAGAAAGTCTGCCATAAACATAGCCCTAAATGGTGTTTGGTTGACCTCTCAATGCAAAGAAAGAAGCTGAGGGCAAGAAGAAGACTTTTTAAAACTGAAAAGCATCTTCAACTTAGAATTAAAAACAAATTGAATACAAAAAGTAAAAAGCAATCTATAAGGGAAACATTAAAAAAAAACGAAAAAGGAAAGACTAAAGAATTATCTTAAAATATTACAACTCATGAATGCTTTGGTCCTGGCTATTTGATAGCCAGGAATAAGTTTAATAGAAATCATGACTTTATACCGATACATAAATCAGATGGAACTATCACCACCACTATAAAAAACATAATTGAAGCTATACTGGAATATCATTTCCCATTGGAGCAACACCCCTCCTATTGCTGGAGCATGCAAATTGTAACAAAGATCAACTATTTACTAGAAATGAAATTACAGCTGTTGTTAATATTATAAGGAACAATAAAGCTGCAGGTTCCGACAACATCCCCCCCCCCCGAAGTCATTAAATTCATATTCTACTTGGAGCCAAAATGGTTCATTGAAATCCTTAACAAATGCCATTCCCTAAATTATTTCCCTACATTATGAAAAAAAGCTAAATTAGTTCTTCTCCCTAAACCTGGAAAGGATTACACCAACCTGAAAGCTATCGTCCCATTTCTCTTCTTCCGGTTTGGAGGAAGGTGTTGAATAAATTAATAACAAATAGATTAGTCTTTCACCTTGAATTGACATACAGATCAACACGGTTTTCGGAGACTACTACAGCTATGAAGTCCTCACTTGAGAGAATTAAGAAAATAAAGGATAATGAACATCACGCACTAGGTATTTCCCTTGATATCAAAGGTGTCTTTGATAGCGTCCTTTGGAACAAAACTATAGAAGAATTGAATTCTTGTAACTGCTCCTATGACTTGGTTGATTTCAAGTTTTTTGGACAACAGAAAGATTCTGTTTGATATCCAGAATGAGAAGTTGGAAAGGCCTTTGGCAAGAGAAGTTCCACAGGGGTCAAGTCTCGGACCGATCTAATGGCTACTTATAGCGAACACTCTCTTAAATATGACATGGGAATCTAATGAGCAAATAATCGCATACGCAGATGACTTCCTATTATTTCTCAACGGAATATTTGACTTGGACCTCAAGCCACTGTGATTTTGACGAAATTTGAAAATTGGGCTGCGTCTCACAATCTTCAATTCGGTACCAAAAAAACTGTCGCGATTGTTTTTCCCAAGGCCATTGTATCTTGTCTCAAGACGACCAACTATAAAACTCTGTGGAGCTAATATTGCAACGAGGGAAACCATAGATTATCTGAGAGTTAGATTACATTATCAGCTTTCCTGGTTGCCCCACCTTGACTTTATCTATAGCAAAGTTACTAAAGTTCAATCTAAACTAAATAGAATCTCTGTGGTCAACTTGGGAATTGGCCATAATGTTCGGAAATTCATCTATCTAAACAGCACTCAGAAACCTATCTTCTATGGTGCAGAAATTTGGTTTGGCCAACAGGTAAGAATCATAAATAGATTGAAAAAGGGAAAGAACTTCATTACTATCTATCACTAAAGCATACAAGACTACATCTACTGACGCTTTCCAAGTACTTGCTGGAACAATTCCTCTAGATATGGCCGTAAACGTAGAAGCTCAACTTAATAATATTTTCTAACATGAAGAAGAACACGTAATCTATAAACCAATACCTACACCTTACATTTATCATCCGGCTGAAGAAGTTTTACTTAAATATCAACTACATTTACCAACTTATAAAGGATTAGAATTATTCACAGATGAATCAAAACTATTAGTTAACATTGAATTTAAGACAAGATGAGATTTCGTGGCCTATCAGGAGGGAGAACGTGTTGAAAGAAAAACCTTTCGCATCAAAGAATTACAGATAAAATCTCAATTTATACCGATTCCCTATCCAGCCTGCAAGCTTTGGAAAACAGCAACTCTAAAGAGTATTTATTTCACTTAATTAAACAAGAATTCACAAACAATATCGTTTTACATTGGATAAAAGCACATGCAGGCCATATGGGCAACGAGGAGGCTGATAGGTTAGCCAAATTAGCCTGTGAGAGATCGACGGTCGACCTGTTTGAAGATCCCAGCAAGCGGACTACAAGAAAAACTTTGGAACGCAAAAAAATGATTGAATAGCAGGAGAGATGGAGTGACAGTTTTACAAAGGGAAGGCATACATTTGAGCTCCTCCTGAGAGGAAAGTCATGAGTAATTTCTTTTTAAATCAATTCCTAACTAATCATGGCTGTCATGGACAACATCAGGCCAGGTTTTTCGGGGGAGCTCAGCTGTGCTGTACCTGTCAGCTTGTTGAGGATTGGGAACATATATTTATCTATTGTACAAATTTTAACAACATTAGAGAGAAATTTTTTCTTTCGAAAACCACCGATGAGTTTATTAGGCAGCATTGGTCGAACCGTAAAATAAAAAAGGGAATTGAGGAAATAATAAAAAAATTGTTAAGTAACAAGGCACCTCCCTGAATCCTGATGGCCTCTTGCTGATATTTTTGGAAAAGACATACTTTAAATTTATTATTGATTTACCTGTTGTAATTTGATTTTTACTTGAATTTTCTCCTAAATTGTTTTTTTTTTTTTTTTTCATTTTAATTTCATGCTTTTTGACCTCTGCCCCTATGTGATTTCTCATTTTGAATTTTTAATCACTTGTGTCCTTAGAATTTTTAATCACTTGCGTGTACACTCAAGAGCCAAAACATTATGACCACCTCTTGATAACGAGTTGGCCCACATTTAGCCCGCAACACAGGTGCAACCCGCCTTAGCATATAGGCTACAAGTTCTTGGTAGATGGCCGGAGACAGATTGTACCAGATGTTTAAGCAACGGTCACACAAATCCGAGATATTGCGACTTAGTGGTCTTTGAACTCTGAGCTGCCGTTCCATGACATCCTAAATGTGTTCTATCGGATTGAGATTCGGTGAGTCAGGCGGCCAGGACATTAACTGGAATTCAGCATCATGTTCCTGGAACCACTCCAACACAATTTTTGCCTTATTGTGACACGGGGCGTTGTCCTGAAAGAAAATTCCATTTCCAGCTGGAAAAACAGAGGCTATGTAAGGGTGCAACTGGTCCGCAGTGATGTTCAGATACACTGTAGCATTCATGGTCTGCTCTACCACAACCACGGGTCCCAGAGACGCCCAAGAGAACGTCCCCCAAAGCATTATACCGCCGCCACCGGCTTGTGTATGACCTACTGTACATTGAGGGAGCAACTGTTCGCCTGAACGACGGCGTATCCTGATACGGCCATCGGCGTGATGAATGACAAACCGTGATTCATCTGACCAGGGAACTCTCTTCCACTGATCCATGGACCAGTCGTGATGTTCCCGGGTCCAGCGCTGGCGTAGTAGGCGATGACGCTTGGTCAGCAAAGGCACATGAGTGGGACGATTGCTGCGTAGTCCCATATCCAACAGTGTCCGCTGAACAGTGTGTTCTGACACTTTATTCAGCAACAGTTAAATACAACTTCCACTTAATCACGTGCCTTCCACGTCACCCAGGAGAGTTCATTGCAAAATGTAGGGATGGTCATGATGTTTTGGCTCTTAAGTGTATATATGTCTTTTTTTTTTTTTTTTTTTTGTCTTCAGGAGAAACTGCTGGCTTTTGCACAATGCGTCATAAAATATTCACCCGACTTTTAATGTACATGCTAAGCTGTGATTATGTTCTGAGTTACAAACATCTTATATTTAGCCATGTGAAATTGTTTCTTTTTATTAACTTTGCAACCCTACTGAAGATGCGACATCAATATCTCTTCTGATTGATATTGTCTTTTTTCTCTGCAATGCTTTTTTGTATTTAGTTCATTTCTAAGTAACGCTGTTTTCTGTTATTTAATATTCTCCCTATTTGTCAAAATTCTAATTTGAAAATTTTGAATATGTTTGCTTATGTGATTGAACTGTTGCGCGCACTACGAACTTTCGGGCTGTTCCGCTTTTTTTTTTTTTTTTTTACCAGCGAATGATTTTGAAATTTATTACAGCATAATTATATAAATTGAATACTTTACTTATCGAATAATAAAAACTAACAGTAAATTTTAGTGAAACTTTAAATCTTAATAAAATATTTAAAGCATTACAAGGTATTTTGAAATAAATATTTACTTTGACAAATATAAATTTCATCCGCGAGCGAAATAAGAACTATATATATATATATATATATATATATATATATATATATATATATATATATATATATATATATATATATATATATATATATATAAGTATATTTATATATATATATAATATATATATATATATATATAATATATATATATATATATGTATATTTATATATATATATCTATATAATATATATATATATGTATATTTATATATATATATATATATATATATATATATATATATATATATATATATATATATATAGTATGAAGTAGCTAACCTCCCTCATTGCTTCACTCATAAACCCTCATCATTTTCGTTTTGAACGATATTCGAATCGCTTTTCTTGAAAAAGAAAATAACATTAAGCATTATTAGCAATCAGTACCCGTCCTGAATTAATCAAAACAGCTCCCATCATTCAAAGAAAATTTTTTATATATATCCTAAGGTATACAATATATATTTTTTTAATTAAGTACTTTTTCTTCCTTCAGTAATGATGAAATTAAATATGGCCTATGGCATATAAATTGTTATTTTTTTGAAGAAATTTTTTCATGAAATTTGTAAAATCCGAGACATTTATAATTATCCGGAACAAGACATTTCCCTACCATCCCTCTAAATCGTGAGTACTGTATTATCAATAGTCATTTATATTTTTATGATTTATATTCTTATGATATTTATAATATGTATTCAGAGATATTTGATCTTCGTAAAAAAATTTATATGACACAGATGATTTACACTGATAAATTTTTTTTTTTTATAATATTAGTGAAAAAAACACTCTTATTAATATTTCATTTTCTTAATTAATTCATTCGTATTTAATTAATTTTCAGCACAATATTTCATTATCTACATAGTTTTTTTTAAGAATAATTTTTTTTTAATTCATTCTTTGTATTTTTTTTACATGTTATCAAAATTTTTCTATCAATAGTTTGCTAACATAGATCTTCTTAGGATAATCCCTTAACTTGGACGGGATATTTCCAGACCATACCGATGAATCGAGTTTCTACTGTATTTTAAATTATAATTCATATTTTTATGATCTTTTTCCATGAGATATTCGGATAATTTGTTTTTTCCAGATACTCGATGCTCCAACTTTATAATTTCTTAAAAAGATTTGATGTGAAACAATAAAGAATACGTGCAGAAGATTAATGACAAAGGATTGTGAAATTTTTGTTACATTATTAGTAATAATAAAAATAAATAAATAAACAATTTTAACTGACACTACACTTTCGAAATGAGGTAATCCCCTCGGAACAATAAAATTGAGTCCTAGAACGTGAAGATCTCGATATTATATTATTAGTTATTGAGGGTAGTTCGAGTTTCTTCCCCTCCCCTTTTTTTGCGCACTGTACTTGTAAAGTTTATAACTGAAAATTGTAGGAGCTCTAGTGTTTGCAAACATGAAAAACACCGATGAAAACGTCCTTTTATGTTTCAAAAAAATATTTCAACCATGGGTGCATAATTGTTAAAAGTTCTTATTTGTACGAATTTTGACTTAAGCCTTTAAAACAGCATATAACGTCGAGTTGAACTACGTAAAAAATCAATTTTTATAAATTTTCCCTATTGTTTCATCTTATGCTGTGTTATTACATAGTTACACTGCGCTTTACGTTATATAATTGAATACAGGGCCCACGCTAATGATTTCAAATTATTAGCCAGTAAATTAGCTAAACATCAAAAGTGTTCACCAATTTTCGAAAGTTTTCGCCAAATGCAAATCTTAGCAATTTTTTGTGAATAATTTTTTTCCCCAAAGAAAACTATTTTACGGTAGTTTGTCTCTGGCTTATATTATTTGGAACCAATTCTAATTGGTAATGCAGCGCACCTACCGGAAATTAGTGAAATCGAATCTTAAAAAAAAACTTATTTTTTTTAGAAAAGAAGTAATTTTGAGGATCGAGTTAAATATATATTTTTCGTCCCAGTAGAAAAAATCATTCACCTATACTTTTTTCCAATGCTTAATTTTATTCGCCAAATTTGCGATTTTATGCCATTTGTAGAGGTGGCAAATGCTAAGAGTGGGCCCTGGAATGTAGTATTAAATATGGAACTTTTGACAATAATGTAATTTCCATGGAGAAATTAATGTCTTTATATATTAAAAAATGAAAGGAGACTATGGAAGTATTTCAACGATTAAATTTCAACAGAAGCAATGTGTACTCTGAAAAGCATTTCAATAACTATTTTTTTTTTCCATTCCCAAAAATTACATTGCATTATGCATAAATCACATAGTTTATTTACAAGGGCAGGCTTTGTTCACTCTTTCTCCTTTACGATCTACACAGTAGCACTTTCCAAAGCTTCCATATTGCTGAGGAGCGTATGTACCATCTGCGTTACACGAAGGAACAGGATAGTCTTGAACACCCTGTTTAACTGAAAGTTTTAAAAAGCAAGGTTATGTCTAGGTATAAAAAAGAAAAAAAAATCTTTATAAATGGAGGAAGAAAGTACAAGTTCATAAAATAAAAAAGATATCACCCCGAACACCTTTTATTTTAATGAGCGGATTTTTTACGAACGAACTGCTATCTTAAATATGCTAATTCATTAGGATTTTATATTTAATTAAGAATACATTACAGAATCAAACCCAAAAATGTACATTCTCTGAATAAATATACTGTTTATCCTCCACGATATGAATTTGTGGTTTTTTTGATTGGAGGAGTGGGGGGATAGAAAACCGGAAATGGCCAAATATCTTTAGAAACATACATCGGATTGAAAAAGTTAAAATAGTCGCATTTAATATGCTTTAATAAGCTATGCAAATTATATCGAACTAGATCTTTCACCCCCAACTCCTCTGGGGCCGGGGGTGATTTTTAATTACGAACCACTATTTCTTATTGCAGATTTCAATCCTCCAGAAAAATGTAACCCTATAACCATAGTTGAGTTACATTCGATTTTGCTTCGCAGGTGACGCTGTTACCGATAAAATTAAAAAAAGGTAAACTGTTTAAAATGGTGGTCACTAAAATAAAAATGTTTCAAAATTTTTTCGAAAAAATAATCGATAAAATTTTTTCAACTAATCTATTTTTATGTTCTTAGTCTGTTAGGTTTCGAAATTCGTAGTTTTAAACAGCTTCCTTTTATCTTTTTACGACGTCATCTGTGAAGCAAACAGTATTAACCTACAACTCAAAAGGGATACTCATTTCTTGAAAATAAAAATCTACAATAAAAATAGTGGTTCATATTTAAGATTTCAAACTGGCCCCCATCACACCCCCGGGTGGGTAAACATCGAGTTTTGTAGCATTTTGATAACTTTAAAAAAATATTGTTGTTAATGACGTATGCCTGTTTAGGCAGAGGGGGTGCGATTGTTCTTGTTTTCCAGTGGCGCCATCTATAGCCAAGAGTTTGATATCTGCCACACCATACGTCACACCCGTTCATAGGGCGGGACCATTCTAACATCCATTCATTCATCCACAGATCATAATTTTGACCTGAATCTGAGAACGATCGATCTCCAATCCAGTTACCCCCAGAGGTATTGATTTGTTATGGGAACATGGAGGCCTTTTGCGACTCGACAGATTTAACGTGCCTCAGTCACTTTACTACACGGGGAGTCTTCGGTCGGTGGGGTTCGAACCCTCTATCTCTCGGACATGTGCCCAGCGCCCTACCGAACAGGCTATCCCGGCCTCAGAAAAAATATTATTGTGTATGTTTTGATACCATGTATATTTTATGAGATAGTTGACTGTTTATAAATTTGTTACGCTATATACCATGTGCTTTAGTATCGTTTTTAGCATGAAGTTTAAAAAAAATGAAACACATGAGTTCTAGTATCGTCAGAAAATACATTTTTCGGAAAAAAAACAAGTACCAGTAAATGCTATCAATAGATATTTACAAAACCTTCAGATTAAGAGGATTTAAAGATTTGTAGGATAATTTTAAAAATATGTTGAAAATATATTATGAGCAAATGCGGGGAAAATTGTAAATGAATAATCATGATTAATAAATATTAAAATAGAATGTGTCGAAAAATACAAGAAATAGAGTTTTATTTTTCATTCAGAGCACAAGGCTAGTATTAAATTTTCTTTCGAATTCCTTATCATCTATTGAAAGGTTTTATAAGAAAAAAAAATTTACAAAAATCCCATCAAATAGAAAATAATATTACTTACTCATTTTTTGAGCTTCTATCCGTTGTTTTGCACAACTTTCGGCCTTCAAAACAGCAAACAAGCAAGCAATTAATACAAGGAATCCGTAAAACTTCATTTTTTCTCTAAAATTAATAGAGCATTAATTAGCCTATTTATTTAAATAAAACTTTTTATAAAAACGATTCTTTAAAGACAAAAGAATAAAATAAAATAATTCAGCAGTCTCCTTTAGCATCTCGCTTTTAATTTTCGATTGCATTTAAATTATAGTTATTTCGATTTAGTTTGTTTTTAACATATTTTTCATGGTAGAAAATCGTTCTTCTATGTATTGTGAAGTATATAAGGCTTTGACAACTCTATGGACAGCCACAGATAGTACAGGTCATCCGAAGCAATAGATTAAGATGGCTTGGCCATGTCTGGAGAGGTGCAAAAAAAAATACTGCAGTCCGAATCGCCACCTTTAAAAATCCTTCGAGATCTCGGACTGGAGGAAGACCTCCAACTAGATGGCTGTATGACACTGCTAAAGATCTAAAGGTGCTAAAGATAAACAACTGGAAAAAAGTCGCCATAGACAGGAGGCGTTGGAGGCTACGTGTGGTTGAGGCAGTCAAGGCCTATAAGAGGCTGTCGTGCTGAAGAAGATAAGGCTTTGACCCCTTATCAGGACAGGCGGAAGGAAAAAGAGCTTCCCAACGCATGCACTCTCCACGTTTATACTACTAAAGAGTACCATACTGAGATCACTAGAATTAGAAATGTTCGTTTTATAAATCATACTGTGATCCGTGAAGATCCGCGTGATCATGTTCCTGAAGGGATTAAAAATTTATAGCTTTAAAAAATCATCTATGGCTTATAAAAAGTTTCTTTTTTTTAAAAATTTGGATTTTGACAGAGAATCAATCTTTAGTCTATTATACACTATATAACTTTAAAAATGCATAACTTTAAAAAAGTTTATGTATGACTTTAGTAAATAGATTTGAATTTTTTTTTTATTCGGTTGCGTTTTTAATTTTAGTTATCTCGATTTAATTTGTTTATAAAAAATTTTTGATGGCAAAGCATCATTCATAAATCTATTAGTTCTTAGGAAAGACGAAAAATAATTGCTCTGATCATTAGAATGGGAGAAATAGAATATGATTACTCTAATTCCTTATGATTTTTTTATTTTCAAAGATTTAAAGCAATCATTTAGTTTTGGATTTAGGTGACGTATACTGTGTTTTTGCCTGTTTGAATTCAATTTCTTTCTATTATTTACTTTATTATTTAATTTTGGAGAATTAATTTAATAATATTGAATATTTTTTGAAAAAAATTCTAAACAAAAATAAAAATGTTTTTTTTTTAAACTTTTTTTATTTATTATAATTTTTTTTTAAATCTGAAAACAGACAAACGCGTAATATATATATATATATATATATATATATATATATATATATATATATATATATATATATATATATATATATATATATATGTAGAGGTTTGTGCAGCATAAGGGTAAAATAACGACGATGATATAACATATAAACTTAACATTTAATAGAAATAAAAGGAAATAGATATTTAACACTGAGTGACATGATACGGGAGGGCTGCCTTCACGCAGTGGTCTCCGAATCGCATGTGAATAAGATATTAAAATGTTCTATGGATTAAGTTCAGAGAGATTCGGGAGTTTCCCATCGGGACTTCCCCGTCAGGTCTCGCTGGCGCCTCTCAATGACAAAAAGGATGATGCAATGTTCTCAGCTATTGCACTATGGTATTGAAACAACAGCTCTACATAATTCGGCCATCCTGCAGTAAAATGTCCGCATTTTTCAACAGCTTTCAGACACAGTTACCTGAAAAAAAAAGAAAAAGAACGAGAAAGCAAAGTATAAAAATATAAAACATTTTTTTTTAATTAACTGACCACGGTTTCATGTGGTCAGCTGAAGATGAAGTGTTTATTGGTCCATCATGATTCCCTACTTTCAGCACATCGTATCGGTCATTCTTCTTCACTTTTGTGATTTTGTATGGACCGAAGAACTTTGGTCTTAATTTGAGACCAGATCCAAACTGAGTTCTTTGGATTGCAACTAAGTCTCCTTCTCGATATTTGTTGGCTTTCTTTCTTCGTTTATTGTATTGCCTGCGGTTCTCTTCTTGGATTTTCAAAATATTCTTTTTAGCTTCTTCTCGAATGTTCTCTCTATCTTGGATAAATGATTCTATGTGCTCTTCCTCCAACATTTGCAGAATTCGTGAGTCCTCTTTTGTTTTCATTTTCACTCCGGTTAAAAGTTGAAAGGGTGTCTTCTGAGTGCTTCGAGAAACTGTAGAATTAATGGTACGCTGTACTGCTGGAACAAATTTGTACCACTTAGTAGGATCTTCTATCGCAAGTTTTGCTAGTATCGGTATAAGGATCTTATGCATTATTTCCACTTGTCCGTTACCACGAGGAATGCCTGTTGTTATTTTCACATGTTCGATACCTTCATCTTGGCAATAAGTCGCAAAATCTGTTGAAGTAAACGCTGTACCTCTGTCAGTAATTATTCGTGAAGGATTCCCAAAAGTTATTTGTTGAGCTTTTAACCTATCAATTGCATCTTGACTTGACGTTGATTTAGTTGGGTAGAACCAAACAAACTTGGTAAACGCATCTACTACGGTGAAAATATGTTTATAATTCTTATTAGTTGAAGGCATAGGACCAATGAAATCGATGTGGTAAGTATCTAAGGGAATATTATTTTTAGGAATCGGGTTCAAAAACCCTTCTTTTTTTCCTGCCTTCCTATTAACTAATATACACTCAACACAATTATTTATAACATTTTCAACACACTTCTTCATATCTGGAAAATAATAGTTTTGTTTAAGTACATCAAGAGTTTTACCTATACCAAAATGACCATTAGCATGTGTAGATTTGATAATGTCAGTTTGCATTTGTTGTGGGACCACTAGTAAATAATTATCATTCTCAAGTTTATATAAAACATTATTTTTTAACAAAAAATCGTCAATTGATTTATTTTCCAAAAGTTGTTTAATAGAGTTAATGTATTCATCATTTACCTGGTTAGTAACAATTTTAGAGGTTAATTCGTCACAAGTAATATGCATAATAGGATATCTACTTAAACAATCAACATGTTTCATTTGTTTACCTGGGCGATGTACAATTTCATAGTCAAAGTCTTCCAAAAATAAAGCCCACCTAGCAATTTTAGGAGTTAATTGTTTTTTACTCATAGTCTTTTGGAAAGCTGAACAGTCTGTTACAAGTTTAAATTTATTTCCTACCAAATAATTTCGAAATTTTTTCAAAGCCTCAATTATAGCCAATACTTCAAGTTCATAACTTGAATAATTCTCCTCTTGAGGAGTCGTTTTTTTACTCATATAGTGTATTGGGTGTAATTTGTTATCATCAGATTGTTGAAAAAGAATAGCACCATACCCAAATTTACTTGCATCGGTATGCAATTCAAGCTTTGCTCCTTGTTTAAAAATGTGTAGCACTGGATTTTCAGAAAGTTTTTGTTTTAAAGTTTGAAACGCTGTTTGTTGTTCTGGGCCAAAATAAAATACACTGTTATCCCGAAGTAAATCACTTAATGGTTTAGCAATTAAAGCATAGTTAAGAATAAACTTCCTAAAATATCCGGTTAATCCAAGAAAGCTCTGCACCTGTTTAGTAGATTTAGGTACAGGAAAATTTTGAACAGCTAATGTTTTTTCGGAAGAGGGTTTAATGGTACCGTTCTCAATAATATAACCCAAAAAGTTAATTTTAGACATCAAAAATTGGCATTTCTTTAAATTAAGTTCTAGTCCATATTCGGATGCAGTTTGTAACACTCTCGTTAACCTGTTCAGTGCGTCTATTTCACTTTCTGCGGGTATAAAAATATCATCCATGAAGATGACAACAACACCTTCTCTTAGAAGATCACGGAACACATAATTTATGTACCTCTGGAATGTACTAGGGCTATTACACAACCCAAATGGCACTTTATTAAACTCATACTGCCCATCAGGTGTCACAAATGAGGTGTACTTTTTACTATCCTCGTCTACGTCTATATGGAAAAACCCATTTCGGAGATCAATTTTGCTACAAATTTTAGAACCCTGTAATTGGTCTAACACATCTTCAATAAGAGGTAAGGGGTATCTATCCTTAATTGTTTTTGAATTTAATTTCCGATAATCTATGCATAATCTTAGGCTATTATCTTTCTTTTTGCAAAGAACTATTGGGGAACAATAATCAGAGCAACTCTCTCTAATTATATCGGTTTTTAACCATTCTGATATTTGATCATTTACTTTTTGTTTCTCAGAAAAAGATAAACGTCCAGCCCTTTGACATACTGGTATTTCATCTTTTAAAATAATTTTCATTGTTAACTTAGTGTCTTTAATTTTGTTTGGTTTGTAATTATTAATCAACACTGACAGTTCGTTTCTGATACAAGAGTCATTAACATGTGATAAATCAAGTTCATCATTACTATACACATTGTTGATATTAAATAAAAAACATTCACAGGAGCAAAAGTCATTAATATTCAAACAAGAACACTTATAAAAATCTTCACTCTCAGAAACTAAAATTTGATTCTTTACACTCGAAGAAAGCTGACCTAGTTTTATTAATTGCTCGTAAATCGTTGGGTTTAGAATCGCTTCTACTTCAAGATTATCGGTAACAGCGGCGCTGACCTTCAACCCTGACTCATTCTGATTTAAAGACATTTGGATCTCTACAAGTTTTGCTTTTTGTTTATCCCCAAAACATGACGTCAGCATTATATTAGAAAACGGCAGATTTCTTATTTTTATTTTATTTGAATTAATTACCGATATTTGAGCTCCAGAATCTATAACGGCATTCAACGGGTGATGATTTCCATTCACATAAATCTGAGCATACTTCAACTCGTGCTTAAAATTATTCTCTCCAGATGGTTTGCAGGAATTTACACTAAAGTTTTTATTCTTTAGGTTTTCACTGGGAGAGGTATTTTTTCTTTCTGATTTATCGCTTCTGGAATCATATGTTTTATTCGATCTTTTTGGACAGTGGCGCGCAAAATGATTAATTTCTCCGCATACATAACATTGTCTCTCCTCTCTATTTTGTTTATCTATCGCTTGAGAAAAACGATCCGGGTGGTTTTTTCTGAAATTTCTGTTTTCGTTCCGAAAAAATGTGTTTTGGCTTCGAAAAGAAGTGTTCGCCCCATTTTTATGTGCTTCGCTCTGTGGTATATTTTTCGACGTAATGTAAATGTCTAATTCTCGAGCTAACTCGACGGGATTAAACCAATTTTCTCCTTGACGGATTAGGATATGACTCGCCATCTCTTTATTTAATGTCTCAATTATTTTATCGGATATAATTAAGTTGCATAATGATTTAAATGTTTCGACTTTACGTAATTTGCAATAATACTCGAAATGTGAATTTAAGCGAGTAGCAAATTGAATATATGTTTCTTCTTTAAATTTTGAGGCACTTTTAAAGTTATTCAAACATTCTTGGGGAGTTTGTTGAAAATCGCGCAATATTAAAGCTTTTAATTTTTCATAGTTTTTTAAATCATTATCTTCAATATATAACAAGACACTGTTTGCTTTTTCACTTAGTATATTGATTAAGATTTCGGCTTTAATCCCCTCATTTACGTTTTTCGTAGCAAAAGCTCTTTCCAACGATGAAAAAAATTGATTAAAATTTTCTGGTTTCGATGGAACTGGAAGAGACAGAGTTTTGATACTATGAATTAGATTCTCAATGTTTGTTTCGGGCGTATCATTTATTGTTCTGGGAGGGTTAATTTCAAATGCTTTGTTTTTCGCCTCTAATAAAAGCATTTCTTTCTCGAGTCTTTCTAATTTTAATTTTTCTAACTCTACTTGAATTTCGCTTTGTTTAAGTTCCCTGTCCGCTGTTTGTACTCTTTCTTCCACGGTGTTAGTTATTAAATTTTTTACAAATTCTGAATCATTTTTAAATATTTCGGTACATTCAATTTTTTCTTTTAATTTAACGATATTATCGCTGCTGTCTGCGATGCCTCCTATTTCCTCTAATACTTTTACTAGGTCTTCTTTCTTTGAATTTTTATACATTTTTAAAATTGAAAATTTCCTACCTTGATTGAAGAAACTACGTGTCCAATGGTAATCCAATGTTTCGTTGATTCAAACCAGATTCGTATCCCTTTCGTATCCAATGATTTCACAACTGCACTTCTCCGCTCTTGATCACTTCTGCCCTTCTGATTTGCAGAGAATAATCCAATTATTTCGGTGATGTATCCAGGTGATTCAGATTTCAGAAAGTTTCAGGATCTTTCAGGATGATTCGTAAGTTTCAGGAAAGTTTTCTCGCACTTCACGGAAAAGTTGATTGCCCTTCTCGACAGGTTCAGTTTTTGGTGATTTCGGAATGTTCACAGGTTTCTGCTGCTGCTTTTCTCCATTCGCTGATATTTCGCTGCACTTTTCGGAAAATGTATGGATTCCAACTGCCCTACTCGGCAGATTCAAGACGGAATTTAAAACGAAATTCGAGTGAATGTTAATTTCAGTTTCTGCTCCTTCACGAGCGTAGAATTTGGGTGATTCCCCTTCTCGGGATATTAAACAGGAACAAAATCTACGGTTCCTACACGAGCGTAGAATTTCACTTTTTTTTTTCTTAGCTGCACAATTCGATGATTATCCCCTTCGCGGGATTTCAAAAGTTATTTGGCTGATTAATCCCCTGCTCGGGATTTCAAAGTTCAGTTCAGAAATTTTTTCCACATCCCCTACTCGGGATTTCAAAGTTAAAAAATTTATGGCTCGATATTCAAATCTCGGACGAAAGCCCCCAATATTTGTAGAGGTTTGTGCAGCATAAGGGTAAAATAACGACGATGATATAACATATAAACTTAACATTTAATAGAAATAAAAGGAAATAGATATTTATCACAGAGTGACATGATACGGGAGGGCTGCCTTCACGCAGTGGTCTCCGAATCGCATGTGAATAAGATATTAAAATGTTCTATGGATTAAGTTCAGAGAGATTCGGGAGTTTCCCATCGGGACTTCCCCGTCAGGTCTCGCTGGCGCCTCTCAATGACAAAAAGGATGATGCAATGTTCTCAGCTATTGCACTATGGTATTGAAACAACAGCTCTACATATATATATATATATATATATATATTTACTTTTTATAATTTTTCCGCTTTAACCGCGTTAAAATCTTTGTCGATGATTGTCTTGTCTCTGACAATCTTAAAATAAGTCAAAATAAGAAGGAAGTGTTTAAATTGTCTTTGTCAATTTAAAAACTTTTTTGAAATAAGTAGGAAATTTAATGACTATTAAAATTATTAATTAACAAAGGAAAGCAATATTTAAATATTAACTTTCAAACGGAAATAAAAGCTAATCATTAAAGTAAGCTATGCAATAAATAGTTATAAAAACAAAGGATAACTAACAAAAAATAAGCTAATAATTAATAATTAGCAAAAACACTAGTTAACAAGAAATCACAAAAAAATTAAAATTAATGTAAAAAAAAATAACAGATAATAACTATAGAAAACAAGCTAACAATTAATAACTTAGCAAAAAAAATAACTGTTACTAACTAATAAAAAATTAGTCGAAAGAAATAATTAATCCCTTAATAAACGTGCTTTTGTAGTACATATTATTTTATTTCACATTCAAAATTATTATCACTAACTATTTAACACAGTGTATTTATAGGTACGTAAACAACTTTTAAGATAATTTTTTTCATTGTGTGCCGTCAAATTTCGAAATCGTTAAAAGTGTGCCGCCACAAAAAAAAAAAAGTTGAGAATCACTGGTCTATCCACTTTTCTTTGAGTTAAACTTTAAATTTCTGCAGAAACGATATTTTTTTTAAAAATTTAACCAGAAGTTTTAAGAGGAGAAAATGTTGCCCTTTGATTGAAATGGTTTTCAAGCAAGAACTATATTTCTTTAATCTTAGCAGTTTCGGCGTTGTAAATTTTTGAAAAAGATCAGTCTAGTTCAGAACGCCTTGTATTTAATAACAGGTTAACAAAATAATTGCAAATTCTAAGTAATAGTTTAAATTTCATTTAGAAAGTTTTAATATTTAGTAACAGTTGCTTAGAAAACTTCAGATTTCAGACTCATAGATTTCCTCTTTTTTTTTCTGTGAAAACTGAAATTATCACTGACATTTAATTGCCAAAAAATTATTCAAAGTATTTATATTTCAATTTATATAAATATTGTCTAAAAAAAGAGAATAGATGTCTTATTTCTTAAGAAAATAAGAGATTCTTTAAAAATGTAAGCTATACTTACCTTGTTGAAATGAAAATAAAAGAATATTTTATTCGATTCCAGTCTCGTGTATATAGGATGCAAAAGAACGCTAAAATGGCGCAACACTTCTGTTTGCGTATTAGTAATCATAAACTCCCAATAGTTCTGATTTACATCTGTTCAAACATCCCGGATAGTATGAAATTATATTTTGTATCCAATTAAAGGAACAGAAAATGTACTCATAACTAACATGCACGAAACAGGAAAGAAAACAAATGTCTCCATACAGCTTAAACACATAATGGTCTAACATAGACTCTCAATATTGTCGGTGCATTTTGATAGGCCTGAAAATTAAATCGGATCCGGATTTTTCACATAGATTTCTTTATTGTTTTTTTTTTTTTTTTTTTTTGGTCATCAGCATAAAATCAATAAAAGTCATTAAGGTATTGATATTCTTAGTTTTGCATCTGTAATTGAAAAGTATACCCTGTAGAATGAATGTAATATGAAATATGAAAGTAGACCCCTGTACTGCTATTATTGCTGTATATAGGTTTCGGTGATGGGAATGTAAGACGTCAAATAAAACTATATGCAATGAAACATCCTCTTTAATAGTCAAAGATAACAAAACCATCCAGAAACTAACAAACTCCAATTAACTGATTATTTGTTAAAAAACATTTAAAAACTTGTTATAAAAATCAATTAAAACTTTAACTTTCGATTGTAAACATCTCAAACTACAGGTGGGCGTCACCGGGTAGAAAACGAAATATCGTGGCGAAGTCTCGGACTCTGAACAACAACTCTCTCGAAGGCAGACTGTCATCCTCTTAAGTACTCGACATCAGCCTCTTCACTCTCAGTCGTGGCCGCCGGTTGTGCTCCTCCGCCGGTGTTCATCCGCGTAGGAACATCCGGTTCATCCTCGTACCTTCGGTCTTCGATCCAATCCTCGATCCTTCTACCTCGGATTTAATGCTATATCAGCTGTCGCAACCAACAGCCTCTACAGTAGCCCCCTACCAGCGGTAGCGAGACTTTTCCAGCTCATTGCTGATACTTTCCCTGAAACTTAACTCGACGGCCAGGTCGTGTCTTAACCTCTTTTGGCATGTCACAAGGTTCTGGGATAGTAGATTCATCCTCTGTAGATTCGCTCCTAGCTGTTGATTCGCTTTTAGGAAATATGTCCTGTTCATCTCGGGATACATATGCAGGTTTTAGACGATCCACGTTTACCGTACTCTCTCTGCCATGAATAAGAATCCTAAAAACCTTCTCCCCTCGACTCAGTACTTGAAATGGACCTTCGTATAGTCGCTGCAGGCCTTTTTTCAGGACATCGGTCCTCAGGAAAACATGACTGCACGCCGAAAGGTCTTTGCTTACAAAAACTGCTCTATGACCCTGATGTCTGGACTTTACTGGCAGCAACTCCTGCATGGTCTCTTTTAGCTTTCCAACGAAGTTTGCGGGATCCGCTGTACCTGTAGACGGACATAAAAATTCTCCAGGCAGTCGTATCGGAGTTCCATAAACCATTTCCGCTGTCGTTGCTTGCAAGTCCTCCTTCCATGCAGCTCTAAAACCTAAAAGTATGGTAGGTAAAACTCTGGTCCACTGACTTGTACTGTAGGCTCTAATCGCTCCCTTCATCTGTCTGTGAAATCTTTCCACTTGGCCATTTCCTGCGGGATGGTAAGGGCTTGTTCGATGACGGGCCGAACCCAGGAACTTAGTCAGGGCATCAAACAGTGAGGCTTCGAACTGTGTCCCCTGGTCTGTTGTGATTCGTAGAGGTATTCCAAACCTAGCAATCCATCCAGCATAGAAAACCTCAGCAACAGATTTGGCTGTTATATCTACGAGCGGGTAAGCTTCTGGCCATTTGGAAAAACGGTCGACACAAGTAAGACAGTAGCGAAAACCTTCTGATGGCGGCAAGGGACCTACGATGTCGATGTGCACGTGCTCGAACCTGGCATTTGGTGGAACAAATGTACCAAGCTTGCTCTGAGTGTGACGTGTCACCTTAGAACGTTGGCAAGCCAAGCATTGCTGAGCCCATGTCCTAACATCTTTCTTTATACCAGGCCAAACATATCGCTCTTCCACCAACCTTATAGTAGCTTTAATACCTGGATGTGAAATAGAATGCAGTTTGGAAAAAACGTTTTTTCTGTCCACTTCGGGTGCGAATGGTCGAATACGTTTGGTTGATACATCACAAAGCAGCTCCACACCAGGATCACCTATTACGAATGGTTGAAGTACCAAAGATGAGTTACCGGTTTGAGTTAAAATTTCGGCTAGTTCCTGGTCAACTTTTTGGTTGTTAGCCATTTCTTGAAAATTGATGTGGGAGGGTGTTTCTATGGTAGCAATGCTTACTCTGGACAGCGCATCTGCAACTACGTTTTCTATTCCCTTCACGTGCTGTATATCCGTAGTGAATTGGCCAATAAAATCCAAATGACGTAATTGTCTTGGCGAACACTTATCTTCTTTTTGTTTAAAGGCTTATATCAGCGACTTGTGGTCAGTGTAGATAGTAAACGGCCGACTCTCTACCATATGCCGAAAGTATTTGACTGCCATGTATGCAGCCAAGAGCTCTCTGTCGTAAGCACTGTACTTTCTTTGAGATGGTGCAAGCTTCTTTGAATAAAACCCCGAGTGGTTGCCACTCTTTCTCGATCCGCTGATGCAAAGCAGCACCCATCGCAGTATCTGAAGAGTCTACCACCATCGCCAACTGTGCATTCATGACAGGATAGTACAGCTTTGTTGAATTCGCCAATTCCTTCTTGCTCTTCTCGAACGCAGCAACTGCTTCCTCCGACCACTTGATCACGCTTTTATCATTTTTCTTAGCACCTTTTAAATATTCGTTCAAAATTGCTTGAGTGTGGGCAGCTCTCGGTATGAATCTTCTATAAAAATTCAAGACCGCAAGAAATCGACGCAGCTCTCTAATTGTAACTGGCTGAGGAAAATTAGCAATTGCAGAAACTTCATCAGGAAGCGGTGTAATAACCTTTTCCGTAACACAATGCCCTAGGAATTCTACTGTAGACTGTCCCAAGACACATTTGCTTACGTTGAGTGTTATACCATATTGAGCAAAACGTTGAAAAACTCTTTTTAAATGAATTAAATGTTCTTCTTCGTTCTTCGAAGCTACTAATACGTCATCAAAATAAGGTTCACAAAATTCGAACTCACCCAAGACTTGATGAATGAAGCGTTGGAAAGTTGCGGCAGCATTTGATAATCCAAACGGCATATACAAAAACTCGAACAATCCAAACGGCGTTGTTACTGCAGTCTTTGGCACGTCTTCTCTGCGCACTGGAATCTGATAATACGCTTTTTCCAGGTCCAAGGTAGAAAATATCATTTTACCTTCCAAAACCTGAAAACAGTCTTGCATGTGGGGAACAGGGTACCTATCTGGCACGGTCACACCATTAAGACGACGAAAATCACCACACGGTCGCCAGTCGCCATTCTTTTTTAGAACCATGTGTAACGGACTTGCCCAACAGCTTTTGGAAGGCTGACAAACCCCTGATGCTACCAGAAACTCGAACTCTTGCTTTGCAGCCTTCAACTTTTCTGGCGAAAAACGTCGAGGTTTAGAAAAAATAGGCGGTCCTTTTGTTTGTATCCAATGTTCCACTCTATGCTTAACTTTTCTTGGCGTGACACCTGACCTAATAAGAGAAGGAAACTCTGACCACAACTGGTGGAATTTAGAGTTCTCTAAAATTACCTTTACCGTTGAAGTAATCCCAGCATACCGGGTACCTCTTGTTTGCAACTTGGTCAAAGGATCAATTACTGCAGCATTTTTGACGTCGACTAATAAACCAAAATTGCGTAAGAAGTCAGCTCCGATAATTGGTTGAGGCACGGCAGCGATGATAAAAGGCCAGCTGAACTCTCTTCTGAGTCCGAGGTCTAATTTCAACAGGCGTTGGCCAAACGTTGGAATGGTCGTACCGTTTGCGGCGAACAATTTCATCTGTGAAGAATGGTCACTGGATGCATAGGCAACACGAGGTATCACAGAGACGTCAGCTCCCGTATCGATGAGATAACGTGAGGATGTAGACTTGTCCGTCAGATAAATCCGCTGAATCATCGCCTCGCCGTCACCCTTTTGACGGGATGACGGCCTCAGCAGTTTTCCAGCTGGAACGAACATGGAGGTCGGCATTTTGTCGCTCGTAGCTTGAATACTCTATGATACCAGCAATACTGTGAATTTGCAGACTGTCGGCTTCGGCTAGTGGAGCGTTTCTGACTAGTACTTCTTGACCGGTCACTTGTACGGACTTCCAACCGTGAGAGACGAGCAGTGATCTCTGTCAATAAAGACCGTAAATCCGTCTGATCCGTCGAACCAGCAACTACGCTGACTGACTGTGCGTTAGTTGTTGTAGCCATAATACCATCCGCCATCTCCGCCAGCTTGTCGTTGGAAATTGCCAAAATCTGTTGAACATTAGTAGGCAACCTCTGCAAAAATAAAGACTTAAGAAGTTCATCGTTAATTGTCGTACCGGCTTTGTTTCGCATTTCCAGAAGCAGTCTTGAAGGACGGTGGTCACCAAGTTGCATTCCCGATATCAAATCCCTTAAGCGTTGAGCTTCAGATTCAGCATATTGAGCGCACAATCTTTTTTTAAGTGCAGTGAACGGCTTATCCACAGGTGGACTAATAACAATGTCGCTGATAATCGCCAGTTCCTCCGGTTGTAGAGCAGAAACTACGTGGTGAAACTTCGTAGACTCTGTAGTTACTGTGGCAAGAGTGAACTGACTTTCAATTTGTCTGAACCACAATTCGGGATTGGCTCTCCAAAAAGGTGGCGGCTTTACAGTGACACAAGCAATTTGTTGATCAGCGGTTTCCGTAGATCCAGGCATTATTTGTATAAATGTATAAGTCCAACAATAAAAGCAATTCGTTCTCACGGCTTTCCAAGAATTTTAAAACTTGCAACGTACCAGCATCTCTTCGTAATTCATGGGCTAGTAGAATTTCCCAAATGCAGTTTGCAGAAACAGAAATATACGTGTTCGTTCACAGGTCACCAATTGTATATAGGTTTCGGTGATGGGAATGTAAGACGTCAAATAAAACTATATGCAATGACGTCCTCTACAATTGCATATAGTTTATAGTTATAATTCGCCATCTATGGCCAAGAGTTTGATATCTGCCACACTATACGTCACACCCGTTCATAGGGCGGAACCATTCATACATCCATTCATTCATCCACAGATCGTAATTTTGACCTGAATCTGAGAACGATCGATCTCCAATCCAGTTACCCCCAGAGGTATTGATTTGTTATGGGAACATGGAGGCCTTTTGCGACTCGACAGATTTAACGTGCCTCAGTCACTTTACTACACGGGGAATCTTCGGTCGGTGGGGTTCGAGCCCTCTATCTCTCGGACATGAGCCCAGCGCCCTACCGAACAGGCTATCCCGGCCTCAGAAAAAATATTATTGTGTATGTTTTGATACCATGTATATTTTATGAGATAATTGACTGTTTATAAATTTGTTACGCTGTATACCATGTGCTTTAGTATCGTTTTTAGTATGAAGTTTAAAAAAAATGAAACACATGAGTTCTAGTATCGTCAGAAAACACATTTTTCGGAAAAAAACAAGTACCAGCAAATACTATCAATAGATATTTACAAAAACCTTCAGATTAAGAGGATTCAAAACAGCAAACAAGCAAGCAATCAATACAAGGAATCCGTAAAACTTCATTTTTTCTCTAAAATTAATAGAACACTAATTAGCCTAAGTACTAAAATAAAACTTTTTAAAAAAGGATTCTTTAAAGACAAAAGAATAAAATAAAATAATTCAGAAGTCTCCTTTAGCATTTCGCTTTTAATTTTCGATTGCATTTAAATTTTAGTTATTTCGATTTAGTTTGTTTTTAGCATATTTTTGATGGTAGAGAATCGTTCTTCTATCTATTATGAAGTATATATAAGGCTTTGACCCCTTATCAGGACTGGCTGAAGGAAAAAGAGCTTCCCAACACATGCAAGTTCCACGTTTATACTACTAAAGTGTACCATAATGAGATCACTAGAATTAGAGATGTTTATTTCATAAGTCCTACTGTGATCCGTGAAGATCCGCGTGATCATGTTCCTGAAGTGATTAAAAATTTATAGCTTTAAAAAATCATGTATGGCTTAAAAAAAAAGTTTTTTTTTTTTTTTTTTTTTTTTTTAAATTTGGATTTTGGCAGAGAATCATTCTTTAGTCTATTATACACTATATAACTTTAAAAATGCTTAACTTTAAAAAAGTTTATGTATGACTTTAGTAAATAGATTTGAATTTTTTATTTTATTCGGTTACATTTTTAATTTTAGTTTATTTTCAAAGATTTAAAGCAATCATTTAGTTTTGGATTTAGGTGACGTATACTGTGTTTTTGCCTGTTTGAATTCGATTTATTTCTATTATTTACTTTATTTAAGTTTGGAGAATTAATTTAATAATATTGAATATTTTTTAAAAAAAATTCTAAACAAAAATGAAAATGTTTTTTTTAAAACTTTTTTTATTTATTATAATTTTTTTTAAAATCTAAAAACAGACAAACGCGTAATACTACATAATCATTCAGAAAAGGCTAACAGCGGAACCACATCGGTATAAATTTGTAAGGAAGAAAAAATTTCGATAATAATAACAATAATAACGTAGGGGAGAGTGGGGTCAATTGTAACAGGGTACGATTATAACAGAGCAAAAATTTCGAGTGTCGGGCTATAGATTTGGTTCCTAGGTGGCGCACAAGGTGTATTTAATAAATCTACATGTACACTGTTGGCAACCATTTTTATGTACTTTTGAAAGAGTTACATCACAAAAGATATTTTCATGCTACGTAAGTACTTTTTTTGGTATTAGAATATTATATTGTAAAAAAGTAGTTTTGTTTAAACAAATAAAAATTTTTAACCGAATATGTAAATGGACACCTTAATTAACATTTCAAAAAAAAAAGATTAGTTTTGTTAATTAACTAGCATTGTTTTTAACAAATGAAGCTGAAATGGCGTCTTGGGGACGATAGTAACAATAAGTAAAGGGACAAATGTAACAGCTGAAAATAAATAATCTTGTACTTACAAACCATTACTTAACTCTTTAAGAACCACCAATAGTTTCCTATACCATTTATATTATGTTGCATGTGCATTATTTTATTTGTCACCTTTCACAGCATAAATTAAAATTTTTAACCCCTTTAAGTTAAAAGTTTAACCCTTTAGGTCTCTGCTCATTATTATTTTTACTCCTAAAATATCACTACTTTTTTGATCAATAAAAAAATATATTACAACTATAATAATATGTATAATTAACTATGTTTTAGTTGAATTTATGAACTGTTACAATTAACCCCGTAAGTGGGGACAATTGTAACAAGTGCACGACTGTCAAAAATTTTTAATAACTAATATAATAACATTTAAAATAAGGCATTTTTTTTCTAGTAGAGGATAGTCTACTTTACTCGTCTGTCAATTAATACTAATAATATATTGGATTTTTCGTTAGCTAAAAATAGTTAAGTAAAAAATTTTACACTTGACCCCACTCTCCCCTACTCTGTATACTTTGTTCAATGTGACTGAAGTACAAGCAAACATTTTAACAAATTACGAAACATGTTACTGAGTAGAATAAATGTACAGAATGCGAACAAAAAGGATGAAAAAACGGATTTATTTGAATAACTTTTGATCTAATAATCGGATCTTCATGTTTTAGGACTCAATCTTTATGGTTCGAAAGGATGACTTTAAATATGCTAATGCTTATTAATTAGTGCAAAAATCAGCCACAAAAACGTATTTTCTGTGAATAATCAAACCTTTTTTACAACGGACCCCCAAAATATAGAGAGTAATCGCAATCTTGGAAATATGATCCCCATATTTACAGAAGTGGTATATTTAAAAGAAGTTCTCTAAGTTAATAAAGTAGTTTATTTAAAATTTGTTATCTCAGGAACCATTCAACCGATTTCGTTTAAATTTTTTCATTTTTCCATGTAAAATTACAAACTTTAAAGTTATGTAAAAATTATATACCTTACAATTCAAAATTGTTTCTACTATAATTAAATAAAATAATAAATATTTATTTTTCACATAGAATTATCTTTGGATAAACGAATTTTATAATTGCGTGCAATTTTTTTCTTAATTCTCTTGAAAAGTTCTGAAATGCGCAAAAAGTAAAATTAACATTAGGGGTCAAAAATTAGGATCGTTCGCCTGATGACCACATTTTCCAGATTGCGGCTACCCTCTTCATTTTGGGGGTTGAGGTCACCCTTTCGAACTATTAAGATTGTGTCCCAGAACGTGAAAATAAGATCATTAGATCAAAAATTATTCAGGGTAATCTGTTTTTTTCTTTTTCTTGGCGCGCTGTACCTTATATGTTGGTTTGTTAAATTAAAAAAAATATATATTAATAGCATATTTAACATGCCCCTACCTGGCCATACTCCTCTAATAACTCTGTTTTAGAAACGAATTCTTAAAAATGAATAAAATAAAATAATTCAGAAATATTTCTCAGCAGCGTGATTTGAACTTTCGGTTTATTATTACTAGAGCCCGGATTTTGATGCCCTAAAAAATCTCAACTAATGCCCTTAAAAAGTGTAAAAAATGCCCATAAAAAGTGCAAAAAATGCCCTTAAAAATTTCAAAAAATGCCCTTAAAAATGCTCTAAAAATGCGAAAATTGCGTTAAAAAATTGCCTTATGACATGACTTAAATAAAGTAAATGTTTTACTCTTAAAAATTATTATGAGATATTTCAAAAAATATAAAGCAATGCAATACTTGTTCTACGTTCATTAAAGTTTTAAAGAAAAACATGTTTTATATCCTAAAATAACAAAAAAAAAAAGGAAAATGTATTGACTCCAAAACATTTTCATTTTGTATAGAAACTTTAATGAATATAACAACTTCCATCTCATAATATTACTAAATATCAGAATTACATTGGATTATTAAATGATTTTTGATATTTTGAAGTGTAAACGAGCATCTCTTGTCTGAAAGTAAATTTTTATACCTGGAAAAGCTTCTCACAACGTCTATTGATGTTATTGGTGCGTACTTGAAAAAGACGGTCTCACTTACTGACAATTTTTCAATTTGACTTGTTGCTTCACCTGTTTATATCCTAGAGATATTCTTCATTGTTTGGAAGCCAGTGTTCTTCTCCAAAGCTTTGTTCAATTTAGCTGCTACACTTTGTGCTATCTTTCCCCTTGCTTTTTGCAACACTTGACTCACTACTTCAATATAATTTATTGCATCGCAAAGTTCCAATTCTTGTTTCTCCAAGCTTGCAATTGTCGAGGATACAATAGCAAAGTTAGACTTTATAAATGATAAGTTTTCTTCGATTTTATCAGAGGCCAACACGTTTTGCGCTATCTTAATTGATGCAGCATCTTCTGAATCAAGACAAATTATAAGAAAAAAAACTTGCATTTCATGTAATAAAAATGCCCCAAAAAATAATAAAAATTTGAAAAAATTAACAAAAAACTTTAAAAATGCTTAAAAATGCAAAATACGCCCCAAAATTTGAAAAAAATGCCCTATAAATCTAAAAAAATGCTCTAAACGACAAAAAATGTCCACAAATGCAAAAAAATGCAAATGTCATCAAAATCCGGGCCTTAATTATTACTAATTAAAAATTTCACTGATTCATCGATTCACTGATGACGAGGTACGAATTATATTTGATTCTTCTTCTGGAGTTCTGTCGTGAGGTGACACCCTCCATAAATTTCTGAAGTAATTCTAAAATAATTTAAGTTCTGAAACTAGCTGAAAAGCTAAACCAAACGGCCCACCTTCCAGCCAGATCATTACTTTTTTTTACAAAAAAAAAAACTTTTGTTATCTACACCATACAAAAAATGTTAATAAATTCTTTCGATTTTTAATATTTTTTAAATATTTTTATTACTTTTTTGCTAAAAACAGTAGGTGATAAAATCGAATTATTATTGAAGTGGTAGGGGAAGGTCGGGCAAGACGGGACATCGTTTTTTCTTCTATGTGAATCACGGCAGCGACTTCTAAAGTGCGTTTTCGGTAAGAAAATATTATTGTTCTCAATAAGCACAAGTGTTTTCGTCAGTTCACAAGATGTTATCGAAATGCAAGCATCGTTTTGTTTATCTTATAACGTGTTAAAATATTTTTCCAGGTTTGTATGCTGTTATTATTTGTTTAATACATTGCAATAAATTTTTCAAATTTGTGGCACTGTAGTGTTATTATTGTACAAACATAATGGGTAGGCAAAATTAAAATTTATTTGTTTAAACAAATTTGCAGATAATGTTTTTAAAAAATTTACTATCCAGGCAAGATGGACCGGGCAAGATGGGACAGCCAAAGTAGAATAAAAGTGTAATATAAAAATTAAACTCTCCGGATTTGGCAAAAAGCATAAAAAATAAGGTAATATTAACAAAAAAAATATGAACTAGCAAATATTACTTAACAAATTATTAAAAAAAAATTATAAAAATAATTTATAATTAATTAATTGACAAACAATATTCAGATTGCTTAGAATGGGCTCCTGAAGCGTGCAGTGCCTATTCCGGTTTTGGCCGCTTCTTATGCAGTAACTGTGATGTTTAGGAACGTTTTTTTGTCGATTATTCTTTTATTCTGATATTAATTTCAGTGATTTTTGAAATATAATTATGTGTCCCCTCTTGCCCGGGTAGCCCGGGCAAGATGGGACAATGTTCTAATTTTGTTTATGTTAGGTTATTATTATTGAACTTTATTATTTATTTATTTTCTGTATAAGATATGTAAGAGCAATGTTCCCACTATATGTTTACAATATAAAAGATATAAAATTGCTCTAGTTTACTATTTTTTGAACCAAGTTTCCTTAAGCGGTCCATCTTGCCAGGGCTTCTCCTAAATTGAAAATCGTGGTAATTGAAAAAAAAAGGAAAAAAGAAAGATCAAGTTAGGAATTAATCTTTTGGATACCTATTCAAAACAGAAATTAAAACAAGTGAAGAAGAAACCCTATACACACGTATGAGATATATTATTTTAAAATACTGGAAGTAGAAAAAGTTAAATTAATTAGTTAAGGAAAAATATCAATTTTAAAATAACATCTTCTCATAAACCATGAAATTATGAACAAATGATAGTAGAAATTTTGGAATAAAACTATTCTTAGCTCATTTACAAACATTTTCTAATTTATTAAATGCTTTTGTTTAATTTTTATAATGGACTTTTTTTTCTTACATATATTTTTCATAATGATTTAATGAAGGAAACCTACTTTGCTTACGAAATCTAAAAAAAATGACAATACGCGAAAGTTTCACAAGTTTATACGTCCACTCAATCAATAAATTTAGTAGAATATTATGGCAAATCGAACTTTTGGTAAGCAAAATACTAAAAACATAGAGACTTGAAAATTTAGCATTTTAAGCCTCACTTCCTTACTACAGTTATTGATTCGATTGTAAATCAAACCATAAAAATTATAAAATAATAAAAACAAACTTTCCTTCCATATAACCTAATATAATATATACTTAGAATAACGTACAATAAAGTATATAAAATTTTGAAATACAGTTTAAGTTCTAAATTCAGACAAAAAGTGTTTTAAGCTTCGTCTTTGTACAAAATACGTGCAAAACACTTGTGTGTAACAAGGTGATACAGAGAAATTTTTAATTATGCTGTTAATTTATAAATAGCCATAAAACAAATATCCAAAAGTCATAAATCGCGCAGATGTTAGGTATATATTTTTATATACCTTTTAACTATTTTATTTCATAGCTTTAGAAAATTGATATTTGAAATTGGATTGGCAAAGATTAAAATTGAGATAAATATTTTTCTAGTATAGAATATTCATTAATACAATAAAACTTTATTAAAGACAGCTTAAACATTAAACTTACACAAAAATATTTCGAACTCACTGTTTCTTGCATGTACAAACTAAGAGTTAAACACATGATTGTAACAAGATGAGGATTTTTATTATTGTTGTAATTTATATGAAGTCATAAAGCAAGTTTCCAAAAGATGTCATAAGACATCGTTTAAACACGTGTATATTACAAGTAGTAAAACTTTTAAACTATTTTATTTCATTACTTCAGAGAATTGGCAGTAAAATTATTTCGCCAGAATTGTCTAAAATTTTGTATCGTTAATCAAGTTAGTATTGAACAGGTGAACAAATGCATTTAGACATTTATGTAAAAGCATGTAAAAGTACCTTCTCAGATAAAAATTCACATTTTTAACAATTTAGTACTTCTAGTTATATCCTTGTTTTTCGTTATTTTTTACAATCATTCATCATGAAACCACGCTATTTTTTGATGAAACTCGAATTTGAAAATATTTGACGAAACGGTCAACGCACTCAATCTCAGTGCATTCTGGGAGTTCTCATCCATTTTTTTAAATTAGATTTTAAAACAGTTTGCATTGTATGACGGGATGGTACAGGGCTCTCTTGTCAAGCAAGGTTCTCGGATTTGAATTCTAGTGGTGACTGAGACTCATTGTTTTGTATTCCTTTTATTTCATGTTGTATTTCTTAATCGAATGTATTTATCGATATGCAGCATCAATGTGATGCATACTTTTTGATGAAACTCATATCCTCATATTAGTTAAGATAGAATTTCAGTTCAGAATTTTTCAGTTTGACAAAATGTTTATTCATTTTCCAAGGTTTTGTCAGAAAAAGGTTAAAAATTCGGTTTTTCAAATTATCCATTTTCTTACAACGTAGGTTTAGAAGCAAATATATTTTTAGTAACAACTTCCTGTTCGAATTTAGCCCCAGCGAAAATATAATAATTAAGATAACTTTGATGTTTCTCATCTCCGAAATATAAATTTAGTGTTAGATCAAGTCCATGAATATCAGAAAATTCAATAAAAAAAAGGAGTTTCGGACGAAAATTTTTTTTTTCCTTTGTCCAAGCTAAAATGTAGACATTTTCTATGAGCATTGATGCTTGAGGATGTTTGGAGAAAATCTCTATGTCAAAATGTTGCGTGGATTAAATTTCGCGTAAACATAATCCAAATATCGCGTGAATGCAATATCTTCTACTTACAATAATTACGGAAGATATTCTACAAATGACGCGAAAAAAACTGATTATGAACACACACTCCTGCTTCAGCCTACAGATTTTTAGAAAATATAATTACGAACTCATCTCCATTTAAATAATTTTTTTAATACTTTTTATCTGTAAAATATACGCACACTCAGCCCCACCCTATTTAAACACGACAACAATGATTTTTCGTTGAGTAGTTTGAATTGTGGAATTAAAATAAACCCTTACTTATGTACTAGTTCAAGGCACCAACAGAAAAAGCAGCATAAATGAGAGAGATGCATTGAAAAAATCTGTTTAAAATTCTAAAACGCAACATGAATTGCAGTGTGAGTTTAATAAGAATGTTCTTAGAGATATGTTGATTTTTGAAACGGTTTTCTATTTACTGTAACTATTCAAAAAACAAAAAAAAAAATTTAACATATTTAATACTAATTTATCCTTTATACTCAACCTATACATTTATCCTAATTACCTAATAAATAATATTTAATAATAATAATTTTAATAATAATAATTTTAATAATAATAATTATTATTATAATTTTAAAATAATCCGGATGGTTGACTAAATGTAAACAATAACGAAAAAATTTAGAAAACTTCTGGTGTATCCCTCCGCTAATGTTAAACTTACAGTGTACAGCCTTAATATTTTAGGAAGTTTTATTATTGGGATTTGTGCTTAAATTCAAGCGTAAATTTTTTTTTTTACCATTCATAAAAGTTTTCTGTGATTTATAAATAAATATTACAGTCTAATAAATAATTACTAAAATATGTTAGGTTATCAGAATTATATTTGTACAGAAACATAAAAAATAGTTTAATTTTTTTACTCCTATTAAAAAATCTATCAATCATTGAGTTTGTAAATTAAAGAAGAAATATATATATATATATATATATATATATATATATATATATATATATGAGGTGATTCTAAAAAGATGGGCAAAAATTTAGGAAGTGATAGTACACACCCAAGCAAACAATTTTTATCAAAGAATGCATGGTCGAAAACAAAAAGCATTTGGAAAGTTTTTTGATGCAAACGTGAAAGCTCCATTCCTGTTCCGAGTTACTGCGCTGCGTTACTTGTTGCCAAGCTTTCGGCCGCTGCAGGGAAAGTTCGTGATATCCCTGTGTGTTTCAGAATGTTCGCTTATCTTTTCTTCGCCGTTGTACTGCGTGCATAGCCGCTGCCGGCCACTGTTTTGAACATTTATTGTAATCACATGCCATTAAATTTGCTTTTGTAACTTAACTTTATCGTTCTTTGTGTGTTTTTGCCTCATATAAGAACATAAACTTTGACGCCCTTTAGCGGTTTTGCGTTTTGTTTTCGACCATGCATGCTTTGATAAAAATTGTTTGCTTGGGTGTGTACTATCACTTCCTAAAATTTTGCCCATCTTTTTAGAATCACCCTGTATATATATATATATATATATATATATATATATATATATATATATATATATATATATATATATATATATATATATTGTTTAGAAGAGAGCCGCCGTGTTGTGGAGGATTTTACTTTTTATAGCAGAAAAAAACAACGGTGCTTATGCTGTATTTCATAACCATAAATTGTTAAAAAGCTAAATATAATATTTTCCCCTTATTTTTATTTAAATGAATACTAAATTTAATACAAAAGAAAAAAGTATGAAATATATGTTTGAATAAAAATTCTGCGTCAGAAGATAAAAGAAACATTTTCAAGAAGTTGACTTTAAGGAGCAGATTTTTGTTTAAAAAGCGTCTGGCAGCCAAAGTTACCCCAATTGCAAGGATATCTTTTTTTTATTTTTTTTTTATTATTAAACGACTTAAAACTCCTCATGCACCACAAAGTATAACATGAGGCTTACAGTTGTAAGTAAAAAACAAAAGAAGAAAAATTTACAAATTTAAATTAAAAACAAAATTCCGCAAGGCAGCAAGACTTTCAATACTTTTGACCAGTTCTGATAAGACAGGAGGCCAACAAATAGAAAGACGCCTCAAATCAGTCTTTAATTTCATTCGGGCACTCGCATACAAATCGCAATGAAGAAGAATATGTTCAGCATCTTCATCAGCATCGCCACAAGCACAAATTCCACTGGTCTCCAGATGGAAACGAAATAAATATCTCTTAAAATTTCCATGGTTTGTTAAAATTTGGGTTAATTTAAAATCAGTTGCAAAGAATTTACATTGCAAACGGTGAAAAATGGATGGAAAGAACCTTTTCGTCCAAAGCGACCGAGGCGAAGAAAGAAATTCAGCATTCCAGTCCGCAATGATTTTATCTCTAGCGATGCGCTTCCAGTGAGAAGCTGGAACAGACACCCTTAAGTCTATTTCACCACACGTAGCTTTCTTAGCCAATTGGTCTGCTCTTTCATTGCCCAAAATACCGCTATGGCCACGAACATAAGAAAAATGAATAGTTACGTTTTCAAGAGCGTTCAAAATCGAGTGAATTTCCACCACAAGCTTCTCAGTAGAAGTCGTGTCACGCAAAAGAAAAAGTGAAGAAAGAGAATCTGTACAAATGAGGTATTTAAAAATTTTGTTTTCACTAAAAGAATTTTGTATCCACTTAACAACCAGGTTTATACACAAAAGTTCAGCCTGGAAAACAGAACATTCATTAAGTAGTCGGTGCTTGGCAGTAACCTTCTCTGTTCCATTTTCATAAATCACAAAAGCAAGACCAACCCTTCCATCAAGCTTACTACCATCCGTAAAACAGATAGTTTTATATGCCTGAAAAGCATTATTTACTTAAGGAATAATTATAACAGGTTTCCTACATGCTGGGTGGGGCAAACATGAAATAAAGGATATCTTTGACCATGAATTTTTACTGAAAAGGAGAGCAATTAAAATATATTTAAACATGTACATTGATTTTTTAATTCCATAGCCAACCAAAGTCAATAAATGTTTTCCTCTCTTCTCTAATTGTTAGAAAAGTAAACAAAATTTTAACTAGAAGCTTAAAATTGCTCAAAGCAACTGGTTAAAGTTAAATGTTATATAGCTTTTTATGTCGCGACTTAAAAAAATAAGCATGTTACCAAATTTTGTAAGCGTTATAATTTTCCTTTCTAACCTTTTTTTTTAAATTTTTATTAATAAGTAAAGCTTGTTTATATTGTTGCGCTTGCGCAATACCAAGCTAAAAACATTTCCTCATTGTTTTATTGTTTGCAGCACTATGCAATGCAAAATAACCATACAAAAATGCATGAATATGAAACTTACTCAATGTTGGTTTCAAAAGTTTTCCAAGTATTCTAACAACTGATTTTTTTGTACGTATGAAAGATAAGTTAAGTGTATATATATGAAGAAAATTCATATAATTTTTTAAGTTTATTTACGCAAAGCAAACAAAATTCTGTTTAATCAGATGCTTATCATAAATTCTAAAAAAGCACTCAATCTAATATATTGCATGACTTCAATAAATAAGCAATAAAATTGATGTATTCATTTGGTTGAGGTACATTAAATTTTTTATCGCGAATCACTTGAATATTTTTTAATAAGTTTTGAATAAAAAGTCTTAATATATAAAATTTTTAGAAAAAAATATCTTTAATTATAATTTTCCGTTAAAATATGATATGCTGAGCAAACTTTTTTTTTAAGTCTGTGAATGGCTTTAAAATTTATTATAGCATAATTATATTAATTGAATATTTTACTTATTGAAAAATAAAAACTAATAGTGCAGTAAAACTTTAAATCTTAATAAAATATTTTAAGCATTACAAATGATTTTGAAATAAATATGTACTTAGACAAATATAAATTTAGAGTATTCATTCTTCCGTGAGAGAAATAAGTATTATATATATATATACTATGAAATAGCTAAACTCCCTCATTGCTTCACTCATAAACGCTCATCATTTTAGTTTTGAACGACATCTTTGGTCTTATAAAAAGAAAATAACATTAAGCATTATTAGCAATCAGTACTAGCCCTGAATTATTCATACAGCTCCTATCCACCAATGAAAAAAAAATATGTATCCTGAGGTGTATTATATTTTATCCTGTAGTAATAATGCAATTAAATTTCTGTTGTATATAAATTTGTATTATTTTTTTTAAAAAATTTTTAAATCAAATTTGTAAAATCAGAGATATTTAATTTTCCGGGACAAAACATTTCCCTACCTTCCCTGTAAATCGTGAGTACTGTATTATCAATAGTCATTTATATTTTTATGATTTATATTCTTATGATATTTATAATATGCATTCAGAGATATTTGATCTTCGGAGAAAAATTATTCTGACGCAAATGATTTACACTGATAAATGAATTTTTTTTATAATATTAGTGTAAAAAAAAACATTCGTATTAATATTTCATTTTCGTAATTTTTTCATTCGTATTTAATTAATTTTCAGAACAATACTCTATTCATGATACAGTTTTTTTTAGGAAATATATTTTTTAATTCATTCCTAGTATTTTTTTTTTTTACAAGTTATCAAAAGTTTTTTTTAGTTAATCTTCGATTCGCTTTATTCGCATTCAATTGAAATATTTGTTTAAATAAGATTTAGAGAGAAAAAAATTGTTATGTGATAGAATGATTTAACATTGTCTCAAGTGTAGGAAAGCGCTAAAATTAGTCACTATATCAGAATACAGAGGAACACAGTTAAAAAATTTTCAAAAACAAAATATATATATATATATATATATATATATATATATATATATATATATATATATATATATATATATATATATATATATATATATATATATATATATATATATATATATATATATATATATATATATATATATATATAAATAAAAGAACATGGATATCGTTCAAATTATTTATTATGCCACTATGAATTTTGAAAATCGTGTCCAAAATTGTTTTTATCCAGGCATCAGTGAAGTATTGTCAAAAATATAAATTGCTATAGTTAAAAACGCGATTTAAAAGCTGCAATGCTATTAAGTTTAATCCGATTTGCTGGTTCCGACTTCTGGGTTGGATTCACGATTACAAGGCTACGAACATTGATAGCTGTGAACTCAGAATTGGGTCAGCTGATCAACGCTAGTTATGAAATAAAAATGAAATTCAACAGCTTCAATTATGAACGCAGTTTCCGTTGTTTCCGTAATTTTTTTAAAAAAAATTTAAACAAAATGGTAGCGTATTCAATACAAAATATTAAAGTCGGGACGTTTTGTATTCAGGGATTAACATTTATTTCATCAAAAACAATAAATGGAATTTTAAAAATAATTCTATCTGTAGCAGTAACTATAAGATTAGTTGTATGAATGCTGAAAAAATATTATGTGAAAATTAAAAGATCTATTTTTTAAAAAAAAAAAAAAATTACTATTTATCTTTCCTATTCAGTTTCGAGGTTCATTGGGATATGCTTTAAGATATATATATATATATATATATATATATATATATATATATATATATATATATATATATATATATATATACACTGTTAAATATAGAAATTTTGTTTATTACGTAGAGGAAATTTCTATTTTTAAATATTCAAAAATACAAAAAATACATCAACACTGTGGTAAAATGTTAACACAAAATGTACGTGTTTATTGAACAGAAACAAAGTATATTCAGAATGGAATTTCAATATTTATTTTTTGTCTGGTTAGAAAAAATCACAGTACATTATGCATAAATAAAGTAATTTAATTACAAGGGCACTTTTTGTCCTCTCTATTTCCATTGGGATCTACACAATAGCACTCTCCAAAACTTCCATATTGCTGAGGAGCGTAAGTGCCATCTGCGTTACACGAAGGAACAGGAACGTCTTCAATACCCTCTTCAACTGAAAAAAAAAGTGTCTTAAGTATTCTTAATATAACTGCAGAAATATTATAAAATTAAACAAAATTTTTCGAGCTATTTTCAATTAACAACATAAATATCATTTTAAAATATGAAAAAAATTCATTTAAAATTGCGCAAGATTAAATTTGCATTTAAAGTTATCTTTTCATACTGCGCATGCATACAAAGAAATTCAAAAATAAATTTCTTAAATAATTTTATTTTGAATCGTAATGGGTAACTAACGAAAAAAATGAAAGTTGAATTTCGTGAAAATTTAATAAGTTTATTGCAATTTTCCAAGTAGAGTTATGTAAATTTGGAAAGAAAGCTGTGAATGGTAAGGGATTTTTCACAAATTATGTTTTGTACCATTAAACAAAATTTATTAAAACTGTCATCGGCATTATGTAGGACCATCCTGTATTAAAGTATGTTTTATTTCTCATATTTCCTTTCCTTATGCCATTAAATTTTGTTGTTCGAACCATCATTGAAGTGTATTGTAATTTGTTATTAAATTTTGTTATGAAATGCAAAATGAAATGTGTTAGAAAAGTCCTGTTTTGGGTTTTTCACAATGTACAAAAGTTACTGCGAAAATTTACTAGAAGAATTTTAAATTTTAGAGATACTTCAATCGGAATTTTTTCATAGGTTACCTAATACGATTTAGACCAAAATTATGATTTTTTTTAATGCGCATTTTGAATGGATTACTTCAATTGCTGATATCTTGCGCAATTTTATTGAATTATTTTTAATTTCAAAACAATAATTTGTTATCAATCAAAAATTATTCTAAAAAATTTGTTTCATTTTATTGAATAATTCTGTAATTATAGTAAAAAAAAAAAAAAAAAACTGTAGGTAAAAATATAAGCTTTTTATAAAAATGTATGCATCTCCATGAATATTTAAGCTAGGTTTACGAAATGTTGTGCAACTATTGCATATGTTAACCAAAGTAATTCATACAAGTTATTAGGTTATTGCTATATTTTTGGGCACAGTGTGTTTAAAAACAATATTTCTTTTTTATCCATTATTTATTACCAGTTTCAAACCTCTAAAAGTTTTAATATCCATTCATATGTATGAGAAATTGCTTGACCTAAACACTTCTAAAGTTATAAAGTGATTCTCTTAGTATTTCTTGAGAAAATTTAAAAAATGAATTATTATAGAAGTATTTCCGTAATTTTGCCATACCCCTGAACGTGTTCTATAGACATTTCTCAAAAACAAATATATAAACAGAAAATATACAATTGTTAAATATTTACTTACACCTTCCGATTAAGAGGGCTTGACTATTTGCAGAAGCTCTTTAAAATTATTTCGAAAATTTATTCTAAAAGCAAACACGGTGTCGTTGACTTATACCACTTGTTAATACTGACAAGACTATTTTAAGGCAGAGGGTGCATTTCTTGTTTTTTCAGTGGCACTATCGATGGTCAATGATACGACTTCAGCTATACACACGTCACAACCCGTTTTACAGGGAGGGCCCAATCATACACCATTCATTCATCCACAGGTCGTAATTTTTCCCTGAGCCAGAGCAAAATCAATCTTCAGTCCAGTACCCCCAGAGGTATTGATTGGGTATGAAAACTTGGGGGACTTCGTGACCCGACAGATTTAACGTGTACCAGTCCCCACTTACTACGAGATTTAAAGTCGGCGGGGATTCTATTCACAGCCTCTTGGATATGGGCCCAACGACCTGCCAACCAGGCTATCCCGGTCAAGCAAAACCATGGTAAGTAGTAAATTAATAATGATCATTAAATAATAAAATAAAATATGTGTTCAAAACAGAATACCATTTTCCTTGCCAAAGGACATACTAGATGGCGCCACTGGATATAGAACTCTTTCTAATTAATAAAAATTTTTGGGAGAGCATGTGTGTTACTAGCGATCGAGAGATCATGCTGTTTTTGTAGTGTTGTTTCTGTAGTGCTGTTAATATACACTTGTTAACAAATTGGAAAGAGTATTTCTTCTTTTTGAGTATGTAGTCATTTATTCTATGATTTATTTAGATACGAATCGCCCGGGTTGAAGAACCAGGTAAGAAACCTTCCATTGATACCTGTTCAGTTGAAGATATAAAAGAATTAAGTTATCTTTTTTGACAATATGTTTGCAAGAAATAGATTTTTTTCATTCACAACAGATATCAAATAAGTAGTTTTAGGAAAAAGCTTCACCTCAATTAGCAACTAATGTTTCTTACCTAGCTTTTGTGCTTCTGCACGTTGTTCTCTACAACTTTCGGCATTCACAACAGCAAAAACGCAAGCAATGAACACAATGAATCGAAGAAACTTCATTTTTTTTCTCTAAAATAAATTGAATACTAATTATCATATTTACAAAAATAAGTCCTTTCATCAACAAAATCTCTAATATAAATAAATAAAACATCCTTCTTGTTTTGAATTTTTGGATGCATTTTTAACCTATCTCAATTTTGCTTTTAACAAATTTCTGATGGCAGAACATAATTTTTCATTCTATTAGCTTTTTTTTAAAAAAATATGAGAAATTAATTTATTCACTTTAGTTTATTCTCAAATATTCCTTATTTAGACATTAAATAAATCCTAAACATTCATTTTATATAAAAACGTAGAGTTTAGGAAAAGAGAGTTTAAAGAAATAAAATCAAAAGTTCGAAACAAATCACTTACTTCGTTCCTACTGCGAATGCAACTAAATTGTAAATTTTCAAAATATCAAACACATTATATACAGATAAAAAATAAATTAAAAAAAAGCTTTTTATTTTTATGAGGAAGATTGAAGAATGGTTTAAAAGTGAAATGTGTCAAATAAATAGTTATTTATCATTTTTTATGCTAATAATGATGACATAGCAGGAAAAAAGATTTGGGATGAAACCTCATTGTTCGAAGAACAGCTGGTTTCGTTTTATTTTGAAGTAAGAATGATTTTTTTATTTAAAAAAAATCTGTTTGAAATAATTAGTTATCTTATCTGTCCTTTTATTGATACGTTTTTTTTTTTTTTTGTTTGTTTCAAAACAGAATAAAGTAGTTTCATAATAGCCATCAGTTTAATAATTTTTATAAAAACTGTAAGTTCATTTTTTTTTTTTTTTTTTTTACTAGCTATTATTATTATAAGCACAAGGAAGCACTAGTCAAGATATAGCAATACCTTTTTAAAACAAAAGTTATAAAAATGCAAAGGAACTCCACCACCGACTCGCTGATACTCCCCAACCTCCAAAAAGGTAATTAAACTTTAAAAAAAAAAAAGTTTTCTGAGCAAAAGTTACTAGCTTCGCGCATAAAAAATACAGCTTCGCTACCTAGCACATTTTTGATTGACAAATAAAAATTAATTCTTAAATTTGCTTCGGTCAAAAGCAGCAAAAAATACATTTAAAAGCTCTGTACGAAGACTAACAAAAAAGCTCTGTACGAAGTTAGCAAAAAAAAGAAAATGAAAAAAATGCACAAGAAAAGAAATAAATAGACACTTTAAAAGTTCAATGTAATGAAGAATTAAATGTTAAAAAAAAAAAAAAAAACTATTACATTTCTGTTGTTATTTCGAGCTCCACTTACCAATACCAGCAAGCCTGCTTGGTTAAGCCAAACGAATTTAAGGCGGAGGATGCGCTTCTTGTTTGCCAGTGCCGCCATCTATGGCCAAGAATATGACTTTCAGCCACACACACGTCACATTCCGTTTTACAGAGCGGATCCGCTCTACGTCCTCAGATCATAATTTTGACCTGAACAAGAGAACGATCAATCTTCAATTCAGTGCCACCAAAGGTATTGATTTGTTATGGGATCTTCGGGGATTTTGCGACCCAACAGACTTAAAGTGCAACTGTCACCATTTACTACACGGGAAGTCTTCAGCCGGGGAGGGATCGAGTTAACGACATCTAGGACATAGGCCCAACAACCTACCAACCAGGTTAGTCCGGCCCACTTTTAAGTTTCTAATTTAATTAGTGTCTAAACGCATCAAAATATTAAACTGAACAGTATCACATGACATGACGTAGAATTCTTTTTTCTCGCCAATGGTATGAAAATAATAATAATAAATACAAGAAAATAAAAAAATAAATATAAATAAAAAGAATAATTAATAAAATAAAAACGTTTGGGTGCCAAATAGCATTTGAAATCACTGAAAAAAAAATAATTGTAATGTTTTATTTCATTTTATAATTTGCGCTGAACAGCCAACCAAATTCTCAGTTTACGACTCTCAATGTTCAAGCCTATAGCCTTGTAATTTTGAACCCAATCGAGAAACCAAGGGAAGTCCTGGATGAAGCATTATGAGAAATTTGCCCTTGTAGAGGACCCGCAAATGACCCGCATTTGCGTTACATGGAGCGGAAAAACCACGAAAACCTCCTACGGCTAGCCTGACGGCAAGGGGACTCTAACCCATGATTGAGGATATTTTACGACAGCACAGTGGTCGGTGCGAGCCAGGTGCGGAATTTGTGTAGGCCAGTCATCGCAGGGATTCGAACCTGGGTCATCTCACTGGAAGGCGAGCACTCTATCCCCTGAGATACCTTGACTCAAGCACATTATTTATAAAATATAGATATTTTATTGAAAAAAAAAAACAACAACCCTATTTAATTTAATGGGATTACAGAAATATTACTTTCAAAAAATTTAACAGCAAACACACAATTTAAATTAAAAAAAAAAAAATACTTTATGGATTTGACAATTAACAAAAGAAAAATGAATTTTTTTACTACAATTTTTTTAAGAGATGCTGCACTATTTATAAAATTACTTTATATCTGTTACTTGCTCAATAAAATGTTATGCGAGATGGATTAATTTTCATGTAAAAATCTGATGATTAGCCAGCATTCAGAAACCATTTTTATAAAAATTACAATAACAAAAATGGAACAGAGCTTAATTTTCAAATCGATTTAAAAAAGAAGGAAAAAATAAAGAAGAATCGAGTTGAAACAATACTTTTGGAATGAATCATAACTTGAATTTGTAATAATGATTATTTGAAAATTGGTGATCTTTGTCAAAACATAAGCAATTCTCAATAATTATTTATTATTGTTATTTTTTTGTTGTTGAAATTTTCACTGAATTCAAACAAATCTTCATTTGGTTTTCCAATCTAATGTATGTTCCAAGTGCAGTATAAAAAGCCTATTCATTGTTTACAATACAATACGAATTGATGAAACAATTCGTCAATTAGTACAGACATTATACGAAATGAAATATTATTATTTCGAACTTTTTATTAGTCTGATAATCGTTTATAAATGTTGTTGTCGTAGGCCATTGAGGCAAGGGTTGCGATTGTTCTTGTTTTCCAGTGGCGCCATCCATGGCTTAGAATTCGACTTCTGTTTTACCCGTTTATTTGGTGGACCCATTCATTCATCCACAGATAGTAATTTTGACCTAAACCAGAGAATGATCAATCTCCAATTCAGTACCCCCAGAGGTTTAATTTGTTACGGGGACATGAAGGACTTTGTGACCCGACAGATTTAACGTATATCAGTCACTATTTACTACAACGTGATTTAAACCCCCGTTCTCACAAATGTGAGTCCAGCTCCCTGCAAACCAGGCTATCTCGACCCATCATTTATTGTAGTTGAAAGTAATTTCTTCATGCTACAGATAGGTTCATATTTTATTTTGCTTACTAACATTACAAAAAGAAACCATAAATTTTGCGCAATAACAATGTATTGTTGATAATAAGCAAATTAGTTTAAACAGGATAATAAACTGTGGTAGGGATTAGTGGACCCAGTATTCCTAATGGAACATTATTTATAATCATAAAATTAAAGTTTCACAAAATATTGATTTATGGAATAAAGAAAATGTTAGTCAATTCTGTAATACAGAAAAAAAAATAATAATGTTTTTTTTTTGTGATTTTCAATTACCAAACCATATTATATACAATGTCTAGGGAAAGTATGTAATTCTCATGCCCTTAAATAGTATTTTAGATGGCCTATAAACAATAGTTTTGAACATATCAAGAGGGATGGTTAGGAGTTAAATAATTGAAAGTATAACTGCCAACTTCTTCTCAAGAAAGTGAATATTGTTTGCGGAATTTAATATTTAACAGAAATTTTTTTTCATATTATAATTACATTAAATATCAGAAAAAGATCTTAAATACATAGCAGGCAAAGACTGGGGAGCTGATGTTTTCACTTTGAGAAATACGTATATGACATTTATTAGACTCATCTTAGAGTATGGTTTCCCTATTTATAGCTGCGCCTCAGTCACCAACTTGGATAAATTGGAGAAGGTTCAACGCAGTGCTGCTAGAATTATTTGCAGTTGCCCTAGAGAAGTAGTTCTCTATGAGGCTATCTTGCAACCTTACCAAACATTTCAATAAGCTTTCTAGCTACGGTCAGCATAATAGAACCTCCCTATATTCTAACATCTGGAATAACAATCAAAGACTTAAGAAAAATAGTCCCTTTAGTCAGGCTAAACTTCTGCGTTTGCCTTATATTGAAATTGAGCCCCACTCCTTAAAATCATGTCTGAATCCCTCTCTCAAGAGTTTATTTCCACTTCGATTTTACTATCCCGTTCACCAAGAACTTGATCCTAGCTCATCTAAGACACTTGGCCTTAGAAATCATAAATAAGATCCCCGACAATGCCATAAAAAATTTTACGTACGGCAGTAAACTGGAAGACCACGCAAGTAGTGGTATATACATTGAGAAAACAGGGGATAGACTGCCTCGGCAACCCTGATTTCTCATCGGTCTTCAAGAATGAATAATAGCAATTGAACAAGACCTTGAAGCTATTCTTAATGAAAAGAACTTCGGGAACATCTGGAGTCGCAGCTCTCTTCAACACCTCCACAACTGGAGATCAAACTAGTATTTCTGTCCTTCTCAAACTGAAAATAAACATCGTCGAATTTTGAAAACTCATTTCAAAATTCCACGATGTTTATTTTCAGGGGATCCCATCTCATGTTGACATATAAGGAAATGAGCAGGCGGATAGACTGGCCAAGGAAGGCTGTTACCACACTAATCCTTCCTCTTCAACACTTACCTTTTTAGAACATCAATCCATAGTTAATTCTGAAATTTCGAAGGGGTGGAAGATTCCTTCCTGCCATCACTGGCTGTAAATATAATGCCAAATATTTATAAATATCGTTTTGAGTAAATTCTAGATTTTGCTTACTCCATATTTTATGATTCATATTTATAAAAGCAATAATTTAATAAAAAAATTATGAAAGTTTTCAACAACAAAGTAATTAATCCTTTCAACTCTGATAACAAAAGGAAATAATTTGCTTAAAAAAGTGTGCAGTTTTATTTAAATAAATACACAATACGTAAAAAAAATAAATGTATTTTATTTTCTAAAAGTACTAAACAATTTTATAGTACGTTTTTCAAATATACAAGACATATTCAACATTTTTCAAATGTTGAACACAATCAGTAATTTAACAATTATGTAACTTCAGTTATATGCACAGCATAATTAAATTCTTATGATATTCATAAGATATTATAATACAAAAATTAACAAAATTTTTACCATAAAAAATACACAGTATTAAAGAAATTGTAATAAACTAATTTTATTTAAAAACAATTAAGAAAAAATTTGAACTAGCCTCTTTCAAATCATAACACTTTTTACTAAAAATACAATAAATTATACATATTTTATAAGAAAAATATTCTAAATGAAATTACTGATAAATTAGTAAGAATATGATAATTTCCAACTGTTTGTGAATAATTCATCTTTTAACGCACATATATTATTAAAGATTGCATTTCGATAGATGTCACTGCAATGTTTTTACACGTAAAGGAAACTAATCTTATGTGATGCTGTTTAGTTTCCAAATAAACAGTCTAGTCACTTTAATGTCCACCACCAAATTGTGGGATTAATGTGAAATAACTAATCACAGAAGAAATCACATTGCAGTGCAGCTTTTATGAGGGGGGTCCAAGGAAATTGGAAAACATTACAATCGTTGGCATCACATAGAAACAGAGCAATTTATCAGATGTCCAAAGAGGCATGATCATTTGTTTCAAGTCAAGGATAGACGCATTTCTGAAATAGCTCATTTAGAAAACTGCTCACATGATGGCGTGGTAAAAGTATACAGTAAATGGCAAAATCACACCAACCAAATTCAGAAACATGTGACCAGGATTAGTTCATCTTACTGCTCTGGCTACCAAGCTCCCTGGACTTAAATAAAAAAAAATCTGTAGGACTACCTTGATTAGGTTGTACATGCCCTGGAGTCAGCATGGCTAAACATACCAGTGAACACTTTCAAGAACCTCTCAGTGGTCTGCTCTGCAAAAAGTGGTTATTCTGGCCTTAGACAGGTGGTCATATTAATGTGACTGGACTGTGTAATAGAAACAATTTCAACAAGTAAACAATTTAATCTAATATTAGTCTAATTGTTTAATCTGATATTAATTTGATAGTTACGAGGTGCATCCAGAAAGTAAGTTTCCCTATTTTTTTTAAAAAAAAGAACTCACATTTTCAGGAACCTATGTATTGGCAACAAGTTCAGTAATGTTTCAGCTATTTTTCAAAATAGCTACCACCAGAATTGAGACACTTGTCGTATCGTAAGATCAACTTTTGTATCCCTCCGTCGCAGAACTCTGCCGCCTGTGATTGGAACTAGCGTGCGCCGAAAGACCTGACACTCGAACACAAAATTTAACGTTTAGGATGCTGTCGGTACGGAAAGTGATGTGCACGGTGTTCTGGGACAGAAAGAGCATTCTGCTCATTGTCTTCCATCAAAACAGTAAACGCTGACCGTTACTGTGAAACACTGCGGAAATTGCGACGCGCCATTCAAAACAAGAAGCGTGGAATGCTTACTGCAGGTGTTGTGCTCCTCTACTAGTATGACAATGATCTTGCCTCCAGCGATTTTCACGTTTTCTTACACCTCAAGAAATTCCTGTCCTCCAGTGAGCGTTTTGGCAACGGCGAAGAGCTGAAGACGTCTGTCTCACGCTGGTTCCATTCAAAGGCGGCAGAGTTCTACGACAGAGGGATACAAAATTTGATCCCACGATACGACAAGTGTCTCAATTCAGGTGGTGGCTATGTTGAAAAATAGCTGAAATAGTGCTGTACTTGTTCCCAATAAATATGTTCCTGAAAGTGTGAGTTCTTTTCGTAAAAAAAATAGGGAAACTTACTTTCTGGATGAGCCTCGTACATTAAATGTAATACAACATTGATTAATAATATTCAGTTTTAATTTATAACAACTAAATTAATAGATTGTGTACAAATGCATTGAATTTAAAGGTTAATGGCATTAGAGCCAGAAAAAGATATATAGTAAGAAACACAAACATTGCAAATGCATGGTAACAAATTAAAACTGTATTAAAAACTAAGTCGTTCACTAAATACAAGGGAAAAGAACAAAATAAAAAGAAATATTACTTAAAGAAGCAAACTAAAAAATTTTGCAACAGCCAATCCTTGCAAAATGGCAATATAATAGTCGCAACATGGTGTGTATTTCACACTGTCCAGCATTACTTCCCAGACAAGCTGATAGGGCTTCAGCCACTACTTGGGATATAACTAGGTATGAATTAAACTAGAAAAATGTAGCCCATGTTTATTAGAAGGTAAAGCACTTGAGGATTATACAGTTAACATAAGCTTTCATAATGACTCTATTAATTTTGGATGTTATAGGAAAAATTGATAGAAAAATCTTTAAAACAATAGATTTATTCAATTAAAGTTTAAGTACTCATTGGGCAGAGTAATAATAGGCCAATATACCAAACTGAGTTTGAGGAACCCTAATTTAGCAAAGATAAAGATCCCACCAGGCTTAAAAACCATAAGATATTCAGGTAAAAGAAAGAAAAAAAAATGATGTATTGATTATTATTGATGCCTACAGACTCATGCAAAACAATAACCAAACTATCTTAAAAGGAACAGAGGAAAATTGGTGCACAAGTCACTTACTTCTAATCAAAAGAGGAGGTAAGTAATTGGGACTAACAAACAGCAGTAAGAATTCTTTTTTTTATTAAAATGAATTTAAATGGCAAATTTGTGGAGAAATTAAAGGGAAAGAAATGATATGCAAAAAAAAAAAAAAGTAAAGTAAAGACAACAAATTATGTTTTTTCTTATTTTTTGCTTAAATAAAATGTAGAAGGATAGTCATAAGTAGATATTTTAAATAAATGCAGAGGTTAACAAAAATTATCTAATAAAATGGATATCATAAATATATTTATCTATATATCATAATATATAGATAAAAGTGCCTATAATGTCAATAATTTTTCCTTTTGTCTTGAAAAATATAAAGTGAGAATAAGCAAATAATATTTCAGGAACTCTATTTGGCAAAACCTTAAAGAAAGTTCGTGTACACAGTAGTAAATAGCGTAACAGTCAACACTTTAGATACTAAAAACATAACTTTCATAATAAATACATTCATTTCAACATATGAGATACAGTTTACAATATCCATTATACTAGAGGTTTTCTTGCTGTACTCTTGTATTTAAGAGCATTTTCACAAAATTTTACAATGCAATGAGTAATAACATAAGGAAAACGTAAAGAATGTCTAAGTTATAACAAAACAAAAGAGCATAGATATGAAATTCAAAGTTAGCATACAAATCAGAAATTGAAGAAAACATATACATGGATACATTTAGTTAAAATTATTAAAACGTAACAATATAATTTTTTTCAATTACAACATAAAAAATACCTGGCAATTGGAATCATTAAAGGTAAGAGAAAAAAAAAAAAACTTTTGATAAATATGTACTAGAATAAAACAATTATAAAGGATGTGTAATACCAACTATTATCATAATTTTTTAAATACTTGTTTATTATAAATTTTTAGTTTCTTATTTGTCAAAGTATACCATTGTTAAATAAAAACAAATACTTTAAATTTTTTTTCTTCATAAATGTCAATTTTTTATGTCCAACATCTCAAAGAAATCAAATTTTTAAATTTTTTTTCTCACAAACCAATGCAACTGATTTCTTTCAAATTTTGGATTTTGTTATTTAAAATTAGGTAGATTAATTTAGGGCAAAAATTTATATACCTTACAATTCAAAATTCATTTGTAAATTAAATATAAAACAACAAATATTAAAAATAATTTCCTTTAATGCTAAAAGAATGCATTTTCCACAAATAAAAATTGACCACAAAAACAAGATATGTCATAGATTGATTGCAATGGTATGGCAGAGTCAATCCATGATAACTTTCAATCTAATTGAGTCAGACAAAAAATTTAAACTAGTATCAGAAATTTGACATAGTTTTGGTTTCCAAATTAAAAAAATAAAATAAAATTATAATTATCGTTCTAATAGCAAACTGATAAAAATCACAATGACATTTTATTTTTCTCTTAATATTGTTAATAGGGTGTTTAGAGGAATTCCACATTTTGATGCTATTTCTCATAATTGGTTGGATTTCAAATCGCGAAGATTCACTTTTACTTCTAAGTTAGGAATTTTTAACTTTCCATCATACATCTTTAGAGTCAAATTTTGACACAAAGCAGAACTAAATTTTGGTAACATTTAAATAAAAGAGATAAATTTGAATACCAACATTTCCGAATTTCAAAGCAATATAGAGTATCATTGATGCTGACAAAAGGAAACAAGCCTACTCATTCTCTCACACTGTCTTAACTTATTCAAGAGGATCGGTGATTGTGGATAGATTTGAAGAAAAAGGGGAAGAAATTGTTACTTTCTTGGTCGTGGTAATTTACTTTATTTTTTGCTTAGTAGTTTAGCTATAAAAGATCAAGTCGGCTTTATTAAAAATTGAGTTAAAGGGGGGTGAAAATTGAGATTCGTTAACATGAAATAAAAGATAGAATGAGTTACAGTTATAGTCAAACAGGGTGCGTAGCCAGATTTTTCAACAAAAAATAAACACTTCTGAAGTACTTTTTAAGCACTAAAAAAATATTTTTAATAACTTTCCAAAAAAAAAATCTTAATTAGGATCTGTGCAGTGATTAAAATCAATAAAATTCAAAAACATTTTCAAAAACTTCATATATTTATGATAAAATAACTAGTTTCTGATAAATATTTCAGAGAAAATTATGAATATCATGCAATTTTTGTAATTTAAAACGACAATCGAAAGGGCAAAGAAAAAAACTCTTTTTAATAAGATGGAAAATTAAGCACTTTTTACAAAGCGCGAATCAAAAAAAAAGCACCTTAAAGGCTTTTAAAAAATGTAAATCAAAATTAAGCACCTTTAAGCACTTTTTAAAAACGCTACGCACCCTGTCAAATTATCTTACATCTAGTAATTGCAATCTTAAACTTTCTCTAAAATTGCATTTGAAAGAAATGTAGGAAAAAATATATGCAAAAATAATAATAATAATAATAATCTAAAACTAAAATTTAAACAAAGTCTAATAAAAAAAAATTAAAAAGGGATACATTTCAAATTAAATTTTTAAAAAATAGAGATTAATTATAATGGAATCATTTAAATAACACAATTTAAGTATTATTTGATTTCGCAGCTTGAATGAAAGCCATACCATGGCTTCGCATATGAGTTTTGAGGGATGATTCATTGGAAAATGTTGTAAAGCAAACATTGCAAATGAGAGAATTGCAAGTAGAAACTTCAGTAGGATTTTCAAAATCAGGCATGCAGTTTGTACCTTCTTCCTCAATGTATTTTTTGGTATCACTAATTTTATGAGCGATTCTTAAATGTTTAACTAATGCTGGTTCTACTACAAAACATTGTCCACATTCCTGACACTGAGAAGTACTTTTGTTTGTTTTATGAGAAAGTATGTGCTTCTTGAAATCTTCCCGCACAGTTGAATGGTAGTCACATTTAGTACAGACATTTCCCTCAATGCGGGATTTTTTACACACATTATCACTGTCTTTGTCTTCATTCTCGGTAGAAGTATGACGTTTCACACTGTCTATTTGATGTTTCAATTTCAAATGATCTTGGAGTTCACTATCCTTAGCTGAAAATGAATCAGAAAATAATAATTAAAATAATTACTTACACATTTGTGGTAATGAATGTTTTATAAAAGTAACTGCTTTGCATTTCATACTTATTGTAAAAATTAACATGTTTTTTATTAGATTAGAATTCATTCTTTGAAAAGCCTTAACTTAAGACTTATTGATCTTAAATTCAAATTGCATATGAGTTAAATATTGTACCCTAATCTGCTGAGAGGTTTTTTGTCAAAAGGTTGTGTGTTTAAAATTTGCGTGAATGAAATATCCATTATGAACTTTTTTCCTAAATTTTCAACCCCATTTTAGATTTTGTAAAAATGGGCAAAGCTAGAAAAATATTTCTACTCTATGCAACACTTCCACAGGCCCTTCTTAATATGGGAAAACTGGTTTTGGAATGTAAAGAAGGCTACAGAAACAACAACAATGTGCGTGAATGCATTATATTAGTAAAGCACACATTCTTTTTGCCCAAAATAGTAATTATGTTTATTTAAATGTCATTATTTCATACTTATGTATTATTATAATTATGTCTTCTTTAACTGTCGAGAAAAAAAAAAAAAAAAAAAAAAAAACGAAACAAGAACATTTGAGTCTATTTTGTCATGTAATTTAGGACATATGTGCTATATTTATTATGTAATTTAGGACATATGTGTTATATTTATTTTTTTGTGTTACATTTATTTGTATGAACAAATTCATATTGAAACTTAATATATATGAAGCATAATTAATCAAAACTTAATATACAAAATTTTATTAGTATTTATGTTGGAACACACACACTTTTTTATTTCAATAGTTGCACTTTCCAAGAAATATTAATTGGGCAATTTATTTTGAAAACTAAGAGACTGATTAAGTTGTAGCTTTTACTGCCACTGCTCTTAGTTTTACGATAACAGGGTGCGTAGCCAAATTATTCAACAAAAAAAGCACCTTTTAAGTACTTTTCAAGCACTCAAAAAATATTTTTAAGCACTTTAAAAAAATATCATAATTAGGCAGGGTTGGAAAGTTTTTGACAATTGACGGTTTTATCTTGTTTTAACCATCATGTCAAAAATAAACAAAAAACCTTTTGGCATTGTTTTTGACAATTGTCAAAACTCATACAATTTTGAATTATGTAGAACGAATGGCGTTTTCGTACGCTGCGGACTGACAATACGCCAAAATAGATAGGGGTTGAATTAATTGTGAAAACATTGAATAGAACAATGCAAACTGTGTCTTTTTGCATAAATTGAAGCGAAAATCAACAAAAACGGAAAACTAAGCACTTTTTAAAAGCACCCAATGAAAAAATCACCTTTAAGGGCTTTTAAAAAACGAAAATAAGCACCTTTAAGCACTTTTTAAAAACACTACGCACCCTGGATAAATAGGAAAAAAACTTTATTTCTCTCTTTTTCTTAAGTATTTATTTGTGGAATTTAAATTAGTTATATGATAAAGCATTTCATAAAGATTAATTTTAAATTTATTGTGCTTGTTACCACAAGAATAGATACCACAAATAGTTTTGGTACAAAAACATTGTGTTACCACTAGATGGTTTTACACAAAAACTTTACTGGTAAAATTTAAAAACCATTTGGTGGCAGAATATTAAGAGTATATATTCAAATATTCATTCTTCAGCCAAAAGCATTATTCATAATCAGTACATCCTTATTTATCCAAGATAACCAGGCAGAGAATTATTTTTTTCTAACTTTTTAAAAACCATCACACATAAAGTAGGCACGGAAATTGGGTTCAAACCAAAGTTGACATTCCCATTTATATTGTAACATAACATATCAGATATAATTAACCCTATGAATTGTAAGTACAAGAGTAAAAAATGCAATATTACACTGAGCAAAAATGTATATTTACCAAATGAGTCACGGCAGAAATGACAGGTAACGATTTCCTTAGATTGCTTCGTGAAACTATCCACTTTAAAAAACAACTTATGTTCCTCCCGCAAATGACTTGTCACTTCTGGGGGCGTTTTTAAAATTTCATCACAGACTGGACAAACTGTACAATGCTGGACTGTTTCTGCGTGTTTCCGCAAATGGTTTTCTAAATGTTTTTCATCACTCCATCTTTTGTTATTACACAAAAGACATAAATATGAACCCTTATTTAAGTGCTTTTTCCCATGACTTATCATATCTTCTCTACTATTAAATACCATATAGCAATATGCACAAGGTTGATTATAATTTGCATGGGCTTTGGCAAGATGAGTTTTGTATCCCTGATAACAGGAGAGAATGGAATTGCAATAAAGGCATTCTATTTTACCAAGAAATGATGGTTTTATCGGATCGGTATTTTTGTTTTTAGACTCACTGTGTTGCTTACTAGTTACTATATATTTGTAAATTTTTGGATGAAATGTTCTAATATGTTCAGACAGGTCCTTTTTGCTTTCATGTGGTTTACCACATTGCATACAGCTAAATACGTACTCACAAATTTGTTCTTTGAGATGAGTTGATCTATGAGCCAGCATTTGCTCTTGATTTAAGAAAACAATATCACATAATGAGCATTTATAAATCATATTATACTTCAACTTAGAAGTATCATCATCAGCATGATAAAGTTTGATGTGAGCATTAAAAGAACCAACATTCATATACGCTCTTGGACAGGAATTGCACTTAGCATACTTCTCTGTGTGTAATTCCATATGCTTAAGCAAAACATCATTAGTAGCGCATAAACGTTTGCAAACAGGGCATTTGTAACCAATACCCCTAGCGTTGTGAAAACAATGAAACTTTACATGATATTGGAAATCTATCCATACAGGAGTAGGACTTCCTCCACATTCTGGACACACATAAGGACTAATTTGAAGATGTATCCTCTGATGAGCTTTTAGGAAACACTTAGAAGGGCAAACCATATTACACTTATTACACTGATTGACAATTACTGGTATCTTGTCATCTTGGGTCAAATGCTGAGCTCTCTCTTCAGGACTGTTGAACTCTTCATTACAATCGAGACATTTAACCTTAACAGCATTTTTACTATCTTCATTTGATGTTTTATCCGAAGAGAGGTCATCACCTTCAAGAACATTTAAAGAACATTCTAAAAGATCAGAAGGGGGAATGCTGTTATCTTCTGCTGATGATAACTCGTCATCCAGAACATTAGATGACTCAGTTTGTAGACCATCCATTTGAATTCGAGGTAGAGGAATAACTACAGCTTTTGTAATATCTGAAGCTTTATTTTTATCAGTGTGCGATCTAATATGGGAGAGTAACATACATCGATTATAGAAAGTTTTAACACATTTGCAGACAGCACAAGGGAATCTTATAAGTATAGATCGCCTTTCTAAATGAAAGGTTAAACTAGATTTGAGGGCAAAAGTGTCACCACAGTCAGTGCAACAATGAAACTCAAAACTATCCAGATTTATGACACTTGTTGGAGAACCTGGAATATAAGGAGGTAAAACGTTGGTGCTCAACTGCTGAAGATTTTCCGCTTGAAAACATGTGTCTAAATTGTTCGTTTCCTTAGAATTCAGACTATCATTGAAATTCCAAGTCAAATTTGAAGAGAGTTTGTTGGTAGAATTTGAGTTTGGTAAATTTACTGTTTTCAAAATGGAATTGATACTTGCAGCATTGAAAACAATACCATTTGAGTTAGAACTAACATTTAATCTCATAACTGTAGCTGATGAAGTAGTATTATTTTCACTCATAGTGCAGGATTAATGTAGTAAAAAGCTTTACTACTCTTAAGTTATTTGAATGACATCAAAATCCTAAATGAAACAAATAAGCAGTCAATATTTATGAAACAAAGAGAAACTGTCATAAATAAGGTTCACACTATTAATGAAAATTTAGTGGTCCAACAAAACTACCTAGGTATTCATTTAGCGGTCCAAAAACTTAATATGGTAGACAAACTTGAGAAAAAAATTTAATTTTACAATTACATAACTTATGTTATGGCAAAAAACTTTAAAATCAAAACACATCAAAAATTAGTAATTGCCATCTATTACACCCTAAAACTAATTAGGTTCATTACCCCATATTTTTTAAGATTTGCATTTATTAAAATTAAATGAAAAAAAGCTAAAATAATATCCGTAAACAGATTCACTATATAAATTAAAATGCTTAAGCCAAATAAATAAATAAATGAAGAAAACAGAGAATGTAACCACTAACAAAAAATTATATTAAAAATCAATTAATTATATAAAATTCTAAATAAAGTCAAATCTAAAAGAGCAAAAAACAATGTTTTATTGATGAAAAATTAAACTGTCAGCACATGAATTCAAAGTCTAGTACAACATGTAAATTAGAAATATCAAAATTTAAATTAAAAATTTTTTTTTGTACCAGTCACTTTCAATTATTCTGTTTGAAAAATTTTAAAACTAAAATCTAACCTACGAGGAGAACAATGAAATTAGTATAACAATAATTTTAAATGTATGGCATTAGATGCAAAAAACTATTTTTTTGCTATTATTTTGTAATTTCAAAACATATTTCAAGACAACAATTTTGTCGACTACGCATCTGATTTTAAAAACATATGTTGATTATTTGACGACAATTGTCACCATACTGGCGTGAACCCTATTCATAAATGATTTTTTCCCAATGAGGAACCTGCAAGCGTTGGGTAATCACAGAATATTGATTATTTTAAATAGTCTATATCTTTAAACTCTCTAAAATCAATTCAGAATTTTAAAAAAAACTTAACTTAAAATTAGCCCAAAAGTAAACTAACTTCATATGACACAAAATGAGGCAGGGTTTGCTTACGACGTCAAAGTATAGTAACTCAGCGAATGGGAGGAGTTAAACCAAAGCTTCCTATCGAGAAAAGTGTTACAAAGGCGTTTGAATTTGAATTGCATTTTTAAAAAATTGTTTTTCTTTCATGTTTATATCATATATAGAGTTTAAATATATATGTTGTATATCAGTTGCATCCTCCCTCTTGAGAAATTTTTTGTGGGCACATTTCAGCATAATGAAATAAAATTATGAAATGAAAAAATAAATGTCGAAGCTACTATTTTTTCCAACAACTTTTGAAATAAATTAATTTTTCTTTATTTATACTGATTCATTTTTATTTATATTTGTCTATATATAAAAGTCTGAACTGTTTTCAAAGTTTTTTATTTAATGAGTTGATCCTAATTAGAGGGAATGGGATGAATGGTATATGACCTGGAATTATAAATTTCTAGGTAAATAAAAAATTTTTAAAAATCTCTTTTTTATTATCAACTTCTAAAATATTTTCTTGAATTTTTTTCGAAGAAATGTAAAAAATGCTAAACCCCTATTATTTTTTATTTTAATTTTGATAATTTTTTCTTCTAGATAAAATTAATTAATTATTTTTTAACTTAAAACCCTTCAGCATAATGAAATAAAATTGAGGAAGAAAAAAATAAATGTCGAAACTACTTTTTTTTCAATTATTTTTTAAATAAATTCATTTTTCTTTATTTATACTGATTCATTTTTATTTATATTTGTCTATATATAAAAGTCTGAACTGTTTTGAAAGTTTTTATTTAATGAGTTGATCCCAATTAGAGGGAATGGTATATGGCCTGGAATTATAAGTTTTTAGGTAAATAAAATATTTAAAAAAATTCTTTTTTATTATTAACTTCTAAAATACTTTCTTGAATTTTTTTTTGGAAGAAATGTAAATAATGCTAAACCCCTATCTTTTTTTATTTTAACTTTGATAATTTTTTCTTCTAGATAAAATTATTTTTTAATATAAAAAAAAAAAACCTGTACACCACTGTTCTCTAAGATCAAAATCCTTTCATTTCAAAGAATAAAAAAAAAAAGAAAGAAAGTGATCTGAACAGCATTTCATAAACATTTTAATTGAGTATAATGAATTATTCATTCAGAGAAGCTTATCAATCAGAAAAACAATCTTATAGAATTAAATTATAATTAAGTTGCTGTAAAATGGTCTTAGCAACAGTATAATGCAGTAGTTGCAAACAATTTGCAAGTTTTTTTCATCGTGTTTGATGGCTTTACACCAAATTTGTCTTTTTTCTTCTTTTGGTACACTAAAAAATAATTTATTTGGTGTGTTTAATCTAGAACTATCGCAACATGGTACAATGCAAGATTTGTAGTTTTAGCTTGGAGCTATTTATCAGAATTTTACAGCGTGGCACATGCTTTCGCCGTTTCGAAACATGAAGGGAGTCGTAGTTGTACTATATTGTGACATCATCAGAGCAGATGGAAACCTTAGCAGCAATTTAGGGGGCGGGGCTGATTGGGCGATTTTAACTATTAATTACAAAATAACTAGTTATCGCACAGGTCTAAAATTGGTGTCTATCTTCATAAAATGGCATGATGTTTCATTTTAAAACACACACACAAAAAAAAAGCATGCAGGTTCCTCATTTAAGTGAATATTTTAGGTACAATAAAAAAAATATGCATATATGCATTTAAAATAAATAAATTTAGATAAAGATATGAATATAGTTAAAATTAAAATGTAGTTAGCACTAAAAATACTTTAAGAAAAAAAAAAATTGTAAATAATTATTCAGCTACAGAATATTTTAAACATCTAGCAAAAATTACATATGTACTTAAATAATGAGTTTAATGTAAATAATAATTAAAATTAAAAATATATATATATATATATATATATATATATATATATATAAATAAATTATGCCCAGAATATCAGAAACAACTTTTCATAGAAGTATTATGATACAATATTATGAAATAATATTAAACAATCCAAAAAATATGATAAAAATAACATCACAAATGTCAACTGTTTGAGACTAGTGTTTTGTTACATGTTTGATTTTTTCTTAGGAATATACACTTCATAGTTTTGCATCAAAATACAACAAAGTTTAACAAAATGTTAATTATAATAGTTCATAACTTAGTATATTAGAAAAAATTTACCTTATTATTGTCTCAAGGTAGAAAGAATAAATAATTGCATCATAGATACTCTCTATGACATTATTTCATACACAAAACTTTCATCAGAAAATTTCAACTTGATTTAAGCAGTTTCATACCTGTAAATAATAATCATTTTAAAAATTATTGAATTCATTATTTTCTTAACAAAACTGTCAATGTTACAGAGTACAATTTTATACTACACATAATAATGTTCACAAGAAGTTCTTAATCCTTGAATTTCAAAAATTCAAGTAGAGATACATTAATTGTAGAAAAATAAACTTTTTAACTAGTATTCTTGAGCTTATATTTCATTTCCTGTATATTTTCAAGAAATATTTCAAGCCATTATTGTTCAATGTTGCAAATTTTAAAATATTTTGCATAGAATAAAATACAGTTTTGCTAACAATTGAATTTATAAAAATGCTACAAAATTCAAGTTCATAGAATACTAATTTTTCCATATCACTTATCCTTAAGACAAAAACATATCAATTCTAAAACATCTCACAGTTTTTTGTAAAATTTTTGTTAAAAAATTAAAATTATGAACAAGAACCTATAATAGGGGAAATAGGTATGAGGTTATTAAAGTTAATTTGTTTATAAGCAAGCCTATAAATAAGAAGATAAATAAAGTTAGCTTAATTTATTTAGTTTATATGCTACCAGCAAAATTTTAAATCAGACATTCTGTAGAATGTCTAGACATTGTATCTTTGTGGGTAAAATATATATTCCAATATTATTATTATGATTTACAATTTTAGTAGTATCACAACACAAATTTATATTATATTATGACTAGTTTTAATAAAATGCATTAAAGTGATTCAAATAATATTTAAGAGTAAATAAGAGAATATGACAAAAAATAATAAGATGAATAAGAAATTATAAATGCATATAACAGCTTTTTTAGTATAGAATTGGAACTTACAAAATATTAATTTAAAAAAAAAATTGTGATAGTTTGCAATTTTAGTAACCGTTAAAAAATTTATACGTAAGTGATTCAACCACTTTTTTTAGGAGTGCCAGAGCATGAAAACAGTTTAACCCAATGCCTATTGTATAATGCATTATAATGATTTTTTTAAAAAGTAGTTTCTGACATTTCTATTATATTACTGCATCTAGGATTATTGTTTATTACTTTCAGGCTTTTTGCTGCTTTCAGCACCATTGTCTATAATTTGCAATATAATTAAGCATACAACTTCAAAAGTTAAATTATATTTTTCCTCACTTTTACTCTATTGGATTAACCTTCACGGTTCATTGACTGAGATATATTAATTAATACAAATAAAAAATTACTATAGATGATTAAATACTTAAGGTCTTTACATGTTTTCATGCATGTAAAATATTACATGCTTTAAATTTCATTTTTACATTTCTTATATTTTAAAAAAGCTAAGTGAAGTCAAGAAAATCTTATTTAAACTTTGTTTTAAACAGTGATGATTAAGGTAGTAAGAATACAGTAAACACATTAAAATGTATTGTTAACTATATAATTAGAAAGTGATGGGGATAATGAAGTATAGCATACTTTAGGTTTGGAAGTATAAGTAAATGAAACCAAATATGCTAATTTTATCTCATAATAAACAATATTGTTTCATTAAAAATACAAACAAATAAAACACCTATTTCCATTTGTTGTTTAAAATTTCAAAAAGTAAATACCCCTACATATAAAGCCATAGAATAACCATACATAATGTTTTGTTTGCATTCATTTCAAAAGATTGATACAAGAGAAATTTAGGTGGTTTTTGGACAGTTTATTATGCATCACATTTTCAGAAATGGCATGGAAGAGGCAAGTATAAACAAATATTGAAAGTCTCAATGCAGAGAGGGAAAAACTGATTTAAAAGCTACTAACTATTTTTTATTTGTACCAAGTAAACGATGCAACAAACACTTTCAGATAGTTCGGAAGGGAAAAATAGATTAACACTGACAGTTGCTTTGCATTTCAAAAGGAGTAAACAGTGATAGTGTTAAAGTGACACAACCAAGCTTTCTATTATTAGACTTATCACAGGTAGTTTTAAAATCTTTATAAAAAAATTTTTCTTTAAAAGCTGAAACACATTATTAAGCAAAGAACATTAAGGCACATCATCTCACTTAAAAAAAAAAAAAAAAAACATTTCAAAATTTTTTTATAGAAGAGATTTAAAATATTAAATTCTAATTGAATAAGAAAAAGTAATTAACTAGTTTATATATAAAATTGCATAAGGCTATTTAGAGTTAAATAAAATTTTTTTAATTAAATAAAATAAAAATATGTTACTTTTAATGAAAAAATTAAATGAGTATTTGTGAATTTGATAAAAAGTATAAATTTCCTTCTCACTATAATGGGATTTTTCCAAACAAGATAAGTAGATACTAGAAGTCAAATTTTAATAAAATACTTATATTTTAGAAAGAAACCCAATTTTTTCTTTATTTTTGTAAAAGGAAATATTAATATTCTTTATTTAGAAAAGTAAAAAAAAAAAAAAAAAAAAAAAAAGAAAGAAAGAAAAAAAAACGTATAGATATTTTGAGAGAATTAAAGGTCGCCCATTAAAAATATTATACTTTATAATAATTAAATGAATAACAAATAAATTTGTTTCACATAAACTATACATGAAAGAAAGTTAATTAAAGCGTTTTGGAACATACAGTAGGACACTTGGGATTCACAAATTAAAAGTTAAATTGTTTTGAACGAAATGGCTAAAAATCGAGAATTTCCAATATAGTTAAGAAATTCGGAGTTGAGTTATTCTTCGGCTAAAGAAAATAAAAAATTTGATTTGAAATCAGATTTTTACACAGCTTACATAGGAAAAAAACATAAATAAGATATAAAAAAAAATAAATGTTTCAAGAATAACTTAAATCTTATTAAAACTTTTAAGTTTATGATGATTTACTTAAACCTTCATTATTTAGTTTTTAAAAATTGGCAATTAGAAGTGAAACTTTAAATAGCTTTGAAAAATTTAGCTTATCGCTATGGCAACGGCATTATTAAAAATATAAATAAAAACGAAACCATGCATTGTTATGGCAGGAAATTTAAGAAGACTTCGCAGTGTGCTGCGGGAATACAAATTAATTAGCGATAGTTCTCGTGTTCCTGGTGATTTTCAAGTATGCGTATATTAATATAGCTGCATTAACAATTTTCTACATTAGTTATTTTTGTCAAAAAAACGTAGTGAAAATTTACAGTAGTGTACCCCTTTTATTTTGTCATTTTTTTTTATTCATGCAGAAAACAGGGAAAATTACATAAAAGTTGACATTTTTAATTAAAAGAATTCGCATTAAAAGTAATAAAATGGAAGATCTCATATCCAGTAAAAGCTCTAAGTTGCAGTGCCCAATCCAAAGGGCACCCTATTCCACAGTCTAACCAAAATGAATCAGAGCTTTGCTGGAAATATCTTTTACATTTAATATTCTTTTTCAAATTATTTAAAGATTTGAGCCTATTAAAAAGGAATTTCGTATGTGATGGCCTGAATCAATTAATTCGATTTCATGAATCAACAATATAATCTTGTTTTCATTTGCTGTTGATTTTGTGGTGTTGATTTAGATAAGATGCATAAAAATGTGCTGTGTATACCTATTGTCAAGATGTTGACTTATTCACAGGGCCCGACTTAGCCTAATTGGGGCCCAGGGCAAAAACTTCTTTGGGGGCCCCCTCTGCTTCACTACTTCAGTAATGAAGAACTGAACTTTATTGAGGTTTTTCACCTCATTATATATATAACAAGAAAATTGAATTGAACCTAAAATAGCTATGAAGTCCCCTCCCCCTCCCATGGTCAGAGGAAATATCGTTCTGTCCATTTTATTGATTTTCTGACAATTTTATGTCCATGCCGAATGCAATTTTCTGATTGTTAACTTTATCATCTAGCTGCGAAAAATTCATATCCTTGCTGACATTAGGGCGGAATTCAGCTAAATTTTCGCCATTACGATGGTTCAATTAAGCGAATCAGAAGCCTGTATTTTTGAAAGCATATCACATTTTGCGATATGCAAAAATACAGGATTTTGATTAGCTAAATTTATCCATAGAAAGCCATAGATTTATGAAATATAGATTCGCCATTACGATGGTTCAATTAAGCGAATCAGAAGCCTGTATGTTTGAAAGCATATCACATTTTGCGATATGCAAAAATACAGGATTTTGATTAGCTAAATTTATCCATAGAAAGCCATAGATTTATGAAATATAGATTCGCCATTACGATGGTTCAATTAAGCGAATCAGAAGCCTGTATGTTTGAAAGCATATCACATTTTGCGATATGCAAAAATACAGGATTTTGATTAGCTAAATTTATCCATAGAAAGCCATAGATTTATGAAATATAGATTGTGTTCATAGGATAGAAGCAGTAAACATAAAACTGACGGATTTTACACTGTAATGATATTTTGTTTTAAAAAAAGTTCATTAAAGAAGGAAATGTAAAATAAACTTTCTATTCAATTTGGGGGCCCCCTCTGATGTGGGGGCCCGGAGCAACTGCCCCGCCTGCCCCTGCCTTAGTCAGGCTCTGCTTATTTAACCAATTCTTACTATCACTCAACCAAATATAACTGTTTTCAAACTAAGATATAAGATCAAATATTATGTATTTGCATAGCTTCAAAGGAAAAGAATCGGCTATATAGTACCTTACCTAGGAAGATATTTTTATAGGAATCATTTTTTTTTTATTTTATATAAATCACTTTTTTAGAGTGTTGTTTTTTAATTGTTTGCTAATCACAGAATTTATTTGTGTTTGTTTATTAATCGTCACTTAGATTTAATATAAACATGCCTTCTTCATTGTCATATAATAATTATTTACACATAAAAACACTCTTGTGTTTTTAGTGTTCTCAAAAAGAGGACAGAAACATTCTTTTATGTATCATATTTGTTAAGTATTATGTTGTGTGTATTGTAATAAATATAAATAAAACTATATAAATTTTAATCTGATGCTTCACTTAATATAAATAGCATAATCTTAAAAATTGAAATATTTGTTAAAATTTTTTTTTTAAGTTAATGAATGGAGTACTCTTTGTGGTGTGTATGAGCAGTGATATCCAACCAAACAGAATCGTATAGTTTTTAGGGAGGATGAGATTTATCTGATTACATTTGATTTCTACTGCAGATCTTTTTATATCATCAGAAAATGAATTTAGGGTATACTTTCCGGAACACTCGAATAAAAAGTTAAATTTAAAAAATCATTTAGTTTGTCTGTTGAAAACTTTTTGGTATTTTGCAAGATAAATTTCTCAAATTAAAAAGTAATTCTCAACCAAAGTACAAGTTTAAAGAAAAATCAATTAGTGAGTTTTAGCCCTTAATTCACAAGTGTTATTCATAAGTTTATGAATATCTTTATTTATATTGTTAATTTCTGAATACCAGCCAATCTGCTTTTTTCTTCAATAATTTACATAGAATTCAAAACCTGTGCATAAAATCAAATTAGATTATTTTTTTCTTTGAAATAGTGATGTATTGAGTATTTTGTTCATGCTGTTTTTTATGGTAGTTTTTAGTTTATTTCTTACTAATAGCCCACTACATGTGTGACTCGATCTATAAAAGTCTCTACTTTATATATATATATATATATATATGCAATACAAAAATTATAAATACTTTTGTATTAATAACAGCATTAAAACTCTTTCGTTTTCATAAAATGTGTTTGGTAAAGAATAGGTGTAGACTTCAAGGCTGAAAACATACCATTGAATTATAATTAGATTTATATTTCAAAGGAGGAGTTATTTTTAGAATCTTGTCCCTCTTTCACTTCCATATTAGGAAGCATTAAATGATTATTGATGATGCGTAGAGTTACAAACTATGCAGTGACTGAGCCTTTTCACCTCCTTTTCTATTAGTATAAAATGCTGGAGCAATTGTTTTTGCGGGTCTTTTGCCGTATGATGTACACTAACTAAGCTTCGTCAGATTTGTCTGTATTTGTGTCCTCCCCCCTCCATCTGGGAGAGTGGGTGAGACTTCTGCTTCTACCATCGAACAATTCAATAAAAGCTTGTAAAGAAGTATGGCTTCCTAAATTCTCCTAATATTGACTAATAATCATCCAAAAATAATGGGGCTGGAGCCCAGTTATTACATATATATATATAAACAAAATAAAAAACCACCTAGAAATTTTGGCTTGTGACTCATGAATGTAGAACTTGGAGTAATGTAATTAATAAGCTAGATATGTATAATTGAAGTAATCATATTAGTTTTTTTAAAACTTTTCTGTGTCTCTCATATTTTTATACAAATGAAAAATATTTGCATTTTTTTGTTTTTATTTAGGTTATTTCTATTTACTGTTACTCGGCAGACTTGAATTTTTTGAAAGCATTGACACCACCTTTAGAAGATGAAAAGAAGGAAGTTATTTATTTGTATGATGTTTTACTCACAGATGGAGCTGATAAGTTAAAATGTTTTTTAGCATTACCATTAGGTCATTTGGTTCAGAAAAATGTGGTATGTATGAAATTTATGCAGCAAGTTAACTATTTATTATAAGTTCTGACTATTTAACACTTAATAAAGCTCAATATGAAATTAAGTCAAATCCTTTTAATAGGAAGATCATTATCCAATACAATCAGTAGGGTACAATTGAAGAGCTTTTTTTAAGAAAATTAGAGCCAATTCATTACAGCATAATTTAATGTTCTGTACTCAAAGCTGTCCTCTGTATGTTCTTAAAGCTAGAAAATTTTATTTTAATTGATCAAATCCTCTCTTTACATGCTTTTCCACTAATCTCTTCAATTGTAAACTTTAACAGAATTCATATTCTGTTAAACAGAATCATTATTGTTTATTAGACATTAAAATTCAAATAACTTTAAAGTTATTTTAATTAAATCTATACATATACATATAAAATAAAAACTAATGATAAAGATACAGATCTTCCAAGAGCTTTGAATATTTTCTCTCAATTTTCAGTTTAAAATATAAAGAAAGCTTTAAAGTTGTTTATCCTTTTTTTAGTTAACTGTTTTTTGAAGAAAGTTTTTCTTTTAGTTTGCATTTAATTATTTTTCAAAAGATTCAAATTTTCTCCTTATTTTGATTATGAGTGAGAATTACTTTGTGAAATATACACATAAAATAATATGAGAGGGTAATTTAAATATTGAGGATCAAATTCTGTTATTACATAAAATTACACATTTTGATTACAAATTTTGACAGTAAAAATCCTTTCAAAACTTAAAGTGCCTTTCCCTGTAAGGAAGCACCCTGCCCTTTTCTATTCTTAGGGATAACTCTGCATACGTGCACTATTGAACTTCATTTGGTAAAATAAAAATTGAACATTCCATCATCTTCACCATAAGCTGAGAGTTAGCGCTACGGTTATCATGGGTTGGACAAAAATAAATACTAACTCCAAAATACATTATCAAATAATTTCCTTCTTTTTCTTAAATCTTTATAAATGCACTAAATATGAATTAAAAAATGTATTTTGCTACTTTATTTCTTTTTATATTTGTTTATTATGCTTCAACAAATACATACTGTAACTTTTTATATTTTTTAAAGATAAAAATTGGAATCCATGTCCAGATTGAAAAAGCAAAGCTGTGTTATCTTGAGGGAGAGTATAATGATTCACATATTGTTCAGTATGTTTTTTTAGAGGCTTTAAAAATTGTTGAGTATGACCCGATTATTCTTCCAGATCTCGGTAAGCATATGTCATGTTCAACCTTCAACATGTAATTACATGTTTTTTTTGATCAAGTCAATTATGTAAATTCTTAAATTTTAATTTGCATAATTTATTTTAAAGATATTTTAGAAAACTTGAACTATTAAAAATTTAATGTTCAACATTTTATTTTATTTAAATAGGCAATGATATGATGCTTTTCTAATTAAATATACTTTAATTTCATTAAAAAATTTTAAACTAAGTTTATAAAATTAATTTGATATAAAATATACATGTATGAACAGGGATCTACAAATATCAGTCATCTGATTGCTATGGCAATAAAAAATTGTAATTGATGCCCAATATTTTAGTAAAATTTAACCCTTTTTTTTTTTAAACTGAATAGTTTTAAAAATTTATATAGAATTTTCGAACTTTTGCTGAATGTCAGAAAATGTGAAAAGGTTCATTTTAAAAAATAGTTTATAAAATTTTTTTATTAATAATACCTAATCAGCTTTGAAGACCTACCTTAAAATATGTTACTCATATGATTTCTCTAATCTTTGGCAAAAGGAAGCCTTGTACATGACCATCAAAACTTTTTTTGATATAGGAGAGTAGCTGACCTTGGGACACTTTTTTATTTTCATTTTTTTTTGATTTTGATCAATTATTGTCAAAATTTTACCTGGTATTCTTGTAACATTTGAAAACATTTTTAACTAGGTTTTGAGTTTGTATCTGTCATAGAAAAAATTTTAAAAAATGTTTAGTTACCTTGTTATTTGTCCCAAGGTGTACCTCCTAGTGGGGCACCTTGGGACAGTTAAAAAGATGTGAAAAGTTAAGTAGAGATTTTCTGAAAATAGTATAACTAAATAGATTTACATTTTTTTATTTTGTTAGTTTCAACTTCTTGTATGCAAATCTAATTGTTCAGAATCAAATACCAAACCTTAAAAATGTTCAAAGCTTTCCTCTGCTTAAGTTTTAACGAAATATCATTTGAATCTATGTATGATTTGTCTTCTTTTTCGGGATAAATAAATGTTGCAGATTGATTCACTCATCTCAAAACTGATAACTCTTACTCATCTCCATCAATTCTTTCAACGTAACCTACAAAGGCAACAACAGATCTTTTACCAGCAAATTTGATATGAGCAAAATTTCCAATATGTAATCTTGTTTCACTACTTTTTTCTAGATGTACTTTTTTCTTATCGCCAAATATTTTGTTGTCACTTTCACTGTTCATTTCATTTAAGCTGCAAGCATCATCATCACTGTTATCATTGCATAAATCCCTAATTACTGGTTTTCTTCTGGATGTATTTCTCACTAATTCTGATAGTATTAAATTCTCATCTTCCCAGATTTTTATTTTATTTTACATTCTCCCAGTTTGGAGGAATGTTCATTTGGTTTGACGAAGCACACTCATATGTATGTGCGTGTGCATCACATATTGTTAATCCTTAATGGTACTTAGAGGTTTGTAACATATAGTGTACCAAATTTGTTTCTTCCTCATCTGTGAATATTTTGTGACTCTGTACATTTAAAATATATTTAAAATTAGAATTTGGCTGCTCTCCTTTTTTTAAAGGAAATAAAATTGCAGTTCAGAGTGGTCTTACTAATACTGTAGAATTCAGCAGCTTTCTTACAAGTCATTTCCTCTGATAAAATTTGCAGATGCTTTTTCAACATTGTTAGCACAAATTGCTGCATTATTTTTATACTTTTTGCTTCCAATTCTTGTGATAAGGTATGTCTAATGAGTTCCTAAAATAAGAAATAATAACTATTAATAAACACTGATTTTATAAATTAGAAAATACTTTGCATGCACAATATCTTTTTGTTAAAAATATATTTTTAATAAGGATTAATTATGCATATCTAGTGTCCCAAGGTGGGCCACCTCCATCTGTCTCAAGGTGTACTATATACTTAGTAGGATATTTTAAAATATCATACTTTCAGGCTTAGCATTAGAACAATTAAATTTGATAGCTTCTAAAGGCAAAGCTTTATACTTCATTATATTACCCATTATTAAAAAAAATTAGACAAGTAGTTAAACTTTTGTATAAAAGTAAAAAAACATGCTTCAAAAAATAAAAATTCTAATAAATTCTTACCTGCTTAATCAATAGATTCAAAATATGTTCCAAGGTTAGGTGATGCTGACATATATCTGTATCTAAAAGAACTAAAAGATAATTTAAAACTTAAGACCAAAAATAAAAATGTCCCAAGGTGAGCCACTCTCCCCTATATATCTTTGTGGCTTAAAAATGGGTGTGATGGTAAAAAGGAGGCTTAGAGTTTTACCTATATATTTTGTTTTAGATGCTTAGAATCGTTTTTCATCAGGTTATTTATAAAAGGGTATTTCTAAAATGCTACCATTTTTGGCATAAATGGCCATAAGCACAGTGATATCTGGGGACTTTGTTAAAACGCATTAAAAGAAAATGTGTTTTCACAGCTTTTTTTTTAAGGCTTTGGCCAGATGTTCACAAAAACAAATTTACATGAAATCCATACTTATCCCAAATAGCATACTTATCCAGCTCTCTTTTGAGCTACACATATAGCCTAAATTTCTTTTCTTTTTTTTCTTTTTTTGTTGAGTAAAATGGCCATTTTAGGAATTGTTCTAGGAGCTGTGGAACACTTTTATAAGTAGTGATGTTTGAGCCATGGTGACTCAAGGGATAGAACATTCACCTTACAATGAGGGGGACTGTGTTCAAATCTCAGGGATGGTTAGCCGCACCAGGCTTGAACCAACCATAGTGCTGACGTAAAATATCCTCAGTGTTAGAGGAATCATGGGTTCCCTTGCCGTTAGGCTAACTGTGGGGATTTTCGCAGTTTTCCTCTCCATGTGATGCAAATGATGGTTAGTTCCATCAAAAATTCCTCCAGGAAGGCAAATTTCTATCAATACTTGTTCCGGGAATTTACTTGTCTTCTGAATTAGGTTCAAAATTACAAGGCTACGGAGTAGAACATTAGTAGTCGTAAATGCAAAATCGGGTCGGCTGTTCAACGACTCAACAACTGTGTTTTTGGTCTTCAACGACGATTATAAAATTAAATATAATTTGGTGATATTTTTTTTCTCCCTTCATGGAACTTTTATAAAACTTTTAATATTTTATGCATTTTAAACATTCTAGGTTTTTGGCCCTCACTATCTTAATTTTCACCCTTTATTTTTTTTAAAGTTATGCTGATGCTAAATCTTAGATTTTAGGCTTTCTTGAAGGAAAAAAAATTAAATTAAAATATATTATTAGTAAATGTAGACTCTTAATTTTACTAGATCATAAAACAAGAACTTTTTTAATAAGATTTTAGTTTTAATTAAATTTTTACTTTTTTAGGTGCAATGAGATTTATAGAATCTGTAAATTACAGAGAGACTGATCTTGTTCCCTTAGTTACTGGACGGAAGTGTTATGTTTATCCTTGGATTCCTGTTTTGCCTTATGGAGAAGAGTGTACTGACAACAGTAAGTTACATGTTTTCGCTTTCATGGAGAACTCATTTATCTTACATAAATTTCTTTAATTTTTTAATTTTGTGGACAGTTATGTATGATAACATGATAAATCTTTTAGGAACTTATATTTGTTTAAGAACTTATTCTCTTCATTTTTTAACCTGTTATAATTAAAAATTTTAAATTTTTGATTGGAAAATAATGTATAAATTAGATTTGCTTTTTCCATGAATATGTTATTTATTTATTATAAACTTTCGTTGTCCTCCTGAACTCATTGGTTTGGGATTTCACATTGACTATGTACCCACAAACTCACTCACTATTGATTAATGTAAAAGCCTTACCCTGTCACTTTTATTTTTACTACAAAATCTGTAGAACTTTCTTATCAAATTTTGTTTTTTTTCTCCTTCATGTATGATCATAATTTATCACATGTAAATGTCTAGGAAATTATTATTAAGAAATGTTTGTAAAAAGTCTGTTTTTTTTTAGGTGCATTTGAGTACAATGAAGATGAGGATGTACCACAGAATATTTCATCACTTCAAGATTTAGCAGATGATTGGATGAGACTGCCAAAGCCGTATCCTACATTATTTGTACGAGTCCTAGCCAGAGGGATTTTACATTATTATGGATTTAATAAAAATGACAGACCTCATCCTTTTTTGGTAATTAGATTCTTTGTACACTGTGGCCACAGAACAAGAAAATTAGGGAGAGCAGGGACCATCTGTAAAAATCGAGGAATTTACCAAAATAATCATAATTAGGGAAAATGAATAAATTTGAGTTTGAGGTGTTTGAAAATATTTTTGAGGATGTTTTTTCCATTACAGTTAGGTGGTAATTTATTTATTTTTTTTAAATTTTCAACCCTAACTGTAAGTTTAAGTGTTTTGTAATTTATTTTATGTATAAGAATTATACTTGACTGAAAAATTAATAGTAAAATTTTTACATTTAGGTTACAAAAGTCACAGATATTTAGTGCAATCAATCTGTGGAAGTCAGATAATTTTTTTTTTTTGAATGTTTATGGTCACTCTGTTGTGACTAATATTTAAGAATGTAGAAAAAAAATTTCTGTAAAATTAAAAAGGAAAAATCAAACTAATTCTGTGCTTTACAAGTTTTTTCCAATAACATATTAATGTGCATTTAGTTCTAAAAATTTATGTGAGAACATTACTGATGCACCAGTTATATATATATATTAAGAATAGTTAGATGATGTAGAAGCGCACGCACACACCGTGCGTGGATACATTTGTGGTGATTCTCCAATTTTGCAGATACTTTTTTAATATTTACTGTAATATATTGTAATATAAAAGTAAGTACCCGCTCGGGCAAAAAAAAGTTTGCAGGGGGGTTTGTTTTGCAGTATATGAAGTAGACAGTGTAATCATGATTTATCCCATCTGTCGAGCCTACAATCAGCTGATTTTTTACAACTCAACTGGACTATCGCTTTACAACAAAAATAGACTATTGCAGTGGAAATTTTTTAATGTTATTTCTGTGAAAATTTATATAAAAAGTTTGCAGGAGGGGGTATATGAGGTAGATGGCGTAATCATGATTTATCCCATCTGTCGAGCCTACAATCAGCTGATTTTTTACAACTCAACTGGACTATCGCTTTACAACAAAAATAGACTATTGCAGTGGAAATTTTTTAATGTTATTTCTGTAAAAATTTATGTAAAAAGTTTGCAGGGGGGGGGGGTTATATGAAGTAGACAGCATAATCATGATTTATCCCATCTGTCGAGCCTACAATCAGCTGATTTCTTACAACTCAACTGGACTATCGCTTTACAACAAAAATAGACTATTGCTGTGGAAATTTTTTAATGTAATTTCGTCTGGAGCAAAGTTACTAATATTACTTAATATGATAATTATTTTATATGATTGTAGTTCTATGTATAACTATTAATATTAATGTGCATGTGTATATATATATTGCCGACTCGCTTTACAACAAAAATAGACTTGAAGTGACAGTAGGAAATTTTTTAATGTTATTTCGTATGGAGCAAAGTTACTAATATTACTTAATGTGATAATTATTTTATATATTTGTAGTTCTATGTATAACTATTAATATTAATGTGCATGTATACATATATATTGTCAATAATAAATTAAAATATTAAATAGCTAACTGATTTCGTATATTTAGTAAAACTATTCTATTATCAAAAATATTATGAGATTGCAGGTACTTTTGGATTGTGTGCGCAGATACTTTGTTTTTATTTTACTATGATATTAAGAATTTTAAACTTTATTTATAGAGTATGTAATGTATACAATTTTAGAACACCATAAATATTTTGTCTCTTGTAGCTGAATACTTTAATTATTTTCTTATCCTTTATTAGGTCCCGCAGTGGACTGATCGTTAAGACACGGTTCCCAGCAGATCACCGAAGTCAAGCATCACTGGCTGCGGTCAGTGTGCGGGTGGGTGACCACTTGGATCAGTCTGCGTAGGGACCGAGGGTGTGCGGTATGGGTCCTCGTTAAACTGTTCTACCGTAAAGTGCTCAACTTCGCGTGCAGGTCGTTGGGCTACCGAAGCAGGGGTGCCATCCCCTCTGCAGAGGATCAAAATTGTGATGGCATGTCTTCGGATCATCCTCAGGGATGTTTCCCAGACCGTCGCCAATAGCCCATTGTGCAGCTCTAGTGCGACGTAAATTAACTACATCCACATCCATATCCTTTATTAGAGTTAGTAACTATTAATTTTCAATTTAAGTTACTAACTATAAATTTTCAATTTAAGTTACTAACTATTTCTTACTTATTAGAGTAAATAATTACTAATTCTTCATGTTATTTATGACCATTACTAATTAATTAGAGATAATATTGCAACTTTTCATCAGAGTTAATTGCTAAAAAAGCAGGCCAATCTTCACTTTTATGTTCTTAATGTTTTTTCTTTTTTTCCTATTCTGTTAGATGCTTAAAATATACTATATTAAATATGTATAAATATGTATATAAAATATATTAATATTAAATATGTATATAAAAAGTTAAAAAACAGACATTTTTTTCTCTAAATTTTAATTTTACATGGAAAATTAAATTTTTAAAATTAGGATAAAAGCATTTAAATTGTTTATGTAGAATTCGAAAAGGTTTAGTAAAAGTGCAAAATTAAAATTGTAATTATAATGATGTTTTTTCTTATGTTTGTTTTCAATTCAGTTCATACATATATTACCATCTGTAAAACTATCAGTACATATTATTAATTTCACGATATGTTCTATATTGCAGTCCAAAATAGTTGTTGGAGATTCTGCCAGTACATGTCAGTGTGTAGTTTTTGGCAAAATTTCTGTACCTCTCTATTACAAGTAGGTTACAGAATTTAATTTTATAGAGTTATTCTATAAATTTATTTTGAAAATAAAAATGTATTTAGTGGTTTTGTGATTAAAAGCATTACAAATTTTGTAATTTATCTTTGTTTAGTTGGTTTTAAGAAAAAAAAAGAAAAAATCATTATTACTTTTTTTAGATTTGATAGTATATTCTTTAAAATAAGCAATTTTAATTTGACAATCTAAAAGTCTTGATAGTATTTTCTTTAAAATAAGCAATTTTAATTTAAAAATATAAAACCTGTACTATCTACACTACTTAAAAAGAAAGATTCATTATTAAAAGAAATAAAATATCCTTATTTAATTTTTTATTATATGCACAATCAAATTTAATATTATTTTGTAAAAAGTTATTAAAGAGCTTGATAAGAAAGCGTTTTTATGAATTTAACAGGAAAATACATTTGTTTCCATTCTTTACTTGAAGGGGTCACCAAAAATTTTATCAATTTTGATATTTCTTTAACTTATTACAATAATTTTACGATTACCAAATGTTTTTGAACAAAGTATTTGAAAATGGATAAAGATGATTGTGAAAGACAGCATTTTCATCTTTACTATAAAATCCAAGTGTTGATCAAACCTAAAAAATATGGCAGAAATGTTTCGTCTTGCAGTGTCGACTTTTTTGCCAAACTTTGATAATGTAATTAAAAAAAGGCACACCATTCTAATTCATGCTTAGTAGTAAATCATATGGTTGAATTTCTCTAATTAATTGAATTTCTTTTTTATTGTTGTATTATGCTTTTAAAGTTTGATACTAATTTAAAATTTTCACATTGCTCTATATTTTAAAATTAAAAATTAAAGTAATTGATCTAAAACTGCATTAGTGTTGGACTTGTGCCATGCTTATGGGATTTCACAAAATTTTTGTAAACATTATTGTGTTCCCACACCAAATAGTTTAAGAAACTCTGCTTTAAACTATCAGGCAGTAAATTTTTGGTCTGTGTTCATTATTAAATATTAAATCATGATTGAAGGCAGCTGTATGAGTAATAAATTCTGGTATAATTATACTTTTTATTATTCAGTTATGCACTGTTTATACACTCCAATTTATAAGTATTTAATGTTCAATTATTACTTCACAGTTCTAGTGTATTTGCAATCATAATGCTTAAGTGCTTTATTTACATCATATGAACTACATAAATGCTGATTGCATATCCTTCCTTTCCCATTTTCTAAATACCTCTCTCAAATCTGAGTTCTTGTAGAAACTTTTCTCAGACAGAGTTGTGGAAAATATATTGTATATTGCTATTAAAAGCTGCGTTAAGACGTCAAAAATTGTCTAAGTCCAAAATTTTAATATAAAATTTTACACGTCTCTAGTTAATTGCCTGCATAACTGTATGATGAGTTTATTTAATATTAATTGTTAATTATACACAGACTTAGATGAAATGAAAAACTTTCTGCAAACACATCTTAATTTAAAAATTTTCTGCAAGCAATTTACTCTTGTAAATTGCTCTTACGAGTACGAGTTTACTCTTACGAGTTTTACTTTTTTCACTGTTGCCTAATTTTGTCAAAATTTGTTCAAAAATCATTGATTTTTTTTAAAAAGTGTTTTAATTTTTATAATACTCTGTATTAATTACTATATATACCAGCATATATTTCTTTAAATTTAGCAATTTGTTGAACATATTAAACTAGTTATTGACTTATAAAATTTTCTGTTGTTGTATCTGAATTTTCTTAAATTGACACTGGGAATATGGGAATTTCGACAGTTTTTTATGATGAGCAAAATTTGAAAAATTTTCCACTATTGTGTCAAATTTCCTCGAGCGGCGTTCACACATTCATGTATATTACCTATATCTGATTACTGATTTTTAAATTTATGTGATACACTTATTTTAATGTAAAAACAATACATTTGCAATAATATAGAGCATTTTTTTTGAACTAGTGCTACTCCAGGTACTATTTTGCTGATAGAAAACTATACGATTGCAAAACCCCTAAAGTTGTTCTTGCCTCGATTACGAGGGAATGCTGGCAATCTGAATTCTCTCGATATTGAAATTATTATTGGTGACACATCAAAGGTAAAGATAGTGCCACCTGACAACAATGTACTTCTTATGCAAATCACATTATTGCCAGTTGTGGAATTTTCATTTGGAGATCGAGCTTCATTGCAGTAAGTATTTAAAGTTTTAATTACAATTCGATTGAATTTTAGAAATTTAACCCATCTAATATTTGATAATTTGCATTATAATTTCTGTTTTATAAAAATCCATAATCATTATGAATTTTAAGCTGACATTAAATATGAAAATGTCTTTTATTTGCAGATTGGCAGCCAATGAGTCTACCATAGATATAGTTGGTTTGATTTCATATGTCAGTTTATTCCATCGCTTTGTATATAAATGTAAGTATATTTGTTATTTTTTCTGTTTTATAACACTAAATTTCAAATATTAAATTTTAATATTTGCATTGTTACACATTTTTAAAAACATACTATATATTTTTATAAAACTTTTTTAAATAACTATTGTAACATTTTATTTTCAGTTGGCAAAATTCATGCTCGTGTATATGTTGAACTTGTTGATAGCTCTAGTCAATTACCATTTGTGGTTATTCTCTACGATAATGGCTTAGTGAGTTTTTTATGTGATTATATTTATCTGTTATTGTTTTAAAAATGTATAAGATGAAGGATGCTTTAGATTTCTGTAAATGTACAACATCTAATCATATCACTGAATATAACTAGTAGGTGGATAAAAACTATTTTAGACCATAAAAACCTGAAATTTTAACTTTATTTTTAAAAACCATGCTTAAGCTTTTAACCTTTTGCGAATTTATAAAAATTTTTCAATGATTATTTCATTATTATAATTCCATTAGTTGCCCCTTGTTTGTTGCTTGATCTGGAACTTCATCTTTTTGTAGTTCAAAATTCATGGGTCTGCTTAGGGCAAATTTACTATGGTTTAGCGATTCCTTCACAAATTTAACTTAAGGAAAAACGGTAGTTTCACAAAATACTTTTAAAAAAGCAAGTTTTAAGATTCTATCCCCCCCCCCCTTCTTAAATTTTTTTTTGCATTCCTGTAAAAACGATAAACCCATTTATCGTTTATAAACCCATTTAAAACGATAATTACACATTTTGATTTGCAATGGAACTTTTCCCATTGATTGCTATTATGATGTAGTAGAATTCACTTTGCACACGGTTTGTTAGAAAGCGCTTTGCCTGTAATATCTATAATTTCAGAGGTTTCCTGTTGATGATCTACACCCTGGACAAGTGCTTGTTGCTACTCACTTGAAAGTGTGCCACCTTCCAGATGATGTGCTTTCTAGTTTTAATGTCCGCACGTATGTTAAAGCCACACATTATACAGAAGTAAGTTTTAAAATAAATTATTATTTTTTTTAAACCTATTTTCAGCAAGTCTGAGAATGTTACTAAACTGAAAATTATATTTAAGAAATAAAAAATCATACCTCATCTTTAAAGAGTAGGGCTCATAGGTTTCTTTTCATATGTTCTGCTTTTTTTTTGTACCAAATAATATGATTGAACTTATTATATAAACTTTATTTTAAGGAAGATGGTCTAAAAAATATTGAAAAAACGTTTTTAAAAAACTTTAAAATTAATTTTTGGACCACCAAATTTATTATTGGGAATTTTAAAGTTTTGTACCCTATTTTGATATGATAATAAACTCTATAATAGTTTTCATTTTAGAACTTTTATTGTTAGAACATTGTGTTCTTTGAAAAGCAAATCAATGATTCTAAAGTGTTAAAGATAATAAAATAAAGATAAGAAATAACAGATTCTTTTGAGGCTGTTACAAGATTCTCGAGGAGAATGGAGTTCTGTAAAATTAGGGAAATTGTTACAATCTAGGTTTTGTTCAAAAATAAAAATTAAAGTGCACAAAATAATACAATGAGGAATAATAAAATCTAAAAATAAAACTGAATACAGTTAGATTAAGCCAGAACATTTTATATCTTTCTGAAATTTCTTCATAGCCTGTATTCTAAAATTGACTTAAGCACTGTATTAATAATGACATCATTGTTTCCACATTTATATATGAAATATTTATATGAATTTTTCATAATATGAAATTATTTTATGAGTTATATGTGATACAATCATTTCGCATAATTTTTTTTTATGCATTGAGAAAAATTAATTATTTTTTATATACTCTGTCTGGAATATTTTTGTAATTTTTTTATGCCTATAGTTATATACCACACATACACCAGAGAGCCCGTATGTTCGATACCCAGCCGTAACAGCTGTTGCAAGTATCATTAGAGATCATCCCAATGAAGTGCAGTTCATTCAAGCAAATGTTCTTAGAGCTGGTGGTGTTCCAGTTTTTCTAAAAGGTTACAAAACACTAGAAGGCTATAAAAATAGTTTTGGACACAGCCTTCATGGAAAAGTAAATTTTCTAAAATTATTATTGTTTAACCAGTTAATAAATTGTGTACTATAAAAATACATTTATGCCACAAATTTTTAGAAAGTTGAATCGAAGAAAAAATAGGAAGCTTCAATTTTAAATGCTTACTTTTAATTAGCTGAGATAAAATTTTATGGATTAATGATTTTTCATCTTTGTATTTTACTTCTTCACAAGTAAAATGAAGTACATCTATAGTATTTTTTTATTGAAGTGTTTAATTTAACAAATCGATCCCAAATAATACAGAAAATGTATTTTTCACATAAAAGATGTATTTTGTTAAATTTTTTTATTATTTTTCTTTGTTTTAGTTGCATTAAAAATAAATTTAATATTAATTTGTATTTTATTTTATACACTAGGTCTCCAATTCTCTGTATTATTTGGAACCAAATTCGTTTTTCCAATTAAATTAAACTGATGAATCTTATTAATCTTATTGTCAAATGAAATACGTAATATTGTGATTTAATGATTAAAAAGATATTGATACATTTGGGCAATATTTCCTACTGATCTTGGTTTTACTGATAGTTTCACATTATTTTGTAATGATAAGCTTTTCTCTTGAAATTTCAGATCTTTATTTGCTTTATTTTTTCCCCTTAAGTTATCGGATATTAAAGATCGAAGTTACCAGTGCTTAAACTTTTTTGGATTCCCACCACATTTGAAAGATAAACATTATTCAACACTGCCTAAAAAAGATTTTTTAAGTTGTTCAACAGTTTTTTTTTCTCCTTTAATTATTTGATTGAAAATATGACTATTATGTTGGAAAGTTTGAAGTGCATCTATAGATTTTGGTAAAGCCCACATGCAAAAACATTCTTAATTGTTCTAAATTAAATTCGTTTTTCAGTATGTTTAAATCAGTTTTTTACCTAAATCTATCAAATAAGCATTTTATTTTTTAATATTGTCAGATTAGACTGCAACATGTAGTATAAACATTTTTCAAAATCAATTAAACCAAATGCTTTTATTTATAATTATTTTTTGCATAAACGACTGATAAAAATTTTTTCTTTGTTGAAATATTTTAAATATATCAACTACTATTAAAATGTCTGCAGATTTTAATTATCATTTTTTGATCACAATAACATGAAATTCTAAAGTATTGAATAGTATTTTTTTTTCTGTAACTGGCTATTGATTCCAAGAAACGCCAATGCCCCTCTTCCAATTTTCTATGAAACTAGCCCTCTTAAAAATCTTTAAGTCCTTAGCAAGAAGCAGTTTTATCTACTGAGAAACTTTACTGGAATTTCTAATAAAATCTATTTTAATATTTTCTTTAAACTCGATTTTTATTTTATTTTATTTTTTTCTATTTAAGATGATACCAGGAGCATACTGGAAAACAGCGCTAGAGAGTTTAAGCTATAGAGAGAGGCGTTGTGTAACTTTAGGAGGTTTTATAATCCAAGTTGATTATTGTGATATGCAAACTGTGGACTCACATCAACCAGTTTATGGGTGGTCTTATGCTGAAAATATTGTTACCAGACGGACAATATTTGTAAATATCAAAGCAAGGTATAAACTTGGTAATTTAGATGTACTAAATCCTACACAAAATGTGAAAAGTTTGTTCCCTAGTCAGTACTCGTCTCAAAATGAAGAAATTTTTAAAGCATATCGGCAATTTCCTGCTTGTGATGCAGCTAACTGGACCCCATCAAGTGATGAGGAATTAGAAAGTAAGTTTTATTCATAAGTCTATATAATTGTTTTACAAAAACACTACAACTTAATAAAGCTACATACCTCTAAAAATAATTTATCAAAATTTTAATCTATTACATTGCTTAAGGGTCAATACATTAAAATATTGTAGAAAAAAACAACTTTTATTTCAATATTTAATTCATGATTCAAAAAAGTTCATTAAAAAAAATATATGGTTAAAATTTCAAAACAGTTAAGGGAATATAATGAGCGTCTATAGCTAAGATTAGATGACAGAGTGAGAATCTAAAAATAACACTTCTATAAATCTTTAAATAAGAATTCTCTTAGAATTGTGAGATTTATTAAGATTATATAAAAATAACACTACCATAAATCTATTTTAAAACTGGCTGATGGCCATTTATCTGAAATCGTACCAAGTTCTTGCAAATACACATCTTTCTTATGGCAACTATAACAGTTATCTTATTTTTAAGTTACTTTAATAATTAGAAATCAAAAATGCATCTATGTACAACTGAACAACTTTGTATAAGGTTTGGCTTTTTTCACTAATGCTGTGTTGTAGAAAAGTTGTACTAAATCAGTAAAAATTTTGTAACTTTACTGTTTTATGCCTGTGCTGCATATTTACACTCAAATTATACAATTCTCCTTTCTGTCCCATGGTGTACAGGGCTCAATTTTCAATGCTGTACATCTTGACATGTGCTCGGCTTTTATGTTTATGTCTTATAAAGTTCAGAGATATTAGAAGAACAGAGATTGAACTAATGACATGATGGTTTATCTTCGAGGTATTTGCAATAAATAAATTTCACAAAAATTGTAAGACCAATAAATCAAAATTATTTTAATAACTGTCAAATTTAAAAATGGAATTTTGTGATGCATTTTTTACTGCATTAATTAGTTTTATTTTTCTTTCTTTCAGATTTACCTGTTCTTACAGAAGGTTATTATGTTATAACTATTGCGAGCTTACATTACCAAGCTATACTGCAATGTATCATGATACCTGAACCAAGTGCAAAACCTCACCCATCTCTTTTAGAAGCTTTAAACGGTGACTTTCAGCCTTTGTCATGTAGAAATATTGGTGTGTTCTTAAATGAACCTCCTAAATATACGTAAGGAAGTATCTTTTTCTTCTTATGGACTATAAAAAAACCAAGCAATCTTAATAAGTTTTATTCTAATGAAGAAATTTTAAGTGAGAAAATTTTAACAATTCCTGGAACTTACTTCTAAATACTCACCTTTCTCACAAAAAAAGCCCAAAGATTTCCCTTAGTTGACAATCTCATTTCTAAAATGGAGGAGGAAAAGTAAATTTGCTAAAAGAATCAGTCACCCCAGGTTTTTAGTTCAAACATCTAACTTGATACATGTTATGAAATTCAATAATTAATTATTAAGCCTTTTAGTTTTGTTTATCATTTTATTTCTGTCCAGTTGTTACTGATGTACGATAATAAGTTTCTTTAGAGGAAGATATAAACAAGCCCCCATTTAAAACTTTATTATAAAGTTTAATGTTTATAATTTCTTTTCTGTTTTTTTATGCATTGAAATGTAAAAATATAATTTTATAATGTCTGCAAACCTACTATCTGTAAAAATTTGCCATATTTAAAATATTTTATTTTGTTCCAATCAAACCTCTGAATTTAAAACATTTATATACTTATTTTTTACTTCAAATTAAGTTAGTTGTTGGTAAAAATTGCTAATTATAATAAAAGGTTTGAATAAAATTAAAAATAAAATAAAAGGGTTCTGAATAAATTCTTCTGCATATTAGCTATTTCAGAAAATTTTCGATTTTAATTTTTAAAACAAATAAAAATACAGAGATAAATAAAGATATTCTTTACAAAGTAATCAAGTAAGTAATATACAAAAAGAATCCAATTTTGTGCTAAAAAGTTAAATTTGACAAAAGCAGAAATAAGTTTTCCAATCTTCAATATTTTATTTCATACAAAATTTATGTTGTTATAATCTATTCTTAATATCGCTTTTGTCATACTTATTTAAAATATTTAATTATAATGGCAGTTAAAAGTGCTTAGAATTTAATTTTTTATCTGCTAATTTTATTAGGTGAGTCATAAAGGAAGTGAATAAATAGTGAATAAATGCATTAATAAATCACTATTTTGTTAGTGCAGAATTTATTAATGTTAATGCAATGCAATTTTTTGTATTATGGCGTCTCATGCCATACTTACCTTTGAAAAATTAAATCAAATCAAAATATGAATTTCTAAAAAAGAAATACCCTTCTCACATTTAAGATATAATTTATATTACAAATTAGACCTATTGCATAAGACATGGGCATTTTTTCCATAAACCTATAAGTTGAATTTACATGTAATGATCTGGTGCATTTTTTTCAGCACACTCTTAAGCCAGTAATAAAATTGATTCTGTCTCTCTAACCCAACCAAATATTAAAAGTTTATTGTATATTGATAAAAATAAATCCTTCCGGAGTAGTAATACTTTTTTTTATATTAATGATTTGCACTACAAGATAAAATATTTTGCAGATGGGATGAAGTTCAAGAAATCAGCAGAACAGCATCTGAAGTTTCTAATAGGACATTTGTATATGCCATAGAATTGCATCGTTTAAAATCCAATGTCATCATGGCTCATATGAAAAGAGCTTACATTTGTCCTCCGGCCCAATTGCAAGAAGCCCTAGCAGATGATATTGTTCAGTAATGATTAGGTTTTAATATGTTTTTATAATTATACACACATATTTTGATATTTATATTTCAGATGATAGAAAAACTGATTATGAAAAATATTTTTATATTTATTTGATTATAGATATTTTATAAAGAAAAATGCGTTGTATGTTAAGAAAGCTAATTTTATCATGCAGTATTTACTTATAGCTTCATAGTTAATAACTCATTTTTATTTGGTACCTTTGTTTTAATTGTAAATTTCTTTGCTCAATTAAAAAATATTATTTTTATTCTGTAATTTAACTATGACAAAATTTTTTATGTATAGAATTCTAATTTGTAAACTATGCTTTCTATTGTTGCGAATGATTTTTAGTAATGGTTATAATTTGTGTTATTTCTACTAACAATGTTAATTTGCAGTATTCCATAGTTTGGAAAAATTTGTTCTTATTTTTCAAATAATATTCCACAAACAATGAAATATGTTTCCTTATATTTAATTGTATTAATATTAACAATCAAAGTTTTATAAATATATAAAAAAGAGTACACAGACAGAATAAATTGCAGAACAAAAGGGTTTCTATTAAAAAAAGTGGTTTTGTCACTAAATTGTGATAAGAAACCAGAAATAAAGAATAGTTCACAAATTTATTGAAAAAAATCCTAATGAAATAAAGCATCATTAAAAAATTTGAGAAATTAGGCTTTCTAACAATTTTCAAAAGTCTTCCATACCTATGAAGTTTAGACCACAATCGTTGGAATCATGAAAAACATTAAAATTAATGAAAATGGCTTGTGATATATTTTCAAAATGTTTTTATTTTAAAAAAAAAAAAAAATGACTGTAGTAAGAGATACTTGATTTTATTTTGTTAATTCATTTGAAAAGTTTGCTCTTTGTTGATAATCCAAAACTTATTTTTATTCTTTGCTAATGTAGCTTTCTTTACAAAAACTTATGACATTTAAGAAGAAAAAATGTACTTGCGTTTTACTCGGTTTAGAATTTTACAAAATCTCAGTTTTTTTTTACTAAAATCTTTATTAACATGAAATAATAACAAGCTATATATATTTCAGTATTTCAAACTGTGTATATACTCTACTTCATCAATTAGCAGAAATGAGTTTCAGCAATCCTTTTTTATCAACTTAATTTCAATTTTATTCTGTTGAACTTCTATTAATTCTTTTAAACGTTTTTACAATGTGTAATAGAACGAGAGGACATAAGAGCTCATCATGTTTTTTTAATGAAAGAGAAAATTTAGATGCAGACAAATAACGCACACTGACTTAGAGGACAATTGCAAGGTATCTTTACTGAGGTCTGCAGGTGATTGAACATGATAGAGAATTATGATAATGGTCACCATTACAATGAAATAATGTAAACCGTGACATTAAAACAATATTTTGAACTCAATATGTTAATGAATGATACGGAACAGAATAACATGTTGTAAGAAAAAGAATAACATCTTTAAGAAAAAGAAAATAACCATTAGCAAGTGAAGTAGGAGTGACTATTATATTTATACCCTATTCTAATGTGCATTTAGTCGATGCCAACATTGATCTTATAATTAACTATAAAAATTTACCTTATAATTAATAAAATGCAAATTACCGTTTTATGACGTTGCAAATGACAACCCTGCCACCTAGTGATAGACTGCAGGACTACTAAAATTGAAAAAAGAAATAAACCCCTAAGTAAAAAAAATATTTTTTTTGGAGCAACAGCATAAGGGCTGCTACAAAAAGTGTATAAGCTTTATAGAACTATAAAACTTTTATTTAAAAAAAAAAAAAAACACACTTTATTATTGATTAGGTATGTCTCAATTCCTTCTTTTTATTGACTGTATGATTATGTGTTAAAACATCTAATTCTTTCAAATTCCAACAGTAATAAGTTTTATGTTAATTATTTATGAACTATCTATTTATCATTTTAAAATAAATTTTTAAAAGCATGGCTCATTCAGACAAAATGTTGAAGTATGCTGAAAAATTTTAATTGTTGAAGAAAAGTTTGAAATAAGTATTTATTAAAGTAATTGCTTAAAAAAAGTTTAAACTTATTAATTAATTTTGGTAATTTATTATTGATTTTTACTGCTTTAAAATCATGTTCAAATCGAAAGAAGTTACACTAATCTTGTAAACTATTTGGAAATATCAATAGCAATGTTTAAACTTCTGAATTATTTTAAACTGAAAGGTCGTGTAATTGTAAGCAATATTACATTTATTTTATCTGTATCAATGAATTTATTTGTTTATTAGTCATGTATTTAAGTTATAAGTTCAAATCCGGTGGACATAATAGTAAAATATTTATATTATAGCTGAAGGCTATTACAACTTTGCCCTTATTTATAAAAAAAAAATGCTTTGTCTATAAATAGGTTTTTTCTGGACCAATACAAATGTGTATTGAAAAATATGTGTTGAGAACATCGAAGTAATTCCTTTGCTAAAATAAATATAAGTGGATTGACATTCCCAAACAGGTGGAGCAAAAATGAATAACCGTTTTTGGGGCTTAAATAGTTGAGCTAAAATTTTAGTTAAGATGAGTCATAAAAATTGTAACCGTTGTATACAAATTCAATATGAAACAATCTGATTTATCTTTTAATTTTTCAAAATTAAAGTTCTTAATTATCCGCCTACTTTAAGACATAAAAACTATTAGTTTTAGTTTTTAGTAGAAAATTTTTTATCCCCCACTGATTTTTAAAAAAATATAAGTGGGACAGTTTTTATACCACTGCTCCTATAAGGGTTAGCTGATAAATATAATTATTATCAGCCAATCCAAATCTGAGTACTATAGTTTGTTTATGGAAAGAACTCCCCTCGCCACGAAGTTTAAAGCAATTTGCTGCTATAGAAACAAGAAAGAGCACATTTCAAAGAGGGGAGATTCTTTCTCCCCTGATTCCCATTCTCTGGCGGACCCAAACTAAAACCTGTCTTTAATTAAGAATACTACTTGAAATAGTTAAACTCTGTAACCATAGTCACCATCACTACTCTAGACGAATGGCTAGGGGAGTTCTTTACTTAGACAAGCTATACTTTTGAAGGGTTAATAATAAACATTTATTTTCAATGTCACTATGTTTAGTTGTCAATTATTTTCTTTCAAAAATATTAAATTGTTTATTGTATGATTATTAAGTGACTATTGTTTTTTAAGTAGTAGTAAGTTTATTTATGTAAATTTTTCTTAAATAGTTTTCTAAGTTAAAATCACATTGATTAAAAATTCCACTTATGTAGAAGTTAAAAAACAATTCCACAAGTTTATTCCACTTTTTAATAGTAGGAGGATTTAAAATACAGAGTTATTGAATTAAGAAATTTGAGTTATTGAATTCATAATTTGGATTTTGGTTAAAAATTATGAATCTGTTTTATTAAAATCATGTTTTTGTTACTCTTTGGGAGTATTTTTTCTATTCACTTGTACATATTCATCATTTATTCTGTAAATAAATTATTTTTAATATGATTTTTTTATTTCAGTATTATTTCATTTGTCTATGCATATATATCTTTTATATATATCTTTTTACATTCTAACATCCATGCCATAAACCACTATCACTTGAGTTGATAAAAACTTTTTAAACTCTACTGCACTAACTTTATTTCGGTTTTAGCAAAACTAAATATTTTTTGAAATTTAAATTTGATAGCTTTCATAATATATAGGGGGCTCCAAAAGAACTGTGAAATTTTTACTCTAAATAATGTATTTTTTTTTTTTTTTTTTTTTTAAATTCAAAGCTGAAATTTCTTTGCATAATCAGAGTCAACTGACTGCAAATAGGTCAAATCGAAGTCACCTGACTAATGTGTAACTTTATTATTTTACCATTGTTTTTTCAATTCTTATCTGTTTAATTTTCTATTAAGGAGACAAGTATTTTATTTTATTTTCCAACTGGCATTGAATAGCCAACCCAATTTTGAGTTAACAACTATCATTGTTCAACTCTGTAACCTCTTGTTATTTTGAACCCAACCCAAAAAACAAGGGATCAAGCATTTTGATAATACTAGTCATTGTGGAGGACTTAATGACAGAACAAACCAGCATTTGCATTATATGGAGACAAAAACCATGTATTCTAACCCATGATCTGTCTACCACTGAGGATATATTTGACGTCAGCACTGTGATTGGTGCAATCTGGGAGAAAACTTGGTTTTAACCGGCCATCACTGGTTCGTTACTATTCCAACTAGGGATGTTGGCTCAATATTTAAGACAGGTTTTGGCTTGAATTTGCAAAAAGAAAAAAGGAATCAGGGCAAAGATAAGCTTTCCTCTTTGAAATGTGCGATTTCTGGTTTCCATAGCGGCAGGCAGCCTTAGACTTTGGGGCAAGGAAAATTCTTTTTATAGACAAACTATGCGACCTTGCTCATTCAAACAAAAGATAGTGTGTAATAAAAGGTTGCATCATAATGTGTTTTTTTAAAAAAATACAGCAAATATCCACATGGAACTAAAAGTATGAAATTTTCAAAAATATCCTTCTAGAGTCAACGACCAATTTTAAGGAAAATCTAGATGTGTTAGGTTGAATCGTATTGTATCACTAATCACATTTATCTTTTCTCTGCGTGTTTTCCTACAAAATATCTTTGTTTTAAAGAAAAATGTTTTATGTCTGTTTTGAAGTAATTTTCTTTTAAATAAAAAAAAGTTAATTCAAAATTAGTAAGTGCACAAGACTTATGCTGTATGTTACATATATAAAAAGAAAAACTACAAAATTGTTTTGTTCAAAAATAACATAACCAATTTATTAACAAAATATAAATAAAAATCATTTGTATGCATTTGCCTTGTGTTTAGGTAAGAAACTGAAGTTCTCTGGCACTGGTCCCAATAGCATTTCACTAGTTTAGAAAAAAAGAAGACAATTAGTGTAAGAAACTTCCAAATATTAGAGTATGATAACATTACTTTCGTTATAGTCCAGTAGAAAAATATTATTCATAATTCAAAATAATGCTCACATGTATATACACTTTAATTAAGTTTTTTTTTTAGGATTAAAATTATTTACCTTATTTTAACCCAGTCAGTGCAACTAGGACTAGCCATTAATGTTTCTAAATCATTACGTCCAAAATAAGGAGGTGGTCTTTCATTAATTTGTTGAGGTACTCTTTCCAACAATCCAACAGGTATGTATCTACAACAAAATAACAAGGTAATGTACACAATATAACAAGGTAATATACACAATATAACAAGGTAATATACATTTCACAGTGAAACTGTGATAATTTCAAGCAGTACAATAAACAAATATTTAGCGATAAAAAAAAAAACCATGTTCTTTTTAATTTTTTTAAACAAAAAAGAGCTATTTGAGCAAAATATTATTTAATAATAATAATTCATATTTTTATTTTAAAAAAAGTGCCACTTTCAAATTATTTTGCTGAGGATATTAACTTATTAATATTTTTTTTATAAAAGTATTTTTCCCCATTCATTACTTCTAAGAATAAAAAAAAAAAAAAAAGGGTAAATTGCAATTGAATTTTTTGAAAATTTTTTCTTCTTTGTTTTGTAAATTCTGCAAAATCTTTAAAAATAAACATTTCACTTTCAACAGATGATTGTTAATGAACAAAGAAATGGACAACTTTTCCCACTTAGACTTATGATAAGGTAATAGTCTTTATTTCAGAAAAAGGTTGATGAAAATAATTTCTTCCGTAGGCTAGTGATAAATTGAAGGAATATAAAGGTTTACAAACTGACTGTATGAAATAAAATGTTAAAAATTATGTGAATTTTAAAGTTATTACAGATATTCCAGATTTAGGTAATGACATGCTTGCCATCAGTCAATGACTATGATCTGACACAGGCAAGTAGCAAATTTTTGCTAATCTTCATCAGGTTTTTCCCTTCATATCTTAGCGTCAGAGTGGCATAGTGATATGTATCATAGTATGAGTCATAACTCTCATAGAATATTGTGAATTTAGTTCTAACTATGGTAAATTTCCAAATTTTATAGATGAATAGGGAGCCTTACATCTAATCTGTAATAACTAAATATAAGGTGACTATTTAGCTCTACGAAATATAATTTTCAAGTCTTCCAAGTTCCCATATCAAGTCAATATATCTGGGGGTACTGAATTGGAGATTGATCGTTTTCTGGTTTAGCTCAAAATTACGATCTGTGGATGAATGAATAGAGTATGATTGAATCCTACTCGTATAAGGGGCTGTGATGTGTGGGTAGCTAAAGTTGTATTCTTGGTCATAGATGGTGCCATGAAAAAACAAGAAACGCACCCTCTGCCTTAAAAACTTGCTTGATTTCAAGCAGGCTTGCTGGTATTGGCAGTGGCATAAGTAAAACAACATAATTTTCGAAAACGACAATTAAAACATTTTATGTAAATTTTAAAGTACAGATATATTATAACTGTCATTGAACAGCCGACCTTTCAAAGGAACCCTTCAAGTATTGGGAGAAATTTGCCTTTACGGAGGACTTTATGATGGAACTAACCCGCATTTGCGGTACATGGAGAGGAAAACCTCCCACGGTTAGTCTGTCGGCAAAAGCACTTAACCCATGATCCGCCCTACCATTGAGAATATTTTACACCAGCACTGTGGTCGGTGCGGAATTTGTATCAACCAGCCATCGCTGGGATTTGAAACTGGTTCACCTCATTGTAAGGTGAGCGCTCTATCCTCTGATATAAAGTGCAGCAGGCAAAAAGCAAAATTCTATAAAACTTGCTGAAATGTCAAGTCTAATGATCTCCTAAATGACAGTTTTCAGTTTAATGATGGTTTCAAGATTATTTGTCAAAACTTAGTCTTTAATAATGCTCAACAATAGTGAGTAGCAAAGGTTGAAAATAGATCTAGATAATCTATGTGTGTTTAGAAACATTATATTTTAACATTTTGACTGAAAAATAAACAACAACAGTGTGTATGTTTAAAAAACATGTTCATTCAACAGCCAAGTCTTAATTGAATTTCGCTTAAGGTTTAAAAGTTATAAAGTTATATAGTTTTAGTATCTAAATAATTGCAAACCAGCATTTCAATAGAAGAATTAAACAAAAAATTAAAACAATCCAGAAAACATTTAAAATTTAGTAATTAAAAACCACATGTTTAAAAAGAACTTACCTATATAAAAAAGACAGCCATTCTAATAAGAATCGCCTAGTTTTTTCAACACCCTAAACAGAATAAGAAAAATTATTAACAAATTAATTCCTTAAAAATGTATAAGTTTTCGTAATTAATTTTCAGAATAAAATATATGCATTAAAATGTGGTGGAAAATTAGATGTTTTTCAGCGGTTATTACTTTTCTGTTAAAAAAATTCCATTATTCAATGAACACCCTGAGTTAAATACTTTATTATCGGTAATTCATTTATTTCACTTTGTTTTTGTTTAATATTTTGTATTTTAGTTTAAAAACTGAAAAATATTCTTTCCTTTAGCTACTAAAATGATAATCTTAAAAATCCTATAATTCCCTTTACTTAAATATTTTTTAATAACTCTATTTCTTTTCATATTATAAATAAATCATTCTTAAAAAAGTAGCAAAAAAAAAAAAAAAAAAAAAAAAAAAAAAAGACAGTAATTGATGGTACACTTCACAACATTAAGTATCCATATAAATATTTATAATATATAAATATGATTTTTTTTATGTATTCTGAAAAGCTTTTTTTTTTAAAAATATTCACAATTTCTATCTTTTGAATTATATATCCTTTCACTAACAATTATTATTAATTTACCTAAAATATGCAAAGAAAAAAAATTCAAACATACTGAAAGGGATTAAAAATCAGAACAAATATATTAAGAAATCAATCATATTAAAATATGCACACTGCATTACCTTAAAACACACGGTATGTAGATATAGAGGCAAAATTAAAAATCATGTTTTTTGAGTAGTTTTTGTGAAAAGAGTTCACTTGTACACATATATAATAAAAAATAGTTTGTTACCCTTGCAAGAAGAATAAGCTTAGATTTTATTATAATTTTAATAAGTAATATTTTTTTAAAAAAGACATTAAACAAGAACTTGATAAAGAGAGCATAAAACAATATGATCACATTAATGAACAATCTTCTAAAGTTCTTGTATTATTAAAATTATTGATGGAAAAGCTGTTGAAGATTGCATTTTAACTTATACTCTAAAGAAAACAGAGTATTCACAAAAGTGCTAGGGAATTTATAAATAATTCTGTTAAATAGGAACTTCAAAAAGAACAATAAACTCCTTGTAGTACAGTAAGTTAAAACCATGAGGACAGCATATTATTAAAATTAAATAACACCATTAGATAAAGAGATATGGCTAAATTTTACCAGGTCATCTTAGTTGAGGATGCAACAAAGTAAGATATTTTTCAAACATTGAATTCAGTAATAGGTTCTTCCTTTTTATAATTCTACCTTATCTGCTATTTTTTTTAATATATAATTCTATTGTTATTCTTACTAGTATATTGATATTATTATGATAAATAAAAACAATGCTTTTAAAAAAAATGGTAATAAGGATTTGATCATTCTGATTTTCTCATTTTAACAATATATATATATTCTTTAATCCACTCACCTGCATGTATAAAATCATATTTTAACCTGCAGTCTTTTTTGCATATCAAAAACCGTTTCTTCCAAATGATTAGATGGAAAAATAGTGAATTGGGGAGAAGCATTCTCATAATTTTGCCCACTTGTTAAACCACCAATGGGTTAAGCAGAGAGGTAAAAATTAATAAATTATATTCACAAGTATGAAGGATCAGTAACTAAAAGATATCACTAGTCTATAGACATTTTCTTTACTCTTACATGTCTCTCTATATTTATTTAAAAAAAAAAAAAAAGAGATAAGAGAATGAATTTAAACGGCAAATAACAATGCAGAGATTGTTTATGTTCAAATCATGATGGAATATGCTATTTTAGACAAAACCACTAACCAAAAACAGTACAGTTGCCAGTCGGTGGAAAAATGATAATTATTTTAAGGTGATTATGAGCAAACCGCTGTAAAATTTGAGCCCTGATTTTAACTTTTTACTTATTAATGTAGTTATAGATAAATCAATTCATCCAAAAACAAGTAAATCCTGAAGCAATTTTGTTATCACTGCTTTAAGACAGCATTGCACTGTTCTGATTTAACAGAGCATCAATGACCTATGTTGTAGTAAATCAATGAGTTAATAACACAGTAATAAATATATAGGCACATTTGTATGTTATGGTGCAAAAAATGAACAGAAAAGAAAATTCTCACCTCTGTGTCTGAACCCCAGTGTTCTAAACCATAATTTGAGTATTTTCTTAGAATATCAAGTCTTTCTGAAGATGATATATCCCAGTGAAACTGATCTTTAATTTCCTTGAAAATCCAAGGTTTGATTAGAGCTCCTCTAAAAATGAAATATAATGCCCAAATTCAAAATCAATCAATAAATATTAAAAACATATATGTAAATACATACAGTAACGCCTCGATCATCAGTGAGTGAATTATTGGCGAGTTCCACAAAGAGATTGAAGATTATACTGCACAATGATTGGTTATTGAAAAATGAGTTATTGATTTTTTTAAAAAAAATACCCATTATGAATGAACACTTTTATGAAGTATGTATATTTTTTTCTTTGACATTTGTTATGTAAGGGACTTAGATTTAGAACAAATATATCTGTAGCATGTTGAAAATATATACACATATATGAATATATTTTTAAGTTATTTTTCTTGCTCCCATCTTACTTTTTAAGCCTCTTTCTTCTTTTGATTATTAGCGATTTTTGTTATCTGTGGGTCCTTGCAACCCAGTTCAGCAGATTATCAGGGTTGTACTGCATATATGTGTGTATGTATAAATATATAGGCAATAAATATTAATCGAAAATTAATAATAAATATTAATAAAAAATATTAATCGAAAATTAGGAGTATGTTACCTTTAAAATACATGTTTAGAGACCTGAAAATTAAAGAAATTTTAATTTTTTTAATGATAAAGAAAAGATTAATAAAAAATATAAATAAAAAATATCTCATTTTTCACTTTAATTAGTAAACTAAAATTTAAAGTAATCTTGTGTTACCTGGAATTTCATGCTGAGACACTCTCAAAACTGCCTCAGCTGCAGTTGCTCAATACAACCAGCTCTGAACGTCCAAGTGTACATGAATGTTATTGATATTTATTAATAACTAATAATTGCAAGACTAATGATGACAAAACTTCGTTCAACTTCTAAACGAATTAGGACACTTAAAAAATAATTTATAATAACAAGTTGATGGCATGGCCAAAAGGGAGATGCTAGGATCATAACCACCCCTCTATGAAGTTAAAATTCCAAGAAATTATAGCTATTTTTTTAAATAAAATAAAATTTGTGTGCTTTCATACATAATCATGTATTTTTATTAAAATATCTCTCTTACACTATAATCTTTTCTGACAGTCTAATTAAGGCCTGAAAAGATTGAGAGCTAATTCAAATGAGGAATGTTAGTGAAATTCTATAAAAAAATTGAACACATCACTTTGTGTTTTCTTTTACTATGATTTTCTATGTAACAAAACGTTTATCAAGTAAAATATTGAAATCAAGATGATTAATGAGAGGTCAGATAAGAATAGGGGTTGAAACAATCTTTTGCTATCAAATAATTAACTGTCAAAGAAAGCAATTTGTTTTAAAAGTACAAAATGCTTAACACTTGATATGGAAATGGTTATCTAGAAATTAATACAACAAATGAAAAGAAATTTCAGTAGCCACATTAAACCAACAGCTTAGTTCAGACATTCTAAAAAATATTGTGACTAAGAATAGGAAATATTTTATGCATTCTTTGTTATAGTGGAAGAGTTGTTGTAATAGGAGATTGTATTAAGAGTAATATAAAAGGACTGTGTATAATATATTTCTTCAAAGAATGTTAACATATGTATAGTTAACATTGATCCAAGAAGGAGGAGTGTTTAAGGCACTGAGCTGTATTGGGGTTCTACTTTTCGTCGCTGCTTCAGACCCAATCATTTTATATGGAAAGTAAAGGCAGCTGATGCACAATGTTGACCCCACTTGGGACCACCAACATGATGTTGGTCTCGAAAATTGTTGAGCCCTTACCACTATGATCTACTACAACTTGGCTGTCATGGGAATGCTTTACTTTTGGTACTTTTATTATGAGTTCATGAACAAGATACAAATAAATAAAGATAATGGCACAAAAACCAACCTTGCTATCATGATTCCCGAGACACCACTTTCAGCACGCCTTGCATTATAGTCTTCATAAGATAAAATATCACCATTTCCTAAAAACAAAATATTAGTAGTAATTATTCAAGTATGTTATGACGTTATAAGAGCACAGTCTCCCTAAGTTGTGACTCATACTCTGCAAATTTTCATTGAAAATGTTTTTGGAATGCAAACAAACAAATTTGAACACAATCTGCTTTCTACTAATAATGTGAGATCTATAAAAAAAAGATAAAAAATGTTGAGATTAAGACGAAAAAGATTTAAATTTTAATATATAATAAAGTCGGACCTCTATTTAACGAAGTTGCTAAATCACGGAAAAAAGTTCGTTATATAGAAAATTCTTTAAATAGAAAATCACTTTTTGAAATACTTACACAACGCAAAACAGGTTTTAAATTCATAAACACTAGAAATAATTAAAATTGCAACTGACACACCTTTATCTTGTAAATTATTATCTATTATTTATTTTATAAATCTTAACCATAAAAAAAAATCTGCAAAGAAATTAAGAATAAAACAAAATATTATCCAGTGTTACACTACCATGCTACATATATTTTCCACTGAACAAAAAAACTAAATTTTTATAAATTAAAATTATTGCTCCATTCGTTATAAAAGTAATTTTAAACATACATTATCACATGCGTTCTTAATTTTAATTGCTGCTGATAAAGTCCGATAATTTTGTCTGAGTTTTTTGTTTGAAGAAGTGTTTTTTCTCATAATAGGTCTCACATTTTTGTAATGCAGCAAAAACTTCTCCAGGAGTATTCTCCTCAAACTGCAATCCACGTCGAATTGTTTCAATTGATTTTAACATTTCATCATATGAAGCTTTGCTAATTTCTTCATCATTTCCGTCCTCATTTATCTTCCTCACAATTTATGGCTGTATTGTTTTTATTTTTCACACCGTCCAAATATCCGATTCAGTTAATGTTTCGGTGGTTTCAGCTTCAGAATCAATAGAAAGAAAATCATTAATCAGTACATCAACATTAATTTCGTGGTTCTCTCTTAGCTGTACCACATTTTTTTATGTTCTTTTAAAGGAATATCATCCTCGTCCTCCTCACTTTCCAAATTCTCAGCATTGGCAAAGAATCCAGCTTTAGCAAAACTGTTACGATCAGTACGATCTGTAACATCATAGCTCCATGCTCTAGAAAATGCTTTTTCGTAAATTGATTTTTGGCATGGATTCCTGTATGAAATGCAAACAAAAAGGGAAAGGAATTTTACTGATTTCTCTACAAGTTAAAAGGATGCGAAAATCAATTCAAGGTCATTTTCCCTGTAAAATGCGTTAACAAATTTACAATTTTCTCAAATATTTTGGGAAATAGGGAAAGTAGATCTAAAAAAGAAAATTCTTTAAATAGAAAATTTACCTCACTATTTGGAAGTTATTTTACGAAGAAACTTCCAAAATGTTCTCGGTTCCACGAAAAAATTCGCAAAATAGAGAAATTCGTAAAATGGAAGTTCGTTAAATAGAAGTCCGACTGTATATAATTCCACAAAAGGTCTTATAAAAATGTTTATGTTATGCCATGGAAGGGCACGAATTAGATGCAATAAATTTTATCTAAAGAAATAATCATTTGAAAACTAAGTCACACACAGTTCTGTTGCCAAATAAAAAGAAGATTACAGAAAATTGAAAAAGTAAAATACATACCAAATAATGGAATGGGTTCTGCAATTTTATTACAATTATCAATATAAACCCAGTCAGCAGATTTGGTATATCTTTGCTCCCGGGATCGACCATGAAGCTAATTAAGAAACATAAAATTTCATCTTTCATTTTGAAAACAGAAAACTTTTGTGTATTAATAAATAGATATAAAAAACATGTTTTATGTTAGTTATGTAAAATGTTTAAGTGATTGTATACACATTTTTAATACACGTCAAAATGTATACTCATTTAATAAAATTTGTCATAGTTATAGCAGGGTGCGTAGCCAAATCTTTAAAAAAAAATTAAAATAAGTACTTTTAAGCACTCAAAAATAAAAGATTTTTCAGCACTATATACACTAAAAAAATGGAAAATAATTTTCAAAGACTTTACATGATCATGATAAACAAGATCAATAGCCATTACATGATATGATTATTAGCCATTATAAAAAGTTCAAGAGATTTTTCGGTTCGATATCAGAGAGTGTAAAATGAAGCCTGACAATACTCTCACCGAACCCAGCTCAGTAGACGCACATGTAAACTCTCAAGTATTTCATCAAACATGTAAAATGAGTGGCACTTTCATAAGCTATGGACCAACGGTACACCTAAATGAATTGTGGTTGAATGAATTGTGAAAACAATGAATAAAAAACACACAATGAAAAAAGCACCTTTAAGGGCTTTTAAAAAATGAAAATAAGCTAGCACCTTTAAAAAACGCTACGCATTATGTATAGTAAAGAGGGTACAGCTTTTTAATTATTTTTTATACGGAATGAAGCTCTGGAAAAGAATCACCGATGAAGTCAAGAATCAGTGACAATATCAAAACAGTCAAATGTCTCTAATATTTCTTTTTTTTTTAAAATGATGAATGATTCGATATCTTCCTTATATAACAAAGGTTTTTGCAACAATTGATAAATCACAGTACTATGAAAAACTTCATCTCCTTACTCTATTGACTTTAAAAAAAACAAAAACAAGTGGTCTATAATAATTATATAAGGGCTTATATAATAAATTATATGCAGTAAAGCACTTTTATTTTTAAAAAATTATAGTGATTTAAAAATTTTAAAGTTTCAAAACTTACAGTAATTAGTGATACAGGTGTCTTTAATTCCTTTAACTTTCTAATCAAACTATCTGCCAGACTTTCATTAGAATAAATACCAGTTCTCATTTTAAGGGTAAGAGGAACATCAATAACAGATGAAACACCATGCAGTATGGTTTTTAATTTTTTCATTCTGTTCATAAGACCACAACCAGCACCCTAGAAAAGAATAGGAATAAATTATTTAAGTAATTTTCTTAAACTATATTCCAATTTTAAAATGATATAGTAATCAAAAATTTAGAATTAAGTTATTTGAAATTGTGCAATTTTGATTAGTTTCTGCAAATAGAGGAAGGAAAAACATACAGGTTATGCCTGCATGATTGTTCTAATAATATTAAAACAACACATAAATGAAGCATTTACCTTTTTATAAATTGCATCGAGTGGACAACCAAGATTCAAATCTATAAAATCAAAAGAGGCATTTTCTGACAAAACTTGACAACAACGAGTCATTACTTCTGGTTGAGAACCACACAGCTGTAATATACACAAATGTTTTAGAAAAAATAAAAAATTTATTGAAAACACATGCAGCTTTATATTCGCCAATAAACTACATAAGTTTTGCTTACTATACAGAGCATGCATTTTTTCTAAGGGAACATCATTTCCTTTCTTTTTAGCATTAAAATCGTTTGCTTTTCAATGATTAAATTATGTTTTAATGATTAAATTATCTTGCGAGAGCACTAATAAAAACTTTAGGAAATGTTGCAGTTTTTTTTTTTTTTTTAAATAAAGAAAGATGTTTGCATTCTATAACTTGGAATCAATACAACTTTAGTTCCTTTTTAAATAACAATAATTTTTATCAAAAAACTAAATCATGAATCATCCTTTATCAAGGTTCAAACACAGAATTCTGGGCAATGAAGAAGGACTTTTCTCATAGAAACAAAATTATAGTACGTTTATTTATGTGGCATCATTTGAGATTTTTTTTTTACTTCCACTTTGTTCAGAACTCGACACAAAGCTAACCTTTTCTAAGGAATCAAATTATGATTCAAAGCATTTTATCAGTACAAGAAGTATTAAAAATGAAACTAAGACTTCAAAGTATTTATGAAAATCCTGCATCAATTAGAGATAGACAAGCATTATACTAATACAATTGAGTATCAGTTTTGAAAACCTGTTACTTTTGGTATCAGATGCATATCAATCTTAATTAAACATTTAATAGAAAAGATGGAAATTTATAAAGTAAAACTACTTATCATTTATATTCATGCTAAAAGCTTATAGAATTTATATAAGATTATATTAAATTTTCATTTGCTTAAATTAAAACAAAATTGTTAAAAAGAATATTTAACAAACTATTATTTTTACTTTCAATGAAGTTATAAAAATATAATAAATTTCTAGATCCAAATCAGTGATAAAAAAAAAAAAAGAGACAGTCTGTCTGTGTGCATGTTTCTCTTATAACTCTAGAACTACTGGCCTAGTGAGAATCCTGAAATTAAGATAGCTGTTAAAAATGTCAACTAAAAGATGTTAAAAATGTCAACTAAATGCTGTTAAAAATGACAAATCTTGATCCTAAAATAGATGCCTGAAAAATCTCATTGGCTAAGCATTAGTCATTGTTACGTCAGGCAAACTCAATAATCAATGTGAATGTGGTAGCATGTGTGGGCTTTACCATTAAATTAGTGTTTCTAAAGTTAACTGATACCAATATCTATTTTGTTTATAGTTACAAATTTGAAACATAATGTTTTATCAGATATCAAATATAGTTCCATTAATTGGTAGTAAAGCCAGAGGATATCTAAAACTGCGATGGCTGAACTTCACTAGCATGCATTTAAACAGTCAGAGTATTGAACTGGCAAGATCTGGAGACAAAGAGAATGGTATGGAGAAATGACCAGGAGAAGGCGAAGCCCAAGATTTAGTTTTACAATAAACACTGGCAGAAATTCTATAATTTTAGAAGTTGAAAAAAATGATTATTAAAACAAGAAATTACTTAATTTATTATATAACAAAATTGTAATTACATAGAGTAAGAAACTAATTATGAATATTTGTTAAGAATCCAATCTGAATCAATCATAAGATAAAAACTACCTTATATCAGTTCAAAGAAAGAACTAGGTTTGAATGAAGTATTCACTGGCTGACATGAAATAAAAAAGGAATTAAATTCAGAATTATTTGTTCTGAGTCAGTACTTTCAAATCGATACATTGATGCTACTTGCTATTCAGTCAGGCGTCATACAGAGATCAGAAGAAGACTTATCAGAAATTTAAAAACTTTGTGTAAAAGAATACTAGACAGTTTTTTTAAAAATTAAAAAGCAGTTATCATAAAGAACTTGCAAAAATCTATATTTTGCATAAGATATTTTTTTCTAGACATTTTGAAATAAATTTTGACTTTGTCAAACTTCATCAAGAAAAATAAATAAAGTTATCACTTTCACACATAAATAAATACATTTTCCGGTTTCAAAAATTTTAATAAATCTTGTTAAAGTACAGATGTTAAAGATTAGCATAAAAACCTATCAATCTTATATTTTTAAATTTGAATACATAAGAAAATCTAAGGCATTTTATACAAAAAAGGAAGAAAAAAAAATCGCAGTAAATCATTAATTAAGTTTTGTTGTAACATGTAAAATTAAAATTATTTGCTGTTATTTTTTTCTTCTAACTCTAGCAATTCAATTCTTTTTTCTTTTTAAGTTTTTCTTAAACTATTAGATTTTGACAGCTAAGTCATATCATTTCGTTTCCCTGCTTGAACAGCAAATTCATCAGTGGACTTAGTAAGTTCATCTATGGAACGCAATAATCTAAGGAGTTTCTAAGGACTAATTTGGAAATCTAAGTAGTCCAAGTACTCCTTGGAGACTTGTTTATTTCCAAGGAGTATAAGGAGTCTGTAAGAACCCTTTATTCAGTGCATGAATTGGCCCAAAATAAATGCAAATTCAAAAGAATGCCTGATTTAGTTATACAAAATATAGTTGTTTTCTTTTATGATATATTCATGAAAGCTACTGGATACATTTAAGTTTTAAATACTTAGTACAAAACAGGGTTGGAGTTTTTGCCGGCAAAAAGGGTTTTTTTCCAGGACAGTGGCAAAAACCTTGTAAAAACCGACAAAAACTGGTAAAAACCGGCAAAAACCAAATTATTTAAATTGCTGATTAAATATTATTACAAAATACTTGAAGTAAATTTAAATCAATCATAAGGAATAATAATTTTGATATATTACATGAAAAAATTATTTTTAAAATATTAATAATTAATATAAGGGTATTAATTTTTAAAGGATTGAAATTTTTTGACCTCTTTTCATTTTAGAATCCTTAAATAAATGTTTTTTTTAACGAGTTGTATTTTTTTTTTACTTTTTCATAATAACTTTTGGTATTTATTATTTTACATATCACTCTTACATTATATTTAAAGAGAGACATAAGAAAGCTAAGATGGACGTTTTATTAGATAGACTTTGATAATCACCTCATTTTTCAATATTACTTCAAAATGCAAACAAAACCACACAATTTAAATTCTTGGGAAATTTCCAGTGAATTTTGGGAATTAATGTCTCATTTACACTCATGTCCTTCTAGTAGTACTGCCATTGAAAGAGTGTTTTTGAATTTTTCATTTGTACATTCTAAAATTCGGAAAAAGTTGACGCTAAATAATGTTTCAAAACTAGTGTTCTGTTATGCTATGTTGAGACAGCATAAATTGTATTGTGATGATTAATAAAGTATTGAATTTGGGCAAATTTAAAAAATTGCATTCATACTTGTATATTTTAATTAACTACACATGTTGATAGATATTTTATGTTTTAAATTATAGTTATATTAATTTAAAATAAGTTCATTTCACTGGAAAAAAGAGAATAAACACTAATTTTCTGATCAATAATGTTTTAAACTACTAAAATGATATATTAATACATTATGATTTAATTATGGAATAATAATTTTGTTAATTTTCTTTAATTATATATATTTATAGTATATATTTCAATTTTAGGAATAATTTTGTATCAAAAATGTGTTTTTGTCTTCTCATTTTGGAAAATATAGGTTTTTGCCACTTTGCTTAGCAAAAACCTGTTTTTGCCAGGACGGTTTTTACCATGGTTTTTTTCCACCTGCGGCAAAATCTTGCCAACCCTGGTACAAAATATTAGATACACTGACTAGTCTCTAACATGGATAGATTTTCATATATATAGTCTTGAAGGGAAAAGTCCTGGAATACTTCATGATTAACTTTTTATTTTCTCATTAAAACTATCTTTTTTCATTCTCTGTTCTGCACTGCTGCTAGTGGGCAGTTTCCAGATCTTGATGTCGATTCTTTTAACTGTTATACTTTTTCTTTTTTAAATTAATTATTGTATTTCTTTCCTTGTTTTAGCCTCACAAATCACTACTAACATATTAATATATCTATATTTTATATATGTATCTATATAAACATACATATAATACGTCATACTATATATGTCAATAATACATGTCAGTAATATATGTCAATATATGTTAGTAAAGTATGTTAGTAACAAATATCGTTAAAAAAAATTTTTATATTTTAGAAAGAAATTTTTTTTTTTGTATTCCTATAGCTGTCCGGCTAAAAGAAAGTGATCAAACTGACTCTTGACCGGTGTATATGGAACCAGTAGCATATTGTCGGAGGCCCAGTTATGGGACGTGGGTCATGAATTGGAATTGCTGATATATGCTATAGATAAATTGCAGTTGAATCAGATTTTGCTGAATAAAAAAATAGTTAGAAATAGAGTTTATTTCATAATACCTGTATTCCGAATAAATCTTCTGTATGGTGTCGCTTAATAAGAGCCCATTCAGATTGCTGTCCTTGAAGAAGACTTAGTGCTAAAGTCATTTCAGAACAAGTAATGTCAGCACCATACTCTTTACAGATTCGTCTGAAAGGCAAGTTGCCTACCTTAAAAATAAAAAAAAATTCATTAACTAAAGAATTGAACAGACATTTATAACTGGATAAACTATAACTGTATGTTTTTATTAAATAGAATAACAAGAAAATCAAGATAAATAAATTAAACTTGCTAAAATAAATTTTCATTAATTTTTTAACAAAATATAAACACATTTTTAAAAATCTTAATCATTTATGGAAATAATTAAAACTTAGATTAAACTAAATTCCACGAATATACAGTAGAGCGCCGATTATCCAAACTGCTCGGGACTGAACGTGGTTTGGATAGTTGGAAAGTTGCTTAAAATCTAGTCTAAATGATTATACTAGTATGTATTATACTAGTAAGGTTATACTATAAATGATTATACAGTACTATCTAAAATAGCTCTGGCGTGTTTTAAAATGTTTATTTTTCAATTTTTAAATATTTTTTATTTAATATTTTTAAACTTTTTTTTTTCGTTTTGAATTATTTTTATCATATTTCAGCTTTTTATATTTTCTTTTTTATCAATTACTGATTTTACCACATTTTTCTTTATTTTTCATTTCAAAAGAAATAAAGCAAAGACTTTTGTTTCAAAGAAGATCTTTTTTGAGCAACCATATCCCTTATTCTTTTTAAATAAATCAACATTATTTTGACATTTTAGCCATTTCATTGCAATATCTAATGAATTGCATGCTTCTATATGAGAAGGTCCACTATCTTGAATTTGATCACCAACTTCTTCCTCTTCGTCTGTGGAGTTCCGATTTTCATTCAAAATTTCATCATCATTTAAAATTTGAAATCCTGGGTCGTTTTTAGTGTCTCGTTACCAGTCTTCTATTTCTTCTGCTGTATAACCTGGTATCTTTTCATTGGGAAGATCTACTGGTTCAGAAACTTCAGTTTTGTTTATTTTTTTGTTAAGAATTTTATTCCAAGATTTAAGATTCCAAGCATTGTAATAACTTATCATTAACCATAAGTGACAAGTACCCATTCCCCAATTGTAGAACTTCAGCACACATCTATTCATAAGTTCCTTCCTCATTTCAACCATTGTAGACTGTCAAATTGAAGTTCGCTTTCTTGGAAGATAATTTTCAGTTGAAGAGGGCTAAAGGGGTATGTAGGTTTAACTGTATAACAATACATGTATGTATTGGCTACTATCAGAAAACTGCTAAAAAAAAGGTTGTAAATTAAATATGGTCTTCAGATGTAGTGGATATTATTTATTCTTCTAAATTTAGAAAATTTTTCAATAAGTTAAAAAGTATTCTAAACTTAAAAAACAAAGCAAATTCGGACATGGTTCGGATAATTGGACGTTCGGATAATAAGGGTTCGGATAATCGGCGCTCTAATGAAATTTGTTTTACAGAAGAAAAAAAACAATTGTTAAAATTGATTTAGTTATGTACTTTTCTAAACTTCTCTTGAATTTACTACTTTTTATTTTATTAAATTTTAATTCATTGAAAAACATGAAATTTTATTTTTTTTAGGGAATAATCATGAAAAATCATACTAAGCCAAAAATTCTAAACTTTATCGACAAAAATATTTCCGTCATTCACATGATAAGAAAATAAAATAAACTTTAAGCAAGCTCGGCAATTTTAAAGACTTTTTAAAAAATTGAAACAGTGTGATATTGCAGTCATGATACAATTGATCATAAAGGTTTAATTGAAAAGCTGTGGTCTCATTGAGCTTTAAAAATGTGTTGTATTAAATGAATATAAAATTTTATACCTATAAAAAACGGTATTTAGCAAAATAAAAATAGATTTTCGTTTTTTAACCTGTTTTATTCAACTATAATTTAAAAAAATGAATAGTCTTTTCTTTTACTATTTTATCCCCACTAACTTTAATTTATCTTAAATTTTAGATGTATAATCTGCTAAAACTAAAATGCTGTAAAAATATTAAATAAGCAAACAGATTACAGCAAAATTTGTTTTTCACAAGCAATTTTTTATGAAAAGTTTGAAATCATAAATTACGAATCATAAACAGAAACTTCAAATGTAACAATAACTATAACTAACTTCAACTATAGCAATAAAATTCCATACTTACTGTTGTAAGAGGCGCTAAATACAGTTTATCTTTGAAGTCTATCTATCAATAGAAAAGAAATTAAATATAAAAACATTAAAAATGCATAATAAAAAGCATAAAAAATTTCATAAGGTATTTTTTTCGGTATTAAACACACATTTAAAAATGAAAATACTCATTTTGAAAAAAATATTATCCAAATTATTAATTTAAATTTCATATAACTTAAAAAAATATTACACTTAAATCTACATATATGCATTGTTAAGACTATTATTTTTAATTTAATAATTATTAGTATTGATACATACAACTAAACAAACACTGGCAGGATTAGATAGACAATTAACAGATGGATACAAAACAAAATTACTATGTAACTATTTTAACTAAGTCTTTTAGCTTTAATTTCTTTTTCACAGGAAAGTTTCTATAAAATTATTTAATCATACAAAAGTTAAACTGTTATAAAAAATTAGGCGAATTGAAATAATAAATTTTAAAACCTATCTTTATATAATAATAGAAATCAATAACTAGGTTTTATAGAAATTTATAAATTTTTTAGCGTGAAATAATTTTAATACTTTTACATTAATTTGTATAAAATATAAACAGAAATACCTTTTTAATTTCTGGTAGAAGCAAAGTATCATCTTTAGAAAAATTATCCAAAACTTCTGTCTTAAAATTTTTGAGGTTTTCTGTCTCTACTGAATTTTTTTGATCTTTAATTTCTGAGTCAGATACTAGTGAGCAATTTTGATCCAATGTGCAATTATTATCAATTTTTTTACTCGAAGAATCATCAACTTCTTTAGCAGGGACCTTAACATAAATTGTGTCATTTGTTTCATTGTTCATGTGAGCACTACTTAGAGCTTTATCTGATTTTTTAAAATTGTAACTTCTTTTTCTCAAGGCGATTTGTAAATCTTTAGAAAGCATATTACAGTTTAATTGTTTATCTTTATACTTTTCCCACAATTTTTCTACAACAACATTCTTTTCATCTTTAAAGTGGTCCTTTGCAAACCGGCAAGAAAATGTATAAGGACATTTACCATACTTTCTAAACAAGTAGCATTCATCACCCAGATCTGGTGGTTTATTTTCTAAATATGCTTTGACATCATGGCTGTAACAGCAACTCTCTCCATAAGGACAGTTCCCTTCAGTGCCTATTTTAAAGCATAATTTCTCAGATTTTGGCGCTTTTTGACTACGAGGACGATATTTGTTTTGTCCCTTTAATTTTTTAGCAGGTGGTTCACCAGAAGAATCTTTGTCACAATCTGGTGTAAATTTCTTCTTATCTTTGGCAGCAACAAAATCTAAATTCAGTTCTCTGACATGATCTTGAATGAGATATCTAGAAATAATAAAAAAAAAATTCAAAAGTCAATAAAATTATATAATATTAAATCAGTGATCCCACTATAGATATTGGAAATTATGGGTCCAATACTATATAGGACCCAAGACTTATTTCTGGATCTTTTTGTACTGAAAGCTATTTAAAACATGATTTCCTAACCTCTATCCATTTACTAATATTCACACTCATAATACTATTTTATCTATTGATAGACAAAACAAAGAATTTAAAATCAAAAATAGCAAAATTTGAACTTATCAAGGTTAGGTAGGACTGATCAAACTCCCGTATCAAGGAAAAACAGTGATATAAGTTGGTACTCAGAGTTTTTCTAATTTTTTTCCTTCAACTATCAAAACCAAAGTAAATTTTTTTTAATATATCTTTACATATTTAAAGTTTTGTTTTAGTTTTGCCTGCAAACTATGTTTTTTTTCTGAAGTGGACAAACACCCATCCCATGGTATGCGCGATACCTTATTTTGTGGGTCTCCCCTACGATTTTTAGTGCACTTAACACATTCTAGCACATAAACAGAATCACTGTTTAATTTTTATAAGCCATTAATTACCATATTGTTTAACTCAGAATAAATTAAAGATAAAACATATATTAGTGGCTTGGCCACAAATGGTTATGAGTTTAACCAATGGATGAAAGTCTCCCAATATTGATGATTATTTTGAAACCGATATTGATATAGAAATCTTCCCTAATTGTCTATGGGAGCTTCTACCCCTATGGAAAAAAAAAAAAAAAAAAACTCGTCAATCATAAAATTTTTTTTCTTTTTTTTAAAATTGTATGTTTGACTTATTGAGTAAGCTAGAATGGGGGATTAAAATTTAATGAATTTAATAATTGTCAAAGGGATAAAGAGAGAGAGAGTATTTATTTCTATCCTATCCTTAATATTTATAAGGATATTTGTATAGAATTTAATTAAAATAAATTGTTTTTTTTTTTTTTTTTAAAAAACATACTCAGATTTAACTGGAGCAACCCCAGCAGTGTGATACTGGTAGCTTTCCTTTTTGACAGTGTCCATTATTTCAGTCAAATGAAGTATATAAATATATATATATTTGGAGATTGTTTAAGCGCATCTAACAATCTTCTAGGAAAATGCAGAACAAATGCCGCATATTTAGCTTAAAACACGTGTTTAGATAACTTTGAAATACAAAAAACTTATTCGCTTGTTTACTTTTTGTTTTATTCGTTTCCGGTTTTTCATTTCTGTTGTGCTAAAGTGCAATTATGTGATTCATACTTCGTAGTTTCCATTCTTTGTCATTTTCACCATTCAGGTCAAGCTGCGATTCATTAAATTTATGGATTTACTAAGTCAAAATCATTCTAATTAGTAATCTAATTAATTTTAATATCTAGAAATGAGATACACCAGTAGAACAAATATAGGACTCCCAAGACTATATTAAAAATTTAAGATCTTAACATAAGCAGAAATAAATAACCAGAACAGTAGTAATTAAACGAAATCGAGTAGTTCCGGTTTTCGGCTGTTTATTTTTTGCATTTGATTTGTGAAAGAAAACCCGATTGCTCACTTTAAATTTATCTTTTATGTTCGCAATCAAAATCATTGTTAATTTACCAAATTACTCTACGAACTTCGAAACCACATAGCTTTGAAACTTATCTGCTATTTCATATCGTTCGCTGTATATAGCGTTAATGAGTTGAATAATAAATTTTTTAATTCAGAATGTTTCACATATTTCAGTATTCTTGTCTAAATAATTCCTGCATTTAAAATATACTTACTATTGGTTTCTGTTTTTTCATACAATCATATATTCAGTTGTAAGTTGGAATAGTTCATTTCTTTTAAACCTGGTAAAAATTGATATCGATTTATGGAAAAATTTTTTAAATGTCTTGACTGATTTGAGAGTTTTAGAAATTTGAAAATTTTTTTGCTTGAAATAGATCGTTTTAAAAATTTTGTTTTATATTTCAGAAAATAAGATATAATTAAATTTTAAAGCATGTTTTATAGGTATTTTAAGTTCACTAAGCCTTGCAAATTATTCATATTATTTTTATTTATGGATGTTTTTTGAAATAATTTTTCAAATCTCAACTGTTGTTGATGTATTTTATAGGTGTTGATATGAGAAAAAGTATATAAAAAGATTTATTCAATATAACTTCCGAATAGCAGTCCTGTGTTTGTGTGATTATCGTTAAGAAAATGACAGAGTTATCGATTGTTCATAATTTTTATGGATCGCAAATAATATAATTATGCAACAGTGATTTATTCCTAATTGTATATAACACAAGATAACTTTATCAATTAAGATAAAAGTAAAAAAGATTAAAAATATATGTAGATTTTGTTTAATTTTTTATAATTAAAAACGATTGAAGATTTATTGGTTTAAAAATATCAAATTCAATCAAAATATTTTACTTGGGAATTTGAGGGGATTTTAATTATCAACTATGTCAACCGTCATCTATCTAAAGGTACCTCGTGATAGAATCAAGTTAACATGTCTTATATACTAGTGAATTGGTATTTAATATTTATAGTGGTAGTTACGCCACATTACTCCCCTTCCAAAATTTTATCTGTGATAGAATTCGATGAATAGATTCCACTAGTTGATTCATGCTGTTTATTTATTTATATCATTTTTGGTTTTATAGCATTTCGCACATTTTTTTTTTCCTTCATATTTTTTTGTTTGTTCATAGCATTTTGCTCATTATATTTTTTCTTTCTTCATTTTTGTTTATTGACTGGGAGACTTCACTGGAATTTTTTTCTTTGAGCAGTATATTTTTTAGCAAATTAACTGTTTAATGTGGATCATCCATCAATATTGGCAAGTTATTATCACGTCCGGGTCACCACTGAGGGGATTTTAATTATCGACTATGTCAACCGTCATCTATCAAAAGGTACCCTTCTGATAGAATCAAGTTAACATGTCTTATATACTAGTCAATTGGTATTTAATATTTATAGTCAGGGTTGGCAAGGTTTAGGACTGGATGGATTAATCCACGGTTTAAACCCTGGTTTAAACCGTCCTGTCCAAAACCCCTTTGTCCAAAACTGTCTTAAACTGTCCAAAACCCTTTTACTCAAATTATGTCACAATTTTATCTGAGCAATATTTAAAAGGTAAAATAAACGTAGAACTAATAACATATTAATAATTAAATCTACTAGAAAATATTTGTTTTTAAAAGTATAATGTTTTATTAATATTGTTTGACTCTTCAATTTAAACATTAAACAAAGGAAGATTAATCAGTAATCAAGTTCAACTGATCCTCTCATTCAATAGTACCTACATAACTGAAGTTTGACCTTGCCATACAGGTTAAGCTATTAGGAACTAATTGCTTGGTTAGTCATAAACAGGTTTATTTATCTATAGTACTATTCAAGAATACTTTTATTTCATTTGTGTTCAATTCTTTTAGCGTAGTGGTCATACATCACCAGTGTCAGTAATTGAAACTGATGTTATGCCCTTCAAAACTGTTAATACATTTTTCAGTTATTTTGTATTTCCAATTTAAACTAATATATTTATATTTAAAAACAATTTTTTTTTTTAAATAGATGTCTTTTTTATCATCCTGTGATGCAGAAATTATAACATTTTAAAAAAAAAACATTGTGAAAAATAAAAGGTTAATTTTTAGACAAATTTAGTATTTTTTTTAAATCATTATTATTATTTTTTAATATTGCATTATTTATCCTTATGCAAAAACATTATTTATCAGTATTAAAAGCATATTTATATTTAAAGGATTAGGTATTCACTTTTGTTGTTCAATGAATTGTGGAGCTTTAAAAATTATAAACCTTTTCCTATTATATTATATTATTTTCCTTTAATAAGTTAAAGTAAATTGTATAAAAAATATCAAATATTTATTGATACATATAATTCTTATGTGTATAATGGTTACACCTTACACCTATAGAATTTTTATGTTCTACCAAAGTTCAAGGTTTTGGACACTTTGAGACATTTTAGGACAGTTTTACCCAGTTTAGGACAGTTTTACCCAGTTTAAGTCAGTAAAACCTACGTGTCATGTCCAAAATCAGTTTAGGACACCCAAAACCCCAACCCTGTTTATAGTGGTAGTTATGCCATAAATTGTTTAAATTAGAAGTTATTAAAATACAATTATTAAATTAAATATTAATTTATTAAAATACAAAATATTGCTATTAAATTGTATTGCTTAAAATAAAATATGTATATATATATATATATTTAATAAAAAGATAAAGAATATTTTTTTTAATTCTTAATATTTTTTTTTCATGAATAGATTGAGTTCAAAATGAAAATTCCAGATAAAAATATATCAAAATAACAGTGAATGCTTAGTCATTGCTAAGTGGCAGTAGGCCTACTAAAAATAATCGACAATTAACAGCAATAATAACAGCAGAAGTCCCACTGAAAATAATCTTTAAGAAATTTGAAATCATGAGGAAAATGGTGTTAAAAGAAAATATGCATATTGCTTTCTATATTTCAACATTTATCCTCATGAGAAACTGTTACCTCTGATTCAATTCGTTCTTTGCCATTCAACATCACAAAACAGTTAATCACAAGACAAAATAAATTCCCTCTGTTCAGCTAGACAAAATCGTCTTCGTCAGTACAGTAACATCATTAACTTAGGCAATGGTCCCTGCATGTTAAATCGCAAATTTCTTCTTATATTGGTGGTCTAAATCTGAATTACAATGCTTTGCAAAAAAGGAAAGCCATTATATTGGCATGACAATATGTGCGTTAAATCGGTAATTCACAATATTTTGATTTATCGTTCAGCCCTAGTTATTGGATATTAAAAGATTTTTAAATCTATTCTTCCTATTAATTATTGCTAGCAAAAGTTTGTATGTCACAATTCTCTAGAATATCACAATAGAATTTTTTTATTAGAATAATTTTGATGTATTTCGCAGGTTTTTATTGATGTGTCATTGACTATCTAGGATTTGCCATTACTTTGTCTGTTGACCAAAATTTTATTCAAATCAATGCCAGCTATATCCTACACCATTGCCTGACATACCCTTTCGCTGTTGCTTGAAATTGATTATAATATAAATGAACTTCGAATGTTATATGGTTGCAATATTTGATTCCGTTTTTGGCATTGCAGATGCATAACAAAGCAGTTACATGGGGTCTAACATTTGTTATAAATCTGAAATTATTTAGGAAATGCATATTTTATGTTAAAAAATGACCGTAAGACAATTGAACTTTTTAGATTTGAATTTTTTAGGTTTTGCACTACTTGATTTTCTTTTGACAAAATAGATTTTTTTTTCGGCATGTGACAAAAGCGGCACCAATCAGAATGTGCCAAAACTTGTTGGCAGGTAAAACTCTAAACTTTGGATATAAAGCCTAAGCCTGACAAATCTGTTCACTATAGCTTTAAATGTTCCTTATAGTTAAGCGTAGTTTGGCTGCTTTACATAACTGGCCGATGATGGATAAAGAAATGGCTAACTATTGTAAATCCAGGAACAAGATAGATTCATAAAAAGACAGCCCATAAAAGATGTGAGTTATCTGTAGTAGGTGTAATTAAACTGTCTTATAGTAGTACCTATAATTATTTTTAATATGAATGCTTAATAAAAATTGTTGTGATGCATGTAAACAATGCAATGACCTCAAGGAAAAATATGTTTAGAAATGATCAATAAAAATTATAACAATCTAGAAATGAAAAAGTTTACTAAGATACACACAAAAATAAAGTTATATTAGCTTTTGGTTGGTTGTTTTACATAAAGTATATTTAAAGCCTTTCCTGTAATGTAAATTATATGGAAGATGTTCGATACCATAAAATATTATAGTTCTTTGAAGATTGTTGTTGTTCCGAAGTGTTCGTTGAAGGAGGTTTCAAACTTTTATTTTTCCTAAACAAATTTCGGTCACTTAAAAATTGATGTTTAATTATTAATCCAATGTATGTAGTATTTTAAATAGAATGAAAGAAATTAATAATTAAAAAAAATCATATTTAGCTCTGTTCTTTATGTAATTTTGTTTAGTAATTAAATTTCTACTTTTAATTCGTGTATTATTATTTATGTTTCAGAATACATCGATGAGCATAATTCATGATGAGCTTCAAGATGTTAAAAATCATTGTGAATCTCAAATTCCTGGCTCAAAAATAATTGCTTGTGTCCGTTCTATGGTCCGTGTTGATATTAAGTAAGATTTGATGTTTTTCATCAAAATAAGATGAGAGGTGAAGGTTTAAATTTCTAAAGCATTTTTTTTTTCTTATTCAGGGTGTATACGTAAAAAAATCTGACATTTATGTCATTAAATTATAAGATTTTGATTTTTTTTCTAAATTGAGCTGTTAATAAATATGTATTAGGTTATTTTAGAGAGCTTAATTTACGCATATTTAAATGTAAAATTTTGTTATGACTATATCATTAATAATGGACTCTTTTGAAATAGAATAAATAAAATCATTTTATAGTTTTTAGGCTCTTTCAAAATCATTTAAATTAAAAATTAAGAACAAATCATAAGATGTATAATATGAGAATAAGTAATATATCAAATAGTATACTAAAAGACATCTTACTGAAATCATAGCATATTAGACAAGAAAAATAAGCATATTAGACCTTTAAATTTGTATCTAACACTACATGCTAATCTAACTTCAATCTAACATGCTACTAGAAGATTTAAGAAAGGTATTAAATGCTAGCTATTTTTTATCACTTATCTTTGTACTGTTTATAGAAAAATAAAGTTTGAGACTTTTTGTTTGTTAATCAATAGTCATATTATAAGAAAATGCTGTATAAATTCATTCTTAAAATTTTAAATTACTTTTTTGTTCTGTCTATTTGAAATCCTTTTAGAAGTATTTTATTTTTAAATATATAATATATTTTTAAAAATTCTGTTTTTTTTTCCTACCTTTAAAATTTTTCAATTTGTAGCTTTCTAACATTGAATAATTATACCAAAAATGTCTTGATTATTCAATGGTTAATGACTAAAAAACTATAAATATTCTGTTTTTTACATTTCTGATTCCTAATAAATTTTATTATTTTAGGAGAACTAAATATAAACAGTTGACAACATGTTTACAATTCCCTGAATCTTATCCAGAATATCCATTGCTTGTGGAATTGAAAAGTAAAACTTTAAGTGAAAAGTTTTTAAGTGGCTTAACCAAAGTTTGTGAAGAAGAATGCAAGAAATATTTAGGGAAACCACAAGTAAATACCAAATAAAGTTTATATACTAAAATATGTATTATAACTTTAAATATAATAGCTTATTGTTATTTTTGAACTTAAAATTTATAACTTTCTTGTATTTAAGAATTTTTTATTTCTGTTTGAAAATAAACTGAATAGTGTTATGTAAGTTTTAAGTGCAATTAAAAGCAAGAAATGAAAAAGTTTAAAATTTTTTTTTTTAATATTTTTAACACCAACCATTTTTGACACTTTCTTATAGGCACAACTTTTGATACCTACCAGAAACATATATTGCAGTCGTATTAAATTCAAAGTTCACTTTTATTACAGCCTTCTTTTAACATTACCAAATACAAATTTTATGCATAAAAAAAACAGCAAATCTGTATCAAGTGTTTATTCCTAGGTGTCAGTTTTATTACTACTCTGTCACAAATTTCATAAAAATCTAGCAATACACACAAAAATTATTCTTTAAAAAAACACTTAATATGCATTTATAAATAAAAAAGAGTACTGCGTATCTATATCTAATGTTTCAAAATCGGCAACAGTTTTGTTCATACTCTGCAGCAAATTTCATAAAAATTACATGATCATGCTCAATATATGCATTTGTGTATGTTGAACAGGCCTAAATGTACATTTTGTAATTAAAAAATATATAATAATAAACACGTAAAATATAAACACATTGAAATTGCTCACCTGTGAATTCTTTTACTCTTTTCTATTTCTTTTATACAAAATAGCTCAAAGGCTTATACCATTTTTTTTATTATAAGTAAGACACTAAATTATTATATAAATATAATCAAATCTATAATTTTATCCTGTTATGTAGTTAGCGGGGTGGTTGGTGAACTTAAATATATATTATATATGCCGCTCATGTGGCTAAGTGGTCAGGATGCCCGACTGTGAAGCCAATAGTTGCAGGTTCGAATTCTACTCAAGGGCATGGATATCTCTCTCTGTTTTTGTCCTCTGGTGTGCAAGTGTGGTCCAACCTATGAACGGGTATCTGTGACGTGGGCAGTGTTGCTCGTTTACGTGAGGAGCACTGGTAATGTTAAATGTACAACAATTCTCGCATCTTCCACCGTGAAGAACTTAATAGTTCAGTGCCTGACATTAAAATATATATATACATATGGGTGATTTTCTCAAAACATTAACTTTTGCCTAAGACAATCAGGAAAAATTCATCTCAATAATAAATGCATTTTATACTTTTGAAATCTATTTTATAAATAATAAATTTAAATTTTACTATTTCAAATATGAATTAAATGAAATTTATTCTTTTATTTAATTGAAGTTTATTTGAAGTAAAAAGTTGAATTTTTCAGACTTTACTTCTCTTAAATGTCTAATTTATTTTGACTTATGTAAGAACCTATATCACATTTAGGAAATCCAGTCTCAAAAAGAGGTTCTGACCTGTTCGGGGATAAATGATTCTTTAAATGCATCTTCTTAATTAAGAAATCCTCAGAAAATATTTTATTGCTGTCTACTCCTTTACATTGTTTTCTATTTTTCCATTAAAATTTTATTATAATGCTTTTTTGTCTTGCTAAATTAATTTTAAAATCAAAAAGTTATTTCAAATTTAACCTTAAATCATTTCAGATCCTTAGACTGCTAAAATTTTTGAAACTCTTTTTGGATGAAAATCCCTTGTCAGTGTGCAGTGATGAATTATCATCCATTAAACGTGAACTGAGTGATTGTGACCAGTTAAAGTTGAAACAGAAGACCTCTTCTGTGAATTTACATCTTGCAAAAGACCTCTACTTTTTAAAAGTTAAAGCAATAGTTCCTGAGCATTATCCTGATGAGCAAGTTCAGTGAGTGTTTATTTGTAATTTTCAAAACAAAACTTTTACTGATTGTAACCACCACCATATAAAAAATAAAAAAAGAAATGTCTGAACAGATTACTGTAGAGTGTATATATATATATATATATATATATATATATATATATATATATATATATATATATATATATAAGTTCAAAATGTAGAGAAAACATGGAAAAATTACAGAACAATGAAAAAAGAAAATAATAATAAAAACAACAAGACACTGGAAAAAAAAGTCCAAAAAAAAAAAGGAAAAAAATGTATAAAAATCCGGAAAATAAAAGATATAATCTTTTCCTCAGCTCACACAATTATATATTTTTTTGGATTTTTTTTTCCAGTTTCTTGTTATTTTTATTATTATATTCTTTTTCCATTGTTCTGTAATTTATATATATATATATATATATATATACATTTTAATTTAGGTTGCTTAAATTGTAAACTATTATATTATGTACTTACATATAATTTGAGACTTGTTTACCTAAATTTTTGCCTATATTGCTAGTTATTTGGAAAAATGTATTTGTCAAAATTAATCTTTTGTTATTGTACTCTTTTTTTTCTTCTTCAAAATTTCATATGCTGCTTTGACTATGAAATTATACATACAAACAGACTGATATAAAAATATCAAAATTTTTATGAGGTTCAAAATTACCTTTTTTATAAAAATAAACTTTTTAAAATTAAGTATTATTATGATTTCTAAATATTCTGTCTGAATATTTTATAATTTTCTTTTAAAAGTTATCACCTTTTTTAGTTTTGAAATTACATTATTTTAATCGATCATTTGATTATCTATCATTAAAGAAAAAATCAAAAATACGTGGATTTTAAATCTATAAAACAAAGCCATAATATTCATTCTATTATTAATTAATACATTTTTTAGTATCTGCTTATTTGAATTTGTATTTGATTTTTCAGAGTTGAACTAATTGAGTGTAATTTTCCGAAAAACTTTGAAAAATGGTTCATTGGTCAGTCAGCAGAAATAGCACGCAAATGTGTAGAGAAACCTTTGAAACAAAAACCAAAGTAAGATAAATAAATATTCTATTGTTTTCTCTAAGCTTGTCTATTTTATTACATTTCTATACTACAATGTTCATAAATTTCATTACAAAAGTTTTTAAAAAATCGCTTTTATTGTTATAAGTTGTGTAAATTTACATTAAACATTTCAATATTTGCTGACAAATAATTGTAAGTTATAAAATAAAAGAGTATGAGATAATCATAGATTGTTTTCATTATTATTATTTTATTCTGACTCTAAAATATCTTAAAATTGTAATTTTAAATTCCTTCGATTTGATTATGAAATAATACTGATGTGTATAATTTTAAATGAGGGGATAAAAATATTAAAGCCCTTAACCTGAATCAGTTTTAACCGTAAGTATTCTTTGCGTAGAATTTTCACTGTCTTACATCTGGTTGGAATGAAGCTAGCTAACAGAGATGTTGTAAATGGTTACACACACTCAAGATTATGAATAGGTTAAAATATATTTTATAGAATATATATATAATATAAAGAATTAATCTCACATGATGTCATTAATTAAGATTACCACATTATTTAAACTTTCTGTACTTTTCATGGAAAAGAATAAATGTTGAATTATGAAATTGCCAACTGTTGCCTTTATCTAAAAATGTTAGCTGTCTATAAAAGAGTATTAGACCCACATCTTGCCAACAACTAAGATCCCTAATTTGTAACTTTTTCTTTATTACTTATTCCCATAAGAGTTACAAATACAGGGAAAAAGACACATTTCCCAATAGATAATATTGTATATAAAACTAGGTTACTTTGCTATTGTTTTTTAATTCATTGAATTTTTGTCAATGAAATTCTCATGATGCTTTAGCTTGCTATTGTTTCATAATCTTGAATATATTATTTTGATTCCTCTATAAATTATTGTTAAACTATTACTTTTTTTATTAATATTTGATAATTAATATGTAATTTATATTTGATAAAAAAATTTATGTAAAGAAATTTAAAATATGTTTTATATTTGTAGGCAATTATTATATTGTTAAATTTTTATAGAGATCCTGTGTTTCAACCAAAACCTTCTTTGTGGCCAACTTTAAAATTTCTTAAAGATGAAGTAAAGAGATTTCCTACTGAAATATGCCAATTATGTAAAGAATTTTGCTTTTCTGAAAACCCTTCTGTAAGTATCTATAAGCAAGTTAATATTCTACTGTTCTAGATATAGTTGTTTATGTATTATGTAGCCTAAAAGGATATGGTATAAATCTTGCCATGTAGACTAGAGCAAATAACAACGTAATGAAAGCACAGAAATGCGCTATGCATAGTTTCTTTTTTTATAACTAAAGTAGACTGAAATTGCAGTCTGTCTACATTTGTATTTTTATTTGTGCTATATTTACGTTTTTTATTATTTTTATTTATTTCCTTTTTTTTTTTTGCTTTATTAATATGTAAGTCTTGCATTTTTATAATTTAAGTTTGTGGCCAATCATATTAGATTCTGAATGAAATGTGGGGAGAACTCTTGTTTTTAACAAAGAATAATAATTTAAATAGTTTGAAAAACAGAATAAAAATGCTTTTAGTTCAATTTTGTAAATGATAAAGGGTTTTGGGTGACTAGAAATTTCTGCCCACCTGTCCTGGAGTTTAAGTCTTGCCAGAAAATGACATCTCTTTGAAGTCACTGCCCAAAAACAGCCGTCTTACCAAACTTCCACTGAAATGATTAAGAAACAGGCTTCAGTGATTATCGGATATCTACCGCAACTTGGCTAACAGGCGCAATTGCTTTACAATGCAGCAGGCCTCCAGAATGTCTGTAGGATACAATAAAAAATGCTGGAGCATTGGAAAAATTAAAGAGTTCCAGCCTTGGGTTTAACATTCTTGTAATGTTCCCCATAAAGAAAATGGACCACCCTGAATAACTTTTGATCTTCAAGTTCTGAGATTCCAACTTAATGGTTCGAGGGGATGACCTCAAATGTGCTAGTTAATTAGTGCAGACAATTTGAAGTTACAAAATTAAAGACCAAGATGTACTTTCTCTGAATAAACTTACCTTTTTTTGATTGATTTCTGACCCCCAAAATATAGGGGGTAGCCGCAATTGGGGAAATATGGTCATTATAGTTAGATCAGGAGAACGCTCCAATGTTTGTACCCCATAATCAGCCTTTCATCCCTTCAATGGGTCAAGTGCCAAGAATGCTTGGGAACTAAACACTGGGGGGTTCCGCATTCGGCTGATCACCTAACAGGAACATCTGCTCCTGCACCCTAGAGCCCAAGGTCAAGAAAACTGAAATGGGCGCAGTAGGCCTTGGCCCTTTGTGGGCTGTCGCACCACTGAGTTTAGTTTTTATAGTTATATATATATATCTAATATATTTACAAAATGAAATGCTCCTGACTAAATTTCTTGTTATATTTTTGATTTAAAAAAAGTAATGGTTAAAAATATGCTAGTTTTTATAAAAAATTCTGCCTTGAAAAATATTTAGATCCGCCACTAAACTAAACTAAACTCAGTGGTGCGACAGCCCATAGAGGGCCAAGGCCTACTGTGCCCATCTCAGTTTAATTGACCTTGGACTCTGGGGTGCAGGAGAGCAGACCTTCCGGTTAGGTGGTCAGCCGAACGTGGAACCCCCCAGTGTTTAGTTCCCAAGCATGCTTGGTACTCATTTATCGACCCACTGAAGGGATGAAAGGCTGAGTCAACCTTGCCCAGCCTGAGGGTCGAACCCAGGACCTGTGGCACGGGAGCACAAAGCGCTACCACTCAGCCACCGGGCGTCACTATTTAGATCTGCCACTATTTGGAGATATTATGACTTAGAGAGTCGATTATAGAAAAACTTCATTTTAACTTAGAAAAATATATTTTGGTTGTTTTTTTATGTTTTCCTGGTGATAAACAATTCAAATTATTGATGTTTGTGTGATAATCAATCACTATTTGTAGAAAAAAATGCAAACTTTTTGTACGATAATATATTTAGTTAAAAAATATATATATAATGCAATTTATAAAAAGTAAGATTCTCAAGGGCTCCCCCGAGTGCTTGGGTCCCCTGGACATAGTCCAGGTGTACCTAAGCGTAGAAATGGTACCAATTTGTGCCAAAAATTGAAGCTTTACCATGCATATTGAATACTAATATCTTTAAATGGTTATTCATTTACTGCAATAATTCTGATTCTGAAATTTTTTTAAGATTACTTTTAATTTTTAAGGATTAATATTTTTTTGTTGAAAATCACTTTAGAGATCCCTAAATTAAAAAAAATAAATAATTGCTGATTAAAAAATACAAATTTTTATTATAATGATAATATTAATAATTATTAATTTTTTCTAGGAATGTGTCTCAAACGAACATGATGAAAAACACATCGAAAAAGTATATTGTGGGCATATATTTCATAATATATGCTTAGATACATATATGAAGACACCACCATTCCATGGTATTTTATTTTCACACTTTAAAAAAAGGATGCTTTTGATAAATTTGTATTTTATTAAATTTGAAATGTTAAAAATTTCAATGTATACATAATAATTTGGATCAAATTTCTTTAGCTCATGAACTAATATTTGCATTTTGGAAATTTTTATCAAGTTTTCTGCTCATAATAACTGTAGACAGTAAATTCAGGCATGTGATTTTTTCAGCTTTCTTTCTTTTATTACTGAATTCAGTACTTTTTTTAGCAGTGGTTTTAGTGTATTTTGTTTGATTGTGCATCTTAAAATGTTGATACAAAGGCATCTTTTCCCCAACTCGGTATTTTTCATTCGCTTTGGGTCTGTGAATGAGCCCAATTGTTGAATCTTGGTTGACTACAACCAGTTTTCCTATATCTTATTCAAAGGAGAAACACTGTTTTACAGCGAAACAGCTCTTCAAGGCAATGCTTTTGCAAGTGAAATTTCTAACAAAATAGCTAATATTAGATAAGATATAAAATAAAATTGACAGTCAAGATTCAATTGGCAAAATAAAATCTTTCTTGTATAAATAAGTTTACTGGATGCATACTTGTTTACATATGAGGCACTTAAAAGGGGACTGTATTGCTAAAAAGAAAAATATTTTTATAGGTAATTTATAGTACAAGGAGTACACTCTACCTTAAAGCACCCTTCATTGAAAAAAATATAATCGGTTTAGTTTGCTACTATAATAGTGATCTGTAGTTTATAAATGTAGCATTCTTTATTCTTAATTCCCAAATATAAACCGAGAACTTCCCACGGATCAGGGAGATCAGAGAAAACGTGGAATTGTCATGTAATTTTCTTTTAACTATCGAATTCAGGGAATAGTCAGGGAAAGGATTTCTTTACAAAAACCAGAAATCAGGAATTTCTTTACAAAAACCAGGAAAATTCCAATATCATACCTAAAAAATAATCAATCTTAAAATTGTCAGTACAGTGAAACCTGCCAAGTTGACCACCCTTGTAAGTTGGGCACCTGCATAAGTTGACCTCAATTATCAAGAACGGAATTTTTCCTATATAATATAAAGAAGCAAAACCTTTTTAACTTGACCACCTGTCTATCTTGTATGTTGACCACTGAAATAAGTCAATTTTGTCTAGGAGTATTATGAAATTCTATTATAAAACCCTCATAAGTTGACCTGAAAAAAAATTCAGAAAATGTTCTGTCATTTTGCAATGTATGTTAAAATTTCACTTGTTTGGTGAAATAGTGTAAAAAGCTAATCTAATTTATTTTGTGAGTTGACCATCTGGGGAAACTGTACGGGGGCAGCTTTTGACCATTTCTTTTATTCATTCATTAAAAACAGGTGTGTTAGTTGAAAAATTGCTCTTCCAGTTGCAGTAGTGAAGTGTAGTAATAACAGAATAAATTTTAAAGTGTTCAAATAATTTTGTTTTGTTAAAGTTTTCAAATTACATGTCTTCGTGTTTTGATATTTTAAGAAATTATTTCTATTAAACACTTTACATGCATAACTAACGAAATAATTTTTTAAAAAAGTTAGTTAAATATTAGAATTATGTATATGTAACAAATTGAAATTCATTCAGGTTTAAACACATTTCTTAAGATATTCATTTGGTTATTTGCTAAATAAAATTTTTAAGTCAAGTAAAAAAAAAATTTAAATATATAGCAACATGATATAGGAAATGAAAAAGTAAACAATGACCCTCCCCCTCTATAAGTTGACCACTAAAACAATGCACCACAAGTGATCAACTTACACAAGTTTTACTGTAACAGTAATCGGTTATTGCGATTCGAGTTAAATACATAATTCTAACATCTATTTGTAGTTAAAATTTCACATTTTAGTCAAACTCAAATGTCCCCATCCTCATTCAATGATATTTTTTGACACAGAAAATCTAATATTTGGCATTACAAATAAAATAATCAAAGTTTTCTGATGAAAAATCTCATGGTATAGATAAAATACTGTCTCTATTTTCATTGAAATTTACCTGGTATACCTGGAAAAGTCAGGGAATTTTTTTCACCTGAAATTAAGGGGTAACTCTGTTAAATGCTTTAATGCATTTGTAATTACTGAAAATTAGTAGTAGATTTTTAAAAATCGTGTACAAAATTATTATTTTTTAGAGTGTTTATTTTTAAAATTAAAAAATAAGTTTAAAGTGGACGTTTTTTACAACTCTTTGCAAAAATTACTACCTGCCTTTAAAAGCATTTGAAGGTATATGTTTGAGGGTTAATATAAAAAATTAAAGACCTTTTCTGCATCAGTAAATATAGAATATGCAGTTAGCAATTTAAAATTTCAATGAAACATGTTATTGCATAATTTACACTTTATGCGCTGTTTGCAATAAACAATAATTCTCAAAAAATGTAATAATTTTATACATATAACAATTATTTACGTAAAATTTTTAATTTCATTAAAACAGTAATTGAAATTGTTAAATAAATTAAAATCATGTCTAAAAGATGATAAAATGCATTATATTTTCACTACATATTTGAAATAGATATGTATAAATAGATTATGTCTTATGTTTTTAATTTTTGTCCTAAATACAGGAGGTAAAAAATGCCCTAGTTGTAAGCAACGAATTTACCATGACAAATGGAAAATAACTCCAAAGTTGGCCGAAGATCGCTGGGCACATCAGGAAGCAAAAAAGAGAGAACTTGGTGAAGTGGTTGAATTCTTCGAGTGAATTCATAAATTTTATGTGGAAAATTACTGCCTATGTAATTTTTTGTAATCATTTTGACATTATTCATTGACTATGCCATTGGTTTTAGATATTGCGGCATGCCTTATTTCTGTTGACTAATTTAGGATGCGTCAAAACTGCCCTCATTTTGAATATAAATTGATCATGACATTTTTTTTACAATAAAGTGTTACATTTACATATTGTTATTTTTATCTAATCTACAGACTGGATTACATATACATTTTTAGCAATAAGATATGAAGGTTAATATAAGTAGTTACTATACTAAGTAATTACTATTTAAGTAATATAATAAATAAAAGATTAGGAAGTAGTTTTTTCTCTGTAGTATCAAATATTTTAGAACTTTAAATAGTAGTACTTTAAATATAATAGAACCGTCTATAAAAAGGATTTGTGATTTGTTTATTTTTGCTGGCAAGAGAGAAGAGGTAAATCACCAGAAATATTTGTGTAGTTTTTAAACCTCTCCATATAGTAACATGTTCCTTCATTTTTGAAAGTAAACAGTTATTTGACGGTCAACTTTTTCTACAATCCAGTGCATAGTTTTCACATGATATCATTACTCTTTATTTAATAATAATTCTTTTATCAATATTTTAAATATTTCTTCTTTCAGAAAAATAAAGTACAATAAAAGAGGTTAAAATCTTAAAGAATAATAAAATACAATTCTATATTTTTAAAAACTTAAGGAAAATTCTTACTGAACTTCAACTACTGCTTATTTCAAAAGAATTTTTATTTTAATATAAAAGTTATGATGTAAAATACTGTTTGTGCAGTGGTGGAGAATATTTTGTATTAAAATGAAAAGCTTGTTTGTTGGTACGATCATTTCATCTTGAAGCATGTACCAAAAATTTCCAAGTCAGAGAACTGACCCCATGTTTTAGTTGGCAAAAATTTTGGAACAAGGAAAAGTCAGATCTAAAAAATTTTTGTTATATCCTATTAAAAACAATGAAGACTATTTGTAAAATGTGCTTTTCATGAGTTTTGAGCTTTTTTTTTTTTTTTTTTAAAGAAACTTTTTTAAAAAAAACTCCGTAACCTTAAGTTCAATAGAGCATATTTCAATAAATAAAAAGAAGCAATAAAAATCTTCCAAGATATTTATTAATTATGTATTTATTATTTATATAATTCTAAATAGAGGAGCATAGAAAGAGTAAAATTATTTTTCTGTCTGAAGCTTATAAAATCCCATAGTGATTATTACATCAACTATTAAAATAAAATAATCTAACTATAATCTGGATTTTGATAACCTAAAAATGTTCCTAACTTTGGAAATAAATGCCTTTAAAATCGAAAAAAAATTCCCTTATAACTAAATAAAAATTTCAATGGGCATTTTCTTTTCTATATCTAAATAGTTTATTAAAACATGTATATAAATTAAAACATGTATTAAGACATGTTTAAACATGCATCAAAATCAAGATGTAATTTTTTTCTAGAGTTTTTTACGAATGTTAAAGAGTAAAAGAAACTAATTTATGAGGGAAATGAAAATGCAGAAGATATTAATTGTTAGGGTAACAAAGGAAAAAAAATATATAAAAATATATTTCAAAAAATCTTACTATGTAAAAAAACAACAACCTTAGTATGTATATTAACAAATGCTCTAAAAAGAAAAAATCTCAAAAAAAAAAAAATCTAAATGCAAAGGTTATCAAATCTGGGCTCTAGTCATAATAATTAATACAGTAAAACCTCGCTACAACAATATTTTGGGGACCAAATAAATATATTGTTGTAGAGGGATATATTGTTATATCGAGGGCCTTCATACTTTGGGGAAACAATAAGATTTTTTTTTTAAATTTTAATGTTATATATGTATTAACTATAAATGTATTAACTATAAATGTATTTATATATTATGCCAAAAATTAATTTGCAGAGTGTTAAAAGTAATCAGATATTTTTGTTTGTTTATTCATTTTTTTGACTGTCAAGTCAATCAACAAAGTATGTATTGAGTCCAAAGCACGAAAATGATTTTCGTTTGTGAATGGTGCTCCACCCACTTTCTCCGGAAAAAATTCTCTTTCAGGTGTTAATGTGATGTTTGTGGTCATTCGTGACTCGTGATCAGCTTTTAACATGAATTAAATGAAATCAGATGTGAATTTTGCATCTGTAACTTCTTAAGAGATAAGAGAGGCAATTCTAAGAATAGAAGCTCTTGAGGTGGTCAGCAGTGAGTCATCTCTTGTCAGAAAAGATGGAAAAAATGACAAAAGATGATATAATAAGATTTTTTGCATTATTTGAAAACCAATAATAAATGGGGAAAATAAAGTTGAAATTTTGAAAAAAAATCGTTTTACAGAGGTTTGTTGCTTCAGAGAATATCGTAATATTGAGAGGAGCATGACATTAATTTGTATGGAAGTTCGTCGGGACCAAGAAACATTATCGTAATAAAGGGAGTTATTGTTGTATTGGATATCGTAGTAGCGAGAGTTTACTGTATTTTTAATTAGAAGGAGAAAGAAAACTCAAAGAAGCTTATTATAGTAAATTTTATTTTGACTTAGATTGTTTTGTAATGATTTGTGCAACATAATAATATAAAATCAAACAAGATAGGCATATTATAAATATAAATGTATGTGCTATTTCATAAAACAGTTTAGGTGCAAACACAGACAAAACAAATAAATGGTGTTTCATTGAATACATTATAATGCAATATAATGCTAATATTGAAAAACGATAAGCTATGATATATAGAAATGAATTAATAATATTTGTAAAAATTTTTGGGTTATACTTTAATTTAGGATCACAAAAAACATCCAGCGCTCTTAAATATAACAAAAGTAGCCACAAAATTACAGATCTGTATGTGTTACAAACAATTAAGCTTCCAACTAAAATAGGTTGATATGATGAGAGACCAACATAACCACTGGAAATGTCAATTGTTGATAGATTGTTAGAATTGCCTTGACAAAAAAATGAGTACTTAGCCATTTGTAGATAAATACATATATTTACCAAGATTTTATTTTTACTAGTAATTTGACTAAGATATATATCTTGAACTATTATTACTGTTGTATATGGAATTAGATAATTCTGCCCAATCAGATGAGTTAATAAAATCCAAGCACATATAATATCAAGTGTATTGTTTTTAATACTTTCAAAAAATAAATCTGAATCATTAAAATAACTTACATAAAACGAATATAAAATAATTATCACTACAAGAAAGTATATTAACTGAGGAATAGTTGTTAGATTTATGTTAAACATATTTATAACTAAAGTCAAAGCTTGTAGTTGAGCTTTATAAACATAAACTAATATGGAACCTAAACAAAATAAACAGAACACAGTTTTATTCTTTTGTTGGTACCAAAATAAAATCAAAGTTAATAATTGACCAATGAACAAAGCTATAGGATTGTCAATAAAGAATTCTTTCAAATGAAGAAAATTCATCGAAGTGATTTCTTCGTTGCAACTAAAAGCATAATCTCGAAACATGAAATGAGATAAAATTAGAATAGAAAATGCACTAAAGTTAGAACAGTTTCTTTGATTAATATTAATTATATTAGTATTGGAGTTATCAACTCCCCCGAACTTAATAGCTAAGATACTGTCCTTGATTATAAACAATATAAATATAGAAGCAATAACAAAATACCATAAAATATGTTCTTTTTCTATATAGCTGGATGAAAATAAGCTCAAAGCATGCAAAATGAATGTAACCATGCATGATTTTTCCATTACTGTTAATGACATAACAGCTGACAACAGCTTTTTCAAATAATATAGCATAAAAATGGTTAGACTCATAATTAGTATGGATAATGGCAGTATAATAAAATAAAATGTAAAATGTTTATCAGATTTGTAAAGGTATAAAATCAAACAAGCAAGCACTAAAGAAAAATAGGTTTTATTAATGGATGGTTTTAAACTAAAATAAAAGACACGAGTAATATTTTTATATTGAGCAGTTAAACACATAATAAGCATAAAAACAGAAAGCCACATGATAATAATTCCAAGAATTAACGAGTTATTATCATATATTGAATCATGACGTTGCAAACTGCTTAGTAGTTTTAATAAAGAAGTATATTTCTCAAATAAAAACTCATATTGTGGTGAAGAATATGAACTTTGATTGTAGGATCCTTGAAAATGTGTGTCTAAAAATTTCAAATGAAGATCTAAAACATTTGATATATTTAGCATAATATTTTTGTTGGTTAGAGACTTTTCATTCAATTTATATAACTGCATTACATTACTAAACATAGCATTTAAAAATTGTGCCTTTTGTAAGTTACTGAATTGTAGCACATCCACTATTAAAGTACCACTGTTACTTTTGGGAACAGGCAAACCTAAAAGAATACTCAAAGTAACAGCAATGTCTACTTGTGAAACCATTTTGTTTTTATTGGCGTATTTTAAATTTAACGTATTTAAGAAAATTAAAGGTGTAAGCGTTTCACCTTTTGTGACACCTCCATGATTTCCGTCAAATGTCATACCGTGATCTCCACAAATCACAATTAATGAATTTTGCGAGGGTATTTGTTTTAAACTTTGATAAATAAATTCAACAATGGAATCCATTTCTTTCAACTTAGGTTTTAAATAAGAAGAATAAGGACCAAAAGCATGCCCAATATGATCAACTCCTAAGTAATGCAAAATCATAATATCCCAATCGTTTCTAGAAAGTTCAATTTTTAAATGCCTTGTTACATTATTGTCAACTTCTACAAAATCCTGTACGAAAAATGAATGAGTTCCTTCACTTCTTATAAAAAAATTAGGATAAATTTTCAGCCATGTCTCATCTCCATAAAAAACTGCTTTCAGTCCTCTACTTTTGGCTTGGTGTAGAAAAGTGTCTTCTTTTAACTCCTTGGCGTTAAAATTGTTGATGATATCTATAAAGTTCGAAGTTTTACCAGTCATAAGAGTTTTTAATCTAGGAAGAGTGACAGTAGGAGAAAAAACTTTATTAATGAAAGCGATAGCATTATTTTTCTGGAGCATACTTTCTACAAAAGGTAAACTAGTATTGAAATTAGATTTCAATATTGATGGCACAAAATCTGCACGAAGGGCATCAATTACAATTAGAACAACTTTTTCATACCGTCTGGTATAAGGATAAGAGTTTAGTTTTTTACAAGATTCTCGGTTTTGTAATAATTCCAAACAGGAATCATCTGAGGTAGTATTGCTATAGTTTGATTTGAAAATCGCTTCAGGCATGAAACCAGACATATAAATTCCTAGTCCCACTAAATAACAAGTAATAGTGCAAAAGATAAGGGCACTTTTCGGAATCATTGCTTCAATCAGGACATAAATTACAATTTTATAATTATTGTAAAGAAGGATTTAGGTGAAATAAATGCAATATCATTATTCTTTTTTATAGGTAGCTTTCAGTGTATAAAACTAATAGGAGAATATTGTAAGGTGATATTTTAAATACTTATATTAATTAGGTTCATGAAACTAGTAGCGGCAAATGTCATTTATTTCTTTATTTACAAACAATAAATGAAAGTAAAAGTACATGATTTCAAAATTAATTTCAACGTTGGAAGCGTGGAATAAAGCAAGCAGAAATAGAAAGCCGGAAACGAGTATCAGTCAATCAATCAGCCATCATTCAATCACTTTCAACATGGCAAAAAGAAAACAAACTGCCGATATGACAACAAATTCAAATGACAAAAAGTCGAAGTCATATAATGTTATTTCGTATCCTTTTTCATTTTCATGAATTTATTCCAATTGATGCTTCTAAAGTTAATTTGTCTTCAGTTGTTTTTTTGTTCATAAAAAGCTGTATAGAAACACTGCTTCAATCTGTGTTTGTTTTTAAAAAAATTAAAGTTTTCATTGTTGATGTATTTGAAATTGATTCGCAGTGAAAAGAAGAGTTTTGTTTCATATGTTTTACTTATTTTATGAAGTATTTCTGCAACATTTAAAAGTTTTCTTTGTTGCCGTTTTTAAAATTGCCAGTGTTGCTTCAGCATTCTGTATGTGATTTGAAGTATTCAAACAACGTCGTTTATATTTTTATAAATAAATCTCAGTGTAAGATCGTTTTGTTTCACCATTTTGTTTGTTTGTTTTGAAATACAGTTTTCGTCTGATGTTTATAAAATCTTTTATTTAGGGGAGGTTTTGAAAGCAATTGTAATAGCATAGTTTTGCACGTATATTTATGTCATTTGTATTAAATTAAAAAAAATAATGTAGGTGATACTTATTTTCTTTTTTTTTCTTTCAAGATATTATACCTAAACTTAATGGCAAAATTTAATGCAATTTTCATAGTTATGTTTATGAAGGAAATCTTTTATTCTTACCTTTTATTAATCGATATTATTTTTAAGTAAGAAGTATGCTTTTAATCATTAAGTTCATTGCTCTTTATTTTGACTTATAATAGTCGTTTACAAATACGTATATTTGAAAAAAATACATTGCCTGAATATGTTTACTTTATTTAATTTTATACTTTATTTCAATTTACCTATTTATTTTAATACTTTCCCAACTGGCTTGTGTAGGGGCCAGGGAACTGGTCTTGCAACATTAAGGTCCTGGATTGGAATCCCAGGTAAGGCATGGATGTTCTTTCATTCTCTGTGCTATCTTGCTATGTGCTATCATTCTCTGTCTTTAACTTGGCTCACCTAATATGGTGCCCCTGAAAGAGTGGCCAACAAATCTGCCTGTATTGACGAAAGATCATTCTCCAGGTGGGCATTGGAAGAAAAAAAACTTTAATACTTATATGTACTTAATTTTTAATTGATGTTTAATTATTTTATGAGTATATGTGAGATTGACTTTTTGTTCTAATGTTCATACTAATGCTTAAAAATATAAATTAATAATGAGATTAAATTTGCTACTGAATATATATTCAAACATTAGATATCTTTAAAAATATGATATTTATAATCTTAGTTAAAGATTTGTATTATTATTATTATTTTCATGATTAATAATGTTATGGTACATGATCATAATCTTCTAATTGTGAGATGTTTCTCTTAAATATAATGCCAATCTTAATCACAGTAATCTATTTCAATTTATATTGAATTCATTGAGCTAAAAAAACTGTAGATGTAGAATCAGTTCTGTGTGAAAGTTGTTTTTATTTTTGACAAGTTCAAAATCTATTTGTTACTGTTCATTTTAATGAATTAAATAGTTTAAATTTAATTTGTTTTCTTTTTTGCAAAATGTTATAGTTTTAAAATTACGTTCTCTTCGACTTGATTGCATTATTCTTTAACTGCTAATAGTCATATGGAAATCCCATTTGCAACAGATAAAGATGCACTAATAGCTTACAACAGTTTGAGAATTGACAAAGAACCATTACGAGGCAATGTTATCAAAGAATTAGAAGTGCAAGATAAGTTATTAATTGTGTAAGTATAAATGTTTTATTGATATTTTTATTTGTAAAATAAAAAGGTGAATTTTTTGAAGCTTTGTAATTAAAATGAAGGGAAAAAATTATTACAGAGAAAAAAGTTATAAATTAAAGCAAATTCATGTGTATAATATTAGATAAATAGTCTATAACATTAAATATGACAAGGTGTGAAAGCCAAGCTAATATAGTTGACATAAACAAGTGATTATTCAGTACTATACTAAAAAAAATTTATTATTTTTGGAGCTAAATTTAATTGTCTTAATTAATTTAAGATGATATTTTAAGTTGAATCAGGTGCAGAAATGTACTTCCTTCGAATAAACATACTTTTTTTGTTGTTGATAGATCTGGATTCATGACCTTCCACATAAGGTTCCAATAATTTATGCTGACTAGGTAAAAATTTCAATCCCTTAAAGTTAATTAAGAAATGCAAATGTAGAAATGTGACTTTTTTTGATATTTCATTGCCAGAAACTGGAAGTCGATTTTGACATTTAAAAACAATATAAAAATGTATACCTTATAATGCAAAAGTTTTTTACAATTTCTAAAATAAATAAGACATAACTATGAAAAAAAACTTTTTTATATAGAATGATATTCATAAAATAAAAATATTTTGTGTAGAATTATAAACAAATGTCATTATTATGTTTAGATAATTTTCAAATAATTACAGTTCAAAGATACTAAATTAAGGGTAAAATCTCAGTGCATCCGGTTTATAGATGGTGATTTCTACAACAGCGGTTGTTGCACTTTTCCATCATAAAAACTTCCTGGCTATTGTATACGGTTGTGATGCTTACTTTTTTTCAAGGGTATGTTTACTTGTTGACTGTTATTAATTTGCTGACAAATTATACAAAAGGTAGTAGTAACAAAAGTAATAGTAATCATACTTATTATTAGACCACGCTTTCCGGATTACTGCTAGGCTACATTGTAGGTCAATAATCCAAATCTGTACAAAGAAATATATAAATAAATAAAATAAAAATATTAAAAAAAAGCATGTTTATTTGGAGAAAGTGCATTTTTCTATCTGATTTTTAAATGAAAATGCTGTCTCCTCAAACCAATTTGCATAGTTAAGGTCATTGCTATAATCTGTTCATTAAACAAAAGTTATCAAGGTGTTCCATTTTTTATTTTGTGCACTGATCTTAAAAATGTACTTTCTGTAAATAATCTTTTTTTTTTTTCTTCCATCGATGGTTAAAACAAATGTTTAGAAAGACTGCTGAATTTCAGAAAAATCAAGATAAAATGTATTCATTCTTCATAACATAAACTATTAAGAAATGCAAATATTCAAAAAAATTTCTTCTCTACTTATTGAAAAATTTATAAATCTAGCACTTAGCTCACTAACTTTTGTTTCTGATGTGTTGTGTAATTATATACCTTTCTTTTCATAATTTATTAACAAAATGAAATATTTTATGACACTACTCTTAACTTATAGTCTGCCCACTATAATTAAAATAGGGGTTAGGTAGAAACACGCTCAATTCATTCTTTATTATTGTTGCAAAATAGCAACATTTTGTAATAATGTAAAAGTTTTTTTCTATATAGATAAATTATATTTTAAATAGATATTTATATTATTAATTTATAATAGTGAACAGGAATGTTTAATATCTGTAAGAAAAAATTCAAGAATGATATAAGTTCCCAATCTGTTTCTTTTTTAATTGAATTCCTGGAAACTTTTTGGCTCTTAATCAGTGGAATGTAAGGGGGGGGGTGAAGGATTTAAAGAAGGGTGAGCAAGAAAAACACTTTGTTTCTAAGATGATTCTTTATCACAATAATGTCTACTTATACAGTTGGTGGAACATGCACTTTCTTTTCTCACTTAATAACTTATATTTCCCATTTGTAGGAATATATCTGCTAATGATCCCAAAAAACTAAGATCTGCTGTGAGTTCATTTATGGATTTCCTCATATTAGTAATCAACACCATTGAAAAATTTGGTCTCTCTCCTTCTTAGCTCTTAAAGGTTGTTATACTGTAAAAAATGTGTAAATAAATCATGATTTTAATTTATTCTCATGTATATTTTTTTTATTAAGTTTTTCCATTTTACAGTAATGTTATTATAAATGTAACTTTTAAATCATAAGACTTGCATTAAATTTGATTGATTTGGTTATTAATTATTATGACTGAAAAAATTTGCATTACATTACATTTTCTGTATGTTTTATTTTACCAATTATTGTATAAATATTTCTTTTGCCCCTTTATACAACTTTTTTTTGCATAACTTTATATAATTTGATGATATAAAGTTAATTTAAATTTATTAATTTGTATAACTTCGAATTAAAAGCATGTGTTTTTAAACTCTATTATCTTGCAATATTTTAAAGTAAAGATAACTTACAAGATGAAGTGCCTCTGAATTTTAAGTGTATGCTTAGAAATATAAGTTTTCTTTAAAAATTAAGTTTAATCTGCTATTTAATATTAAAATAAATGCTAAAATATAGAACTGAAGATGAAAATAAAAATCATCATTTATTATCATAAGGAAATTAAATTTATGATGTTAATACCAATATGCTTTTTTTTTCATACTAATTCTTCACCTTTATCTTTTATTGTACTATATTAAACTATTTTTAGCCATTTTCCTAAATATAGCTTCCTCTCTTCAGAAGCTTTACCTTTAAGTAAAAATTATATATATTACACTGAAGTGCTCTACTGATTTTTTCTATTTTTGTTTCAGTTCTTTTCCCACTTGATTTTGCATCAGACATATTTTATAACACTTTGTATTTTTACTTAAAAAGGGTTATAAAACCTGAGCTCTTGAAAAAGAATGTTCTATTTTGCTTTCTCAAAAACAGTACTGTGTCTAAAATATGTTAACGTGTCTTTCTAAATTATAGCTCTTGGAGAGTTTGAAATCATTACTTTAAGCTATAGTGACTAATACTAGGTTGTGGGCCACATTGTTCATGCAATATACCAACGCCAACTGTTCTTTTCAGAAAACCATACTTTTCAATTTCATCCCAACTAGACTTTTATGAACTACAGCCCAGTTTTATTTCATTTTCAACAATAATCATGAAGGTTTTCTTCAATTTTTTCTAAAACATTTAATCTGCTACTCTTGCTATTGTTTAATTTTCAAAAAAGTTTTAAGCTGCCTTCCCTATAAAAATATAATATCGTGAAATTTTTATCTTGAGTTGTAATCAGCTTTTATGAAAACTTTTTGTTTATGAATTTTTTTCCATATAAGTTCTCTTCAATATTGTATTCTAGAATTCTGTAATTTTTACGCTAAGGTGCTTTTGCAAATTTCTAAAAAGAATTAACCTCCATAATACTATTTATTTATATTTGAACCAATAATAATAAAGAACTATTATGGTTAAGAGTATAGCTCAAAAGACATTTAAAATTTAAGGTCATTACAGCAAATTGTTTCAAGTGTTTAAATTGGAAAGATATCCAACTGCAATTTAGTATTGAAATACTTTTATTTAACTTCTTTGGCATTTTTTTGTAAAAGCATAGAAATATTAAAATAATATGATAAATGTATTAAACATACTTTCTGATTTGATGCATATAAGAGTTGTAAATGAAGTTGTGGCAATATAAGTATTACAAAATATTTATCTAAGTTACAAACAAAATACTCATAGCGTTCATTCCTATTGTTAGAGTCTTGAATTTTTTGTCAAATATCTTGAAGAGGTACAATATGCTCATTTCACAAAATACTGTAAATTCTTTATTTTTATTATCTTATAAAAAATTAAACATGCAATTTTTGTAACTTCTTCAAAATTATATAAATTTTTGGTGTAGTTTTTGAAAATTTATTAACATAATTTCAAGAAAATTTTAATGAATAAATTAAAAAAAAAAAAATTTTAAGGTAAAAATCTAGTTTTTTTTGTTAATTTCTTCTGAAAATACAGGAATTTTTTTAAATATTTTGATGAAGAATCATCATCCTTTACATTATTTTTATAATATGTTTGTGAATATTTTATGGATCTTTTTTTATAAAATGTATATTTTGTTATACCTATGTTGCCAATAATTTGTTTACAACCTTATAAGAAAACACACAACTTAACTGTATACTTTCCAACATTCTTATTTTATTTTAGTAATAGCTTCACTCCAATATTATTTTTATGTAAATGAAAATTAGATCAAAATGATATGAAAGTACAAAACTTGAATCATAAATAGTTTTGAAAAATTAGTTTAAACAACAAATTATTTTTAAAAACATACAAATTGGATGCCTCGAAAATAAATGACCATCAATTTGAAAATTGAATTAAAGGAAAACAAAAGGTGTTCTGATTAGGGTAGCAATAAATCAACAAATGGCACTGCTGAAGTCAAACTATTTCATCTGAAATATAAGCTCAGACTTCTGACTATTCATATTGTTGTGAATGGTCACTGTTAAAAATGTATTTAATTTTCCTTAGTCAGTAGAGTGACATCTGTTGTTAAAAAAAAAAAAAAGTTTGAACTAATTTTGAAACTTGGTAAGAATAAATAACTTTTTCTAAACAGAACTCAGCAAACTGTTCATGTTCATCTCTTTTGTTGCTGCTTTAATTGATTTTTCAAATAATTAGTCATGTTTTTGGACACCTGGTAGAACAAGATGTCAATAAATTATGTTACTACTTTAAAATTTGATTCATATGAGGGTTATAAATAAAGTCTGCTTTTCTATTTAGCCCCATTCCCTATTTATCATTCTTTGTTTTAATGAAATTTGGTAGACTGGTGCAGAGACCAGTCAAACTAGGGAGCTAAAGTTGCAATAGAAAAAGGGCCAAATTGTCTCTCTTGTACAGTAGTGAACCGATTATCCGGAACGATCGGGGCCATCGCTATTCCGGATAACTGATTTTTCCGGTTTTCTGAATCAATACAAAGAGCCGTTTTTGTTTAATATTTTTTATTGTCAAACCCAACTAAAAAAAAATATTTAGAAATAATCTTAAAAAGAAAAAAAAAAAAAAACGATAAAGTAATACACTAATGATTATTTCTAAAATGATGGTAAGGTAAACCTCTTTTAAAAAAGAAAGAAAAATCCTAAAATCTTATGAGGAAAAAATATTTTTTTAAAAAAATAGTGGGATTCAATTACATTCGATTGAATTTTGTTCCGGTTTTCTGATTTCAGGATAAGAGGTTCTGTACTGTACTTGCTGATTGATATAGGAGTTTCAAGTTCGATTTTAGGCTTGCATATTTAATTATCAAAGATTTAGTCTCATATTGTTTTTAACTACTAGATGGCTGAGAGAAAATATATTCCATTGCAAGTTAAGAACAGACCATTGTGATATAGGATTTAAGAAATTATCCCTGACTGCTTATAGTTCTGTTTTATTTCATTATCAAATTATAAAATATGTTTTCAAAACAATAAAAGCTTTTAAAAGTTAAACACGTCTAACAGAAATTTAATTTGTGTTATATTTTACGATTTATATCATAGAATTTTTCTAAAAAGGTTATAATTTTGTTCGTATCCTAGACTTAGCGATATATTTTGATAAATAAGTAGGGCATTTGTTCTTGAAATAGAAACAACTGTATGAAGTTGCAGGAGCATTGAATTTGATTTGACCCCCAAAAGTGGTGTGTCTCTGGCTGACATGCTCTTAACAAATCGAATGCAAGATGAAGAATTTTTACTTTAGTTTCGCTGTAGAAGAAAATCGGCTGTGAGAGACAATATTTTTATTCTTTCATCAGTTTTTTTTAAAATGCTAACAGAAAGATGTATATTTGTTATGACTTAGATAACATTTTTATTGCTTGTTAATTGATTATTATTAATAAGAAGACAATCAAAAAAGCGGCTGTGCAATGTCGTTCTAAGAATTGGCAATGTTGATGCACTTAGATGCAAACACGCTTTCTTCATGGGAATAATGGTTTTTCTTAATTTGCAACAGAGTATAGAATCATTTTGATTTAAGTCAAAATTTTCATACACATTTTACGAGATAGTGTCTCTTCCTTGAACAAATTGATTTTTACTTTAGCGAGCATTATAAATGGGCATGCTGAAATCGATTCTTACAAAAAAAAACTTAATACGAAGTTTAAAGGAGTTTTTTTTTTTTTATTTTTGGTTTGAAATGCAAAATAGCTGTTTAAAAAAATGTTTATGTTTCCATAGTTTAACAGTAATTACTTAAAAGTAAACCAAGGTTAAAATTTTTAACTGTCACAGAGCTCATAAACTTAAAGTTGACTGCTACTAACTTTCAAAAATTTTAAACTTATTTTACAATTATTAGCTGTGGCGTGTCAGTACAATCAGTTACTGATCAATTAAATGGACTACTAATTTTTATCATGGTTTTTTGCTAGAAGATGAGATTAAACGACAGCCAAGACTGGGAGGATAACCATCAAAATAACCCTGAAGTGGTTTATGTAGAGATTTTAGATTGGAAGGTGGGTTCAGATTTGTCCTTGCATATCAATTGGCTACCTGGTAGCTTGGCTTCTGTCATTACGATTCTTCTGCTGAAAGTGGTCTGTCTAAAACTGTGCTGGACTTTTTCTGATTACAGCCTGCATTTATGCAATAAATTTCAATTACATCCTCTTTTGCTATTTGAATTTTTAAATTCTCGATATGAAATTTTTTAAGATCTGGTTTTACAAGTTTATGCACCTGTATACCAAATTTTATCAAGTTTAGTAATGATAAAAATAAAACTTCAAGTACATTCAATATTTTATAATGATTTTTTTCTTCACATCACCATCATAATGTGATGAAAATATGATCAAAAGAAATATTTACAGTTACAATGATTTCATGTGAGGAAATATGTATATAAAAAAAAGAACATTGAAATTATTCTAGGTAATATGTTAAAAAAAACATCACATAGAAAAATTTTTAGAGATTGACAATCAATGTAAAAGCATAGTTTAAAAACAGGTATAAAAATGCAGGAACAAGTCAAAGAGGAAAAAGAAACAAAATTGTGCTTCACAAATATCTTACTTAATGAAAAGTAAATTTTCAGATTTATAAATTTTTTCTTTTTCCAAATGTAAAAATTTTTTACAAACATATACAGCATTATACATGAGTAACATTTAAAAAAAAAAGAGGAAAAAACAGCCTGTGAAATTTCAGTTAGTTAAAAGAAATGTTTTTAAGTAGAAAGCTTTTTGATGTTTTTATTATGACTAACTTTGTTTATTATAATGGACTTTCACAATGTAATGCGATTGAGCAAGAATCTGAAACTGTATATGGGTCATACTGCATAACATAAGTAGAAACCAGTAAACCCTTTTACTGTTTCCAATATATATGATATTTGATACTTAAACCTGCCAAATTAAGTTCTGTAAAGTTTAAGCATAACTAAAAATTTAAATAGCAAGAAATTATCATTTAATACCATTACAGAGAGCTCGACTTAAAACTGTTATAACTACAACAATTTAAGCTATTTGTGCCCAAAGCATTCATGTAAATACCCTATAGACAGATATTTTTCAGTGTGAAAATTTTAACTGTTGTGATAAAACTTCATATTTAATTAAGATGCTAGAATAAGTGCTTAGTTTCCTTCTTATTTATGCATACATAAATAAAAGAAGAAGCATCTCTCAAATTTATAGTTTCATTACTTAAAGCTGGGCAATTCCAGTTTTAAGTTGCAAAAAGTATAACAAATGTTATCTTGAAAAGGAAAATTGAGTCAGGCATTAAGGAAGAACAAAACTGTTTAAGTGATATTTATGTTACTATATCTGGTATTTTATTTCTTCAATAAATCTCTATTTTTTTAATCATTTGTTAACTTATAAAATATGTATAAAAAATTCAAGAAACTCTCAATTTGCAACTGTTGGAATATAATTCTCACTTGTCTATGTCATTTATTTAACCTAAATTTATTATTTAATTGTTAATTATTTTAGTTTTAAGCATCTGGCAATTTCTTTTCACATTCAGTTTGTTTTTGGTTCTACATGGCTTTGTGCTTATTTTTTTAAGTAAGAAATAAACTTATTCTTTCTTTGTAAAGACAATAGAATGTGTTATTGAATAGGTTATGTAGCCCACGTTACGTTTTAATTAAGCTTTTAAAACGTGATTAGATTTGCTCTACGATTTTCTCTTGAAGATAATCTAATATAATGGGAATTGTGCTAAGATAAATTATGCTCTGAAGGTATTTTTTAGTAGTTAATGGCAAGAAAATCAGGTCAGAAACTGACGAAACGGAAATAGGCAGATGCGGTCGTGATGTTTACTATTTCATCAGCTATGGAGCTTTCACAAGTTATGCTAGTTGAAAGTTGTTTATCGTCAAGAAAATTTTTGAAAATTTGATTTCAATAAAATGCTGTTGCTTCATAAATTGCACAAAATAAAAATGGAATGTAATGAAACTATAACCCAGTACATTGCTAAAGTTGAAAATATTGTACACTACATCAAGGATTTCTCGCTAAAGCATTAGTAATGCAGCTATAATTGCCAAAATTTTGGGAACGCTACCATCAAAATATAGAATAGACAAGCCTTATTATCTGTTGATGATTACTAACAGAATTTAATAAATCTGACTGCAAGATTGATGAATGAAGAAACCTCTCAGTCGCAACCTGACCCAACAGACTCAGCTTTGTTTGCTTCCAATGAATCGTTCAAAATTTAAAGAAAGAAAATATTCAAGTCATCAAAGAAATAAAAACTAGGTTAAAAATCTAGCTAGAGGCATAGACAAATCTAAAATAACTAACTACTCATGTCATGTCAAGGCTACGTTGCTCAAGAATGTCGTTTTAAGCCTCGCCAAACACATAATGATGTTCAAGAAAGAAAAAAACAAAAGTGCATAAAAATCACAGTGCTTTTAGTAGTGATGTTGGTGAAGGAGAAACGATTCTAAGAAATGAAGAACGGCGGATTCTGGAAAGTGGTGCATCTGCTCTTGTGACCTTTTGTAGGAATTATTTTAAAAGTTTCCCTTAACTGAAAGGGAAAGAAAGTTATTCATCTTAGCAACAATGTAGAATTACCCAAGCACCGGTGGAGGGGCCCGGCAAGGCCCACATGTGGCATTATTCCATTAAAAGATTTTTACAGTTAGCAACAAGTATAATACAACATGCATTTCACAAAAATCATGGGGGAAAAAAACATTTTACATCTTTTATGGTGGTGTGTATAAATTTGGGAGAGATAAAATTGCCTTTATATATCACAATAAAAACATGTATAAAATCTTTGTTGAAATCAAAACTGGAGACAGCCAGAATCAGTAATGAAAAATCAACACCATTAAGCTTAAAATCCATACATCGAGTATGACAATTAAAATCAGTTTGATAAGTTAAAATAGGATATAGTAAAAATATTAAAAGATTTAAAAAAGGAAAAGGGGAAAAGCTCGCTGATAAAATCACATGAAAAGTGTAAAAAAGTGATATAGTTAAAAATGTCAAAATTTAATAAAAAGTAAACTGTCTAAAGAGGATAAAAGAGAAAATGTAAAGATAAATATTTAAGCGGAGCTAAAAGAAAAATATAATAGCTAAAGACATCAGGAATATAAAAAAGGTAAAAGTCACAGTGGAAAACACACCAGCAGTGATTGAAAAGTTAGAGTCACTTTGATTTGGGTTCAGCAGATCCTCAAGTCTTTTTAAGACCTTTAAGTCAAGACCTTTGTGTCTTTTTAATGATGTTCTTAATTGTTTCTCCGCAGGCCAATATTGACAAACAAAAGATTAAGCTGATATCTATGATTGTGAAGGGGAGTAAGTTGGCACAGCAGTACGTTCTGCAAACAACTTGTATAATATGCTATTTAAAACAGTAATGCCCAATGAAGCCTCCATTTACAACTTTAAATTATGGCATGAGAGAACAGGCATCTTCAATCTCAAAGCTTTAAAAGCACTTAAGTGAAAAGGGAATTATTGAAAAAATTAAATTTTCAGAATCTGATAATTTCATTGTGAGAGTTGTCAACATAGCAAACAACATAGACTATCCTTTTAGTCATAGAAAATATAAAGCTAGCAAACCAGATGAGTTAATCCACAGTGATTTGTGTGGTCCAACATCAACAACATTAGCTGGTGTTGCGAATTTTAAGATGATTTTAGAGGTTATGTTTCTGTTGCGTTTTTAAAACATAAGTGTGATGCATTAGATGATTTCAAGATTTTTGTTTCCCTGTGTGAAAATAAATAATCTACAAATATAAAGCGCTGAGAACAGATAATGGAAAGGAATACATAAATCATAATTTTAAAGACTTTGTTCAAGAAAAAGGCATTGAACTTGAAACCACATCTCCTTACACTTTTGAGCAGAATGGAAGAGCTGAAAGAAACACGAGAACAATAATGGAAAGTGATAGATCAATGTTACGTAGGAAAAAATTACCATTGTTTTTATGGGCTGAAACAGTTAACACAGCTATGTTTATCATGAATCGTGCTCCGACTAGTCTGCATCTACACCATTGTGGACTGGTAAACGAATGTCACTAAAGCACTTGAGACTTTTCAGCTTTGAGGTCTATCTTCATGTACCTGACCAATTGCGCAAGAAACTTTCACCAAAAGGTATCAAAAAATTTTTTGTAGGATATGAAAGAAACTCAACAAATTATCGACTCTTTGATACAAGATCAGAAACTGTAAAAGTTTCAAGAAATGTTAACTTTATTGAATACTCGAAATCAGAGAATCATCCACAAGATTCATTCAACTGATAACTTTAAATATCAAGATGATGCCACTGATTATAAAATTGAACTTGATCCAGTAATGAATGAAAATGATGTATTGAATGAATCACAAAATTCAGATAAAAGGAATCTTCATCCTATAGTGTGAGTACTCGGAAAAATTTAAGAATTTCTGTTGTTGTTGTTGCTAATTCCCATCTGGTCTGACTTTAATACTTTAAATATCAAGATGATGCCACTGATTATAAAATTGAACTTGATCCAGTAATGAATGAAAATGATGTATTGAATGAATCACAAAATTCAGATAAAAGGAATCTTCATCCTATAGTGTGAGTACTCGGAAAAATTTAAGAATTTCTGTTGTTGTTGTTGCTAATTCCCATCTGGTCTGACTACGTCAGACCAGATCAATAAATCCGTTGACAACAAGAATTTCTAAACGTTATGGTGTAAACTTTACTGAAATCCCTAAAACATATGAAGAAGCAGGCAGTGCACTCCCATCAGTCGAAGGAATGGAAAGATGCAAGGAGGAACTGATATCACTTAAGAAAAATAATACTTGGCAATTAGTGAAATGCCCAGAAGAGAAAAATATAATTGAATCAAAATGGGTATTCAACATTAAGTATTTACACAATGGAGATATTGAACATTTCAAGGCTTGGCTGTGTGCCAAAGGGTTTTCACTAGTAGAGGGAGTTGATTCCAAAGAAACCTTTTCTCTAACATCAAGATATGACATAAGAGTTATTCTAGCAACTGTTGCCTAGCAAAGGTTAAAAATATTGCAGTGCAATATAAAGACAGCCTTTTTGCATGATGACATTAATGAAGAAGTTTACAAGCTACCTCCTCCCTGTTTAGCTGTTGGTGCAGACTTAGTATCTAAGTTAAGAAAATCTTTATATGGTTTGAAACAATCATCAAGATGTTGAAATAATAAATTTTTAGAATTCTTGTTAAACTTAGGATTTAAGCAGAGTGTAACTGATCCATGTTTATTTCATGGTGTTTTCCACAGTAGAAAAGTTTTTCTTATATTGTATGTTGATGATATTCTCTTTCAATGTAAAGATGAAGAAATTTTTGGTTCAATTTTTATTCATTCACAAGACTATATTAAGAAAATTTTGAAGCAGTTCAACCTTGAGAACTGTAATCCAGTTGATTTTCCAACAAATCCCAACGTTATTCTATAATCTGAGCCTAATATGATTTCAGAAGCAAATTGGGTACCATATCGTGAAAGTATGAATTACTATTATTTATTTCAACAACTGCACGTCCTGATATTATATATATTGTAAATCTTGTTAGTAGGTTTCAAAATATTTATAGTCAAGTGAATTGGAATGTTGTAAAAAGAATCATAAAATATTTAAAAGCTACCGCACACCATAGTATTCAGTATATAGCAGAATCAGATCTTGTAGCTTACTCTGATGCTGATTTTGCAGGAGACATGGATACCAGAAAATATACTACTGGATATATTATCAAGTGGTGCGATCGCATGGTGTTTTTTTTTATTTCCTATGAGCTGCACAATCAGTCTTCCTGATGAGCAGAACTAGTGCGTTCTCCAGGACCACCACAATGGGTGAGATACCGTTGGCCATGTTAATTTGGACGTCTAGTTTCTGCCACACTAGATGGCAGCACCGAGACTCTATTTGGATGCTAAAGTGCACTAGGAATTTAATTTTGCCGGAAATGCCAAGAGAAGCGATCGCATGGTGTATAAGTTGACAATCTCCTGTATCAACATCAACCACAGAATCAGAATACGTAACAGCATCTATAGCTGTTAAAGGGATTATATGGTGACATAGGTGAAACATCAATGTATGATACAGATGGTGTTTCTTTGAATATTGATAATCAAAGTGCAATAAAATTAGTAAAAAATATTTTTTATCATAAACATATCGATATCAGGCTCCACTTTATCTGTGAGAAGTATCAGTAATGAATACTTAGTTAATATGTTCACTAAAGCTTTAACCAGAGACAGATTTGAAAAACTTGGAATTCTCAAAAAATGTCCTTGTTTTTGTAAGTAAGAAATTAACCTAATATTTCTTTGGAAAGATTATAGAACGTGACATTAAATAGCAACAAAGCCAGTCTTGGCTTGAGCTTTTTTTATTTATTAGTAGCATATTTTACTCACTGCAATGATATTACATTAGGTTTTCCTAACTACAGTAGATTTTAGTTTAAAGCTTGGAAGCTTTACAGAGCTTAGTTTGATAATCATAAGGTATCCTAAATTTTATTCAAATTTTTAATAATGGAATCTAAAATTTGTTCCACTTGACCCATACAAATTGCATTAACTATTAAAAAATAAATAAAATAAAAAAAAACAGTGTAGACAAAGCAAACTAAATAAACTGATAAATGATAGAATGACAACCAAATTAAAGTCTGAACTAATTTGTTATCCAGATTTTTAAAAATCAGATAAATATAAATAAAATTAAGTTACATAACCAAAAACAATTAAACATAAAATAAAAGGCTTGTAGAGACAAACACATAAATGTTACCAAAACAAAAGGTGAATAATATTCAATAGAAAACTTTCATAATTTAATTGTTGCGCTTATTTGACAATTGAGTATCCTTCTCTGCAAAGATACTAAAAAACAAGTGAAAATGATGTTTATTTTGAAAGTCAGCAACTAGGCCTTACCTTAAACTAAGAATTGAATTAATCTTAGAATTATGGAATCATGATACTTAATCTAACACGTTAATAATGTGTTACACGTTACAATTTTGAAATTATTGTACAATTTATTTTGCTATTATAAAGATATGGCACAAGCAATAAACTAGCTCACATAATTCTTTTGGCTCCAAGAATAAAACATTAAAAAGTAGAAATAATTATTTAGAAGAAAATTTTTTACATTGCTTTTTCCAATTTTGATTAAAGTATTTCAGCAGTTGACACTCTAATCTGATGTATTAGTTTATATACACTAGAGCTAATTTATAATTAGAGTGTTTTAAGTAAGCACAAAAAACTAACAGAATTTTGCATTTACAGAAGAGTTTTATTGTTATAGATAATCTTAGTGGTTTTCTGCTTTTTCTGCAGTCATTAAGTCTAATTAAAAAAGATAAGTTGCTTACTATAATTTTTTTTAAATAAATAATTAAAGCAAAAATTCGAAAACCAAAAACTTTGAGTAGAAAAAAAAAGGACTCAAATGTTAAGAAGGCCTCTGTTTTATAGTTTAGTTGAATAAAAACAATATTTCGAGTAGTCATCTTCATCTTTTATATTTAAGTTGAATTAACAGAGCTAATTTTTTATCATAAAGTTTTAAGTATATAACTAAAACAAAAATGAGAAAATAGAGATATTAATGTAATAAACCCCTGTGTCCTCTTTTATAGTTATTAAGTTAAATTAAATGAGCTAATTATATGCCACAATGTTTGATTCATATGATAATGAACAATGAATATAGTACACTATTCTTTAGAAATGTGTTGTTTTTAAGCACCAAACACATTTCCAAATTTGAAAGAATTCAGAATGGAAAAAAATATAATTAAAAATAAGTTGATTAACATAGTGACTATCATGCTGAGAGTTTTAATGATTAGGTTACATGGTTTCCTATATAAGTTTACGTAGCTTGATTACAATATTGAATCAGTTAATATTTTTTTCATTCTAATAAATTTAGGAAAGTAATTAAAGCAGGCATCATAGTTTATTATTGAATTATATGTTTGAATTTTAATTAAATTTGTAGTTTCAAATTTATTTAAAATAAGTGAAATTATAATTGAATTAGCTAATATATATATTTTTCATTCTAATCAATTTAGGAAAGTAATTAAAGCAGGCATCATAATTTATTATTGAACTATGTGTTTGAATTTTAATTAAATTTGTAGTTGCAAATTTATTTAAAATAGGGGAAATTATATAAAAAAAACTTCATTAATATTTTAAAAATGAATTTTCATGGATTGTTAAAATCAAAAACTGGTTAAAATTACATAAGCCATAATATTTATCATGATTTTTAAAATTAAAATTTAATATTAAAAAATGCATTTAAGACAAGAATAGCTGTATGATAAGAATATACTTCCTAACAACTAATTCTTTCACTTAGAACTACTCTACTTTCTTTCACTTAGTTTAATCTAAATGCCTTTAAAAAACAATCTAAATGCTCTTTAAAATGATTTTAAAAACATTTTTTAAGAGATATGCTAAAATGGCTTCCCCTGATGTTAGTTTATTTATATTTATATGCCTGAAATCTTATTTAAATTTCTAAAACTGTGTACATAGCATTTCTGAAAACTTTTCTAAAGGGATATGGATTCTTAACAATCCTTTGACAGAGATTTTCTTTGTCTTTATTTTCAGGATCTTCTATGTCCCATAAATCCACCATTGCACAGCCTTCCCTAAAATAAAAAATTCGAATAAAAATCTCCATTCTGACATGTTAAATTTATTTTTAAAATGTCATTTTACATACACACTGGCCACTTTCTTGATAAAAACAAATTACCTGGGATTATCAGAATAAATTTTAGATTTAAACTAGCACAGTTTAATATTACTATTATTTTGAAACAAACTTTTCATGATACTAAACAAAATATTCAAATACATAAATATAAGTACATAAATACAAATCTTAATGTCTGTATAGTAATCAGGATTGATATAAATTGGTTTCAAAATTGTTTACTATCTTATGTTAAGAAATTTATGTTAAGAAGTTTAAAAAAAACACATTTTTAATAAAAATTGGAGAAAATGAAATATTATCTATATTTATGTATTAAATTAACACGGATAAGAAAAATGATATCATCACTCTAATTACATTAAAAAAATGGGGTTGTATAGATTAGGTACAAAGATATGAGGTTGGAGATAATCTAATGCTCGATAAGGGATTAAAATACACTCAAATTAAAATTGTATATGTTTTTCAGTGGCATTTTTAAATTCCCAGATTTTTCCCGTATCCAGAGACTTCCAATATTATAGTGGAAAATATAAAAGAAGAACTAAACAAAAAATTTAAAAGGAAACACTAATTAAAATATAAACAATACTTAATAGTAATAAAAAAGGAATTACATAAAAAATAACAATGACCACATAGAGTGACCACATTGTTTCATAATATTAAATAACTAGAAATTAGGTACCTTCGTCTCCCGAAGCACCAGCTTCTTTCTAAAATAACATATTTAACTTTCATGCTCAGTAGCGTATCATACACTTTTTTGATAGGTTTCCTGCTAAAAATCTGATAAACATTCTTGGTTCTTTCTCTGAAAATTAAATACTTTTCATCAGAATTGTCACAGCATTTAGATAATACAAAAGTGTTAAATGTGTCCATAATATAGTGTTTTAGTTGTCACGGTCATTGCAAAGATACAATATGAAATATCTTTCAAACATATAATTTGAATATTTTTCTTATTTGTGTTTTCCAGGAATAACTCAGAAATAAGAGACTTTGATGATATTTTTTCTACAATGTTTAAAATTCTATTCTCTAACTTTTTGGCTCCACCCCTTATGGCTAAATGACTCCAAAAGAATTGGGCTGAATTTGGCATTATTAGATAGGCTTTTTTTGTTTTGGTTTAAAATAGTATTTTCTAATTTTTTGGTTCCACCTCATAAGACTGGAATGACTCCTAGAGAATGGGACTAAGTTAAGCATTATTAGATAGTTTTTATTTTATTTGTATTCTCTAACTTCTTGTCTTCCCTTAAGGCTAAATTGACTCCTAAGAAATGAGGCTGAGTTTGGTGTCACTAGATAGGTTTTTTCCCCCAAAATATCTAACACTTATTTTTTTTCCCAACATGACATATATTTGCAGGGATCTTTCCATTTGAAACAATTTTCAGTTGATTTTCATTTTGCACTTACCGAGACATCTATGAATTAAAATACAAAAACCTGATGATCAAATAGTGGTACTAATCTAAATCTCCAAAGAAAAATGAGGTTTTTCTTTTTCTTGGAGCAGCAACTATATCACAAATGCAAGGCCTTCGATGAAGACTGAAACGCATCTGTTTGCTACTAAAATAGAGATAAGGAAATTATGGCTACACTTTTTACAAAAAACAGCTAAAAAGTGACTATTTTTAGAAAACGGACTATTAATTTTATAATAAAATTTACTATTTTAATTAATTTTTTGCCAAACTTAAATTTTTTTCATCCATGGGGCATACTGAAGTGTGCAGTGTACTCGCAAATCCTGCCTAGAATGAAACTTGATCACATTATTTCTACTTTTTTCTATTTTTTTTTTTAACCAAATATGCTACTTTTATTTATACTATTTATTTAGTCTACTAATATTTATAACTGAGGTTACTATTCAGACTACTATTTTTGACCTTGGGGAATAAAAACAACTATTTTTGCATACTAACAGCAGAGGAGGCCCTGCAAGGGTAGTAATGCACATGAACTATATCATATTAATTTTTATATACTAAACTGAGTAATTATTTAATTTTTTCTATATGAATTCTTACCTAATAACAAGCAGGAGTTGAAATCATATGGTCACTGATCCGAAAGATCAGTGACTAATACATATTACTATGTTGTTTATATGTCTTGATTTGATTTCTTTAAAAAAGAAAAGTTTAGTGAATTAAAAGGAAAATTTGCAACACAAAAAATTTAATGTAATAATTATGGAGAAATGTGCTATTTTCTGACAAAACCAAACACAGACCAAAAGATGAAACTGAAAAAAGCATAAATATTTTATGGTTAATCAAGTCAAACTTTAGTGGTCTCAGACAAACAGACCTTTGTTAACTTCAAGCTCTGACGAGTATGCTTAGTATTACTAAATGTAGGGCAAACTAGGTTATTTAAATTCAATAAATAATCTGGTAAAGTTAGACAAGGCAACAATATATGTAAAGAAAATTACCTTAATTTAGAATTTTCATAGTGAGGATGATTAACAATTGGTCTCCTGGTTGATAGCAAAATATTAGCCATTGTAGGCATAGGGCCAGCAAATACAGCATCTATGATATTTTTAAATTAAAATTATATGTTTTACTTACAGAAATAAATACAAACTAGAATGATATAAAGTATTATTTATAACAACAACAAGCATTCTGGAATTAGACTTATAATATATATTTTTAATTCCCCTAGAGATCTTCTATGAATTAACCATTATGTACATTCGCTGCAAAGTGGACACTCCTGTAACCGGACGTGGACAGTCATTTTTGTTTGCATTGAAACATCTTCAAACCGGACACTACTTTTTCTAAATTTGAAAAAAAAAAAAAAAAAAAAAACTTCTACTTTAAATATCAAGAAAGAAATGCAACTTTTCAAATTTTTAAAGCATGTAAATTTTTTGAATTATCCATAACTAAAAATATTGTTAAGCTATTTCACTACTAAAGAATCAAACTTTCTCCTGTCTCCTTGCCTTATCTCTGTAAAGGAAGGAGAGAAAATGATATTGCACTTGTAAAATAATTCGGACAGTGGCATCTTATGATCTTTTCATCTGGACAACACAGGTTATGAGACCCCTCAAGTTGAAATGATGTCTTAAATGCTTTCAATGCTTCTTCCTCACTGAAAATTTCTTTCATTTTCTTATCAAATTGAAGACTGTATTTAATACTACTGGGGTAAAAAAAAGAGAACACAGAAGTACATAATCTTTGAGGTGTTCATATAAATGAAACATTTATTCAGACACTTGAAAGATGATCAATTGTGAATAATTAACTCCATAGGTCCTCATGTCTTGTTTCTTTTTCTGCATTGCTTTCTTTTTCTGTGAATCATGGGAGGTTTACTTTCAAGGAGGTATTAACCACGTTTCCTATCAAGTGATAGGTAAGTGTTAGGGGATGTAAACCAAATAATCGAAACCGACTGAGGACTGAAAGCTCTTATTCGGTATCATATGTCTAACTTGAATAGCTGAGCTAATAGGAAAATTATATTCATTTATCTCTAGATTCATCTAGAATTATGTAGTTATATCAAGCTTTTTAATATATTCTTTTTTATCGAAAGAATATTTTTTCAATTTTAAATAAATATTCTTGTAGGTAGTTATTGTAGAACATTTAATTATTTCAATATCTTTGATAATATTCTAAAAACATATACATAAAACATTCTATGGTGTTAAACTTTATTATTAGGGTACCCTTCCCGTAAACCAGTGTTTCCAGCAAAAAATAGCCAATAGAAAGTACGTAATTGTAAATTTTCATGGCTAGCTTTTGTTTTCTAAATAAAATGTTTTGAAATTTTTGTTTGTAGCAAGATATTGTGCATAAGAACGCGTACCCCTCTAAACTGTTCCCGTACACCTGGGGGTACGTGTACCACACTTTGGGAAACAATGCCGTAAACGGACAATTTTTTCGGTCCCAAACATGTTCGCTTAAAAGAGGTTTCACTGCATATATATAAATGCACAATGAATTATAGAAGTATTTTTAAACTGAAATTTAAGTTAGCAACAGGCGGAATAGATGGAATAAGCAAGCACATGTTAAACAACTTATTCACTTTAAAATTAATGATGATTAATAAATACCTTCAGGAAGAGTTGAATTTACCCAGGATATAAGCTCTTCTAAATCAGGATTGCTGAATTCACCAATGATATTTCTTTGATGTTTGATATTTGTTACACCTTGTACACTCATTGCACCCAGAATTCCAAATAGAATGTAAAACCTTACTTCTTTGGCATCTAAATATCTGAAAAACTTAGAAACAAGTTTATATTATTTAGATCATAGTATCGAGTTCAAAAGAAAAATCTCTAAAATAAAGATCACGTCTCTTTTATGAATTATTTAGCCAAAAGAGAATTACTAAAACAGCAATAAAAAATTCCTGTTCTAAAAATTTTTTGTAAATTTATCTTCTTACAAAATACTTATTTTACATTTTGCACTTGTGTACTTCTTTAAAATTTTGTTTCATTTAAATACCCCAGGATTTTTTTACATTTTGCACTTGTGCACTGTCCTGTAATATTTATTTGGATGTTTTAAATAAGTGATATAAAACAATCGAACTGATATTAACATTTTAATTTAAAAACAAATTGTTTACACAACAAATAAAATCTTTATTTCAAACCTGGTTTTATTTTCTCCATGATAGATCAATACTTTTATATATTATTGAACTATCATGTTTGCTTTAATATTCTTAAAAATAAATAAACGAATAAAAAATTAGATATTTGGTTTAAAGAAATAAAAAACAATCATTAATATTGAGTATTTAATGTAGACCAAATTAGTTTTAAAAAATACAGAAATAAAAAGGAAAAATTCTAAACCAACAAAATAGTATATTGTACAGCCATATGCTAATTTGTTTACAAAACAAATAAAATTTTGTTACTTTTTAAATGTTTATTTTTTTACTTGCAAATTTAAAAAAAAATTTTTGAAAGGAGAAGCTTTTATAAAATTAACAAAATTAAAAGATAATTTTTCTTTATAAACCAATGAGTTATTTACACTAAATTATCCAGAATAATAATATAAATTATAATGAGAGTAAAGTTGTTTTTGAAAGAAAAAAAAAGATTTTAAAATTATACTTTTTAAAAGTTGATGTTTTTTTTAAGTTAATATAATAATATTTTTTAGAAATAAACAAAGTAGTCAGCATATAGATTGTTAAAGAAATTTTTAAATATCTTTTAAAAATTTTTAGCAGTCTATATATCTTTTAATTTTCATGTATAACATATCTATACAGACTTAAAACTGTTTCCATTCATAAAAAAAAAATTACATATGAGACATTTACAGTTTTACTGCTTTTCAATAAAGTTCTCTTCTAAAACATATTATATAGAAAATGCTTACCTTTCCAGACATTGACAACGAGGCTAGAAGACACAAGTGAGGTGAAAAAAATAATTTCAACCGCATTACTAGAGCAGCCATTACAAAGAAAGCAAAAGATTGCAGTATGTTGTACAAGACCTAAAATTTAATTCAAATAAAAGAAATATATAATATTATTTTTAAAATTTTTTTTCATGATGTTACGAAATTTAAATAAACATTTAAAATCGTGAATATAATTGTCAATTCTTGCAAGCAAAAGGAGCCTATTATTTTCAAATTAATGTAAAATAACTGAGAAATAATGTAGTGAACGAAATAATATGCACATTTAAACAAGTTTAAGACAGATGGCTATTGTGGCAACAAAGGCAAGTACCATCATCAGTGCTAAAATTCATGATGAAGAGTTATTGTTATCTTATGCAATAATGGTTCTTGCATGGACATTGCAAGCTCCTTGAAGATCAGGTAAGTGATGAGAAACATCTATGCAAATTAATTTTAGTTTTTATCAGTATTTAAGGAACAACGATCTTGAATATATTATTCCCACTAAGACACTATTTTGTACTCCAGCAGCTGCTTTGTTCAATTATGCATGAGCTGTACTTTTCCTGGTTTAATTAATGATCTTAGATTTATGAGATCTACTTAAGACTTAATAAATAATCTTTTATGAGTCTTCATCATATGCATAAACACACCTCAAAACTTCTGCTGTTCATTTTAAAATAAAAGGACTTGGGAACTTGTATAAAAGAATTTTGTTTTTCTTAATGTGTCTTTCTTTCTTCTAATTAAATATTTTTCCTATTTAAACTTTCCAACCAAGTTTCCTTTTTACAACAAAAATGTATTTTCTGCTCTAATATTTTGGCATTTTCTATAAGCTTTAATTTGTTTCACGCTAAAAAAATTTTAGGCTTTTGATATATTTTTGTGCTTTTAAAATATAGCTATGGTTCTTAAGTAAATTGAAATAACTCACATTTTTAAGTTTCTTTAAAATTGTAATCATTTTAATTCCATGTATTTTTTCTTTTTGGAAGTTAGTTGCTCTTAGATGGTTAGATCTACTTACTAGTTTTCAAGATGAAAAAATATTTTGAAAGACTACCAAATTTAGCATAACTAATTTTGAAAATTATAAGTTACGTTAATTTTCACAAGAACCAGATTATACAATGTGCTACACATTTACTACAACTGATATATCAAATATAAAACTTATATTTGGTATCAAAAATTTATATTTAAGTCAGAAATAAAACAAGAACGTTATCAAATTATTGCCAATAACTACTGAGAAGGGCAAAAATAAAAATCTATATTGATTGCTAGAATTAATTAGATGGTGTTTCTAATAATTGCCTTTTAATTTTGACTGCCAATCAAACACGTTTTTATATTTTTAATCTTGTATCCTCATTAATTACTTGTCAAGTTCCAAGAGTATTTGTTTTTTCTTTGCTTAAATATTAACTTTGCAATCTTTGATATGCATACTCTTTTTGATTAGGAATCTAAATGCCTACATAAAGGTTAATAATTAGGGATATTCTTTGTTTTTTATGGTTATTTAAATAATATTGTCAGCATAATTAACATGATATTTTTAAATTTTCTTAGTTTTTTAAACATTCCAAATTACTGAACTTTCAATCAATTTACAAATTTCTCACTCACTTCAGCATTTTCACAGTTATCAGTGTTGTCTGTGTTTTTCAATAAAACCTAGAAGCAAATAATCAGAACAAAAATGATCAAAATTTATAATAAAAAAAATTAAGGAAATATGATTAGAGGATAAATGTGAAAGATAGTGTACACAAAATAGTTTCAGCTGAATAAATAAATAAATGAAGAAAAAATATTAACTTCAGCACTTACAATAGTATATATATATATATACTATTTAAAAGTTTAAATTAATTAATTTAAATTTTATTATTTATTAAGATGCTTTGGTTAAAATTAATTAATTTATTTTCCTAAATCGCTGAATTTTGTAAAAATTTCAACATCAGTCCTTGTTAGTGTGACAAAAACTATAATTTAAAAAAAAATTATAATCATTTAAAAATGTATAATAAATTTTATATTTATGCATGTGTAAGGTAACACTTAAAGTAAGAAAGCTATCAGCAATGAATAAAATTTAAACATAATTATCGCTTATGAGCAAGTAAAAATTCAACATTATAGTGCAATCACAGTAACATTCTAGTAAAAATTAGACATCAAAGTTTCAAGATAAAAAAAAAAAAAAAAAAAAAAATCACTGGATTCTATTAAGTTGAAGATAATTTATTTCAAAATAATGACACATAATTCCAACCCATTAGAAATCTGGAGCGCGTCAAAATAATACATTGTAAAAAATAATAACCACCCTTTAAAATTTTATCAGGAGTAAAACAGGGCTGCATTACCCCACAACTTTTTTTTTTTATATTGGAGTATGAGAAAAGCAGGGTATATGATGGCCACTAATGGAATATCTCTGCAACTTGGACTCTGCCTTCTAACAAGCAAACTACAACATATAATAAAAACCAATAGAAATACCCTTTAAATTGCAGCAAAAGGATGTGAATTAAAGATTAAGAATTAAGATGATGAAAATTAATCCGAAGCAGAACATCAACATATATCTTGAAAGCTGTGCAATTGAAGAAGTCAACAATTTACCTATCTTTAATCAATTACAGTCGAACCCCGCTATAGTGAACCTTCAAGGGACCGAAATGTTAATTCACTATAACTGGGAGTTCACTATATCCGTTACGCAGGCAATTTAACTAATGGTTCCTTAAATTATCCCTTTTATTATACATTATTAAAATAAATGACTGAAAAATATTATGTAGTGATAAAAATTGTCTTGCGTACAAAAAAAAAATTAGTAATCTCTAGCTGATGTGCAATCTTCAACATCAGATATGGAAACCCTTCCCGACTCTTAGGTAATTTTTCCTGAATTTCTGTTATTCCGCTTTTTAAACCTGTCTAACCTGCCATTTTAGCACACAAAAGGCCAAATATCAGTCTCATAAAATCGCTTAGCAAATTCATCGACATTTGTTTAGATACTGGGAGATTGCGGCTTCTTCTAATGCTGAACCACTTCAGTAATGCTTCTTCAACATCCCTGTGATCTGCTTTTCTCAACTTTTTTCTAGCATCAAAATTTTTTTCATGAGAAATTATTAACTGCCTATTCTTTCATATGTTACAAACTGCAAATTTGGATAGTTTTAATTCTCTGTAAATATCAGCTTGATTGCATCCATTTATAATTTTTCTGATTATGGCCATCATATCATCAATGAAGAACGTTTTACGTTTACTGCTCGCCATAGTTAAATTTGAGAAACTTGTTTGCAGGCTTTTTTTAAACTGAACTGAGGAAGGAGTTGAAATGAGAGCCTTATCAACACATATTAATGTCCAACCCTTTGACCAATAATGAATAAATACTCATTCCCTCTGCCAAAAAATGCACATTGATCCCACTGACACCTTACAGGTGCATCATCTGCTTGGTTTGTTTAGAGATGGGAAAGCGGGATAAAATAAGCAATGCTTATTGCTACATTCCCCTTTATAGATGCTTTTAAAAATCGGTATATGTATTCATTTTGAAATAGAAATTTCAAAATTATTACAAAAAAAAAAGTCAGTCCAAGACAGGAAAAAGTTCATTATATCCAACTTCCTCACTTTTTTGGTTCACTATATCTACAAAAAATAACATTATACGTGTATAGCAAGGCGCGGGATCGAACATTTCGTTCACTATAAACCGTATTCACTATAGCGGGGTTTGACTGTATTAATAGCAGAAAAGGTACAATACAAGATATTGCCAACATATTGAATAAAGCACACTGCTATTTTAAATAAATTTTTGGTATGCAGGTATAGCAAATGAAATAAAAATAAGAATATTCAACTCAAATATCAGTAGTTTTATACAGATCAGAAACATAGTACAACTTGAAAACAAATACAAATCAATTACCGATTTTTATTAAAATATATAAGAATTCTAATATAAAATGGTTTCACAAAATATCTAATAATGAATTATTAAAAGTCAGTAAGCAAAAACTCATAGAAATAGAAATCAGAGAACGCAAATGGCGATGGATTGGACACATTATCATTCACACATTATAACCAGAAGAATTTCAAAGTAAAATAGGTGCTGCACTGGACACCCCAAGTTAAAAGAAAGAGGGGCATGTCTATTATCAATGAAATAAAGACAATAAACAAAATATGGAGAGAAAGGAAGAGCTTGGCCACTAACAGGGAGAAAGAGTCACGGCAAAGGCCTTATGTACCCTACAGAGTAAAAAGTTATGAGAAGAAACTTCAATTAACCCCTTAACGATTGGTTAATTTGACAGAAAACGATCATAAAAGTGCCTATTTTTTTATCCCTGAAAATTGATTAGCGCTGACATCTAGTTTAAAATAAACTAACTATCTACAATTACCTAAAAAGTATACTGCCACCTGGTGTGTAAAATGAGAAATAAAATGTTTTCCGGGTAAAAGAAATGAATTAGTTTTATTCTTATTGGCACGTTACTACTGAACACTCCAGCCCGGAAATATCACAGGAGAGAGAAATAGAGGGCGAAACCTCACCCCCTCATTTTCATGGGAGCGATAAGGAAGGGGTTAAAAGAAAATTCACTATAATTTAATTCAGATATTCTATTATGATTTCAATATTTACCATTATTATCTAGTTATGAAAAAAAATTACATTAATGCTAAATTATTCAGTTATAAAACAAACATAATATATAAAACAAAAATATTAATATAGTAACTTGCAAAAATTAAAATAAATATACAAAAATTAAGGTATACAGGTTATTCATTTTCCTTTTATCGTATCTGTCCCACTTATAAATCAATTCCAAAAAGTTAATCTCTTATAGAAGAAATTACTGGTTTCAGATATACTACATTAACTATATGTAAATAATATTCTATGAAATCCATTTTTTTATAATGTGTTGTCTTGATGAATTAATGTAACAAAAAAAAAATCAAGGTAATATAACCTATTATTAGATAAAACAGTCTTACTTAACAGAAATTAAAATTCAGAAATTACTAGTTTCAGATATGCTATATTAATGAATTAAAGTAACAAAAATAAAAATCAAGGCAATATAACCTAATATTAGAAAAAATAGTATAACTTAACAGAAATTTAAATAATTTCATGTCGCAGACTGTTACAAAGAAAACATAAATTATTATTAATGAAAAAATATTGTGACAGCTTTTATTATATGCAGATTGGGATACTCACTTGATAAAGAACAATTATTACTATGATTACAGCAAAAGGTAAAACTAGTGTCTTGGTAAGTTCAACAAAAGACTGAAAATAAAAATGTAAGGGTATATTAGAATCATAAACATTGATTTATAATGACAAATAAACTAAATTTTATTGAAAACTTACTTCTAAAGGCAAAAAATCAAATTCCACAGCACAAGTGTAGAGCATAGTATGGAAATCTTCATATGAAGTAAACTTTGATTTTAAGAGATTCCAAATATGAGCCTAAAAATATCAACTTGCATCATTATCATATTTTTTTTTATTATTATATTTTTTATATAATAATAAAATTATATAATTTTTTTTCCCTTTTTGGGAATCTTTTAAATAAGTCTTCTTTTTTTTACCACTGTAAATGTAGTTTCAAAATTTATTTAGACATAAAACATGTTAGTATATATAGTAAAAAATAAAGTTATTTTTGCATGTAAAAAAAAAATTTAAAAAAACTTGCTATAATTTATATTAATGTCTGATTTATTTATGTGTAAAAAAAGTAAGAACAAAAGCGCTTGCAAATATATTTAATTTGTTGTACTTTATCTTTTATTTTTTAAGACTAAATAATATTGTTCTTAAAGAAATGTTTAAATTTTTGATGACTGACATCAAAACTGAATTCATTGTAGCCCTCAATAACTTTTCAAAGAATATCTTTCAGTATTTTTTAAAAGATAATCAAAATGTTCTTCTGCTCTGATATATTAAAATTCCAAATGAAACTCAAGTTATTGATTTTCTTCAACAAAGAATGAAAAAGTTTCAATAAAAATTGAAGTATACTGAATAACATTCAAAGTTTAAAGAACAAAAAAATATTAAGTTAAAATTTATATTTTCAAATGAAAAAAATGGTAGGATTTATTTGCAAGTTGCAAAAATATTAGAAAAATAAAGGGTAGTTCAAAAATTGATGAAATATTCCAGGAAATAAAAATAAAAAAACATTGAAAATAAGGAGATTTGACTCTTTTGCAGCTTTAAAAAACTTCCACTTTGGGGTCTTTCAAATCACATAGACATGTTTTTTTGCAATTTTGGACTTCCCTTTATGAGAAAAATATTAAAATCACTAACTCCCGTTAGGTGTTTAAGTAATAATTGAATGGCGCTTATTCTGCAATAAGAACTATAATCTGTGGAAATTTTTTGTTGTTGGCATCTCTGAACATCGTTTGGTCAATAATTTCACAAAAAACTTAAGTATTAAATGTAAATGAAATTAATATTTGATTAACGAAATAAAAATTAATATAATAAATAATACAGTTTCTAATAAGATAAAAGAACAAAGGGAAGAAAATAAATAATACAGTTTTTTATAAATTAAACAAACAAAGGAAAGAAATTCAAACTTTCTTAAAAGGAGAAAATCACATAATTTGAGATCAATATGCAAAGTTTAAGACTAGATTTAAACATTACATCATCTTTGACTTGCAGCAATGTTGATAGAAGCAGTTTGATAAGAACACATCCTATCATCAAAGAAATTCCTTGAGAAATCTAAAAGTTAAAAAAAGCAAAAGAAAAAAAAAACATTATTATCAAATTAATGAATAATTATTTTATTAACATATTCAAATAAAATTTTAGTTATAAATAACAGTTAAGTAAAGTAGTTTACCATAAAGTTGTTTTTAAGTAAAAGTAGTTTAACCCACTGACGGTTATGCACGTAAAAAGTCGTATTTTAACCTGCAGTCTTCTCTGCATAGCAAAACCGGTTTTCCCATGTTAATGGATAAGGGAACTGTGTGTAGGGGAGAAACATTCTCCCAATTTCGCCCATTTCCTTAACCGCCAGTGGGTTAAGTAAGCTTTTTGTGTGTTAGACGCAAATAAGCTATTTTGGACCTTTTAAATAATCACCATTACACTTTTACACCATTTTTTTAAATACTGAAATAAATAAGTCATATGTAAAAAAAACATACTCCACTAAGAATGCAAAACATTCCATGCAAATCGACTATAATAAATATATCAAAATTATTCTTACAAAAATTATCACTATATTTGTACCAAACACATTTATTGGAATACAACGAAGGAAGTAGATTTTCAATTTAAAGATTAAATTTAATAACCATAGTTTTTGCCTTATTTTGACTGAAATTTCTTAATTCAATAATTTAAGATTATTTGTGCATTTATTATTTATTTTTTTTAAATTATCTCAATTTTTGTACTTGACTAAGTTAAAAAAAAAAAAAAAAATTTTTTTTAAATAATTATTGTTATAAGATTTTAGAAAAAAAAAAAAAAACCAGTAGTTTTAGAAGGAAAAATATTATTTTAACTTCATTCTATTTACTTGTTATACATAAATTTAGCACAGTAGAGTTTTTAATTTTTAAGATAAATTTGATGTAAAGGTAATTATTTTAACCTTTGATTCTTAAAAAAATTTTATAAGAATAAATACTGTAAGTATCTTTCACATTTTCAGAATAAATTAAATTTTTTGAATGCAAAAAATTTTAAATGCAGAAATAGTAGATAAAATAAAATAATAAGTCCACATAATACAAAACATTTCATACCATAAATTTAAGTGATAAATAATGACAAAACAAGATTATTACTTCAAACAATAATACATTTTAAAATTACCAAATGTGAAGTAAAAATATTGCGTAGTATTTTGTTCAAAATTAAGTAAGTAGGTACATAATTATGATCAATTCAGCTCAGGTACTTTTATTGTCATACATTTTAGAAATCTATTTGCATCATTAGTATGGTAAAATTTATAATATTTGATATATTTTAAATTTTAGAAAAACTAAGAAGGTAAAATTATTAATTTATAAACGAAAAAAAAAAAAAAAAAAACATTCTTTTGTAAAAAAAAAAAAAACTGAAATGGTAAGTTTTTAGAAATATTTCTGATTTTATTATTAATCAATTTTTAGTTAACGCTTTTGGATAAAATGTAGTATAAAAGTTTTATTGGCAGTAAATGTCTTTTCAGAAAAAGTTTTTAAGTTGTGATAGCAAATCAAAGCTTTTCTTTTTTGGATAGGGAAGAGAAATGCAAAATCTAATTATGTTTTACATTGGAAGATGACAGTCTCAAATAATTAGAAATGGTAAAATAAATTTTATATCATTCAAATAACTGATGCTTTTTGTTTATAATTATAAAAATTCACGTTTTTAAGATGAAAGAACATTATTCATAACTATAATTTTATGCAATGTTTTAGATAATAAACAGCCATTCAAAAGTTTAAAAACATTTAAATGGAGGCAATATTTTGGCATGATAAATAAATAACAAGCAAAGAGCTTAACTGGATGAAAACTGTTTTAGGTATACATTTATTAGTTATTCATAAATAAAAAATAATATAAATAAAAAAAATATAACCTACCAGCACCAAAAGTCTGTGGTTAAATAACTTGAAAAAGTTTTCATTTGTAACTATCACCTATGAATTAAATAGTTTTAAATTAAAAATGCAAAGAAATAGGAAATAGTTAAATAAAGAAGTGTTGAATACTTACATAACACATTAAAAGCGTTGATGCATAAAAAGAGGCTATAAGCATTTTATTTCCAAACAAAAATACAACTGCAACAATAAGATTAACCTGAAAATAAAAATAACTAATAAGCGGAAATTAAAGGGAAAATATAATCATAAAATAAACAAAAAGTGCTTTATGAGCTATATTTCTTTACAAAATGACAAAGTATTTTTAAAAAAATAATTTTTAGAATATGATTTGTAGGTCTCATGTTAAGGACTTCAAATTATTGTCCAAATATCAAAAGTATTCACTAAATGCAAATCTTAAAAAAAAAAATTTTTGCAGTGGAAAAAAATTATTCCCCAAAAGAAAATTTTATTCACAAAATTGACGATTTTATCGTGTTTGCCGATGTGGCGAATGTTTAGCATGGGCCCTGTATTTGTTGTTTTCTTATTATTATTTTATAACCATTCCTTATTCAGCTTGTGTATTGAGCATAGTAAGAAAAATGAAATAAAAACACATTTTCTTTTAATAAATATTTATGAAGAATATCAGACAAGATAATTCATGCACACTATACAGGAACAAATTAAATCAAAATACAGTTCACACTGTTCAGCTAAATTGTAATTTTATTATTTCAAACACACAATTTGTGGTTTCACCACAATTCCTTAATAGAGCTTGTTTAATTAACAACCTTGTACGTTGTGATAGACAATTTAAGACACATTGAATAGAAGTACTACATTATTAAAAATCCATTAGTCCCCCTATTTGAACAGTTTTAAAACAATAGTTAAAAACAGTCTCACATTTAAACATTTTTATAACAGAAAGCAGTAGCAAAAACTTAGTAAGTCAAAGCAAATAAATGACTGAAATATCATTCTTTGTGAACATACATTAGATATATATCAAAAAATATTTTACCTAAATTCATAGTCTCAAGCTATGTATTTACTAAAATACAAAATTTTCACATATACTGTCAAAGAAAAATATTCACTCCTTTCATACAAGTGCATTGTAACAGTAAATTTAAAATACATAAGAATAATATATAAGAATGCACTGCGATAGTAAATATGAAATTGAATAAAATATTAATATACACTTACTAAATGACCATTTAAAATAGACTTGAAAACATCAGATGTTATAAAATGGAGTAGATATAATCCAAATAAAACTAAAACTTGAGTTAACAAAGCAAACTGCGCAAACTGAAATAAATACAGAGATAGCATATAAATTGATTTTCAAAAATTATATACTAACATTTATGAAAATATAACTTTTATATTTTTTAGAAAATACTTAAATTTATGAAATTATAGATATAAAAAAAATTACCTGCCAAGACAGCATAAATAAAATTGAAGGAATGGCAATGATGAGTGAATGTTGAAAGACAGGTTTTTGGCACCTGCAAAAATTATAAAAAAATTAGAAATCATATTTAACAACAGGAATAGTACTACATAATTTTTTGACTCTTTATACTCAAGGTACATAATTTATTCTTCAATCATATAAAAATAATATAAATAATAGCTTCATCATGAATATCACTTACAAAGATAACATACATAATTTTTCATCTACATTTTATGTTCTTTAAAAATTATAATAGAAAAAATATTCTTAAAAAAATTACTTACAAGAAATTTGAGGCCTGAAAAATTGGAAAAAAAAAAAAAATTCAATGTAAACAAATATACATAAAAGGCTTCTTTGGGGAAAAAAAAACAGATTTCAAAAATTCAAATTAAAAAAAATATATAGTTACATGACATTTAAAAAACATGTTTGAATGAACAATAGAAATCTTTGTGGTTTCAATATGGAGCAAATAACATTTGCATTTAGGATTTTTTTTTTCTTCAGTAGTACTTAATTCTGATTCACAAAATAGGCATCAGGGCAAACTCTAGTAGGATTTATTACATCACACCTTCAATGTCACAATTACTACAATCCCATTGACAGAATTATATCATTGGTCACAATGATTTGTCACATACCATTGGTAAAGTGGAGCCTTAAACTCCATGAACCCCTATCAGTCCACAATGTGCTATTAGAAGAATGCTTTTTATGCCTTAAATTCATTTGAGGAAAACAAGAAAAATACATGAGAAAAAATGAATTTTTAGCACAAACATCTATGAAAGTTATAAACTAATTTAGATAAGATTTTTTTTCTTTTAATCGAGATGAATAAAATTTTATAACATATAGTTTATTAAGGTAGAAAATGTGCTGCCTAGGTAAAAATCATTTTAATATATATAAAAAAATATATAGCATGATTTACCACACATTGTGTGAGGTGAGCTGAATGTCAAGTTGAAATAACCATTAAGCTGGAATTAAACTTTCAATTTAAAATTTATTCACTTTTACAGCACAGTAATTAGCGTCATTTTTAGAAAAAATAGAGACTAACTGAGATTCTCCCTCAAAGTAGGAGTCAACTGAACTCTACTACACTACATAAAAATCTTTTTTTATAAATAAAAACAAAACAAATAGCATGATTTAGTACACATTGCGTGAAACTGGCTGACTGCTAAAAAAGCCACCATAAAGTTGAAATTAAATTTCCAATAAAAAATTTACTTACTTCAACAGCACACTAACTAGCATCATTTGTAGCAAAAATAGAGGATAACCAAAACTCTCCCTCAGAGGAGGAGTCCACTGAACTCTAGTACACTACGTAAAAAACAAAAGCAGAATTAGAACTCTAAATCACAATAAGATTAGATTTAAGTAGCTGAAATTGTTTCAATTTACCTCTCCATGATTAAAAAAGAAGCAGGCAGCAGATAATGCTCCACCACATACTGAATCACTATTTCAAAATATATGATGATTAATAAATACAATTTTTCAGTTAATATTTAATTAAATGACCATTTAATGGACTAAAGACACCATATAAGCGGGCATGGCACTCTTACTAACTGGGACATAAGTCATGTATATTGCAGCAAAAAGCATTTTATAATTTGTATCACTTTTATTTTTATCACAATTACATTTAAATCAAGTATAATATAATCAGAACTAATAATTTATATCTAGTGGGATGCAAATTTGAAATACTTTCAGACCATTAAGGGTTAAATCAAATTTTAAAAATGAAAGTAATTTTGTGGTTAAAAAAATTAAGATATTTAATAAAAAATTTTAAATATTGAGTTACTTTAATATTAATTTGTTAAAGTTACCAGGAAAACCAAGTTTTATATAAAAAAAAAAATAGATTTAAAAAAAAATTTTTTAGAGCTCTTGTCCAAAATAAAGGATCCTACAAAAATAAAGTATCCTCCAATTATCTATAAAGCATTATAAATAAAGGTATTGATTTAATTAAAATCATATTTTAAGTTTTCAAGAGTTTTTGATCTTTATATTAATTAAACTATAAAATAATTAGGGTAAACAAATATAATACATTGTCAGCATAACCATGCACAAAATGTATTAGTACTTCAATATTGAATTTTCAATGAATATTTCATTAGCAGTTAAAATTAACACAAGTTATTTATTGATTTTAAAATAAATAATTATGCTTCATATCATTAAAATTTTAATCATTTATTTGCTAGCATCAAAGGATTATTTCAAAATTTAATTTTACATTTAGAGAAGAAAAATTGGAAAGCTTTTGCAACAAATACAAACATTTTGTAAATCATTTTATTAAATTTATCTACTAAAATTTTAAAAAAATGATGTCTAAAATATATATGATTATTGCAAATATTTTTATGAGAATAATTAATTGTTTAATAAATAGTAAATGCTAAAATAATATTTCTAACATATAAGTAAAATATTTCTCATTTAAAAAGCCTTTCAATACCAATAAGAAAAAAATATTTATTTATATATTTTTTAAGCTTTCTCTTTGACTTGAATATAAATTATAATAAAATATAATGTGTTCAACAGTGTCAAACATCTTGTGCTCACGTTTGGAGAAAAAGCAAAAGTGTAAAAAAAAAAAAAAAAAAAAAAAAAAAAGTGTCAAACATTTTGAAAACAAGAGCAAGAGTTACAATTCACAAAATTAAACCTAAACATGTGGCAGCTCAAATTTCCATGTCCTGCAAGAAACTGAGTTAATTTAAAGTCAGTAAAAAATTTCTTACACTTCAACCACTGAAAAATAGTTGGAAAAATAAAAAAAATTTTAGTCCACACAGCTTTAAAATTTGGTTTGAACATTGGTTGAACTTATTTCGAACTGTGCCCAATCTTTCTTAAGCATGAATTACAAACTATGTCCAGAATAAAAAGGTCACTGAAGAGTGGCGTTTTTTACTTTTGACATTTTGCACCATTCTCATTATTAGCATAGACAACATAGGATAAAGAGGGGCAAAATTTTACGTTTCTCATTATTAGCATAGAGAGCATAGGGTAAAAATAAACAAAATTTTACCCATTATGAACAATTGTTACAAACTTACAACAGTTATAAAAATAGCATATTATTTACTAAAAAGCATTAGTTCATGCGAAGACCAAGCCTTTGGAGAACAGTCTTAAAACAGCTAATGGTGCACATTTTTCAATAGCTATAGATAAGAGTAAATAAAATTGCTTAACATAAATAAAATACCTTAAAATTGTCCCAAATATGAACAGCAAAGATCCAACTAATCCATTCAATAAAAACACAGTCGTAACATAAAAATAGGCTGGATCTCCAACACCTATTGTTGAAAAAATACTGCTTGAAAAAGACATATATTATTTTTCAGAAAACTATAATATTTATATCAAATTCTCTAAGAGAATGCAAGAGAACCAAGCTAGATACAAGCTAAAAAATTTAACATCAATGCAAAATGAATTAAAAAATCCAATCAACTTTGACATAAAGTAATTTGTAAAAAAAAAAAAAAAAAAAAAAAAAAAAAGACAAGTTATATTACTTGTTTCAACAACACAACATAGAAGCATTTATATCTAAAGAGTGATATCAACAGCTCATAAAAACCTACAGAATAGCTATAGAAAACATGAGTCAGTGATTTACATTTGAATATGAAGTAAATAGATTTGATCCAAAAATAATAATGAAAACAAAATTGCTTTATGACTTATATTATTATTTATTGCTTTACACAAAATTGCTTTATGTCATTTATTTTATTAAAATAGTTTGAATAATTAATAAAACTAAAAATTGATATTTTTAAATCACAAAATATATAAATATTGATTTAGAGCAGGAATAGTCCCAGCTATTAATTTATAGCTGTCTCAATGTGCTCTAAAAACTATACTACTAATGTAAAATGCCTTTTTTAAATAAATATTGAAATAAACACTATTCATTTCCTTGTAGAAAATTATTGATTTCATTGTAGCAATTTAATACAGAGTCATTTACAAACTAGATATTTTCAATCTGATATTATGTGACAATATATTTTTCTATTTTCTTCTTTAGGCAAACATATGTTCAAATGGTAATTTCTAGTTAATCGTATAGCATGATCATGCTCTTTGACTTTAACTATGAATAAAAATATAGATTTGCTCCTGCTTTAAACATATCATCACACACACACGCACGCACACAGATATATATATATATATATATATACACACAAAAAATAAAAAAGATGCCAAGATAAAACTGCAAATAAAAATTAAAACTGTTTTAAAGATGGTCATGAATACTTACCTTCACAGCTTTCAATAGGTGGTAGATTATCACCTCTAAGAACCTGCCAACATTCTTTGATGCTGATATTTAAAAAATTAGCTATAGACTGAATATTTCTATAACTAGCAGCTAGTACAACCTGAAAATTAAAATATAATCAATAAATTATGTATAAAAAAAAACAATGCAGAGAGATTAAAAAAAGTATGACTAAAAAATTCATGGTATTTGTCATTTATTATCAATGATATCACATCTTCACTTACCATGGTTTGGCCAGGGTTCAACCATAGCAGGTTAACCCACGCTAAAAATTGTAGGTCAGATCAGATACGACTTTGTCCAATTGTTGTTTGAAATGTATGTACAGTTAGAGTTCATTATATCACATCTTTGCCTACCAGGGTTAGAGCTGGGATTCTACTATTAATGCTAAAGGCTGGATGTCTGATCCAATTACATTTTGTTTAATTGTGTCTTAGAGGTTCGGAATCCTCCTAAATTTATTGTCCCAGTCCATTTATTATATAGTAACCATTCATTCTATCACATATTTGCCTACCAAGGCTTTATGCTCAGTGCTATAAACTGGGTGTATGATTTAATAACACTTTGTCCAATGACACAGTTTTTCTTTGGTTTTTCTCTAAGTTCGGATTTGTAACATACCCCCTTTTAACATTGACTGCTTCAATTGAGTTTTATAGGTTTAAAATACACTAAAATATAATGTCCCTTTCCACCTATTATACAATAATCATTCATAACCAGGCATACGTTACCATCATTATGCATTAACCATGGTTAGTGCTTGGGTTCTATTCTCTATGCTAAATGCTGGGAGTCTGAACAGATTGCAGTTAGTATAATGGTATTTTTATGATACAGAATAAACTCAAAAGTAATTTTTTTGTAGTTTCAGACCTGGGAATCTGCAAATACAAATGAGGAGCAGAGTTTGAATGTTGATTATTACCACCATCTGCTCAATGATCAAAATGGTAATTACAGATCTGCACTACTGATGAATCCAAAACTATCACTAATTACTCCTTAGTGCAGCTTCAGCATAACATAATTAACGAATTATTATTTCACACATTTACATACATCATTTTTTTCTTTAAAAAAAGGGATTATAACTTATAATAAAAAATACTCTTAAAGGGATAAATGGGCATTAGTATTTCCATTCAATTTTAAGTGCAAATATACATTCCTCCTTTTGAACAATACTGCATTGGTTGTTTAGTATAGCGGTTGGGATTGAGAACTACTTTTTGTATGTGAATACACTGACATTATAATTGATTGACGTGATCTATGTAATAATACTGCACAAGAAAGAGATAAATGCAGTTGAACTTCTTTGTTTTTTTTTATCAACAAAATAACGTTTTTTACATCATTATCATTTGAATACCTTTATTTTGCACTGTTATTATGCCCCTTTATTATGTATGCACTTTTATTATGTAACACATTCAACGTTTGGAGGTATGTATTGCCTCGACAATAGAAAAGTAAAGAATTGGTTTAGTATCACAACTTTTCATTTTTAATCATAGGAAACAAGTTCCTGAAATTAAAATTTTTAGAAAAAAAATATAAATAATAATATATAAAAAGAAATTTTTTTAAATACAAATGGGAAAAAGAAACATATTTTTGTTTATATAAAAATTTTAAAAAATGTTTTCAGGATATGTAAACTTTAATAAACTTACTTCAGGGTACAACGTAAATCTTTCTAATGTATTAATGGTAGATGGGTACTCTGTGAGATTATCATTCATGATTTGATGCAATCCATTCAAAAATGAAGGTGATTCTGTCATTCGCTTGTAGTAAAAATAGTATAGTCCCTGAAATTTACAAAAAATTCATTTATAAGTTATGCCCAAATTTAGAAATTAAAATAACTTTTATGATACTTCAAACTTTCAATAGTGATTTGAAGCTGACCCAGCTTCAGAATAATGGGTAGATGCTAGAATCAGCTTCAGAATAATGGGTAGTAGCTTGTCTAAGAAGTAAAGGCGGCTATGGGCATTGATGACAATATTACCACAATTATGCTGTTGATCAGGAAATTGAGGAACCTTTACCTTCATGACCACTCAGGCCAATGATGGGCTGTTGGAAGAACATTTCCCTTTTTTAATTTTATACCATATATCTCGTGTATAAGATGATACTTATTTTTGTTGATGAGATAGCAAATTTTGAAATGTCAGGTGTAAAAGATATTGCTAAAAAATCAAATGAAGAAATTTTTTAAAACCAAGAAAAGCATGAAAAAATTATTGAAGCTGCAAAATTTAAGTTGAAAATATTTCACATTGTTTGATCTCGCTGGATGATATATCAGCTCTCAAATAAAGATGCATAACATTTTTGAATCTGACACAAATGATGTTTTGGAATCGAGAAATTTGTAGATTTATGTTATGGTTTAAAAAAGTTTTCAGCATGTTATGGATTTTAAAATGTTATATGCAAAGAAAATATGATGTAAGAAAATGCAATGGAAATATTATAAAGATTAATTGTATATAACATAAAAAATATAAGTGTATATAACATAAAAAAAATAGTTTTTGAAATGGGTAAATTGATACAGAGTTATTCATATCATCTCATTGTTTATAAAGCATCAATATTTAAGATCAAAGAATGTCTTAATTTATTAAGGGTATATAGATCTTCCACTTGATTTTAGTAAAATTTTTGGGAGTTTGAATAATCAATTTATACACTGATATAGATGTTCTTCTTTGTTGGAAAGTGTTTGAAATTTTTATTAATAATTATTTATATATAACCTGATATTGTCAACTGGCACAGAACTCCACTAGAAATTTGGGTACTCTAATTATTTGGAAAAGACACCAAAATTGTGACTGACATTAAATTTGGTATCCAGTAGAAATGGTTAAAATTTGCATTGAGTTTCAGATGAAATTTCAGCACTCTAGATAGCCAGAAAGTGATCAAAAAAATTTCTTTGCTGATAAAATTTTGGTCAAAAAGCAATTAGAATTGAATTATCGTCAGACACAGATCTCTAGCTGATCACTCTAACTAATAGAAAAAAGATAAATTCTAAGTGCAGCAGTTAAGAGAAATTGAATCTTAGTATTGCCATTCCTCATAGTGATCCATTTTAAATAAAGTAATAAATACTTTAGCTCAGGAATACACAATACTATATTGACGGGCATCAATTTTATTTGTGTTCTATCATAAAATTTAATTATAATGGTATGTTAAAATATAAATTCATATTTTAAATTAAACTTTAGAAAAGTATTGCAAAATGCACACTTGATTAAAAAAAAGGCTTGGTTTTTCTTTTCCTGCTTTTTAGTAATATTGTTGACTGTAAAATTTCACTTTTCCACAAAAATTCATGAAAATTAATAAAAATATAATAAAAAATAGTACAACAAAAATAAAGAAAAGAAAAAAATTTATTTATTACATACTTTTAATCACTAGTGAATTCTAAAATTAGAAACACCATAATATTTTTATGGAAAAGAAATATCAGAAAATTTTTAAAAGAAAACAGGGTATACCAACCATTTCAGTTCTGAAAGTCATTTCTCTTTCCAACGTTGATAAATGTGAAAAATGTCTGTCATTTTCAAACATAGTTGCTTGATGGTAACTATTATAAATTTAAGTTGTATTAATATATAATTAAAAAAATACATGATTGTTGGTTTAACAGCACAAATTAACTAATAAAAAGAAATATTTGTTATATATAGTTTGCCTCCTGTGCACAGATTAAAAAAATCCCCAACATACATCAGTGATCAAAATAAATTCATGTTGCCATTTTATATAAGAGTACACAATTTGCTGTCCAGGTGCCAAATGCCACCTTTTAATGGTTGATGTGTGTATGATGACTTTGCAGCCGAAAACTATTTGGAAAAATTTAAACTTAAGTAAAAAGCATAAGCAGTTTAATAACTGTTTTTATAGAGACTCGTTTTAATTAACTTTGAAAAAATAATGGAATCATAATATAAATATTTCAAATTGTCAAAAGATTTTAATCTTTTGACTTTTCATTTTTTTTTTTTTTTAAAGTTATGTTAAGCTGAAACATGTTCAAACAAATTTGTTCAAAGATTTACTGAAAAATTAAGATGCAATTAATTTTCAAGCAGTAAATAAATTCTTTTTTCTACAAACAAAGCTGAAACTCGTCTAATTTAATTTTTTAAAGACAAACTGTGCAGAACTTTAAATGCTTTATTAATTTAAAAATTTCATGCTTTATAAATATTATCAATAATTTAGTGTAGGTACTTTGATTTTTAGTTTAAGACAAATTGATATTATTTTTACAAGAGAAATATATAATAAAGATTTATCAGTTGATATAAAAACTAAATTCATTGAAGTCCCAAAAGTTTTTTTTCCTTTAAAAAAATCTGTGCCATGTTTAGAAAATGTTGCACAAACCTAAAATAGTGGGTAGAACTGAAGGAAGGGGAGATTCATAAAAAATCTGTCTGTCTTCTTTAAAAATGTTTTTATAAACAAAGAATGCCAAATTTAAAATGCTTGTGAGTATTAAATCACGAAAACGTTTTAATGTTATAATTTCAACATATAAAAAAATTCATTACTATTTAATGTATTTATTCAAACACCATTATCCATACTACACAGTAATTATTTTAAAATATGTAACATGTTATATAAATGAAATACTTAGACACTTAAGTGGTTTCCACACTGCAAAGTATAGAAACTACTTTTCCTTTTCTGCAAATTATTATTATTATTTTTTTTTTAAAGTACAGTGGACTCTATTTGACCTCCGTAATATCTAGACTAGTAAAAAATGAGAAATACTGGAACTAGACATAAGTAAAACTTGTCATGGGAGGTGATGAGGAATATTGAAGTGGTAAATATTTGACTCTTCGTAGTAATAAGTTTTCATATTTTTATAGTTTCATAATAAACATTGAGTATGCATTAATAATTTATCGTAAAATGTGTAACATGGTTAAATTATAGGACAAGGATAAGGTAGAAAATACAGTTATTTTGTTACCTGGCCTACCTTTTTGCCACATTAAGCCCAAAGGCAGGAGTCTGCTGTATTAAATTCTTTTTACATTAGTGTTAACGTCAAAATTCTAATACCACGTTTTATATAAATAACTAACAATCTAAGCTGAATAATTCATGACTCTATTTTAATCACTTACTCTAATAATAAAAACCTAAACATATGAAGAAGCAAATATGGTAAATTTTCAGGGGTAGGTATTTATTAATCCAACTAATCAAGAAAAATAACATCGTATATAAGTGGTAGTATTAATATATATATATGTTTAATGTAACACAATTATTTTTGCTCTCACTTTAATTTTATTACTTTAATCACATTAGTTTTGAGTTGAGTATGTTTGCAATAATGGTAGGTATTACCACTACCGAACTAAGTTTAAAAGTAGGTGATGGTATATAAAATAAGGCAAAGAATTGCTAACTGTGCCTTTTAATAAATTTGGATTAAAATAGTTCGGATACCACTTTTTTTCTTCTTACTGTTTTAGTTAATTATAGCCACTCTAAAAATGTCACTTATCTGATTCATCACAGTTATCACAAATGCCATTAAAAAATTAAAAAGTATGCAAAACATATAGAACAGACAAATATATATATATATATATATATATATATATATATATATATATATATATATATGGTAAATAAAGCAAAAATATAAATGTAGAAAATATTAGAAAAATTACCTGTTGAAAAATCCAAACAGCACCGCTACAAAGAAATTAATTTCCACATTAAATAAAATAGACTTCATTAAAAAAATTTTTTATGAATTATATAATAAATAAATGATTTTTAAGAGGGAAAAATTTATTTTCTAAGTTTTCAATAAATGTTTAACTGAATGCAAATGAAAATATATATATATATATATATATATATATATATATATATATATAAAATGGTGTCTGATAAATTTTGATTTTATAGCTAGAATAAATCACAATCAATATGACATTCCTGTTTTCTATATTTTTACATAACAGGTAAAAATTAATATTCCAATAAATTATTGCATTATTATTCCTTAGTTGTTTGGCTATTTCAAAGTTTATTTCATTTTAAAATACAGAAAACAATAAAGAATTTTTTATATTTCAATCATAATGTATGTTTACTTTAAAAAGAAAATAAAAAAAACTAGTGTCGAAAAAATAAACTTTCGGGCATTCTGTTAATCTTAGCATAATATTAAGCATATATAGTTATAATAGCATTAAATTTTTAGGATAACACAATATTAGACAAATGAAATGGTATGTAGACAAATTTCAAAAAATATTTTTTTAAACAGCTTACTACTTTGGATATTATTTATTAAAATTTATTTTTTGTTTATGAATTTTTAATTATCAAACAACACAAAACAAGAGCCAGTTTGACCTAAAAGGATTATCTTCTTTTTCTTTGGGATAGGGAAGAAATATAAATATTTATTATTATTATTTTTTGTTTTATAAGGGATTTTCTTTTTAATAAAAGGTTTTAAGGTTGTCCAAGGAATAGGTTTGGTATTAATTGGGAATCATTACATTATGATGTTTAATATTTTGAACTGCATCTAAGTCAAGTTCATAACAACCTCAGTTGATCTAAATGAAATTTCAGCAATTCATGATATGAAATTTCAGCAATTCATTACTAATTTAGTTTAATTGGAGATATTTCTATATTGGTATCTGTTGACAACAACTTCTGTCTCAATCTGGCTGGTTATTATATTTCAAATAATGAAAAACAAATATGGTAGCTTGCCTGAAAGTTTGACCCTTAACCCACTTTATTCTGCAAATTTTATTTTTTATTTTTTACATGCTTGTGCCAAATGGATATTAAACTTGCAAATGTTTTTTTTTTTTTTTTACAAAAATCTGTAGACGTTTGCTTGAGAGTGGCTACAAGTTATACCTTATAAGCTATTCCCTTTCTGCAAGGTTTTTTATAAAAAAAATTTCTTGAAAACAAGACTTAGTTATTATTCTGCCACAGATTACAATGCACAAATCTCATGATTTATACCAAAATAATCACCAAATCTTAGCAACTTCCAGACAGGAGGCTACAAAAACTAAAAAACAAAATAAAAAAATATAATAATAACATATAGGGACCAATTTAAAGGGTATACTTGTAACCATCCCTAGGCAAGCACATATCTTTATGATTTTCTTTTTTTAAATTTACAGGTTTAAAATCTATTTAGTACATTGGGTATTGTAGATGACGCAAGAGATCACGACACCGAAATATCCCCTCTTAAACCATAATTTTAATATATCAAAAACGACGGGATTTGTTATGGTTAATTGGCCGGCATTAGAAAAATTTAAAATTAATTAAAATGTGCCGAAAATTAAAAACCCTTGAAAAAAACACGAACTATTCACCATTTCATAAAATTATTTTCAAGAAAGAATTTAATTAAAAATAGAAAGTACATATATTTGTATTTAAAATGGAAAATATATACAAGATACCCAAGGCGGCGATAGAAAAGGGACGTATTCCATCGACTTTTGATAAACGATTAGAAAATGAGAATGTTGGGGTTGATGAATTTTCGTCTGGTGTAACTTTTTTAGGTTTATTTTTAATGTTATTTTTCTCTTTCCTATTATTAGCTTTTAAATTAGAAACGCTTCGTTTGTTTATTTTCTTTGCCATATTTACGTTAATTGATTGATTATTGATTATAAATGCTTCCAGCTACCTGTTTTTGTTCTATTTTAGCTGTAGTATAAAACAAGTTTTTTAATAAAGAGAATTCACAGACCATTCTTACTGCTTATATTCGCACATGTGCTTGCACGTGCGTGTGACTGAACACCATTCAATAAAGGACCCATCTCACTGAATGCGCACGAAGAAAATCCCGTGCAAATGGGCTTAATTAATAAAAATTCATGCAGGATCTCAATTCGCGATCGCAACACTCGATACGCCATCTAGCGGGAGACTGTAAATATCGTGCATTAGTTCCCACATAACCATTGGCAATAACGGGCGCCATTTTCTTAGCATACAAAAAAGAAGCAAAATTTCCCAAAAGAAAAGGTAAAACTTCTTGAAAAAACTAATCAGAACATGCCAAACATTGAAGCAGAACACGCCAAGCATTTGAAGAACAACTTCTCAATATTTTTTGCCTTTCTATTACCAACAACATAACATGATTTCATGATCACTTGCTGTTACAGATGTGTGTATTGCGGTAAAATAATTTTTCTGTCTTCAATTCATTACAAGTTAAAATGAAATCAACATTGCTTTCGTCATTCTAATGAATAAATGTGTTCCAATGAATTCCATACAGAACTGTAATAGTTATAGAATATTCTTCTTCTTCATAGAATAGTATATATTTCTGTATCTACATAATTCAGAAAACAACAATAAAGAATAATCCGAATTACTTGAAAAAGTATCTTTTGTGCTGATTATAAATAAATTTTTTATCGTTTTCTTGGTAAGTGTTTTTTAGTTTTGAAAGAATTTCAACTAGAATACAGCTATTCTGTTTTTAAGCTACATATTAAAATTCATATCGAGATCTTACAATTCGCGATCGCAACACTCGATACGCCATCTAGCGGGAGACTGTAAATATCGTGCATTAGTTCCCACATAACCATTGGCAATGACGGACGCCATTTTCTTAGCATAAAAAAAGAAGCAAAATTTCCCTAAAGAAAAGCTAAAACTTCTTGAAAAAACTAATCAGAACATGCCAAACATTGAAGCAGAACACGCCAAGCATTTGAAGAACAACTTCTCAATATTTTTTACCTTTCTATTACCAACAACATAACATGATTTCATGATCACTTGCTGTTACAGATGTGTGTATTGCGGTAAAATAATTTTTCTGTCTTCAATTCATTACAAGTTTAAATGAAATCAACATTGCTTTCGTCATTCCAATGAATAAATGTGTTCCAATGAATTCCATACAGAACTGTAATAGTTATAGAATATTCTTCTTCTTCATAGAATAGTATATATTTCTGTATCTACATAATTCAGAAAACAACAATAAAGAATAATCCGAATTACTTGAAAAAGTATATTTTGTGCTGATTATAAATAAATTTTTTATCGTTTTCTTGGTAAGTGTTTTTTAGTTTTGAAAGAATTTCAACTAGAATACTGCTATTCTGTTTTTAAGCTACATATTAAAATTCATATCGAGATCTTACAATTATAAAATTTTGATGTGTGGTATGTTACCTAAAAGTAATGAAGGGATAAACTATGTATATATTATTTGAGAATAAAGTTTTCAAACAAAAAACATATCATTTTGGAATTCTCCGGACTTATAAATCAGGTAAGTGTTATGATTTTTATAATAAAAAATTTGCTTGTAAATAATTTTTTTTCTTACTTGATGATCGTTCTCTACAAAATGGTTTTTTTACGTCTGATTAAATACTATAAGAATTTAAAAAAAAAGAAACAAAACGAAAGTTTTTATTGAAAAATGAGGAAATTTTAAAATCGTTTTTATCCTAAGAATTCTTTATTTTAAGTTTTTTAGTTTATAATTTTTTGATAAAATTGTTGTCAAAATACTTTTTTTGAAAAATTAAATGGTATTAAATTATGTGTTTATGTATACTTCTTGCATATTCTAATATTTGAAGTAATATGATTCAGAAAAGTATGGAAGAAAAATTCGGTACTTACGTATTCGGCACATACAACAACGCCCCCTATAGTTCGTTGCGATCGCGAATTGCATACGAAAAGAAGTCACACCCAGAGAAAATTGCTTTGTTGTTTTTAAATATTCGCATTGGGCAATCAATTAAGTGTTTTGTGGCTCCTCGAAAGGGATATGTACCTGAGAAAATCACTTAATAGTGGTAAATTTTAACTATCATGAATTGGACGCGAACAATAGCATCATGCCAAGAGATGCTAAATTCATTTTATCTTTATTCTAATGGTATAAATTACAAACAAAGAGCTTTGCTTCCTTCAATAACGTAAAGCTTCCAATGATTACAATATATAACATTAAAGTATAAAATAAAAAAAATAAAAAATAAAAAGAAATTGTTTTAGCTGCATAACTAGAAGAACTTAGTGGAAGAATCAGGTAAGTGAAATTTTCAGAACGAAAAAAGAACACACGTGGTCAAATTATTTTATTACCAATTTAGTATTAGAAGGTGGGACTAATAATTCTTTGCTTTACTTTATTTATAACTACCTAATTTGAAATAAAAATCATGTAAGCATACAAAAAACTAATGTGGATTAGTTATGTTAAGATTAAAGTGAAGGCAAAAACAGTTCTGTTACATTAAACGTATACATATTGATGCAATCACTTTATGTTATTTTCTCCGATTCATTAATTCCCCTGAAAATGCCACTTACATGGATCTTCCATCAAGCTCTTTAATTGTGTCGGTATATGCTTTACAGTTTTGAACATAATTGCGTTGTATTCCTCAGTACTGATTTATTGACTCTTTTCTTTTTTTATTCACCCCGTGCGAGGAACGGTATTCTTCAGCTAGTATAATATAGAATCTAAAAGAGATTGTATATCTTTATTTTAAAATTTTAATCTTTATTTCTGTTGATTGTAAAAGCATACCGCTGCTTCAAAACTAAAACGACATCGGCAGGCATAATACGTTTGCAGATGTGTCGTTTTAGTTTTGAACCAGCGGTATGTTCGATTATTTGAAAAAAATATTTTAATTATTATTTTTTTTTAGAAATAGTTGTTTTATTCTTCCATTAAGAATTCTTTTAATTTTTGAAAAGCTTATTTTAAAACAAATTAAAAAAACTCAGAAAACATTTGTGGTAAAAATTTACCTTGTCTCTCACAAAGTTATCCCATTTTTCGATAATTATTGGTATTTTTTTTTTTTTTCAAAGGTAATAATGTAATATATAAGAAGTAATTTTCAAAAATACAAATTCCCAATCCCCTTATCTGTTTCTACATTCATCTCCTTTTTTATTTGGTGTGTGATGATTTGCATAATATTTTGTATATTATTATTGAATGTTAACTTTTGATACTTAACTATTTAATTATACTTTACATTTATCTATCATACTTTACTTTTCTACCATGGTAGAAAATACCTTTCGAATTTTTCAATATACTTACATTTTTAATAGTCTTCGTTTATAAATACAATTTATTCTTTTAAAACAAATTTCACTCCAAACATAAAAACTACAAAACCAAATATACCTGCCATCTTTGATTAGTGTTTAGAATTATCTTAGAACTATAATCAAAATATCTGTCAAACTTAAAATAGGTTTAAAAGGAATACCTGAAGGCTTAAATGATTTCAAATTAAGGGTATTTTATCTCCCTTATTCTAATAATGTGTTGGTAAAATTTCATCATGATAGTGATTTCTTTCTTTTATTTCAGATATTTTGTATATTCCTGTAAGGTTTGCCTGGTGTGGAAGGAAAGAGATGTAATGTTGTGTTTATGATTGAAATTTAAAAAAATTAAAAATGTAAATGAATAATGTTCTAAATGTTACACTTGATATTAAATGTTTCATCTTTAAAAGTGATTCTTGTACTATTTAAAATGCAAAACACGTTTAAAGCCTATAAGAAAAATAATAGGGTACATAAAATGTGTTGTAATAATAAAATATTGCTTTTTTTTCTTGTTATCAATAAATTTGAATTTATATAGTACATGTTACAATAAATTTGTCTTAAAATAAATCCTTTATTTTTAATTAAATTACCTTATACCAATAATAAATGTTTTAAATTTTACAATAAATTGTGAGTGAAGCCGGGATAGCCTGGCTGGTCAAGCACTGGGCCCATGTCCAAGAGTTCGCGGGTTCGACCCCCGAAGACTCCCCGTGTAATAAACGGTGACTGATGTACGTTAAATCTGTCGAGTCGCAAAGTCCTCCATGTTCCCATAACAAATCAATACCTCTGGGGGTACTGATTCAGAAGTTTCCTTGTCTTCCGGATTGGCTAAAAATCACAAGGCTACGGAGTTGAACATCAGTAGTCGTAAACCCAAACATTGGGTCCACTGTTCAACGACGGAAATAAAATAAATTGTGAGTATGACATTCAAAATCCTCTTGTATTTAAATATGAAATTTTATTTTTTTAATAAAACTGGTGTTTCATAAAAGCGATATCCCTGATAATAATTGCAGTTAATGCAATGTAAATGAAATTAGTGACACTGAAATTCTGAGATATTGCTGTATAGACAAGCCAGACATGAATTATTACGTATTTTTAAGACTAAATTCAAAAGAAATTAGAATTGATTTGATAGATCTAACAGTTTTGATGTTATAAATATTTTATGAGTAGAAAGTATGTCAAAATTTTTTTTAATTTCATTAAACTCTCATTTCTTCTAAATAATTAGAATTAATTTGATAAATCTTATAGTTTCGATGTTATAAATATTTTATGAGTAAAAAGTAAGTCAAAAATTGTATATTTCATACATTAAACCCTCATTTCTTCTAAACAATTATTTCAAAGGACTATTTTATTGGATTAAGCGTTAAGATTAAGGAACTGGATTAAGAAATGCCTCTTGCTCATGCTTTTATACATAAAATGGTATAAGTCTAAGTCCAAAAATTGCATTTTCTACACATGAAACTTTTATAAATTTTCAAACTACTAAACTACGAGGGTTATTTTTTTTCAAGGTCCGATTGATCGCTAAAGAAAAACTTCGGGGAAAATCCGCTAGGTCTGTGCACAGACGCCCTGCGCCGTGTCTGTAGTGGCCAGGGGAAAGCGTGGAATAGCGGTGTTCATTTTTGAGTACGTATGGAGCATATAAACATGCTTCGAAAAATAGAGTCTCCCGCCAAATGTCAATTGCGTTCAGTCATTCGATTTCTGCATGCCAAAGGAAGCAATGCAGCTGAAATTCATAGACGAATGAATAAAGTGTAGGGAGAAGCGTTCATGAGTAATAGCTAAGTGCGGAATGTTCATGGTGCAGGCGGCCAGGGAAGGAAGTCAGTGTCAGCCGATAATCTTGCTCAGCGCGTGAATAAGGCGATTCGTGGAAATCGTCGGTTCACAATTTCTGGGTTGAGTGAATTGCTTCCGGAAATTTCACGGTCAGCTGTTTATACAATTGTGAGTGAAAGACTCGAGTACCGCAAACTTTGCGTGAGATGGGTTCCCAAGATGCTGTCTGACCATTACAAAACCCAACGAATGGGCACCGCATTAACCTTCCTCCAACGCTACCATCACGACGGTGATGAGTTTTTGGACAAAATTGTCACAGGAGATGAGACATGGGTCCATTACGAAACTGAAGAAACGAAAGAGCAATCCAAAAGTTTATGCATTCACACTCCCCGAGTCGTGAACCAGTGAAGTTCAAGCGCACGTTCCCCACCAAAAAGTGTATGGCTACAGTGTTCTGGGATCGTAAAGGTGTTCTCTTGGTGGAATTTATGCCCCGTGGCGCAACGATCACTGCAGCTTTGTACAGCAAGACTCTTCAACGTCTTCGAAGGGCAATTCAGAACAAGAGAAGAAGAATGTTGTTGTCAGGCATTGTCCTTTCCTCATGACAATGCGCGGCCGCACACTGCAGTTGCAACAACGATCCTCCTGCTAAGTTTTGAATTGGAAGTTTTTGATCGACCACCATACAGTCCTGAGTTGTCTCCTTCAGATTTTCATCTCTTTGCTCACATGAAAAGCTGGCTAGGAGGACAGACAAACTTTTGCCACAAACAACTAACTGCAAACCAGCGTACAGAATTGGCCGAAAACACAGGCGGCTGCTTTCTATGATGAAGGTATTGAAAAATTGACACCACGCTGCGACAAATGTATGAATAGGAAAGGCGATTACGTCGAAAAGTAGCTTAATGTTGTATCACATTGTTCCATATAAAATTTTCTTGATTCTGACTGTAATTTTCCTTTAGCGACCAATCGGACCTTGAAAACAAAATAGCCCTCGCATTAAATCATCCTGCTTGGTTTTATCCTTATTTGATTTGGCGTATACATAGGTAACGATACCTCACTTGCCTAGTTAGCAATGTTAGATACATAAATATGTATAAATAAACTGTGCTTTTATACATAGAACATAAATAACTTCTATAATACTAATCACTTGATTCAACTTTAAAAAATCGCAAAAATACTAGATAGTATTTAAGTCTATCCCTCTTTTACCTCCTTATCCTTAATTCATTGATATCTTAATATCTTTTTCATATTACGAGCTAAAAATCATAATCCTTTTTATACTATGCTGCTCCACTAATGTGGAATAGAAGTGTTCAGAATTTTTATTTGCAGAAGAATAAAGATTTTAAAATGTACAAAATTAAACAAATATCAATCAATATTCTACAGCGCTTGTAATTTCCTTTACAAACATCGTTGAGAAATTCAATAGATAGTTAGAAATTATAAATTTCTTAAATAGAATTAACTACATATAAGGGTAAAAACACTAAAGTTCTTAAAATGATAAAAGTGAGATTAAGATTACAACTTTAACAGAGATTGGTTACACAATTAAATCCAAAAACCACGTTATTCCTAAAAATTTATTTGTTGTTTTTAATTACGCTACTTGCCAATTAGAAAGCCTGTTTGAAATCAAGCGAATTTTTAAGGCAGAGGGTGCGTTTCTTGTTTTTCAGTAGTACCATCTATGGACAAGAATACGACTTTAGCAACGCAGACGTCACAGCCCGTTTTACAGGGAGGACCCAATCATACTCCATTTATTTATCCACAGATCGTAATTTTAACCTGAACCAGAAGACTTTCCATCTCCAATTCAGTACCGCCAAAGGTATTGATTTGTTAAGGGATCTTGGTGGACTTTGTGACCCTGACAGACTAAACACGCTTCAGTCACCATTTAATGAGCGGGGATTCTTCGGTTGGTGGTACTCGAACTTCCGTTCTTACGAACACGAGCCCAATGTCCTACCAACCAGGCTATCTCAGCAGAAATGACTTTAAAAGCAGCCAATAAAAAATATAATAAAATCCCCAACTTTGAGATAGTTTAAGGAAATGCTTAAGATTATTTAATCAAATAATGCAATTAATCCAAGAATTTTTTTAAAAAAATATTCTTCTTTTGGGCACAATTTCAAATTAAATCTACACCTACTGTTAGATTCATTAAAATAATAATAATAATAAATTATGACACCTGCTCAGACTATCAAAACTCAGCTTCAATAATGGTCGATTTTTCGAGCATTGGAGAGTAGATGATGGTTGCCTGGAATGTCTGGATGGTTGTCATTTAAAAGTATTTAACAACTACACGCTACCTATCTTCTAAAGTGAAAGAAACTGATGGTCTATTTTAACTATTAAATGATTATACTTTTGAATTCCATTGAGATAATGGTTGATTTCTCAAGAATTGGAGAGTAGATGATGGTTGCCCCTATTTAAAAGCATTTACTAAGGACTCGCTGCCTACCTTCTAAAGTGAAAGAAACTGATGGTCTATTTTAACTATTAAATGATTATACTTTTGAAATCCATTGAGATAATGGTTGATTTCTCAAGAATTGGAGAGTAGATGATGGTTGCCCCTATTTAAAAGTATTTACTAAAGACTCGCTACCTACCTTCTAAAGTGAAAGAATCTGATGGTCTATTTTAACTATTAAATGATTATACTTTTGAATTCCATTGAGATAATGGTTGATTTCTCAAGAATTGGAGAGTAGATGTTGGTTGCCCCTATTTAAAAGTATTTACTAAGGACTCGCTGCCTACCTTCTAAAGTGAAAGAAACTGATGGTCTATTTTAACTATTAAATGATTATACTTTTGAAATCCATTGAGATAATGGTTGATTTCTCAAGAATTGGAGAGTAGATGATGGTTGCCCCTATTTAAAAGTATTTACTAAAGACTTGCTGCCTACCTTCTAAAGTGAAAGAAACTGATGGTCTATTTTAACTATTAAATGATTATACTTTTGAATTCCATTGAGATAATGGTTGATTTCTCAAGAATTGGAGAGTAGATGATGGTTGCCCCTATTTAAAAGTATTTACTAAGGACTCGCTGCCTACCTTCTAAAGTGAAAGAAACTGATGGTCTATCATAAATATTAAATAATTATATTTTCGAAATCCGTTGAGAAAATGGTTGATTTCTCAAGCATTGAAGAGTAGAGGGTGATCTCCATATAAAATGTATACTAAGGACCGTTTTCTACTTTCTACAGAACAAGGTCTATTATAGCTATGAAATATATATATTGACTATATGTATTATATATATATATATATATATATATATATATATATATATATATATATATATATATATATATATATATATATATATATATATATATATATATATATGACTATATATATTTTTTATTCCGCTGCGATAATGGTCAATTTTGCAAGCATTGGTGAGTGATGGTGGTTTCCTGGTCTCTCTATACAAATGTATAAATAAAACGGACTTGCTACCTACCTTCTAAAATACGAGAAACTGACTATCTATTATCATTATTAAATTATAATATTTTTATATTCGATCAAGCAAAATTTTAATAAAATTTATCAAGTAGCTTTGGAGATCATTAATCAAATTTGAAACTTTTTTGAATTTGAAATACTAGTGTAAGATGTATGGACTCACAACTTTATATGCGTTTAGAATAGGCAAAATGAGAGGTACGCAAACTTTTCCAGTGATGATGTTTTTTTTTCTCGTAGGTATTTGTTGTATTTATTGAAATAAAACACAAAATATCAATTACAATGCAAGGTCGTTTCTTTTTTTATGCAAGCAGGATATAAGACTTCACCATTTTAAAATTTTTTTTTATTCATTTCCTATAGCAGCAAAAGCATAGATATAAATAAATATAAAAAATTAAGACAATGATTGCAGATCCATAAATTGAATTTTTATTATTTTGGCATTGCGGATTTGTTACAAATTTTTCTTGGTTTCATTAAACTCAAATTTAATAAAACCGCCGAGGTTGCTTCTAACACACATCAAATTTAGTCAACGAAATCGGTCGAATAGTTTCTGAGTTATTAAATTTTAAAAAGGTCGTACGTTTAAAATTTGATTTCTCAAGAACTATCAATTGATTTCCTTTCTAATTATGCATTTTGCTAATTAAAGTGCTTTCTGCTAAAATTTGTATGCATTGCAATTCAAAATTTTTTGACTTTTGTGAAATAAACTGGTAAAAAATATTAAATAATTATTAAATAATTATTAAATAATTATTAAGAACCATTTTTTGCTTAAAACTATCTTTGGAGAAACGAATTATATAATTGTGTGTAAAAACTTTTTCGTATTCACTTTAATTCAGGGCTATTTTGCAAAAAGTTGATTTAACTTTAAAGCATCCAAACATTCTATCAAACATTCGTACACTAATATAGCTGTAAAGATATTTAAATTAGTGTATTTGATACCTTTTAAAAAGTACTATTATTGTGTAACTATAATATTGATTCTGTAGAAGTAGGTTTTCAATGGCTCTTTTAAAGGAAAAAAAACCAGAAAAAATTGCTTAATTGTAATAAATTTTTATTATTATATGTTATCTTCGAGTATCAGCATCATGCCAAATGATACAGAATGCAGTTAATCTTTGGTTTTATGGGAATTTTTAAGAACGTGGTTTGCTTAATCTAATAATGTAAAGCTACCGGGTGGAATAACAAATAATATTAAATTCAAAAATGGAATTACTTTAGCATTGTCGAATCGGTATATGTCTTTTAGTTTTGTGCAAGCTTTCTTACTGGTGATCAATACTGATTAACAAATTATTCACTTTTTTTCAACCCATACGAAAAACGGGTATTCAGCTAGTTTAAAATAATTTAATAATAAATTAAATATAATGCTGCATGTCATAAAATAATTAAAGTATAGACTAATGTAAGCCACATGAAGGTTTGGTATAATTTTATAATTAATTATATTACGAAACCTATCGATGTCTATTTGAACACTTACACATACCACCAAACACGTGATCGTGAGTAAACCTAAAGCTAAAATTATCCTGCTGCACTGACTGAAACCGGTTTGATCATAAAAACTGCACAACTTATCATTTTAACTGATGATAAGGATCAAAAAGGAAGTTAATAAAACTGAGAAAGCGCAGTTTTGCTGTGAATCTTACTTCGGACAACTCATCAAACATCTCATGGTCAAATATGATCTTCACCGTGTATATTAAACAGCGAGAAACTTCTCCTAAATCATCGAACCCATAACTCTTCTTCCTTAGACGAAGTGGTAAAAAATTTCGCAGGGACATCCACTCGTCGCACTAAAAACTCTAGTGATCTATATTCCGTGCCATTTCCATTAAGTCTTCTTGAATGCATCACAGAATGACATTGGTAAGACCTCCCGAACACTTGCATAAAAAGCCACACAACGTGTTTTCGAGTCCTGGTTGCTGGTCACGCATTAACCCTTTGGAATCGCTTTATAAAATATATACCAGTGTCTGATGATATATATGGGGTGAAAAAGCTTAATAAAAGGTCGCGAATGATTGGCCGGTGTTATAACACTGTCAAGAGTCATTGTAGCAGTCAAGGGCGCGACACAGCTGGTCATTAAAGTCAATATTAGGGTTTTGAATTATTGCCAACTCTTTGAGCTGTCACACGTATCCAGAAAAAAAATGAAAGGACAAAGTAGACTGACTAGTTAAAGTCATCAAGTTTTTCTAATCGCAATAATCCGATATCAAGAAATGGAGAATGGTTGAGCCATTTTGTTCTCCTCTCAGGATTACAAAATACACATCTCAATATTTCCAGATTAGAACATGCATTAAGTAATCTTGATTGATCAGAATCCTTTTCTCCAAAAAGCATATTTATGGAAAGAAAATTTCGTTATTTTTATGTTGCAGATAAAGGAAAAAAGTGGTGTTTTGTCATTTATCATCATCGATTAATGTCTAGTCATTGTAGTGGACTTGGGGCATTGAAATTTATTTTAATAGTGATCCAATTGTGTTGCTCGTAATTCGAGATCAAGAAATGGTATAGAGTTGAGCCATTTTATTTTCTTCCAAGGATTACTAAATACATGTCTCAATATTTCCAGATTAGGACAAGTATATAGTAATCCTGATTGATCATAAATTGTTTCTACAAAAGGCATACTTATGGAGAGAAATTTTGGTTTATTTTTATATTGTAGATACATCGTCGATTAACCTTTAGTCACTCTAGTAAACATGCAGCATTAAGAATTCTTTTCAATAGTGATTCAGTTTTGCTGATCACAATCTGAGATCAAGAAATGGAGAATGGTTGAGCCATTTTGTTCCCTTCTCAGGATCACTTAATACATATCTCAACATTGCCTAATTTATTTCTTCAAAAAGCATACGTATGGAAAAAAATTTCTTCATTTTTATATTGCCGATAAGGGCGGTGAATAATATTATTCCATTTATATTAATGCTTAGTCTTTGTAATGGACTTGCAGCATTAAAAGAATTCATTTCAATAGTGATCCAGTTTTGTTGATCACAATCTGAGATCAAGAAAAGGTGAATGGTTGAGCCATTTTGTTCTCTTCTCAAAATTGCGATGCTTAGTTATTGCGAAATAATTTCTAGTCAGTAGTAAACTTCAAATCTTTATAGATGTTTCATAGTAATAAGTAGAGCCCGGATTTTGATGACCTAAAAAATCTCAACTAATGCCCTTAAGAAGTGCAAAAAATAACTTTAAAAAGTGCAAAAAATGCCCTTAAAAATGCGAAAATTGCGCTAAAAATGCCTTATAACATGACTTAAATAAAGTAAAAATATTGAACTAAAACAATGTTTTATTCTTTAAAATTATTATGATTCATTTCAAAAAATATAAAGCAATGCAATACTTGTTCTACGTTCATTAAAGTTTGAAAAATATGTTTTATATCCTAAAATAACAAAAAAAAAAAAAAAAAAAAAAAAAGGAAAGTGTATTGACTCCAAAACATTTTCATTTTGTATAGAAACTTTAATGAATATAACAACTTCCATCTCATAATATTACTAAATATCAGAATTACATTGGATTATTAAATGATTTTTGATATTTTGAAATGTAAACGAGCGTCTCTTGTCTGAAAGTAAATTTTTATACCTGGAGAAGCTTCTCGCAACGTCTACTGATGTTATTGGTGCTTACTTGAAAAAGACGGTCTCACTTACTGAAAATTCTTCAATTTGAAAAGATGTTGCTTCACCTGTTAATATCCTAGAGATTTTCTTCATTGTTTGGAAGCCAGTGTTCTTCTCCAAAACTTTGTTCAATTTAGATGCTACTCTCTGTGCTATCTTTCCCCTTGCTTTTTGCGACACTTGACTCACTACGTCAATATAATTTATTGCATCGCAAAGTTCCAATTCTTGTTTCTCCAAGCTTGTAATTGTCGAGGACACAATAGCAAAGTTAGACTTATAAATGATCAGTTTCCTTCGATTTTATCAGAGGCCAACACGTTTTGCGCTATCTTAATTGATGTAGCATTTTCTGAATCAAAACAAATTATAAGACAAATCTTGCATTTTATATAGAAAAATGCCCCAAAAAATAATAAAAGTATACAAAAAATGCAAAATACGCCCCAAAATTAAAAAAAATGCCCTATAAATAAAAAAAAAAATGTTCTAAAGGACAAAAGATTTCCAAAAATGCAAAAAATGCAAATGTCATCAAAATCCGGGCCTTAGTAATAAGCATTTACTTCTGGAACATTTTAATTTGAACAATATGATTCCCTTGGTGTTCAACTCCTACTCTTAAATATCATTTTCAAAAACTGTGTTCAGTGTTGTCATTCATATCTATTGTAAAGACATTTTAAAAATTTCCAGAAGTTGCTAGTAATGCATACGTGTAACTTTACAATATGCACAGTGACTTTTAAACCAACCATTGATCTATTAAAATTGTTTGTTTGCAATCTAAAGATCAGCTAACCATCATTTTCCTTTCATTTCCTTTAATATTCAATAATCGTTAGTGTTAAAACTACTACTTCAAACTATTACTGATGAAAATCTCTTAAACATGCGAATTAAATAAAAACAGGGTAAAAGTTTTACATAATGTTTTAGTAATATCAGGACTGCATTGGGATTAGTTTATGAGTAAAGGGTTTTTGATATTTTTGCTTTCATATTCAAAGAATGTGGCATGTCATCTGATTTTAAACAGTTGACAAAAACTCTATTTTTAAAATTAGACCACAGGTAGGAATTAGCTGGTTGACTGTTGGAGTAGGTATTAATAGAAGAATATGACATGCTATTTACTTTAAACAATTACTTTGTCTTTGTAACTCGATTATTAAAGTCATATTGCATCCATGAATCGAGAAGATAGCACTCAAAGTAGAAAATTGTAAAAGAATATCGCAATCCATTTTATGCTTCTAATGCCTACTCGAAGTTGAGAAACAATTGAGTTGTTGTAATTACACTATTTTTAAAGTTAAACCACGTGTAAAAATAAGCAGGATGTTTCTTTGAGCCGGAAATAATAGAAGAATATGACATACCATTTCCATTTAAATGAAGATTTCGCAATAAACCAATTTTTATATTATTTCTGGTACAAGTCGGCAGGATACTTACCAGAAGGAAATGGTTACTTCAAAATTAAAAAGTTTGTCATTGAAAGATCCAACAATATTTTATTTTATTAGCAATGGTTTCACAGATTTAGCTCCAGATTCTTTTAAAACAAAATTTAAATGAAATGATTTTATTTGGTTTTCCATACAACTTTTCCATTTCAATTTTTATTTAACCTTTTTAAAAAACTCTTCAAATGTTTTATCCAAGAATTTATGTAACAACAGTGAGAAAAAATATCTCTTAATAATGATGCAGATTTGCATTTATTATTTTAAGTGCATGTGTTGGCGGGACAAAGTTTTACACAAAGCGTATAATAAAAGTAAATATAACTTATTTACCTTTTAATAAATGTAAATGTTTAATGCTTATTTACTCATATAGTCACTAAGAAATGAATTTAAAAAAAAAAAAATTAGGCCTTTTTTGAAAGTTAATAACTCAGAAATTATTCGACTGATTTTATTTAAATTTTGTATTTAGTGAATCAAATTTACATACTTTAAAATTATTTAAATAACTGTATATCTAACAATTCAACGATTTTTTTGATGATCGGTTCCCTTACAAATTGATTAAGATAAATGATAATAAATAATAATAGCTAAAATTATTTTTTGCGCACAAAAAATCATAAAGCTATTAGCATCCTTGAAAAAACAAGTTTAATAATTTTGTGCGAAAAGTTATTCTATTTTTCCATTTCATTTTGTATTTCACTTTTTAAAATTAGTTAAATTTAATATATTTTGAAAATTAAATTATTTTTATTGTTTTTTAATTAAATACGAAAATATTGGGAGTACTAGTAAGTTTCCGCCGTTTTCTATAAAAAATTAGCAGTTTATTGTAAAAAAAAACGGTACATTATTTTTTATTCAAAGTATTCTCCATTACTAGACTCTACTTTTCCCGATTTTTCTGGGAGCATTCAGATATCACTGCCGTTAATGAAGTGAGTGGCGTCGAGTTAGAGCTCACTGTGGAGGACATAGTAGAGACCTATTGTGTTTTCTGATGAAAGTCGGTTCTGCCTTGGTGCCAGTGATAGCCGTATATTTGTTAGAAGGAGTTGTGCTCCTGATACCGACCTGTCTTTCGTCTAGGCACACTGGACCCATATTTGAAGTTATGGTCTGGAGAACAAATTTCTATGACACAGGGGCAGTCTCATGGTTATTCCACACACCCTGAATACAAATTTGTAAGTCAAAATGGTGATTCAACCTGGTTCATTCATAAGCAGCATTCAAGGGCGTATTTTTCTACACTGCAACGTTCACCCTCATGCTGCTGTTGTAACCCAACATGTTCTACAGAATGCCGACATGTTGTTTTGACCTGCTAGATCACCAGATCCTTCCCCAATCGAGCACGTATTGGACATCATTGGATGACAACTTCAGCATCATCCACAACCAGCATTAACTATCACCGTATTGACTGACCAAATGCAACAGGCAGGGAACTCCATCCCACAAAATGGCATACGACAACTGTATGACATAGTGCATTCCGTTTGCACGCTTGCATTTAAAATTCTGGTGGTAACACCGCCTATTAATGCATCAATATTTCACATTTTAAATAGTTTTTCTTTTAATTGCATTAACTTGTGATCTTGAGACTTTAATCATTTAAATATGCTACTTAGACAAATGCATTGCCGAGATTTTATCAGTTATATATATATATATATATATATATATATATATATATATATATATATATATATATATATATATATATATATATATATATATATATATATATATATATATATATATATATATATATATATATATATATATACATATATATATATATATATATATATATAGCATATTTCAGGTATATATATGCAGAATCATCAAGTTTTTATCTTTGGACGTAAAAATCCGATCACTAGATCAAAAGTTATCAATTGTATTCTGCTTTTCAATTTGCACACGACTCACCAACTAATTCCCTTTAATAAAACGTGATGTCATTGAACTTGGCTCATAGTTAAAACAGCCAAATTCTTTCCAAAAATTAGCAATTACGAACGACCGCATTAAGAAAAAATCACCAATAACTAAAACATTTCCTTTGATCACCATCGTATATCCTCCTCTCGAATTTAATAATCGTTATCATGATGCATAATTACACGATACATTATCGGCATTTCGTGTCTAAAAAACCCCATTACATCATCTTTAGAGCTTTTCCTCTCATAATAAGATCATGAAATCAGTTACACGCGACACGAATGAAAAATAGTTTGTTATACGAGTTTTTTTTCTTTTTTTTCTTCTTTCTTTTTCTGTGAAGTTTTGCTCCTTCAAACAAAAGCCAGTTTACTTCATACGATAATGAAAAAAAAAAAAAAAAAACTCAAAACAACAAGTTTGATCTCTGGGAAAACTTCTCACAACTTCATTGTTTAAAGAGGGATTACCAGGTCTTCATAATTTTTTTTTATTACTGTTAGTTTTATTAATTGATTTGTGTGTGTGTGGAAACAGAATAGAACTTTTATTTTATTTCAAAATTTCAGCTATACACGTGGCAAATTTAATCTTCAAGCGTTGTTTATGTAACGATTCGTAATGTTACACCACGCTAGAATAGTTCGCATTAATGACATTTGTAATCTAGTTAAAAGTAGTCGCGGTGGCTCAAGGGATAGAGCGTTCGTCTCTCAACAATTCCTGAGGTGGCTGGTTGATACGAATTCTGCCTCCGGTTCTCAGCCACCACAGTGCAAACGTAAAAAATCTTCAGTGGTAGACAAATAATACACTAGAATCCCCTTGCCATCGGGCTAACCGTGAGAGGGTTTCGAGGTTTTCTTCACCATGTAAAGCAAATGCGAGTTAGTTCTATGAAAAAGTCCTCCGTGACAAATGCTAGTTTGTCCCTCTGCTTTATCCAGGTGTTCCTTTGTCATCTACGTTGGTTTCAAAATTACAAGGCCATGGAGCTGATCATTGGTAGTGGAACATTAGCTGACTATTAACGCCAGTTATAAAATATAAAATGAAATCTTGTTAAAAGAGATAAGAGCAAATACCTACAGATTCTATTGACAAGAATTGCATACTTTCAAGCGTTGTCACGCATGATATACCTTTCAGGTATTAAATTAAATCTAATCCAACAATTGACTGAGCATGATAATGAAAGCTGCAACGTCAACACGCCATGTACAACCACGTGATTAGACATAACCATATGATTAGTTATAATTCTGAAGAATTTAACCGAAAGAACAATGTCCCTCAAAAGAAAAGAATGAAAAACTTTTATGATGATAATAAACGGTAGAATTCGATAAATTCATTCTTTCAGTGATCTCACGAGTTGTTATTCATCAGTTTGCTTCGATTAATATTACAGAGTCTTCATCAGCCTAAAGTGGCGTGGAGCATCTCCACCCATCCTAATCGAAATTTTGCAGAACCGAAATACGTACTACCAATACATATCATCCGTTTATATGGATAATTATTTTCTAGCTTCAACAGCATATTTCATCCTTTCGATTGTAAAAAAGTAAAATTTGCCGATCCACTTTTAACTTTCCATATTTGAAATTGCAACATCTAAAAACTACGGCGAAAAATTATTTGAACTTTTTTACAGGCAAGCTATACTATATTAGCTGTCGAAATACATAATGATTATGTGGCTTAAGTGTGAAGTTGTGGCTGGGAAAATATATAATTAAGTCTTCTATTGAGAAAAAATGGAATCAATTTCTGAACAACCCAACAATATTCAATCATCGATCAATAAAATAGAATCAGTTGAGTAGAATAAGCTATTAGTTCATTTTAATCCGATCATTTGAATAAAATGTTGATCCATTTTGACATTTATTCAAAACCAATTTTGAATCAGGGATACTAATTTAGATACTCAAAAATTCGTATCGAGTGATTGGTTTGATTCAAATAATTTATTTCTCTCCCTTATAGTTTATAGTGGATGAAATTATAATTTTTTTCACTAGATTTCAAACGCAAAATTCTTTCTGTCAGTTTGTTTACAGCATTAAATGTTTTGACATGCATCCACCTGCACATCACAAAGAAGGCTTTATCACCTCATAATCTCATAAAGCCACTCATGTCTGTGTTTTTTTCTCTCCTCTCTGTAAACTCATTATAATGACTAAAGATTAGATCATGACATTTCAAAGGGGTGGTAGTCATAATTCCTTCCCCCGCCTCCGTAAAAGAAACACTGCGATTTTAGTTTCCTGGTGGATAATTCGTTAATTTGTGGCTATCCTGGTAGCGTGATTTCAGAACAGAAGCCAGGGCCAGAGGTGAATTTGAGTCAAGATTTTGGAACACCTGCAAAAATGTTCCAGCACGGTCCCCTTTAATAAGGTCTTTTGCCTCAGTGTCTGTCACTTAGAATATCAAAGGGATTGCTTATGTCCCTTGTTCTTCTTTTTTGCTGTTGCTGATATTGCGGTTTTTTATGGTCAGACTTTGATGGATTGTAGAGTTTTCGCCCACGTCCGTTCAGTTCCCATGGACCCCCCGTAGTGAACTGCTTTGCATGGCGTGGAGCACGTCCATCCCAAGTGTCAAGGGTATGAGTTCGTTGGTACCTAGCAAAGCTTCTTTATATCCTTTCACACATACACACGCCTTAAAATATTTGATGCGTCATCGCTTTGTAATTTGATTTGAAGCATCCTTGTGATTACAATATTTCTTTTTTCTTTACTGATTGTTAAAGTTTAGTTAAAAAGACTTAATTTGCAACAGGGTTGACGGTCTATTGAACGAAATTCAGCTCATTGATGGGTCGATGAATAGATGAAGCAAGTTTAAAGTACTGTGATTAACTTTTTTTTTTTAGAAAATAATTTGTGAAGTTTCTTTTAATAATAATAGAATATAAAAATGAACTTTCCATGCATATTTTTTTTTACAATGTAGCTGAGCTATTTTCTTTTCATATAATATAAGGGCACCAGGAATAAAATCCTCTGATTGTATGGAATAAAAATATTCAAACTACGGTCTGCGGGCAAAATCCGGCTCGTCGGATACAATAGTAGCAATCTTGACCCTCGACAATTTATTTTTATTATATTTTGCAAATCGGAAGTTTAATAAATCTTAAAAAACAATAATATGAAGAAACACAATAACTGATAAGCATAAGGAATTTGTTTTGTAATTTGCCCTAAAATATATAAATAGTGATATCATTTTTGGCTGATATTTCACTCTTGGACAAGTTTCGAAATGAAAATTTCCACCACATCTCAAAACAACAATATGTTTACTAGGAAGACATGGTTAGCAGGTTAGAGCAGTGATTTCCAATATCTTCGGCTATGGAGCCCTAAATAATCAACCTTCTTTCATCGGAATCCCAACTTTATAAATAGAATTTAAAGCTAAATTTAAAGTTTAAGCTAATTAGTCAATTGTACATTAGGGCCTACAAGAGACTAAATTAAAAATATTTAATTGGAGGTATGAGATTTTTTTCAATGTTTTATCATTTATAATCTTATTATTATTTTATAATTTATAATCTAAAATTGGGTTTTATGCCTGAAAGTTAAATTAATAGCCCTTGTGCTATATCTAGTCTAGTTAAGAATTGGTTTATGGTGAATATACGTAAGCTAAAAAGGATTAAAATTAGCCGAATTATAGTTTACTACGAAATAAAAACTTAAAAGAACAGCAATAAACATTGAAAATGGTTATTATGAAAGCATATTTCTTAATTTAAGAATTGAGTTATTTTTATTTGAAAAGCGCGATGACAAATACTAGTGGAATATTCTATAAATGCTTGTTGTTTTCATAATTTGTTCAATAGATTGTTATAATAAATTTTATATTTTCCTTTAAAAAATGCCATTTCTATTTCATTGGCATTTCACATTAAATAATCCCATAAACACAACCATAAGATTAAAAAAACTATAGCTCGGATTTTAATATAGTCAGAAGTTTCAAACCTCATCACTGGTTATAAAAAGTGCTAACTCGCGGGACTCCTTTAACTCTACTACAGAACCCTAAGGGTATTGTGGAACACGATTTGGAAGTCGCTTGGTAAGGGCAGAAGTAAAATATCCTCAGTGTTAGACGGATCATGGGTCAGAATCCCCTTGCTGTCAGAATTACCGTGGAAGGTTTCCGTGGTTTTCCTCTCCATGTATCGCAAACGCGAGTAAGTTCCATCTAAAAGTCCACCAAGAAGTCAAAATTTCTCCCAATACTTGATCCAAAAGTTCCCTTGTCTTCTGCATTGGGTTCAAAATTACAAGTTAACGGAGTTAAACACTGGTAATCGTAAACCCAAAATTGGGTCGGCTGTTCAACGATGGTTATAAAATAAAGCAAAATACAATTTAGAAAGTAGTAATAGAGATTTAAAGATGTGGAACCTAATTTAAAATGGATATCCCAGGATTTAAATAAATATTGATAAAACTATACATATTTAAAGTTGTTGTTCAATATATTAGGGACCAAGTAAGAAATAGTTAATCATAAATAAGATAAAACATAATTATTGGATTGCTAATCTGAACCAATTATTATGAAACTATGGAATGTTTTGTTAAATATAACTTATGAAGAACAGAGAATGCTAAAAAGAGAATAGATGAGTACAAATTTAGAAAATAACAATTAAGATGTAACTCACATGCGGGTTAGTTCTATCAAAATGTCCTCCGCAAAGACAAAATTCAGACAATAATTGATGCAGGAATTCTTTATCTTGAGGTTCCCTCGTCTTCTGGATTCGGTTCAAAATTTCAAGGTCACGGACTTCAACATTGGAAGTCGTAAACTAAAATTTAAGCCGGCTGTTTTTGTGACGACTTTGAAATATTTAAGAGTTTCTCAGAAAAAAAAATCCTCCTTTATCAAATTCTACATCTTTGATAAAAGGAACACCGCTGCTTTAACTTATTGAACACTCCACACTAAGTGATAAACTTTTAGCATAAAATATCTTACCCCATTTTGTGAGTCATACATTTGCTTTAACATAAACACAGTATTTAGTGAATTTGTGGTCCTAATTAGTCTGAATTCGTGTTCTTATTGAATTACTAATCGACTAACCATGAGAGGTGTTGCCATTCATAAAATGCAAAAGTGTGTGTGTGTGTTTTTTTTTAGAAAGTAAAACTTAGCACGAATGATTTCTCCCTATTATGTAAGTTTATATTTAATCCATTGCACTCTTACTGGAGCTCAAAAGTTAAAAAAAATTCCGAATCGAATATTTATGGTCTCAAATACAAAACGTTTATAGACTTTTTTAAAAACTGTAAAGTAATTAAAATTAAATACATCGTGGTGATAACATAGATGATAGCACTCTCTTCATTTAATATACGCAGTCAAGGCTCGAATCTATCTATTATTGGACTAAGCAAACTATTGGACTAAGCAAACCAAACATTCCTATGTTTCTTTAAAAAAAATTTCAAAATGGCGATCATCTTTTGAATACTTTGTTGATTTCATTCCTAACTTTTCCCACAGCAAACATACAAATACATATAAATATTATTTATAGGAGCAAAATAGAGTTTCTTGCAAACAGAGAGACTTTTGCAGTTTCTCCTTCCCATATATATTTTTTTAAAGCATTTCTTAAAAAAATAGTTATTAGATATGCATCATTGTTTTTGGAGTTAGTTTATAATAAGTTGCAAGCATTAAAAATTGCGTAATGTTGTTCAAATTTAAAACCTATTTGCATTTTTGAGATTTTAAATTGTGAAGTTTTAGCCACACAATTACATGCATATTTCCAAAGTATTTAATATTCTATTTATGTTGTTGTTGCCTATCCCCCTTGGCTTAGACAAACTAAATCTGCATCAATCACATGCATGTCTCTGTCTATCTATTCCACTGTCTATGACATATAACTACGAACTAAACGTATTTTAATATTAGGCAATTGCACACATTCGTCATTAAAAATAGAAAAAAATAGTGAAAGAGAATAACTCGTGTCTCTCTGAGAATACAAATCAATTTTCTGAATGCAATCTGAAGGTATCATCCATGCAGTTTCGTTTTGGAAATCTTTAATGTAAGGCCCACGCTTCGTAGTTTTCTTTTTATGAAATAAAAAACAAATCATTTATAAAGCTCTTAAGCAAATAGTGATCCAAGAGGTATCACTGTCTTTTGAATTAGTTCAAAATGACAAGCACTTTTTAAAATATACGTCACTGGTTATAACTAGAAGCAAATGCATATTTCTGAGGGTATCCTTTACAATAATTTAAGCAGTTTTTGAGGCTTATTTGAAGTTGCATTGAAGTGTTGAGGTTAATTTGGGGTTTATTTGAAGTTGACTTTAAAAACATTCTTAAATAATCCACTTTCCAAAGCTTATAATCAGGATATATGTAGTTGTTTTTATTCACACTTGAGGTAAATAGAATCCCAGAGCAACGGCTTAGAGAGATTGTTTTTAAAGTGTACAATCTTAAAATTTTTTTTCGACAGATTCGTATTTCTGATCCCCCCTAAATAGGGGTTAGCCACCCTCTGGAAAATATGGTTCCAAATGTTAGTTTCGGAGAGTGGTCCAAAGTTTGTTAATTTTACTTGTTACGTACATATACTTTTTAAGCAAATTGAAAATTTTTTGCACACAATTAGGAAATTCGTTTATCCAAAGATAATTCCCTGCAAAAAATAGCTCTTAGTTAATATTTTTTTATTATGTCATTTAATAAAAGTCGAAAATATTTTGAATTACGAGATATACAATTGTTTACACCGTTTTAAAAAATTTAATTTTACATATCAAAACACAGAAATTTATTTTTTTCGAGAAAATTGTATTTTTAACGTTAAAAGCTATCCAGGGTGGTTCTTTTTTTTTAAGCAGTGTGCAGTTGGAGATTTTTTTTTCTACTTCAAGCAATAACAAATAAGTATATTTGAGGTGCGAATAATTTCACTTGATTTCAACTGATAGTATTGCTAAACTAAGGTTGATTTTATGAGGTATAAATGAGGTTGAAATTGAGGTTTATTGATGAGGTTATGTTTGGTGCAAAACGCAACCTCATTTTCAACCCTAAGGTGTATTAAAAATTTTTTTTTACACTCGTCAACTTCAAAACAACCTTTTTTTTTTAACTTCGCAGTTTGCATGCATATTTCTGTCGATTCTGCTGTCTATTCATAACTAAACGTATTTCAAATAGTTGTACAAGTTCGTCATTAAAGAAAGAGAAAAAACTGAAAAAGAAGAAAAAAAAGCTAGTCGCTTTTCTTGAATACAAATGAACTGAAGTCACCTCCGATCTTTATGAATGGAGAAAGGGTGAAGGGCAATCATTGATGAAGCAGCTTGGATGCTCGAAAACGTGCTCGAGATTACGAATGAAAGGGTTAAAAAAAAAAAAAAAATTAAAAAAGAGCGTTTATTTTTACAATACCCAAAATTATTCGCAGTAGCCAGGCAGTCTGAGACGGTCAACTGATTTATCGTGACGTTCCTTTGATCATCGCTTAAAATATTTCAAAAGACATACTCTATTCAATCACAGGATTAGAAGATGGGAAAAAAAAAGAATAGATAAATTACCGGCGAAATATAAAATGAGTTTTTTTTTATAAACAAATGAGTTATGATTTATGTGATATTGATATTTTTTGGAATAATATTTATGTAATAAAAATTCAAAGTTTTTCGATTATATTTCAAGTTTATAAAAATAACGTGGGTGAAGAAACTATAAATTATAGTTTTGGAATAGTATGTGATTGAAAAATAGATAAGTGAAGTGTGTATATTTTACTTCTATCACATCTGACACCTTAAGAACATCAAACTTAGAAATACTGTAATTTACATAACGTAGGTTCAATGTACTATTCCACAGCAAAATAGGGAGTATTTCATGTATTTATAATCAACTTCCGCGCGATTCACGATTTTATTCTATGAATGTTAAACGACTTTTTATGTTTAATGAACAGAGCGAAAAAAATAAATAAACGTCAAACATCAATAAAGACCACTCTGAATAATTTTTGATCTAATGGCAAGATCTTAACGTTCTGGGACTGAATCTTAATGGTTCGAGCTGCTAATTAATTAGTGCAGACGATATTTTAAGTTACGAAATCAGACCACAAAACGTATTTCTTCTATTAAACATACCTCTTTTTGAACAGATTCGGGTTTCTGACCCCCAAAATAAACGGGGTAGCCGCAATCTTGGAAATTTGACTCCAAATAGTTTAGTTAGGGTACAAATTTTGGACTTTTTAATGTCAATTTTACTTTTTAGGTATTCACCATGTCTCGAGATTTTTTTGTGAGAATTAAAAACGTTTGCGTACAATTATAAAATTCATTTATTCAAAGATAATTTCATGCAAAAAATAGCTTTTAGTCAATATTTATTATTGTTTTATTATTTAATAAAATAGAATAATAGTTGAAAATTTTTTAAATTGTAAGGTATATAATTTTTTATATCATTTTAAATAATGAAATTTTGTATGGCAAAAATGCAAAATTTGAGCGAAATTGGTCGAATAGTTCCTGAGAAATTGAATCCAGTAAAAAAATCGATCATTAGATCAAAAGTTATTAAGCTTTTTTTAACTCACTGCGCATGCTAATTTTTTTTTTATTTTCATTAATTTTCGAACTATTAATCAGATTTTCCACTCACTAAAATTCAATTTTAGAAAGTGTAATATTAATATGCCAATTAACTAGTTCAGACAATACTTAAAATTTTGGAATCAGAAGCTAAACCTTTTTTTTTTCTAAATAAACGTATCATTTTTTTTACATTTTTTTTTCCTTTTTTGTTGTTGACTGATTTGGATTGTTAGTGCTCAACTTTAAAAATATGATCTTAATAGTTCAATCAGTAGAGAGGTCTAAATTTTGGACTCCTTATTGTTGTTTATTTCTCTCTTTGTATATTCCTCTACATCTTAGAAACTTTTTAGAATAAAAGATGTTTTGCAGAGAAATATAAAACTTGTTTATTTAAAGATAATTTTATGCAAAATATTATTTTTTATGAAGTAATTTAGTTTTTATTATTTAGTCTAATAATGTTCGAAAGCTTTTAGAATGATAAGGTATGGCAATGACAAATGAGTGACAGTTATATAATGTATATCGGTATATCTTGGTGTATGATGCATGACCCTCTATTTTTGATTACGAGATAGCGAATTTCTGGTATTCTGGTGTATAATTTGATCCCCCGTTTTTGATTACGAGATAGCGAATTTCTGGTATTCTGGTGTATAATTTGATCCCCCGTTTTTGATTACGAGATAGCGAATTTCTGGTATTCTGGTGTATAATTTGATCCCCCGTTTTTGATTACGAGATAGCGAATTTCTGGTATTCTGGTGTATAATTTGATCCCCCGTTTTTGATTACGAGATAGCGAATTTCTGGTATTCTGGTGTATAATTTGATCCCCCGTTTTTGATTACGAGATAGCGAATTTGTGGTATTCTGGTGTATAATTTGATCCCCCGTTTTTGATTACGAGATAGCAAATTTCTGGTATGTCGGGTGTATAAGTCAATTTGCTGAAAAAAGAAAAAATAAGATTTAAAATTTTAAAAAAAATTGTGAGTCTGCAAAAATTTATTCGATTTAAAAATATTTTACTTTGCTTTATCTGGATATGACACATTTGCCTTCAAATAAAGATATATTACGTTATTGATTTCAAAATCGATGTTTTTCTGGAATCCTAAAATCTGTAATTTTATGGTATGTTTTAAAAGTTTTGATTGTGTTATATATTTCAAAATAGTCTTGAATAATTTATCTTAACTTTTCTTATAAACTTAATATTTTTCTTTTTATGTAATTTAAAGTGTTTCTAAAAAAACCCTTTGTATGTAAAGAAAATAAGATAAGAGAAGAGGCAAAAGTAATTGTATATAACATATTAAAAATAGTTTTTGAGAGAGATAAATTGATTCAAAGTCATTCATATCTTTTACATTGTTTACAATGCATAGATATTTTACGATTGACGAATGGCTGACTTTGTAACAGTGTATTTTAGTAAACCCCCCGATTTTCGTAAAATTTCGGGGGTTTGAAAAGTCAACTTATACGCCAATATATACGGTAGTTTAAATTTTATTTTAAACTACATAATAAATTACAAAATTCAATATTTGCGCGAAATCAGCCGAATCGTTTCTGAGTAACTGAAAACTTTTGTATTTTAAAATTTTTATTTCTTGAGAACTCACAGTTGCATTTTGTTTAATTCAAGAAGAAGAAAACGTTTTTTTTCCAAAGTTTATTTAAAAACTCTTTCCTAATGTCATGTTCTCCTCGAATTTCGAATATCCCATTACTTTGAGGGTTTCCAATACCTTTTTCAAAATTTTTTTAACCGCGAAAAATATCTAACTCCACATCAAATTTATAAGTTTATTTTAATCTCTTTTTTAATTTTAAAAATGCAGAGATTAAAGGCAAAGCAACCATACGGATTTTTGTCATTTTATAGTGCTGTCAATAAGCTATAAAGAACTTTCCAAAATAGTTACAATGCTTGTTTTTATGTTTAATCCCATATAACAGTGCTTTCCAACATTATTAACGCCGCGGACAGGTCAACGTTTAAAATTTTTACAGTGGTCCACTGAGAAGAGGGGTACATTTTTTAATATAATGATTGTTTTGATTTAATTAGTTTAATTTGATTATATTTAAACATGTCTTCAAAACAAAATACGATTGCATGATCGTTCGGCGTAAGGTAACACTTCTTAACTACCGTCCTTGGAAAGTCACACAAATTCGAGTGATAAATAAAATGGAATAAGTAATAGAGTAAATAAAATGGAAACAACTGAATGTTCCTTGGGCGGCCCAGTACCATTTTATCGTGACTCGGTACTGGTACCCTGACCGAGGGTTGGAGACCACTGACTTATAGGACACAGGTTTCTCAGTATATGCATTTATTTTTAGCAATAATATTAATCACTAAAAATGTAATAGTTTTTATTCATTAAAATTCTCGGTTTTCTCTATCAGCTGCTTTAATTTAAAAAAAAAAAAAAAACTGATCTTTTAAGTTAGGACGCGAATATAATGATTCACAATATTTATGGGTTTTCTTGACTGAAATTTTGGTTTAAAATTTTTATTGCTTTTCGCTTGCCTGAATTTATATGAACGCGCAAATTGTTATTGCCGTTGTATTGTCAAATCAGAGTGTGAATGCTTATAAAATCATGTATAGTCATTTACTTAATTTAAATATAAAAAAATGTACAGTAAAACATTTTGTTTAGTAAAGTACAAAAAAAAAAAGCTTTAAAATTGAGAGCCAAAAATTTTTTTTTTTACAACAAGTACCTTTTTTTTAGTAAGTGATGAAAAACCTTTTTTTTTTATTTGATTCATTAAACTTTAACTAGACAAATTTACTTAATGGGAGTTAAAAACTATGATAAAACTATATTTAATATATATTTAAAGATATGAGGTTTTGTTTCACATTGCACTGTGTGTGCATGATGCTTACTTTACAATTTATATTTTAATAAAACTTTATTTTTTCCAGCAAATGTTTTTATCTTCCTAAAGTTTAGCAAACAACACTGATAATGGATGGTCAAATGATACATTGACAGGAAAATGTTTCGGGTTAGCAGTAGGAGGTATTTTTCATTCTAATGCAATATTATATGTTAAGCCTTTGACGCGGAATTTTTATTAAAGCTAATTTTAATACTTTCTTTATTATTTATATTAATATGACTCAAAATAAGTAATATTATTATATTTAGCATTTTAATAATTTATGATTATGAAATACAGCATGAAGCACCGGTGTCTTTTTCTGTGTTAAAGATAAAATTTTACGAACACGGCTCACTTCCAAACAATAATTTTTCACATTTGTGCTTATTTTTAGTCTAAGAGAAACAGTTATTTATCATTGAAATTTCTCTAATTTATAAAATCAATTATTGATAAATTTTTGAATATAAAGGAAAAAAAATTTCAAACTTCTTTTTTTTAAAAATTTTATATTTAAGTACAAATAAAATTCCAGTAATCTAACAGATTTTATTTATTAACAATTAGACTGTTTTTTGGTATAAAAATACCAAAATAAAATTGAACCTCTGGGGGTACTGGATTGGAGATTGATCGGTCTCTGGTTCAGGTCAAAACTAAGATCTGTGGATGAAGGAATGGATCTATGAATGGGTCTGCCCTATAAACGGGTGTGACGTATGGGTGTGGCAAAAGGGTGTGGTTGAATTCTTGGCCATAGATGGTGCCACTGCAAAACCAGAACAATCGCACCCACTTTGCCTTAATGCCTACTACAACAACAACAACAATTAAAATAAATCTTTGCTGATAATTAGAACGACAGAAAAAATATATAAAAAGGACACCAATGTCCCATCTTCGTCAAAGGGTTAATTTCACTTGCCACAATGTTTGATTTTGGTCTTCGCTTGACTTTTGTGATAAGTCAATGATAAGGCCATAGAGTTGAAATTTGGTAACTGCAAATCCGACAAGGATAGGCTGTTTAACCTAATCATGAATAATTAATTTCAACAGACAAACCCATAAAAGGACATTTGAATGATAAATCTTGGTATGAGTTTAATAGTTAAAATCCAGATTACTTGAAAGTGCATCATTTATGGTATGCAAATAAGGAATCTTCAGTGCACTGACATCCCTGCGACAAAATGAACTCTCCGAAGGTCGATCGTCTTCTTACGGAGTCTGGAATATACTTGCGAAATACTTAATAAATATAAAATTTAAATTTAGTGTGTGTATTAATTTTTTGCTTTAATTTGTTTTCCCGTATGTATTATCTGAACGGTGTGCGGATACACTGACTGTCCTGATTAAGCGATAAGGCTACAATATAGATTTTTTAAAGAAAGCAAAATATCATGTACAGTGAGCAAATAAAGAAAAAAAAAATGGACAACCATTAATAACGTTTGATCTAATGATCGAATCTTCACGTTGTAGTACAATATCTAAATGGTTCGAGGATCTGATCTCCATCATGCTAATTAATAAGTGCACACGATATTTTAAGTTATGAAGTCAGACATAAAAACGTACTTTCTCTGAATAAACATGCCCTTTTTCCACGTATTCGGATTTCTCTCCCCTAAATTGGGAAGTATGGTCCCCATAGTTTGGCCAAGAGAGTAATCTAAAGTTTGGACCCCTTAATCTTAATTTTATTTTTTGGCTATTTCACAATTTCTCAGGAAATTTTTAAGCGAATTGAAAACGTTTTGCACAACATTATAAAATTCGTTTATCTAAAGATAGTTCCACGCAAAAAATAAATTTTGATAAGTATTTAAATATTGTTTTTTATTATTTTATGAAGTAATAGTCTAAAACATTTTGAATTGTAAAGTATACAAATTTTTAAATCATTCCAAAGAGTGCAATTTTACATGACAAAATACAAAAAAGCAAAATTAGTTAAATAGTTCCTGAGAAATCAAATTTTAAACAGACGATTTCTTTAAAATTCGATTTCTCAGGAACTATTCAACCGATTTTGCTCAAACTTTGTATTTTGCCATTTAAAATTAAATACTTTAAAGTAATGCAAAAGTTGCATACTTTATGATTCAAAATTGTTTCGACTCTCATTTAATAAAATAATAAAAAATATTTGCTAAAACTTTTTTTGCGAATATTTCGCAAAAAAAAGAATATTTATTTAGTGAAAGTACGTTTTTGTGCTTGATATTGAAACTTAAAATATCGTCTGCACTCTTTAATTAGCATATTTGAGGACACCCCTTTGAACCATTAAGATTGAGTCCTAGAACGCGAAGAAACAAGCATTAGATCAAAAGTTATTCAGGGTGGTCAGTTCTTTCTGGCACTCTGTACATAAATAAATTTTAAAAATTGTTTAAAAAAAACTGCAACATAAATTGGAACTTATTCTGCTGATTAAAATAGAAAATTTTTTATCAATTTAATAACTTCTCTGACTGGAGAGTTAACATTAAAATTGATTAAAGATTAGTATTTTTAGTTTGTAGATCCTTCCCTTATACTATACTATGTAACAATTTTTCAGACGAACAATAATAACTTATAGTGGCATAATTTACATTCACAAGGCAACTCAAGATTAAAAATCTTTTATCCCAGTTAAAATATTTCACCCTCTCAGCGGGATGTTTCAATTCTTTCAAAATAATACACCTACGTAACAGTAAGCCTGACACTAGAAACATTTGTCACTTAAGGTGTCATTTCTGAAAATCCTAATTTAGACAAATAAACCTTGCAGTTTTTATAAATTATATGTTTCCTAAAATTATGAAGAAAAAAATATTTAAATTTTTTCCAGATTCATTTTTTATTTAATTTTTTTACTAAAACTATATAAAACAAATTACTATATGCTTTAGAATGTTATTTTTTTTACAGTCATTCTAATTTTTGGAATTTTTATGTTATAAGTTAAAGTTAAAGAAAATAATGACTGATGGAAATTGTCGAAATTCGTTATTTTATTTAGTTCCAAGTTCGTATATTGCTGTTACTTCGATTGAAAAGGATCAAATTCAGAATGATTAGTTTAAAAAAAGAGGGAAAAACATACCATTTCTATATAAGTAATTTTCAAAAGTATCCGAAAGCAAATTGTTTTTCACTGTTTCTATATTAATAAGCATTTCAAAGCCTTTAATTTCAAGATTCATTCTTCGATAAATTTTGTTTTTATTTCCAGATTTTTGATTAATAAACTATTTTCTCCTCTTTGTAGGCAGTTGATAAATTTGTATTTGAAAAAAGTTTTTTTTTTTTAAAAATATATTTTTCAGTTATTTTGTTACCTTTCCCATTTTTTATTGAATAAACGCGAAGCAATACATAATGGCGTAATTGAAAACACTTCTATGAAGAAAAAAAAACATGAATGGGATATTTAATTACTTTTCTTCACTTTTTTTTCTGTATCTGATTTGTTTAAGTTTGTTTTTGGAAGGCTTCGTTGTCTCGTGAAATGATGCTTTTTGCGAATGATATGATATTTTTCATAAATGCTGTTAGTTTGCAACAGTTACACATGACTGTTAAGACTTGTTTAGACTTTAGCCCTGAGTTTAGCCTATCTAAAGCTAGCGCTGTCGACGCTTATTCTGAAAGTGACGCAAAACATCAATATGGAGAAAAATCACAGTTTTATGGAAATGAAAAGCGTTTGTGGTCTAATTTTTAAATATTTAAAAATTAGACCTCACTCCAGTGCTGCATTATATGAGCCCATAAAAATTTGCAAAAGCTGAGAATAAAACAACGATTTTGATAATTTTCATCCGATGGAAAACTGTCGCCAAAATGGCGATTTTTAAACAAGTTCAATAACTATTAAAATATTTAAGTTATTCGTTCGTTCTGAAGCCCAGATAATTCTTCAGGGCAAGATGATATGTAAAGTTAAAAATCGTCGTTTTGTTTCAAGTGTAAGGCACTTAAACTGTGGCTTTTTTTGAAATTTTTCTTGGCGACGAAGCTTCGTAAAGCCACGTTAATAGTTGCAATTGAGACAAATACTCCTGAAACATATTTGCCCACTAATTCACCCTTTCCTTTCAATTAAAAGTAAAATATGTTTCTGACCTTGAACGTCTAAAACCTTGTCTAGTATAGGATAAAATGTAGTTGATTAACGAACGTACAGTACTTATATTTGCTGTAGAGTATATTTCTTTCTAGCGAACTATTCAACATTTATTTCCCTTAAAATCTCTTTGATAAATGCCACCAACATATTTCAAATGCAAATTCTCGAAAACTAATTTAGCCATATGTCTGATACGAAATTTACATCAAAGCTGCTTATTAATTTGTTATATTATAACATTTCAAATCAATTATTATTACTCAACCAATATAGCAGAACAACACCTTTAATTTCTAGAAATTAAAATGCTTCAGTGTTATACAACCACCGATGCGAAAAGATCGCTTTTTTCGATGGACTCAGCACGTTTCCCATTATTCTCTTTTAAATTTGAAGCATTAATCTTGAGCCCAGACGCTTAAGAGAAACGATGCGTCTGTCACTCTTCATTTTCAGGAACTCTTCTAGTTACCATAATATATAATATTGTCAGCCATTTGTCTTTCCCGAGTTGAAACTTCACAATCCATTAAAATTAAGTTTCGCTTTATAGTGATGTCTCATTCGCCGGTATAACATCACTTTCACATCATCTGCTAGCATTGATTAATTGCTCGCAACTTATAACTTTACCTATAACAGTTCAGAGGTCAGTAAAGATCAAAGTTCGGGTCTGATGGTTTAATTAGAAGAAAGTGTGAAACATAGATTCATAAAAGAAATGCACATTTAAAATTTAATCCTTTCAGTGGTGGGATTGTTGTGCATGTGACACCCAATAAAAGAAGGAAAGCCAATAAAATTGTTTATTCCTAGTTTGCGTTTGTATGCAAAGTTCAACAAATATTACTAATATAAAAGGTTTTATTTTTATATATATTCAATTTCTTCATAGTTTAAAGTATTAATTATTTTTTGAATAGTTTAAATAAATTTTTTTAAATGATTTAAAAAATTAAAATACTTAATTTCTTTTTGATTTTTATAAGCTTTTTTTTAAATTCTTGGTCTTATTTCTAACTTTTTCTCAAATTCTTCTAATATTCCTAAAGTGTTTTATTTACAAATGGCTGGATTGAATTTTAAATTGTTACGTTTTTATCAATTATATTATACGAGGGCAGCTAAAAGCTTATTCTTTCTTATTTCTTCTTCTCAGCGATTTTGTTAAATGTTAAATAAATCAATCTATTTTTAACGTATTTTTTTTATTTTACTTTCCATCAGTAATTTATTCTTTTTTAAATTTCTACTTTTATTTTTAAACTCATTTACAATTGCGTTATTTTTTGTAAATGCATAGATGCATTATAAAGAGATATTTTTATTTTAAGATAATTATTATTATTTAATATATATATATATAGTAGATTATTTAAATTATTAAAAATTATTATAACGTATAAGCACAATGTTACATAGATATCATTCGAGATTAAACAACATATCTTTTAAATTCGCTTTCTAATGCCCACTCATATAATACGTTTCATTATTCAGGTATCAGAAGGGTAGGTGTGCTGCTGACCACTCTTTCAGGGTTACCATAATCGATGGACCAACGTTACTCCCTCCTCCCGAAAAAAGGACTCATAGAACAGACAGAAGAGAGAAAGAACATTCGTGTCCCTGGCCGGGGTTCAAACCCGGGACCTTTCCACAAGGAGGTAAGCTTCCTGACCATCATACTACGGTTGGCATATCTACTAAAGTTAATATAAATATCGATTGGAGGCTCCACATCGATATTTTTCACGGAAACCAAATAAACTTTTGTTTGTAAAGTATAACTTTTAAGCAAAAAAAAATTTTTTTTTAAATAAAATACATTTGTCAAGGAACGAACATTTCATTAATGAAAATTTTATGATAAATTTCATATTTCAACTTTTATAAGATATAGTTGATATGAGTCATCTTTTACTCATATTTGCATCCAATTATGAGAAGAAGTATTACGACAAACTTCATCTTCCGTGACATGTCGATGGCATTCGGTAAATTAAACAGCTTTTGCTTGTTTCAAAGAGTAGCAAATCATGAAAGTTTCCCTTCTTTTTCAGTTGGCTTCAGTACTCCAACTTCCAATTTAACTTTCAGTGAGGGCAGCTTTTGTCAGCAGAGTGATTTAATGTTAGCTAAATGTTTTCATTTATGGAAACATAAAATTCTGTTGTCATTAAAAAAAAAATAAAAAAAATTAGATGTGTATTTGATTGCAATTATTTTCCATTCTCAGAAGTAGAGTGCTTAACCTCGGTATGAATATATCTTCTGAATAATATTTTGTTTCTCAAAAAAAAAAAAAAAAAAAAAGAATTTATCTATTTTTGTAAAACTTTTAACATATTTGAGACAGCCGATATTTAAAATTTTTGATCCTATCAAAACCGTTATTTTTTGGTTTAAAAGAGTTAAAAAAATAAAAACAGTGCTTAATCTTGGTGATTTTATGGCAACATATTCTTTTTTTTTACTTTTAACTTCAATAAAAAAGAGAGGACTTATATAAAATACGAACCTCGAGATATAAGTAAATTTTCTTGCTTCTTTTTTCAGCAAATGATATATGGTCATTGCTTAAAGCTAAAACGATAAAAAGGCTGCGATAAGGCAATTAAAATTGCAATGACTTTCGAAAAAATTAGAATTTCGAAAACAAGCTTATCTTAAGTTCACAAATTAAAACAACTATTTCAGAACGTCAAGTTTCAACTCTGTATTTTCAAATTTATGGGCTGTAGAGCGGCCTACGTAGTGTTTTTTACTATAAGTTTAACCTTCTATAATACTTAAAGTAATTATCTAATGTTAAATTTCTTTATACTGTCGTAGTTTCTGATTTTTTTTTTAGTAAACTTTCATATTTTTATGTTTTTTTAAGTTTAATAGCTTTCGCTCAGTGGATCAAAATTTAACGTGAGCATCTGAAGTTGGGCGACTAAAACAGTGGCGCATAAATACGAATACATATTTAATATAGTGAGATAATCGTTCGGTATATTTTGAAACAGTTTTGGACAATTTCAAACATACTTCAAAAAAATTTAAGAATATACTTAGAAAATGATATAGAGTAAATGTGCCTAGAATATTCTAGTAACATTTCAAGTAAAAAACAGAAAGCTTTGAGAAATCAGGAATTCACCCATGAAAGCCTAATAACGCTTCTGGAATAACTAGCAAAATTGAATGGTGCTTAGTGCCGCAGAATGTGTCTTGGTAAGTAGATTTTGTGGTGCCATCTAGCGTGAGAGATGGATATGAATAGAGTCAGCTCTTTCCATTCAGAAAAGCGCTTTAAATTTCTATTATTACAAAATGTGGAGAGTGCTGAGCCACAATATGAATCAAATTTGAACCATATTATCGTACTTCTTAAACTTGATTAGAATTGCATGGGTTTAACTTGCAGAAAAACATTATGGTTCAACTTTATGGAGAACAGGGTCCAATTTACTATCTAGTTCAGCGGTAAACAAATTATGACTTGAGAGTTCAACTAGTGATTTTATTTAAGGTATATTGGTTTGCACCATCTGCACAATATTATAATTTTCTGAATATATTAATCTAAAATAGAAATGATGTGATCCAACCTGAAAAAAAAAAAATTTTTAAAAACTACTCACTTGAAAATTTTTTTGTTGATTACTTATCTAATTAAAGTTCCAGCAAATTTGTACTGTATTAAGGTTTAAAGTACCGATATTATGGTTCAACGTTTAATGGATTTTATGATAGTGTTGACGCAATACAACTGGCAAACGAATTTTTGCTGCATAATGAATTCTCCTTACATTTAGGAACATCGAATGACTTTAAATGATTCATGGAATAGATCATGAGCTCAGCATGTGCTCCAATGCGACTAAAGTGTTCTTAGAAGTCATTTTTCAAACATGGCGATAGATAAAAGGAAAAAAAAAACACTTTGGATAAGATTAGGTAGCTCACACACCTGCTTCTCTCCAACTGAGCTAGAAGCCACCACTCTGTGACCTTTCAAAACACGATGAGTTGTTTCTGCAACTTAGCGAATAAATGAAGGGAAAAAAAGTGAGAAAGGGTTTAGTGATAGATCGAACGACAGAAGACTGTCTCGCTGTCATGTAACATAGAAAGGTGAAAAGTTTCTCTTTTTTTTCGAATAAGAATAAAAAATTGCACCAATTTTAGTTTCTGTCAAGCTTAAATTCAAGGTTAAATGTCTAGTTCATTGGAATTTGGTTTTTATTTCCCAGAAAGTTACAGTAAGTTATGAAATATTCAAGACCATTACCTTGATACTCTAGATATCGAGGAAGAGAAACCAATTAAAAGATTTTTAAAACTTGTGCAAGAAGATTTAATCTGTAAGTGAAAAATATTTCTAGAATGATTTAAACCCGTACCCTAACTTTCACCACTAAATTATATGATAAAAAAATAAATAAAAAGTTATGGGTTTATGAAAGTTTGGTTGTGCAATATTAGTTATTAAAGTTTGGTCGCATGGACTTAACTCTCGAAAACTAGTCGATAAAAGGATATGAAAGTTTACACATTTTTTCGATGTTAAAATTTTACTTGTGTGGATAATAGTTTATGATTTATTTTACCCCAAAGTAAAATTGTAGTAAATTCTTAAATCCTGTATAACGCAATTCCATCATTAATGATTGTCGTGCTTGCAATCTTTAAAATCAAGTTAATCCATGTTAGGCAAGTTAACTCATTTAACTAAGCTAACCCATTTTTGGCAAAGCATGGAAATTTTATAAGATGTGGTATTATTTTTCATTTCAGTTTTGCTTAAATTATATTCATTTATTCCCTATTTCCATTAGCAAGTGAATAAAACTTAAACGTTCAAAAAACCAGTTTTAGGAAACTTATGCGTACCTAAACCTGCTTGTGAAAAAAGGGTACAAGGCATAAAAAATGTGCCGTGCTTGAAAAATAATATCTATATATATATAAATGATAGTGTGTCTGTCTGTCTGTCCTTTATAGACTCCTAAACCATGCGACAGAAAGCTATGAAACTTGGCATACAGATAGTTCATCGCACGAGGAAGGTCACTGTCGACATTAGAACATTCTGAGAAAAGCCGTTCCAGCGGCATGAGCGAAAATAGAAATGGAATTTTCTGATTGGTTAAAAGTTAGCCATTGTTTTAAATTTTTCTTATAAACAAGTTTACTGCTTTCAAATATCTTGAAGATAACAACAGTGATATTTTCTATCTAATAGCTCTATTCATTTAGAAAAGTAAATTAAAGTAAATTACATATACTTTAATATTTAATTATAATTCGCGCAAGTTTCTTTATGTCAGGTGAGCACAAACAAGTAAAATCAACGAGAATAGATTTTTTAATTATTGGTCGTATCACGGATTTAGTATTGTGAATACTGTTTAATAAATATCAAGGCAAAAGCAAATATTTGCTAGATTCCTGCACCTGAGATTGTTTGTATTATTGTTATAATTTGTATTATTCGCGTGATATCATATTCTGTATTATTCCTACTTTGCAATGACTGAAGATGGCAACTTCTATTATTTTTTAAAGGATGTAATACGTTTGTAGGTTGTTTTTTAAGATGTCAAAAAACTTTTGCAATTATTAATACGAGAATAAATTATTAATACGTGAAAATTATTAATATTTCTTGGAAATACGTTTTATTTAACCCCTCAATTATGCCATCAAAGCGAAGTTGGTCGATCAACAAATCAAGCAAAAAGGAGAAGAGAAGAACGAGCTTCAGAAACAATTGAGCAGAGACAAGCTCGGAAAGAAAGAGATCGAGTTCATACTGCTTTTGCTCAATCATTAGAAACGAGTGAATAGATGCAAGCAAGGCAGCAGAAAGGAATCGAATTCGCGGGGCACAGACAAGACGAACTATACATACTGATTTGAATTTATGTGGTTTCAATTACAATCCCCTTTACAATTACAGTCTTCATCATAGTGTAATTATTGGTACGTATTGTGGTGCTCAAAAATTTAAAAATGAAGCACCAAGTATGTGCTATGCTGGTGGAAAAGTAAAGTTACCAGACTTGCGTTCACTACCTGAACCATTATTAACTTTAGTATCAGGTGAAACAAGTCCATCAAAAAAAATTTTGAAAAATATACGCAAGTACAATTCATGCTTTCAAATGACATCGTTCGGAGCAACGAATATCGTTAGCGCATATTATATGCCAGCATTTAAAGTACAAGGGCAAATTTATCACCATGCTGGATCACTAGTACCTTTGCCAAATGCTGGTCACAAATATCCTTATCTTTCAGATATATTTTATGGGAAATACTGACGAACAAATCAACAGACGGTGTCAACTGAATATGAGTACTAAACGAGAGATTGTCGCTGAATTACAAAATTTGTTTGAACAACATAATGAATTAATTAAAGGCTATTGGTTCCTATTGGTTGCTATTGAACTGATTGATCATTGATGGATTGCCCGTCGACAGGTAAATAAAGAGACGCCATCTTATACATCACTATATAGCTTTCTTATCAAACAATTCTTTCAATTATCTTATTTCGAGGTTTTGATAATAATATTCATGTAAATTAATATAACAAGATTTTTTTATTTTTATTATTTTTTTTTTTTAATATTTTTTTTTTTTTTTTGATTACGCGTTTTTTTTTTTAAAGCTCTTGTGTATGAGATTTTGTTGATTAAAATCGATACATTTTAAACGAAATTTCCTTTAATTTAAATTTAACGAAGAATCGACTGAAATAAATTCTGATATTTTTAGACATTTATAGCATTTATAAAACATTTATAGCATTTTTATGATATCTTTGACATTTATAAAGAAAATTATAAGATGACTTTCATGATATGTTATCTAAATAGTTAAAGCATAAAATTCATACTACATAAGCGAATGTATACAGCTAAAATTTAAATCTAAGATTAAAATTAAAAAGTTTTAAATTTATGCCGAAAGAACCAAAACTCATTGCAATATTTTGACTTTTTACCACTTTTTTGGTAATATGTTTCTGTGTGGGTCAAAGAGGGGAAATGAGTGAGAGAAATTATCTGTAAAAAGCTGTGTAAATTAATGAGTGTCAGTGAGCACATTACCGTAACGTATTTAAAATGAAATATTCGAGTAATTCAATTATAAAATTGGCGGTTACAAATTTAAATAACAATGAACTGGTTAAATTAAGAGTAACTGGATTTAAAAAAAAATGGATTAAAAAAAGGTAGAGTGAAATAAGTGAGCGACGCCACAAATCTAAAAATTAAAAAAAAAAAGGAAAAGAAAACTGTAGTTCTGGGGCTTGCGAGTGTTAATGTACTAAAGACGGAGCTGCTTAGTTTCTTTTAAAAATAAATTTAATTCATGTTATAATTTGCACTTGTGTAAAAAAATATGCCTTAACTTTCACTATATAAAATTGTAACTTTATTACATGAAATGGTGTGGTTGTCAATGAACAAATTTATAAAATAAGATTCATCAAAAAAAAAAAATGTTTATTCACACAATGGCTGCTATGTAGATATAAAAAAATTTCAAATAATAGTTAATTATCCAATAGGAAATATAAAAGTAAGCAATTAACAGGAAACATAATAGCAAACATAACAATATAACAGAAAAGTAGCCTTCGTCGATTGAAAATAGTAAAGCCAAATTTGATTTGGTTATTAACGTTAACAACATCAAAAAACGTAAAAATTAGAAATAAATAAACGTAAAATGAATAAATAAATGCATTAATAAATTAAATAAATAAATAAAAGAGCCTCTTGGATTCTTTTTATTCCACCCTTATATGACTCGTTTGAAATTTTTTGATATTTTAGCAACAACGCTTTTCAATTAGAATAAAACAGATAAAATAATAAATTTGTTCGACACTGAATGAACTGTTCCTACTGTATACGACCTTACATACGCGTACGAGTTTTTTTTTTACCTACCTCTAAGATGAACTTCTCAGCTAAGCCCAAATCGCATTTACATGCGATCGCATACGTGAATTCGATACAGTGAGAATGATCCCTGAATTGAAAAACGTTAGGGTGCATCACTTTTGAAAGCCGTGGGTTTCTTTTTTCTTTCTTAGTAGTTTTGCATTGGTCGGACTGATTACTTCAGAAAGTGACCAAAATTTTGATTGGCCGTTAAGTTTGCTTATATCGCTTAGAAAAACAATGTAACTTGTATAGGCATAAGGTAAAGAGTTTCAATTGAAATTTGAGCTCCTTAACTAGTTGAAAAGAACTAGAGCTAGAGAGAAGTTCAAATTTCTATTGACGATTAATTCTATTTGGGGGTAATATGACGATAATTTTTGTTTTTAATGGTTTGGAAACGATTAAAATTTACATTTTCAACCAGAATAAAACTACAGTTTTAATTTTTAGCAAGATGGACAGCGATAAATTCTACTGAATGGTAATATAACGAGAATTTCTGTCCTTAGCGATCAGGAAAGGATTGTATTTTTAATTGATTTCCAGCATAGTGATCAATGTTAAAATTCAAGCAGTCTAATTAGTCAGAAAGTGGCTAAAATTCGGTTGACGATAAATTACCTTTAGCTGTAGTATGGTGTTAAATTCACTTTGTAGCGGTCAGGAAATGACTAAATTTAGTATTGCCATCATAAAAGACAGAGGCCCAGAGAGGCAGTGGTAAAAGTTAAATTCTAGCCAGTTATTGTTATTAAAAAACTGTCCGTCATTTTACTGACCTTAAAACCAATGTGACAATAAACTATGCTTTTATATGTGAACCATTGATTTAATATACTTTGTCATCCGGAATTGAGCGCCAGTAAACATTTCAGTGCTCTAACTGGCCGAAACTTAAGATTGCCAAATTCCACCTTAACAGATACGAAATACGCATTAAAAACAAAGCTTAGAGGATATTTTTTAAGTTTCATTTTTAATATAAGAAAAACTATAAGGAAATCGAAGCTCTGTATCCACGTCGTCACCTATTTCAAACTGTTGAAATGGGTAAAACAGTCACAAAACTGACTCCAAGCTGTCTATGACAAACAAGTTCAAGGTTTTTCATTTACAGAGCTCTGTTGTCTATCTTTCTCGAATTATAACCGCTCCAAGCACTAACTGTTAAGCCTTTGGAATATTCATTCCAGGAATTATCTACGTAATTCATGCGCAGCTCGTAAAATCTCATCGCATCATGTGTAACCTGTACGACCTTTTCATTCCTTACGTAAGTTGGACTTAAAGAGAGTGAGAAAAAAATAAATAAATTTCTGAATGAAGTGCAACATCAAACATGTCATGTTTACTCAATTCTCAAGCTGTGTTGTTTTTGGTTAATGATGCTGTTTTGTGAAATTTCACACTAGCTATTGTTAAAACAGAACATTTATTTTAAAAAGATAGTTACACAAAAACTGTTAATAGATTTTAAAGCAATTTATTTAATAAATCGTTAAATTTGGGTGGGGGAGGCCTTTTAGAAGATTTTTGATTTGAAAAAAAAAAAAAAAAAAAAAAAAAAATCAAGAGCATTTGAATCAATTATTGATAATACGGGGGAACAACTTTTTTTTTGTATGAGATTTTTTTAACGGATTTTGGATATTTTCACGTCACTGATTTCAAATCTGCAATAGATTTCTTTCTCCAACCTATAGTTTCTTTAAGGACATTTTTTGCCAATTTTTTTTTTTGTCGAAATATACAAGTTTAAAAACGTTGTATACAATAGGGGTTGCATAAATTTTGTGACAAACTTCTAGAGGAGTTGGGGGACATAATGAGTATTAAAATTACATAGGAACCCATGCACAGAAATATTGCCATACGCTGCTAGGTGTGTGCTCTTCTATTGTGAACTGTTTCTTCGTATATTACTGACAGGTCATAACAGGGAAGTGCCCCTGACCACGTACAATTACATTTCTGTGCACGGGTTTCTAAGCAATTTTAATTTAAATTATGTGCCCTAACTCCTCTAAAAATTTGACGGCGCTGTTCACAACGTTTTTAAAACTTATGCATTTCGACAAATAAAGACTTGAAATGTTATTTTATTTAAAAAAAAAATGTAGCTTTAGGAGCAAAACTAATTTCAGATTTGAAATCTCCACACCCGAACTAAGCAGGATCTAGTATCTCTATAAATGCGACAAAAAATTCGTTCCCCTGTATAATATATTGATAAAATTAATCTACGATAAAAGTATTTATTTCACATTTCTGCAAATCCTCTAAATCTAAAGAAATGTTCTACATTTACTTTACGCATTAATCTCAGCCTTTAATTTATTTCCACGAAAAAACAATTTTTCTTTAAAGAGTGCTGACTATTGAACAAGTTTTCATTTCATTCGAAACTAGATATTTCATACCATAATTTGGTTTCGTAATCATATAGGAAATCTGGTTCCACGAAAAGCAAAACTAAAAAGTTTAAAAGTATAAGCAAGTATTTTATATTTAACATTGCATCACAATCAACCTATAAATACTGCAGCCATATTTGGCATCAATATTTGTAAAATAAAAACCAGTTGATTCAGACTCTTGTGTTAGAAGTATGAAAATTCATTTATGTTTGGTCCACAGATATTAATTAAATTACATATGAACATAATTTGTTTGAATTCCAATCAATTCAATTTAAACATCAATCAACCAGTCAATTTAAAAAAAAAAAAACTATAGGCAGTTATAATATACACGCATGATAGTGCGTAATCATCATCGGAGTTATGAGCCATTGGTCATGGAATCGAATAAAGAAAAATATAAATAGAGAGTATTTTTCCCATTTACAGATTCCACCAAAGTTTCATGCTGATTTTAAAGCAGTTTAGGAGCCCCTCTGCAGCAATTAGTTCCACTTATTAAGCAATGCTGCTTTCAGACCCCATATGGAGTCTGAGGGGAATTAGAATTTGCCATTAATCGTCTTTATAAGCCATGTTTCTTAAAGTTAAGATCTGGAGATGGAGCTGACCAATCAATCCAGGGAATATCTTCACTGAACTCATCCCGATACCTCCTACCAGTCACAGTGCTTCTTTCAAAGATATGGAAGATTATGTGACAACCATTCTGTCAAACGTGCGCTGTCATAATGGTCAATGTTTTGGGCATATTGCAGAGCCAGTAGTGAGATCCTGGATCACATGGTTCGCACTTTAAAATGGAAAAAACCAGGGCCTCGCTTCCTAATTAAATTATTCTAACATCTGCTTGACACACTGGTTTTTATAAATTAAGGAAAAGTTACAAAAATAGCGATAATTCTCCCAAAAATAAGTAAATCCCTATGAAAATATGTTGTCAAATAGAGTTGCTAAATAAAACTGTAATATGGAAATTAATGGTGCTGCAATGGAATGAGCACAGAAATTTACGTTTGATTACAAACCTGTGAATTTTGCTGTGTTTCAGAAATTATAAAATTGAGATAGCAAATTTGTATTAATGACCTCCAGGCATCATTTATCCAAAGAAAGGTGATGGAGATCTACTGGAAGACTGGTGGCAGAGAAAAGTTAATTAAAAGTGGCCATATGGCTAAATGTGAGTCCTTCTGAAGTTCATAGACTTTGGAAAAAATTTCTAACCACAAGTGCTGTATCCAGAAGGTTCAACTAACAACGGCCGAATTCAACGACGAGCGTTGATTACCAATATTTATCGTTATGTGCACGAAGGAATAGAACTGCAGCTTCAAGTCAGATGAGATCCTCACTTAGTGCAGCCACTGAAAGATTGTTGTCAACGTCTACTATGCTTAGAAAGCTTCAAGAACGTGGTTTATTGGCTCAACGACCAGCTATTTGCATGCCACTATCGTCAAGCCACAGAAGGGAACGTTTGAGTGATGAGTCCATGATCACTCCAGATTTCTGATTCTAGGATTCTAGATTAGATGAGTCAAGGTTTAGCCTCCAAAGCGATAGTAGACGTTGCTTCATTTGTAAGAGAACCTGAAACCCGATATCATCCATCAAACATCCGTGAAAGTTATGCATAAAGTTTGTCTACGATAAGAACTCCCCCCCCCCAAAAAAAAAAGCCTGGGGTCGTCTGCTGCTATGAAAACAAGAATAGCGCATTTACGGGAGGGTAGCTTCTTTTCACTCTATTGCTAAGACAGAAAAAAAAGATTCCCTTTCTCTCGTCTACCCGAGACAAAACCTGTCCTAAACAGTGACCCCACACCCTGATGAATGGGTAAGGGGAGTTCTTACTTTAGACCAACTATACCAAGAAGCCAGTGTCTGTGTGTGGGATGGTTTCTCTTTGGGTGAACGAACAGGCCTGCTTGTCTATAAAACCATATGATCACCTGCTAGAGGTGATAAGTACAATTAGAAAAACAGTTTATTTCGTATGGAGCATGTTCTACTAAATCTCTGCTAGAGGTGTAGTAGAGCATGCTCCATACTAAATGTACTTTTTCTATTCCAAACTGACACATCTGATTCATACATATGCTTTTTTTTCTAGAACCATAATTATCTGGTTAATACTTTTTATGTAATTTTATACATTATATTACATTATACATATAATTTATTCCAGTTTTATTAAATTCTATGAGTAACTTTGTTAGTTCTGTTCGTTTTTGTGATTTGTCTTTAATTTATGACATCCACTGTTTAATAGAATCTAACATGCCTGATCGACTTTGTAATAGTGTTTCCAGCAGGATAGTTTTACGTACGTCAGTGAGAAGGCGCTGTAGTGACCGAGTAATAAATGATCTCTGATTTCTCCGATCAATTTTACTCGTAGCTACTAACTAACGTAGTAACTAAAATAGTACAGCTTTTTTTCTTTAATACACCTCACACATGCATTCGTATCGTATTCTTTTCATCACTTAATACAAATCACCACTCTCCAATTGTCTATTCGCGATCGCAACGAACTATAGGGGGCGTTGTTGTATGTGCCGAATCCCTGCGATTTCTATATGAACAGTCATTCAGTTACTCTAGAGACGTCTTTAATGTAGCGTGTAGCATTGCAACGTTCCTTCTTTATTGTGGCTAATTAAATTTAAAAAAGAAAAATTTTGGATATTCTTTCTTATGCAAACGAAAACAAAATGGTATCTCTTTTTTTTAGAGAAGGAACATCCAAAACACATCGGAAAAATATTTGTACATAAACAGAAAAAAATGTGTATATTCTTATAAGAGTTAAAACCTAATGCCCGAGAAATAATTTTACTAAATTTAATGATATAACATGAATGACCTTCTTAAACTTTACATTCCATAGTTTTAAGAATCATATTACTTCAAAAATTAAAATGAACAAAAAGTATACATAAGCCTCATAACTTTATGAAATTTAATTTAGCAAAAAAAGTTTTTTGACAACAATTTTTATCAAAAAATTTCAAGTTTCAATAAAAGTCATTATTTAGAAACTAAAAATCGTAAAATAAAGAATGCTGACGAAACAAAAACAAAAATACAATTCTTTTTTCTCGCCATTTTTTAGTGCTACGAAAATTCATCTTTGGGGTTTGATGACAAAACAAGATGCAATTTTATTTTTTCAGGAACGAAATATTTTACCGAAAAAACGAAAATGTACTAATTTCCACGACACGAAACTTTATCTTGGTAAGCGTACGTTTTGGAAATGTTATTTCATTTGGAATCTTATTTATCAGAGTTCATATGGCGATATGATTGTTTTGAATCTATGCTAAACTCTATATTGGCCCATTTTCAACCGAAATCCGATTGACTACTTTGATTTTAACTAAAGTGTTTTATTTTATGATTTGTTGCAAAAATTTTAAGTGTAGATTGGCGGCACTTAAAAACCGCCAAAACTGTAGCGGCGGTGGCGTTAATACGTTAGTACCGAATTTTTATTCCATACTTTTCTGAATCATATTACTTCAAACATTAGAATATACAAGAAGTATACTTAAACACATAATGCTATACCATTTAATTTTTCAAAAAAAGTATTTTGACAACAATTTTTATCAAAATCTTATAAACTAAAAAAAGTAAAATAAAGAATTCTTAGGATTAAAAACGATTTTAAAAATTCTTTATATTGAAATAAAAACTTTCATGTTTCTTTTTTTTATTCTTATAGTTCTTAATCAGACATAAAAATCCATTCTGTAGAGAACTATCATCAAATAAGAAAAAAAAATATTTACAAGCAAATTTTTTATTATAAAAATCATAACACTCACCTGTTTTATAAATCCGCAGAATTCCAAATGAAATGGTCTTCGTTTGAAAATTTTATTTTCAAATAATATATGCATAAATTATCCCTTCATTACTTTTAGATAACATATCACACATCAAAATTTTATAATTGTAAGATCTAGATATGAATTTGAAAATCTAGTTTGAAAACAGAATAGCTGAATTCTAGTTGAAATTATTCTTTCAAAACTAAAAAATACTTACCAAAGAAAACGATAAAAAAATTATTAATAATCAGCACAAATGAAACTATTTCAAGTAGTTCGGATGATTCTTTATTGTTGTTTAATGAATTATATAGATACAGAAATATATACTATTCTATAAAGAAGAAGAATATTCTATAACTATTACAGTTCTGAATTCACTTAATTCATTGGAATGACGGAAGCAATGTTGACTTCCTTTTAATTTGTAATGAATTGAAGACAGAAAAAATTATTTTACCGTAATTCACACATCTGCAACAGCAAGTAATCATGAAATTGGAAGTTATGTTGTTGGTAATAGAAAGGTAAAAATTATTGAGAAGTTGTTCTTCAAATGCTTGGCGTGTTCTGCTTCAATGTTTGGCATATTCTGGTTAGTTTTTTCAAGAAGTTCTACCTTTTCCTTAGGGAATTTTTGCTTCTTATTTGCCGCTAAGAAAATGGCATCCGTCATTGCCAATGGTTATGTGGGAACTTACGCCCGATATTAACAGTCTCCCGCTAGATGGCGTACTCGAGTGTTGCGATCGCGAATTGTTTCAGCTATAGTACAACGCATGTAATAAAATAATATTTTGTTTACAAAAGCAATACTTTTCTTTATTTCTAATTAAGACATTTAAAATAAAAAACACTGTACAAAAAAAAAAAAAAAAAAAAAAAAAACAAGGATTCAATGACATGATTGATGCGCTCTTTTCGATTAATACTTACTAACAAATATTTTTAGTTTAAAAAAAGACAGAATACTGATTCAGATCCACAATATTTTTTTGCACAAAATACCAGCCCACGTTACTTGAAGCGCAACTCGTAAAAAGAAAACGCAATTTCTTGATTAGTTATTTTAAAATCTGAGCAATCTTAGACGAAGTCAATTATACATGGTCATTATTTCATCTGCCAAAATACAGAAGTATTTTATTTGACATTTTTTGGTTAAAAAACACGACATGGATCATAAAGAATGACTGTCGCCGCGTGATTCTCATTTCCAAGTCCGACTTGCACAGACCAATGCCTTTACTAAGTAACCAGAAAAAAAAGAGACGTTTGAAATTTATGAGAGAGTCATCCCCAGTAGTTGGCGACGGACGCTGAATATAGATCAGTATCCAAATCAAGAAACTAATATCCACTGCAGACAAAGATAAAAAGAAAAGAATTTTAATAAATAATGTTCGCCAGGATCAAAGATTCACTACCGCAAATGTATGGTTTGGGCGCTAAATACTGGAAGCTATTTGCATATGAAAAGTTTTAATGATTGTTCTGTAAAAAAGTAAGATGGTTTACGGAAAGAGGTGATTTTTGGACTCCGGACATTAAGGTAAGCTAATTCAAGGTTTTGAAGCCTCTGAATTTCTTAGATGTATTACTTAGTTGAGGAATTTGAGGAAGGGTGTATTTGTTTAATAAAAAAAAGAATGGAAAAATTTGTAAATGTAAATTAACTATTCGAATGAAGGTTACATATTCTCGTAGAGTTTCCGAAGGTTGTGTATAATATGTGAGGGTGTTATAAAATAATTTGAAAAACAGTCATTTTCCTCTTGTAAAGAAAAAGTTGAAAACTTGTTAAAAATTTGAAGGAAAGTAATTAAAATTGAAAGCAAATTTTACGCGACCTATTAAATAGGAGGAAAGTTCTGCCCATGTGCACTCGTTTGCTCGCGTAGTGTAAACAAAGTGTAGTAGTTTTGTTTACTTTAATTGAGAGAATAGAATATGAAATCTTTTGTTTGTTTTCTATTGAATCAACTCTTCTGTTGTGATCTAGAATAAATAACTCTGGATAGTTCAGCCTAATTTTAAGATTGCTGTTGAAATAATGGAGTATTCACAATCATTTTCGTTGCATGCTTTAGAAGTAATAACATCTGAATAGTATAATGGGAAATTCTAGAATTGATACTTTTGATACACTTATACATTACTGGGCAAATTGTTAACGCTTCTCTAATTTTTAGTTTGCAATGACGTTTAATAGGAGACAATACTTTTAGAAGTTATGATTTACTGTTAAAGGAATCATTTACATGTTTAGAGATTTTTTTTAAAAACCAAAACGTATGTATAAAACCAAAATGTTTGCCATAGAATTTTATAACAGCGTTTATACAATAAAGGATTTAGCTAAAATTTTCAGTTATTCCGATAATGTACTAAGAGTCTTAAATATAATTTTGTTTTGGAAAACAAACGCTAAGCTACATAAAATAATGATACATATAATAATGATGATTATAAATAATGATAAATTATGAAAAATGCACTAGTTTTCTGTATATCGAGGTTATTTTGTGCATTTTGAATTTTTTTTATGGAAATCAGAAAACCTTTTGTTTACAACGGATGCACCTTCAGAAAAAGGTCATTGCCCAGTATACAAAGTTGTTGAAAATTATATATATATATATATATAAACAGTGTGGCTACTATTGACATATATATTGATCACATAAGCAGGAGATAATTGCCATTTGTCGAAGTGAAGTCAGCAAATAATATTGAAAATAAAATTCAAATCGTAATGATATTTAGAAACAACTGCGAATGAAATAGCTAAGTGTATATTGATATAAAAATTCTAAGTGAGAAATATTTTGAATCACATTTACGCATTAACAAGTTCTGATGGTGTAGTTCAAGAAATCAACTTATCAGTAAATCATTGCTATAAGAAAAATCGAGGAGGATAATTAAGCACCATATTTACTAGGGCCGGGGTAGCCTGGTCGGTAGGGCGCTGGAGACAAATCCATGAGGTCGTGAGTTCGATCCCCACTGGCTGAAAACTCCTAGTGTAGTAAATGGTGACAGGCAATTGGCAATAGGCAATTGGCGTTGGTCTCGAAACATCCCTGAGGAGGATCCGGAGGCAACGTACATACGTCACATCCCGTTTTATAGGGAAGACATATTCACACACCATTCCTCTGCAGATCGTAATTTTGAACCAGCGCACGATCAATCTACGATCCAGTACCCCTAGATGTATTGATTTAATATTTTAATTTGAAAGAGTTTGTGACCATGATAGATTTAGCGTGCACTAGTCACCATTTTGTACGCGGGGAGGAGATTGAATTCACAACCTCTCGGGCATTGGCCCAACGTCTAGCTATCCATGCTATAACGGCCATATCTGAAAAGAGAATACACAATACAATTTAGATGAACATTAATTGTCGTAAACTCGAAATTGGATCGGCTGTTCAACGACGGTTATGAATTAGAAAATAAAATTTACATACCGTGGTGACATAGGGGATAGAGCGCTCTCCAACCGATGAAATGAACCGAGCTCGAATCCCAGTGACAGCTCGTCGATACGAATTCCGCACCCGGCTCGCACCGACCACAGTACTGACGTAGAATATCCTCAGTGGTAAATGTATCATGGGTAAGACTCTCCTTGCCGCCGGACTAACCGTGCGAAGTTTTCATGGTTTTCCTCTCCATTTAACGTAAATGCGGGTTAGTTCCATTGAAAAGTCTTCCACGAAGGCAACATTTCTGCAAATACTTGTTCCTGGAGTTGCCTTGTCTTCTGGATTGGGTTCAAAATTACAAGGGTACGGCGTTGAATATTGGTTGTCGTAAACCCAGAATTGAATTTGCTGTTCAGCAATGGTTATAAAATAGAAATAAAATACAATTGAGAAAGGGCCGGGATAGTCTGGTTGGTAGGGCGTTGGACTCGTGCTCGTGAGAATGAGAGTTCGAATCCAACCTGCCGAAGAAACCCTGTGTATTAAATGATTCCCGTGTATCTGTTGGGGTTACAAAGCCCTCCAAGTTCCCATAACAGATCAATACCTCTAGGCGTACTCATCCAGGAGTTCCATTGTCTTTTGGATTGGGTTCAAAATTACAAGGCTACAGAGATAAACATTAGTAGTCGTAAGCCTAAAATTGTGCCGGCTGTTCGACAACGGTTATAAAATAAAAATTTAGAGAGCTGCTGTGGCTTAGGGGATAGGGCGTTCACCTTCCAATAAGATGAACTGGGTTCGAATCACATCGATGGCTTGTCGATACGAATTCCGCACTTGGCTTGCACCGACCACAGTGCTGACATAAAATATCCTCAGTGGTAGAAATAATCATGTGTAAGAATCCTCTTTCTATTGGGCTAATCTTGAGATGTTTTCGTGGTTTTCCTCTCCCTGTAGCTCAAGTGTGGTTTAGTTCTTTCTAAAAATCCTTTACGAAGGCTAGTTTGTTTAAGAAAACTTAATCTAGGAGATCAATAGTCTTCTGGCTTGTGTTTAAAATTACAAAACTACTGAGTTGAACTTAAACCTTAAACCCAAAATTTTGTCGGCTGTTCAACAAAGGTTATAAAATAAAATAAAATACAATTTAGAAAGCCCCATACCCTTATCGCCATGCTAACCATGTGAGGTTAGCCCGTGCGACCTTACCTATGTAACGTAAAGATGGGTTAGTTCCATCGAAAAATCCCCCAAGAAGACAAATACTTTTCCCACTACTTGATTCTGGAGTTCTCTTGTCTTCTGGGTTACGTTCAAAAATCAAGGCTAAGGTGTTGAACATTGGTAGTCGTAAACCCAAAATTGAATCGGCTGTTTAACGACGATTAGAAAATAAAATACAATTTAAAAAAGTAGTAATGGAAATGTAAAGATGTGTAGCTTAATTTAAATATGAATAACCCATGATTTCAACAAATAAGGATAAAACTATATATATTTAAAGTTGTTGTCCAATATATCAGGCACCAAGTGAGAAATAGTTAATCCAAAATAAGATAAAACGTAATTATTGGATCTTTAATCTGAATCAAATATCACGAAACTATAGAATGTTTTGTTAAATATAACCTAACATTGAATTCTATGAAGAACGGAGAATTCTAAACAGAGAATATATGATTAAAAATTTAGAAAATAACAACAAAGATAATAATGCGGAACATAAAGAAGCACTAATAACTCATGATTTTAAAAAATATTGATAAAACTGCACACGTTTAAAATCTTCCTCCAGTATATCAGGATCTAGTTTGAAAAAGGTAATTCAAGAGAAAAAAGTATTATAACTCTAGTCTATACCAAATATCTTGAAACTATAAAATGTGCTGTTAAGTGCAATCTAGCGTTAAATTCCATAGAGAACAAAAGTGCCAAAAAGAGAACATACAATTACAATTTAGAATGTATTAATAAAGTTGTAAAGATATGGGGTCGTATTACAACAAGTATTAATAAACTATGTTTAAAGTTTTTGTCCGGTATATCAAGTAAGAGAGAAGTAATCCAAGAGAAAACGAAATTTTAATTTGCGTTTCATTTATTCTATCCTCTTTTTCATTTGAGATTAACTCGAATACCAAACGATTGTTTTTGAACTTGTTCTTTGCATTGATGCAGCATCGAACATTTCCTATTTTTCTTCGGCAAAAAAGTCTTCCTTGGTTTGAACTGGAGAGAGTGTCGGCGAACCGTCTTTCGTTCGGTTTGAGGGGAAGGAAGGGCAGGTGCAGTTGACCTAGGCCTTGCCCTTAGTTGGGATAGACAGAAACTGGCTTTCCTCACGTGATGGGAGAGAGCTTATAAAGGATAAAACTCTCTCTTTCTCAATCCACTCTCTCCCTGCTCTAGTCCACCCGCATCCTCATTATCCAACCACTTGACCAGGTAAGGTTCCACTTCCTCTTCTTCATTCGATTGATATCTCGATCATTCAATTGATTCTAATCGCTTGCGGATTCTTTAATTCCCATTTAGAAAACGATTCCTGTTATTTGTTTTTTTCAAACGAATTTTGCCAATATTAGATTTTTTGCGATATTTAAGACAGAATGAATTTTTATTGGGTCATAATTTCATCATGAATATTTAGAATTTATTTTTAATTCGTATTAAAGGGGTACAGAAATAAGTCATATATTAAACATCGTAAATATTCAGTCGTGAATGATTTCAAGATTAACATTACATAACTTTAAATATTATACTTATTGGTTTAAAATGGAGAATTTCAATCCTGAATAATTTCAAGAAGAATAATTTAAAGAATTCTTTCATTCATATAGGTCGAGGAAGAGAAATGGTTTTAGTGTTGACGTTTCACTGCTTTCCTATTATTTTACCAATTGTACATTTTTGATGATATCACGAATAATACGGTGAATATTAAATCGTGAGTTATTTCAAAGTGAATAATTTGAAGATTCTTTAATTTACGCAGCATGAGATAGAGAAATATTTCTTATCTTTGTATTTACTTATTTTGCATCAATTTAAATTTCTGCTGCGAATAATTTAAAGAATAATAACTTAAAGACTCTTTAATTCATATAGGTAAGGATTGATAAATAGTTCAAGTGCTTATATTTATTTGCTTTCATATTGATTGGCACATTGAAGATTTTTAACTGTAAATAATTTCAAGAAGAATAATTTAAAAAATTCTTTAATTCATAAAGGTTCAGGCAAAGAAAGGGTTCAAGTATTTACATTTAGTTGCTTTCGTAATGTTTAACATATTGTGAATTTCTAATCATGAATAATTTCAAGATGAATTATTTTACATATTGTGAATTTCTAATCATGAATAATTTCAAGATAAATTAATTCAAATTCTTCAATTAGCATAAGATAACACAGTGAAAATTTCTGGATCAAATTACGGTAAAAAGAATTGACACTAAGGGTGCCCATGCACTTTACTTTGAAATTTTACGGAAGAGAAAAAATCTGATATACTGTAATTTTTACAGCAAATTTACTTAATAAAATCACTGAATCGCAGTAATTAAAAAAATATAACGGTATAAAATTTTAAAGTAAAAATGGATTTTATGGTAAAAGAGGGATTTTATGGATACTTTTTAACATAACTTGATCCGAAATTTTTACAGTAAAGATGAAAAATATTTCCTGCATTTACTTTTAGTTAATTACGTATTTTTTTTTTTTAAATTCGTGAACTTTTAATAGTTTGTAATTTTAGGATAAATTATTTTAGGAATCTTCATCCATGTAATGACATAGAGATAAGTTTCGCGCATTTACATTTATTATTTTCTTTTATTATTTTGCATATCACGAATGTCTAAAAGCAAATAATTTTTTTCAAAAATAATATACAGATGCCTTAATTCGAACAGGAGGAAGTAAGGAAATATTTCCTTTTTCTTATATTGGTCTTTCATTTTGAGTTATTTTTACCTCCACAAATAATATGCCATCACGATTATATCAAGAATTTTTTAATTCGAACAAAATGACTTAGGGTAATGTGATTTGTCAGTATGAGGAACGTTTTTATCGAGATAATTTTATTAACTTTCTAATTGGGAAATTTTTCAAATGCATTTTCACTTAATGTTAATTGTTTTTTTTTATAAATGAATCAAAAAAATTATTATTTCCATCTATGCTTAAAACAACAAAAACGCTTTGATTTATATTATCATTATTAGTGTTAGCCTTACAAATGTTTAAGCTAAAATTTTTTATTAATTGTTAGAAACAATAAAAATAGTCATATTGACATGTGAAATAAATGAAATGATTTCTATGTTCTTTTTTATGACACATTTACACAATTTTCTCCAAAAGAATTAAAGACGAAATTAATTTAAGTAATAAGAAAGTACTACGTTCAGATACTTATGACGTTTTATCCTATCAAAAGTATTTATCTTAGTCATGCTGCAAAAATTAATTTATGTAAGCCATCCTTAGCTCTTAAATACGAGAATACTAGTAATTATACAAGTAACAACTATTGGTAAAAATAATAAATCTTACAAAGCACTTTGTTTTAAAAAAATTGTTTTAATTTCTATTAGTTAAATTAATTCACGTTTTAATTAATAAAAATAATTAACGTATCAACCCTACTTATTTAAACAAAGAGAGAAATGTAAAAACATTATTTTATAGATATGTAATTGGTTTTTAAAATTTAAAATATAAAGACCTTAAATAGGTTAGAATTCAAATGTACATTTAAAAAAATGTATGCAGTTATTTATAAATTTTTTTCATTGATTCATGCGCTTTGTAGGAATACTAAAGACGACAATATTAGAATTGTGATTCACAAATGAACGATTGGTAAAAATCAGTAATTATAGGTCATAATGATTAATCCTAAATAAACGATTAATCCTAAATAATAAATTATTAAATCTAAATAACAAAACTTATAGTGTTGCTTTGTAGTTCATATGCTACTCGGTAAAGACTATATCAATTCGATTATATATTAAAAATGAACTTATTTCTCATATTTCCTTTACCCTTTGTCAAAAAATTGTGTTTGAGTTATTTTTTATGAGAAATACATGTTAAAGTTATGTTTAAGTTTTATTATAAAAGCCGACTTTACAACTTTAAGGTAAAATTAAAAATCTTACTTAAGATAAGACGACAATCATATAGTAAATGTGTTAATATTCGAAAATATGATGTTTAAAACAATTCTAAGTTTAATTCTGTGTAAAGTATTTTCAATATAACTAAAACAAACTCGCAATAGATAACAATATTTGTGTTTCATTTGTTACTCTTCTTGGAATGTTTAATCACGAATCAACTCAAAACAGCACTTCAGAAAATGCAGGGTCAGATTTTACTTTCTCTAAGAATCAATAGATGGCGCTTTCGTTAATTTAGCTATCATTCTATTATCAGGACATACTTTCAGTATTATCCATCAATTTCGGCAGTTCTTGTAAATAAATGTACTTTTAAGTTCAACATAGTAAAATAAAAATAATAAAGCCTCTCCATAAAATATAGAATTTTTTAAAATGATACTTTGACTATATTTTTGTTTTGACTTAGAGAGTTCTTGTAGCTGTGAAGGTTTATAAATATTTGACACTCGTAAAAAGCAACCTTTCCATTATCTTTTAGAATTATTAAAAAAAAAAGATTTTGTAAATGTAGTAATAAATATTTTAAAAAGATTTAAAAAAAGCAAATATTTTTGAATATTATTTCACAAAACGTAACTGTTCAAACATAACTCTCAGTATTTAGTTTATAAAAGAAAATTAGAACATAGAACATTGATGTAAATAAATTATTTAATAATGTAGATGCATGCTATTGAAGAAATTAAATCATAAATTTCTTTATTGTCTTAAAAATATAGTTATATTGTATTTGTTTTTTCTAATAAACAGTGTTTCTTAATCTTTAAATGAAATTAACTAATAATCCTTATAATATCTGCAGAAGTGATCTCATATTGGAACAAATTTTTATGCAGGTTTATATTAATTGGGAATAAATTTTATTTAATGCTTTCATTAATCATAAAATGAGTAATATGTTACAATGTGATTCCAAAAAATTGTTACATAATAATTTTAGTGTTATTTTCATTTGAATGAAAAAAGTGGGTCCTTTGTAAATATGTATCTATGATATCTATGTATATATGTATATATATATATGTATAACTATGTATATGTATATATATATATGTATATCTATGTATATGTATATATATGTATATCTATGTGTATGTATATGTATATATATGTATCTATGTATATGTATATGTATATATATGTATATCTATGTATATGTATCAATGATGACGTTTGAAAAATAATAACTTCAATTAACATATAGGTTAGAAATCTGAGAAATAAACACAAGAAGCGTTATTTCAATCAATTTTAACATTATATTACATTTAAATATTTTAAACGAACTCAAAAGGCAAGGCCAACTTTGCGAACTGACAACTTCCTTATTTTAGAGGATAACATTATGGAAGGTTCGTTAAAAACAAAACCTCAAACTTCCGTTTTGTTTGTCCGGTAAAAGGTGATTCCATTTTCTTTGTTTACTAACTTACTTTAGACAACCAATCTAAACAACTCGTAAGTTAAACAAATCGTTCAGCTATCAAGACGTAACATGAATTAACCCTCTAATAAACGGTTAATTTTCAGTCATAAAAAAGCGCAATCAGGGTCGTTCTGTAAAGACACAAATTGCATGTTTTCAAAACTAAACTTTGAGCGCTTAATTTATATGGTCTCCTATAGAAAACAATAATAAGTTATAATTTATATATTGTCTCCTGTAAGAAATAAAAATAACTTATAAATTTAGATATTGTCTCCTGTAAGAAATAAAAATAAGTTATAAATTTAGATATTGTCTCCTGTAAGAAATAAAAATAAGTTATAAATTTATATATTGTCTCCTGTAAGAAATAAAAATAAGTTATAAATTTAGATATTGTCTCCTGTAAGAAATAAAAATAAGTTATAAAATTTTCAGATATTGCTTCCTGTAAGAAATAATATAATAATAAGTTATAAATTTATATATTGCTTCTAAAAGAAATAAAAATAAGTTATAAAATTTTCCGACATTGCCTCCTATAACAAATTATAAATTTTCCAGATACATATTATGGTCTTCAGTAAGGAACAAAAAGTCATAAATTTTTCTGATATTACGTTTTCTTTAATCAATATACAGTTGTGCTCTCAAATTCCGATGCATTATTATTAATTTTTTTTAAAAACTTGGAATCATCTCTATTATTGCTAGAACTATTACGACAAAAGTTCTATTTTAGTGAAATGGAACAATTACTTAATTTGGATATTATTTAACACTTATGATTTTTTTTAACATGAAAAATGGCAATTTCAAAGAGTCAGACGTGGTGGCTCGGGGGATAGAGTGCACGACTCCCAACCAAGTGTCTCAGGTTCGAATACAAGAGGTGGCTAGTTGATTCAAATTCTGCTCCCGGCTCGCATCTATCAAAGTGTTGACGTGAAATATCCTCAATGGCGGACGGATCATAGGGAAAAAAAACCCTTTCTGTCGGGCTAACCATGGGAGGTTTTCATGTTTTTTTTTCCTCTGTAACGCATATGCGGGTTAGTTCCATCAAAAAATTCTCCACAAAGGCTAGTTTGCCGTAATGCTTGGTCCAGGAGTTCCTTTGTTTTGTGGGTTGGTTTCAAAATTACAAGGCCACGAAGCTGAACATTGATAGTAGTAAACTCAGAATCAAGTCAGCTGTACAACCCCGGTTATAAAATTTCAGTGCGTGTAATTGTCTTATTGTCTAGTTTTTAGGAATTGTCTAATTTTTAGGAATTTAAGTACCTCGAAAAAGTTTTTACAAATTATGTTTATATATTATTTTATTGATTGAAAATTTAAATGATCAAAAAAAATCATAAGTGCTTTCTTAGAAATTATTGGATTAGTAATAATAAAAACAGATCCAAATTTTGTGAACCTGAATTAAGCAATGCAATTACATATATTTACAGTTACATTAAAAACATGCGTTTGATTTGAAAAGACCACAACGTAACAATGTATAAAAAAATCTGTTAACATAATTTGATGTTATTACTTAATCAAGTACTTCAGTTTTTACTATTATAGAGTAAAAGCCGAAATAATTTATAAGAATGCAATTTGAAGCCTATAATCTTTATCTACTGTAATAAATAAGAACTTTTTTGACAAAACTGAGCTAAGTATATGCTATCATTACTATTTTACCATAATATGTTTATTTTTGAAAAGAAGCGTCATACATTTAAAATTTCTTTATTTAAAAAAATATCACGATGAAATATTTTATAGCTGCTGGAAAAAATCTGATGAAAAAGGAAAAAAAAAAAAAAACAAAAAAAAAACAGCTTATTACTATGTATTTATTGGAACGCTTTAATACAAAGAAAACAAGAAAAGAATTATAAAAAGAAAAAACATTTATTATAATAAAAAAATGCTACGACAAAAATAATTAAACTTTTTTTAATTCAAAAAATAAATAATTTTTTTTTTTAAAAATTAAACGAAAAACCAGAAAACAAAGAAACAAAGAGATATAATCTTGTCGTCAGCTAACGTGATTGTTTTCGCAAAAATATTATTTCTGATATAATATAACTAAATAAAAATATCTCAAAACAATATAAATATAAAAATATTTATTATTATTATATTTATCGACTTGGATCAATCATCAATGCATCAATGCAATAAAATGCATCAGATTAAGATTTCAAACTAATGTAACCAGAGAGAAATATATTAATTCAATAAATATATATTGGAATATGGTTAGATGGAATAGATTATAGATAAGACATATTTATTTTTATTTAGAAACTCCATAATGGCAACAAAAATTAACAACTGTATTAGACATGCTAAACTGCCTACAAACTTTAACAAAAATTTTAAAGTAGTTTAAAATATATTTAAAAAAAGTAATAATGAAGTTTTAGATGTTACATGATTTTGGTTTGAAAAATCTACAACATTTTAGTTAAAAAATGTGTTTTATTGACATGACTATTTCCTTATAATGTTTATAGTGTCGTTACGTTTATAGTGTATTTACGCGTTCAAGCAACATTGTATAATTTTTATAAAGTTAGTTAACTTTAAAAGCTAGTTAATTCAGAAATAATCAAAAATAAGAAAAGTAATCGAAAATAAGAAAAATAAATGACAAACAATGTATTTCTTACGTATATGAATCGTTCTATTCCTGTTCCCTAAGCTTTAAATCAAGAACACGTTTAACTATTTACTACGTGCTGCTTTCATAGTTTCTTTTAACTAAAAGAAATAAAACAATTAAATAAAACTGCATAAAATATCCGGGTTTTTTTTTCTAATTTCTTTATAATTAAAGATTTAACTATAATACAATTGAAATAGTTTTATTTGAAATTTTGATATCCTAATTTCAAATCAGGCATTTCCTTAATCAGGTAAAAAAAAAAAAAAAACTCAGAATAAAGTAGTTGGTATTTCATAGTTGCTTCCGTGACTTGAGATATGAATAGTCTGAAATTTATTGTGTCTTTTGGGTGACTCACATTTTTGTGTTAATTTCTTAGATTTAATCAGGAAACGTTGAAATAAGCTCAGGAAAAGTTCAGAGGTTAAAGTGACACATGGAATGTTAAGAATACTCCATTTCCGTAATCCCTTTTTATTTTTACGATTTTGTGTCCAGTAGTTTAATGTGACACATTTTTTCATATGAGGAAAAGTGCCTTATTTCGTTAAAAAAAAAACTCAGTTTTTTATGACTTTAGGCATCCTTGATTTAAGTTTGAGCTAGAAAAATAAATTTCCGAATGAGTATTGCATTTGTCAACAAATTTTTAGTGCCGTTCTCTTAAAAGTCATACATTATTAATGAATGCAAGATAAGTGAAAATGAAAATACAACTACATTTTCTAATTTAAAAATGGTTATATTTCAATTTATTCATCAGCAAATTTAAAGTGCTACGAACAAATAAGAACTCTTCAACGAGTGATGAATATGATAAATAAATGATGAATAAGTTAATGAAGAAACACTGTAAGAAGTTCTGGATCAAATTAAGGCAAAGTAACAACACTTGGAGTGCATCATCCGTTCAGCCATTTTTATCGTAAAATATTTTACTGCAATTTTTACAGTAATATTTATTTAATTAGAGTGATTCAGATGAATATACTATGATGATGAATATGCACCGTAAAAAATATTCAACTGTATCATCCGTAAAATCCATTCTACCGTAAAATATTTAACCGAAATATTTATTTAATTAGAGTGATTCAGATGAATATACTATGATGATGAATATGCACCGTAAAAAATATTCAACTGTATCATCCGTAAAATCCATTCTACCGTAAAATATTTAACCGAAATATTTATTTAATTAGAGTGATTCAGATGAATATACTATGATGATGAATATGCACCGTAAAAAATATTAAACTGTATCATCCGTAAAATCCATTCTACCGTAAAATATTTAACCGAAATATTTATTTAATTAGAGTGATTCAGATGAATATACTATGATGATGAATATGCACCGTAAAAAATATTCAACTGTATCATCCGTAAAATCCATTCTACCGTAAAATATTTAACCGAAATATTTATTTAATTAGAGTGATTCAGATGAATATACTATGATGATGAATATGCACCGTAAAAAATATTCAACTGTATCATCCGTAAAATCCATTCTACCGTAAAATATTTAACCGAAATATTTATTTAATTAGAGTGATTCAGATGAATATACTATGATGATGAATATGCACCGTAAAAAATATTCAACTGTATCATCCGTAAAATCCATTCTACCGTAAAATATTTAACCGAAATATTTATTTAATTAGAGTGATTCAGATGAATATACTATGATGATGAATATGCACCGTAAAAAATATTAAACTGTATCATCCGTAAAATCCATTCTACCGTAAAATATTTAACCGAAATATTTATTTAATTAGAGTGATTCAGATGAATATACTATGATGATGAATATGCACCGTAAAAAATATTAAACTGTATCATCCGTAAAATCCATTCTACCGTAAAATATTTAACCGAAATATTTATTTAATTAGAGTGATTCAGATGAATATACTATGATGATGAATATGCACCGTAAAAAATATTAAACTGTATCATCCGTAAAATCCATTCTACCGTAAAATATTTAACCGAAATATTTATTTAATTAGAGTGATTCAGATGAATATACTATGATGATGAATATGCACCGTAAAAAATATTCAACTGTATCATCCGTAAAATCCATTCTACCGTAAAATATTTAACCGAAATATTTATTTAATTAGAGTGATTCAGATGAATATACTATGATGATGAATATGCACCGTAAAAAATATTCAACTGTATCATCCGTAAAATCCATTCTACCGTAAAATATTTAACCGAAATATTTATTTAATTAGAGTGATTCAGATGAATATACTATGATGATGAATATGCACCGTAAAAAATATTCAACTGTATCATCCGTAAAATCCATTCTACCGTAAAATATTTAACCGAAATAATTATTTAATTAGAGTGATTCAGATGAATATACTATGATGATGAATATGCACCGTAAAAAATATTCAACTGTATCATCCGTAAAATCCATTCTACCGTAAAATATTTAACCGAAATATTTATTTAATTAGAGTGATTCAGATGAATATACTATGATGATGAATATGCACCGTAAAAAATATTCAACTGTATCATCCGTAAAATCCATTCTACCGTAAAATATTTAACCGAAATATTTATTTAATTAGAGTGATTCAGATGAATATACTATGATGATGAATATGCACCGTAAAAAATATTAAACTGTATCATCCGTAAAATCCATTCTACCGTAAAATATTTAACCGAAATATTTATTTAATTAGAGTGATTCAGATGAATATACTATGATGATGAATATGCACCGTAAAAAATATTAAACTGTATCATCCGTAAAATCCATTCTACCGTAAAATATTTAACCGAAATAATTATTTAATTAGAGTGATTCAGATGAATATACTATGATGATGAATATGCACCGTAAAAAATATTCAACTGTATCATCCGTAAAATCCATTCTACCGTAAAATATTTAACCGAAATATTTATTTAATTAGAGTGATTCAGATGAATATACTATGATGATGAATATGCACCGTAAAAAATATTCAACTGTATCATCCGTAAAATCCATTCTACCGTAAAATATTTAACCGAAATATTTATTTAATTAGAGTGATTCAGATGAATATACTATGATGATGAATATGCACCGTAAAAAATATTAAACTGTATCATCCGTAAAATCCATTCTACCGTAAAATATTTAACCGAAATATTTATTTAATTAGAGTGATTCAGATGAATATACTATGATGATGAATATGCACCGTAAAAAATATTAAACTGTATCATCCGTAAAATCCATTCTACCGTAAAATATTTAACCGAAATATTTATTTAATTAGAGTGATTCAGATGAATATACTATGATGATGAATATGCACCGTAAAAAATATTCAACTGTATCATCCGTAAAATCCATTCTACCGTAAAATATTTAACCGAAATATTTATTTAATTAGAGTGATTCAGATGAATATACTATGATGATGAATATGCACCGTAAAAAATATTAAACTGTATCATCCGTAAAATCCATTCTACCGTAAAATATTTAACCGAAATATTTATTTAATTAGAGTGATTCAGATGAATATACTATGATGATGAATATGCACCGTAAAAAATATTCAACTGTATCATCCGTAAAATCCATTCTACCGTAAAATATTTAACCGAAATATTTATTTAATTAGAGTGATTCAGATGAATATACTATGATGATGAATATGCACCGTAAAAAATATTCAACTGTATCATCCGTAAAATCCATTCTACCGTAAAATATTTAACCGAAATATTTATTTAATTAGAGTGATTCAGATGAATATACTATGATGATGAATATGCACCGTAAAAAATATTAAACTGTATCATCCGTAAAATCCATTCTACCGTAAAATATTTAACCGAAATATTTATTTAATTAGAGTGATTCAGATGAATATACTATGATGATGAATATGCACCGTAAAAAATATTCAACTGTATCATCCGTAAAATCCATTCTACCGTAAAATATTTAACCGAAATATTTATTTAATTAGAGTGATTCAGATGAATATACTATGATGATGAATATGCACCGTAAAAAATATTCAACTGTATCATCCGTAAAATCCATTCTACCGTAAAATATTTAACCGAAATATTTATTTAATTAGAGTGATTCAGATGAATATACTATGATGATGAATATGCACCGTAAAAAATATTCAACTGTATCATCCGTAAAATCCATTCTACCGTAAAATATTTAACCGAAATATTTATTTAATTAGAGTGATTCAGATGAATATACTATGATGATGAATATGCACCGTAAAAAATATTAAACTGTATCATCCGTAAAATCCATTCTACCGTAAAATATTTAACCGAAATATTTATTTAATTAGAGTGATTCAGATGAATATACTATGATGATGAATATGCACCGTAAAAAATATTAAACTGTATCATCCGTAAAATCCATTCTACCGTAAAATATTTAACCGAAATATTTATTTAATTAGAGTGATTCAGATGAATATACTATGATGATGAATATGCACCGTAAAAAATATTAAACTGTATCATCCGTAAAATCCATTCTACCGTAAAATATTTAACCGAAATAATTATTTAATTAGAGTGATTCAGATGAATATACTATGATGATGAATATGCACCGTAAAAAATATTCAACTGTATCATCCGTAAAATCCATTCTACCGTAAAATATTTAACCGAAATATTTATTTAATTAGAGTGATTCAGATGAATATACTATGATGATGAATATGCACCGTAAAAAATATTCAACTGTATCATCCGTAAAATCCATTCTACCGTAAAATATTTAACCGAAATATTTATTTAATTAGAGTGATTCAGATGAATATACTATGATGATGAATATGCACCGTAAAAAATATTCAACTGTATCATCCGTAAAATCCATTCTACCGTAAAATATTTAACCGAAATATTTATTTAATTAGAGTGATTCAGATGAATATACTATGATGATGAATATGCACCGTAAAAAATATTAAACTGTATCATCCGTAAAATCCATTCTACCGTAAAATATTTAACCGAAATAATTATTTAATTAGAGTGATTCAGATGAATATACTATGATGATGAATATGCACCGTAAAAAATATTCAACTGTATCATCCGTAAAATCCATTCTACCGTAAAATATTTAACCGAAATATTTATTTAATTAGAGTGATTCAGATGAATATACTATGATGATGAATATGCACCGTAAAAAATATTCAACTGTATCATCCGTAAAATCCATTCTACCGTAAAATATTTAACCGAAATATTTATTTAATTAGAGTGATTCAGATGAATATACTATGATGATGAATATGCACCGTAAAAAATATTAAACTGTATCATCCGTAAAATCCATTCTACCGTAAAATATTTAACCGAAATATTTATTTAATTAGAGTGATTCAGATGAATATACTATGATGATGAATATGCACCGTAAAAAATATTAAACTGTATCATCCGTAAAATCCATTCTACCGTAAAATATTTAACCGAAATAATTATTTAATTAGAGTGATTCAGATGAATATACTATGATGATGAATATGCACCGTAAAAAATATTCAACTGTATCATCCGTAAAATCCATTCTACCGTAAAATATTTAACCGAAATATTTTTTTAATTAGAGTGATTCAGATGAATATACTATGATGATGAATATGCACCGTAAAAAATATTCAACTGTATCATCCGTAAAATCCATTCTACCGTAAAATATTTAACCGAAATATTTATTTAATTAGAGTGATTCAGATGAATATACTATGATGATGAATATGCACCGTAAAAAATATTAAACTGTATCATCCGTAAAATCCATTCTACCGTAAAATATTTAACCGAAATATTTATTTAATTAGAGTGATTCAGATGAATATACTATGATGATGAATATGCACCGTAAAAAATATTAAACTGTATCATCCGTAAAATCCATTCTACCGTAAAATATTTAACCGAAATATTTATTTAATTAGAGTGATTCAGATGAATATACTATGATGATGAATATGCACCGTAAAAAATATTAAACTGTATCATCCGTAAAATCCATTCTACCGTAAAATATTTAACCGAAATAATTATTTAATTAGAGTGATTCAGATGAATATACTATGATGATGAATATGCACCGTAAAAAATATTCAACTGTATCATCCGTAAAATCCATTCTACCGTAAAATATTTAACCGAAATATTTATTTAATTAGAGTGATTCAGATGAATATACTATGATGATGAATATGCACCGTAAAAAATATTCAACTGTATCATCCGTAAAATCCATTCTACCGTAAAATATTTAACCGAAATATTTATTTAATTAGAGTGATTCAGATGAATATACTATGATGATGAATATGCACCGTAAAAAATATTCAACTGTATCATCCGTAAAATCCATTCTACCGTAAAATATTTAACCGAAATATTTATTTAATTAGAGTGATTCAGATGAATATACTATGATGATGAATATGCACCGTAAAAAATATTCAACTGTATCATCCGTAAAATCCATTCTACCGTAAAATATTTAACCGAAATATTTATTTAATTAGAGTGATTCAGATGAATATACTATGATGATGAATATGCACCGTAAAAAATATTAAACTGTATCATCCGTAAAATCCATTCTACCGTAAAATATTTAACCGAAATATTTATTTAATTAGAGTGATTCAGATGAATATACTATGATGATGAATATGCACCGTAAAAAATATTCAACTGTATCATCCGTAAAATCCATTCTACCGTAAAATATTTAACCGAAATATTTATTTAATTAGAGTGATTCAGATGAATATACTATGATGATGAATATGCACCGTAAAAAATATTCAACTGTATCATCCGTAAAATCTATTCTACCGTAAAATATTTAACCGAAATATTTATTTAATTAGAGTGATTCAGATGAATATACTATGATGATGAATATGCACCGTAAAAAATATTCAACTGTATCATCCGTAAAATCCATTCTACCGTAAAATATTTAACCGAAATATTTATTTAATTAGAGTGATTCAGATGAATATACTATGATGATGAATATGCACCGTAAAAAATATTCAACTGTATCATCCGTAAAATCTATTCTACCGTAAAATATTTAACCGAAATATTTATTTAATTAGAGTGATTCAGATGAATATACTATGATGATGAATATGCACCGTAAAAAATATTCAACTGTATCATCCGTAAAATCCATTCTACCGTAAAATATTTAACCGAAATATTTATTTAATTAGAGTGATTCAGATGAATATACTATGATGATGAATATGCACCGTAAAAAATATTCAACTGTATCATCCGTAAAATCCATTCTACCGTAAAATATTTAACCGAAATATTTATTTAATTAGAGTGGCTCAATAATTTCATGGTAATTATTAATGTAAAAAATTACGGTATATCAGATGCTTTATTCCGTAAAATGTTTCGGTAAAAATGGATTTTACGGTAATGAGACCATGAGTACCGGTACTTTTAAACGTAATTTGATCCGGAATTTTTTACAGTGTAGGTGCAAAAATGAAAATGTGATAAATGAATGATGAATATAACAGATGAATAATGAATATACACTGTTAAAAACATCACACCCTATCATTCGTAAAATCCATTCTAACCATAAAATATTATATCGTAATATTTATAGTAATAATTATTTATTTAGAGTAGCAGAGTGATTTTAAGGTAATTATCACTGTAAAATATGCATTATTACGAACAAACGAGAACTCCTTAACGAGTAATAAATGTGATAAATAAATTATGAATATGATTAAAGAATGATGAAGAAATACTGAAAAAAGTTCCGGATCAAATTACGGTAAAGTAATACCACTCGGGGTGCATCATCGGTACATCAATTTTTATCATAAAATATTTTACCACAATTTTTACAGTTGTATTTATCTAATTAGAGTGATTCAAAGATTTTACGGTTATTATTGTAAAAATTACTGTGTAACATATATTTTGTTCCGCAACATATTCTGGTAAAAATGAATTATACCGTAATCCGGAATGTTTTACAGTGTAATCAACGAAAATGGAATCATGAAATTATGAATAGTTGGGTGCATGAAAAGGGATACGATTTAAATCATATTGGACACGATATAAAATTTCAGCCTTTCTATAATTAGCATAAATTAAATAAAAATTCAAACAAATTATTATGGATATTAAGCAAGAAAAAATTAGTAGCATTATGCAAAAAATGAAAAACTCGAAAAGAGGTGAATAGACGTTTACTATTGATTTGAAAAATTAGTATTTTTATTTTTGTTACATATTGTTTTAAAAAAATATTTATAATAAACATTGTATTAGTATTAATAAGCTTCTTATTTTAGCTTAATGCTGTTTAAAATATGATGGTGAGATGCAGCGATTTTTTATCTTATTTTAATTCAAAAGTGAAGGCAACTGAGGGAATGGAACTTAGCTATATTTTAATTACATAAAATAAATAAAAATTTATAATAATAATCTCATAATTTGTTGTTATAAACATTTTAAAGGACGTTTTTCATTTTTGAAGTCATAGAAATTTATATAAGTCATAATATAATCTCAGAAGTAAGATAAGTCATAGAAAAATATAAAGCACACTGGGGACATAAAAATAACTGCTTTTGTGATCATGACTTGCAAACTATCGGTGGCAAACTAATTTATCATTTATAATATTAGCATACTGTTATTAATGATTTTTTTTTCTCCCAATATCGTACAATTTTAAAATAAGCATATAGTTCTGGTAAAGCAATTAAGTTTTATTTTAAAATAAATACAAATTTTCTGTAAGGATTTTGAAGAGCATGACCTAACCGAAAACAAAAATATTTATTAAATCCAATTGCTTTCATTTCATTTTTTTCTTTGAGATGTGAAGTATGTATATAATCATAACTTTGTTGATTTATGACTTAGATAATAGAGAGACTTCAACGTTATAAGTTGAATAATGCTTACTCGTTTTTTAAGATAAATATCTTTTAAAACTCATTGCTCGTTTGATTATTCGAAAATGACATTGAAAACATCGTTTTCGATAGCATTGCCATCGTAGAATAGAACGATTTTCTTGAACGTTGTTATCCTTGGCCAGATATCGAGATACCCGGCTATGAAAGAGGAAATCAACGCATATTTAGTTCTTTTTTTCACATTTCCGTGAGAATTAGGTCCAAAACCATCAACGAAGGTTTATAGAAATTTATTTTCAATAGTGATTCATGATTCAAATATATTTCATAGTTTAATTACATTTTGGAGACTTATTAATGTTAAATTTTAAATAATGGATGCTTTTATTTCTCGATCTATCGCAAAAATCATTTAAAAATTAATCATTCAAAATTTATTTAAGTTTCAAATGAACCCTATATTTAATTCTTTTAACAGCTTCAAACACTTAAAAAACTGTCATAAATATTACATACATGTTTATTAGTTTAAATTGAAGTTAAACAGTGCAACATCACAGTGCATTGTGGGAGATAGTTAGCTGAAAGGACAAAACCAGAACAAAATAGACGATCGAACTGTATGGTGTTCGAGGAGTTGGACTCGAACCGGGATGATCACGGGTCGGAATTCCCCTTCGGGCATGGCTAATTTATGTCTCTGTTCTATCTGTCGTTCTTAGGTTTATTAAGTGACGTTGAGCCACCTATATGGTGACCATGAAAAAGTGATCATTAGAAACGTTTTATACAGTAGTCCCTACCAGTTATTTATTTATGTATTTAAAAAAAAAATAGAATGGCGAATGGCGAAAATAGAATGACTTTAATTTTGACGAAATTTGTTTCCTCAAGGAAATGATGTCAGTTATTTCGTCACGATGACGAAAGTTTTACTCGGATCATAGTACCATCAGGAAACAGTTTTGTCAATAACCATGAAAGTTTTATCAAATTTCAGTATCGATATTTCACGGTGTGCATGAAAAATAAATCCCTGAAAGCGTTACTATATATTTTTATGTTATATGACCTCCTCTTCTGAATCCAATTTTCTCTCATCTCCCCGTGTTTTTAGAATAGATTTATGACTTTTCGATGATTTCATGGCTATGAACTTTGTTTGAAGAAATTAACAGTTAACATTCATATTAACTAACTTCTTATGGAAGGATATAGAGGAAACAATTTCTAAAACATGAACAGTTGTAACAAAGGAATGATTTTTGGGCACTTTCACAAATTCTGAAATGAATGAAAAAATCAATGAAAAACCATTTGCTTCTTTAATTATTTCACAATCTTAAACTTATATTTATATATTTTTTTGATAATCGGTATTGAACAGTGGACTCCATTTTAAACTTATCAATGTTTCAATGTTATCAATGAATATCAATGAATATCAATGTTTATCTCAGAAGTTTTATAATTTTAAACCCGAACCAGAAATCTAGAGATCTCCCGAATTAAGTTTTCCTTGGAAAACTAACCTTCCTAGAGGACTTTTTGAAAGAACTAAACCAGATTTGCGTTATGGGGAGAGGAAAACCACGAAAATATCTCAAGATAAACCCAACAAAAAGATGATTCTAATCCATGATCTGTCTACCACTGAGGGTATTTTTCATCAGTACTGCGGTCTGTGTGAGCCGGGAGCAGAATTCGTATCAACCAGCCACCCCTGGGATATGAACTTGGTTCAATTCGTTAAAAGGCGAACCCTCTATCCTTTTCTTTTCCACCCAACACAAACAAACAATAAAAACATCTAGAAAATAGTGTGTGAGGTAGATAGGTTCAGTAAATCTCATTAATCTCGTTCAGTAAATATTCTAAACCATTTGCAAGTATGTTACAGGTAGTAATATTTATTTGAAAGTTTGGTTGAGATATTTTAATAATTACTGTTGGAAATTTCTCAGAAAAAATGGTTGAATAATAATATACTTATAATATTATCAACAATATTTTACCATATTCAAACAAAACAGTTAACAACAAATAAGATGTTATTCAAATTGCTAATTGTAAGAAAAAATGTTTATTAATTGCTTTCACTTAATACGGTTAAAAAATCGGAATTTTATTGCATCAATTAGGCCCACCTTATGAAGCCACTTAATTCCTTGCAGCTGGGTACATATTCTAGCAGAGACGGTTAATCTGTCAATCTCATGACTAGAATAGGGGTTCAAAACCAAGTGTTGACGCCACAATATTTCATCCATTTACTTTAACACATAAAGATTTTCCAGTGTGCTTTCCCCAATTAGTGACCCTAAACTATTAGGGTGCGATACACTCATTCGCGCATAGATGGCAGCAGTATAAAGTCTGATATTTCCCATCTCTCGGTAAACCACATTCCACGGTTTATTTGACAAAACACAACTTAACCATAACCTAACTCCAATTCCCATTACATAACGGACGGCTTAGCTTAAGTATCCAATTTAATTTTTTATGGTTTTTGAAACCCTGCTCGTTGTAAATGGTTGAAAACTGCATAGTTTTGTATTCATGGGTTTTTGACCATACCAGCTGAAAATGGTTTTAATCCGTATAGGTAGAAAATATTCTTTACCGTAAACTTTTCTATTAACTGAATGGACAGACTGCTTCTGGTTATTTTACCGTAATTTTAGAACGAAAATTCTACCTTTGAATATTAAAATTATATCGTATATGCGATCAATTTACTTTTTGTTCCTCCGTATTGGGTTAAATGTATATTGTATTCAAATCACTTATATATAATACTTGTTAAATTTACAGCTGAATATGAAAAATTGAAGCTAAGAATAAATATGCTGTAAAACTACCCCAGCACCTTCTTAGCAACATCCTCGAATTTCAAGCATACAGTAAGTGTATAAAGTATATTTTACAATAAAAATTGCTATAAAGTTAATGAATGTTATTTTGTGCTCGGGGAAAAAATTTCTGGTAAAATTACCGTACTCCACGGTAATGACATGTCAGGTAAAAACAACCATAACTCTGGTTAATTAAACTAAAATATGAAATTTTTCCGTTCATATGGTAACGATTTACCTGAAATTCTGGTTTTCAAAATTATAGTTCTTATTACTACATATTTAGTAAAAATTACAAAATTTCGTAGTAAATTTAATTAAATAAATGGTTTTTATACCATGCTCTAAATTATCGTCCCAAAATTACCAGATTTTACTACATTTGCAAAAATTATCATATCTTAAAAAATCACATTTTATTGTTAATTTTACATAACTCTTTACCAAAGCGGTACGCTAAAAAATAAAAAACTTAAAACTTTAAAAAATATTTATATAACTTTTCATTGTTCCCATAGAGTCAGAAACACGGTAAATTATACAACATTCTGATAGTTTTAACCATATTTTTCTCTCAGTGTAGAAATTTTATTAAGCTGATAAGCACTAGAATACACTTAAGCATTCAAAATTAACTTTCAATTTTTTATATTGTATTTTTGGTAATTTTTCCGTTCACGCGGTATGAATTTATCGGAAATTTTGGTTTTCAAAATTATAGTTATTATTTTTGCACATTTAGTAATGAATACAAAACTGAAAAGTAAATTTAACCAAATAAAAGATTTTTATACCATGTTCTAAAGTATCATGTTTAAATTACTAAATTCTACCACGCTTACCAAATTTTATTGCACGTTATAAAACCCAAATTTTATTGTTAATTTTACTAAATCCATTACCAATGCGCTTTAGTAAAATTGCTGAGCTTTTTGGTGTTTTCATGGAGCCAGAAACACTGAAAATTTTACCGTATTCTAATAGAAATTTTACCATATTTTTTTTTCTCAGTGCAGATATATATTAGTTAAGAATATGACTTAACTCCCATTTTTAGTGAACATAAACTAAGTGACATGTTTGATTGTGTTTTAAAATTTTATATTATGGTTCCGTAAAATAATAAAATTTAAATAAAACGTCATGTGCTATTTTGACATGCAAAACAACTTAATTCAACCGTTTTATTTATTTTAGGCGTCATAGCGTGTCGAAGTTAATAAGGTAATTCTTATTCCAACCCAAATTAATTTATTTATATTTCAATAAGATAAACAACCGTAAACAATACATTTGTTAGTGTAAAGAAGTGTTAAAGTTACAGTTAAGCAAATTAATGACTCAATTTGCTTGTTTTAAAATTTTGTTATTCGATTTCTTCTTATTTTATTTAAACTTTCAGAAACAATTACTACTCATTATTTCAATTTTCTTGACTATTCAATCGATTTGTTTTCTTTATTCTCCGTTAACGGTGTTCTAAAATTTTTTTTTGTTTAAAGCAGTAGGAAAGAGACATACCTTTGACATGTGAGATAATTTTAGAGCTTAATACACATTTATCATTTCACCTTTAAAGATTTCAAGGTTATTTCAAAGATAATCTCATATCTAAAGAAAGGATGAGACATGGGAGGTCATAAGCAGATATTTTCAATTACAAATTATAGACAATAATACAATTTGTTTGTTTTAGTTGTTTGATGAATGGGATGAGGTTGTCTTGCTTTTTATATTCCTTATTCTAAAAGCGTATCGAATCTATCTCATCGTTGAAATTCTACATAAAAGTTTCACTTAAGTTTCCTTATTGTGTCAAGTGTACATAAATGATTTTTAAAAAATGAAACAATTATTCTCAAATAGTGTTGAAATCGAGAAAGAATCACTATAAAATATCATGGGTAAAAAAGGCTTAACATTTTACTTCCCAATCGTTTGGAACAAACTTTTTCTTTAGAAACATTGATACAAAAATAGTATAAATTGCTACTTCGTGAATGAATGCTAAAGTATTTTTATATATTCTATATTTATTTTTATATATCCTATTATGCTATTCTATAATGCTATATAAAGTATTCTTTGTATATTCGTTATTCTGAAAGCATATCGAATCTATCTCATCGATGAAATTCTTAAAAAGTTTCACTTTAAATTTCCTTATTGTGTCAAGTGTACATAAATTAGTTTTCAAAAATAAAACAATTATTTTCAAATAGGGTTGAAATCGAGAAAGACATCATGGGTAAAAAATAAAATATCATTGGTAAAAATTGCTCAACATTTTACTTCACAATCGTCTGGAACAAACTTTCTCTTTAGAAAACATTGATACAAAAATAGTGAGAATTGATATTTAGTGAATGAATGCTAAAATATTTTTATATATTCTATATATTTTTATATATTCTATATATTTTTATATATTCTATAAAGTATTCTTTGTATATTCCTTATTCTAAAAGTGTATCGAATCTATCTCATCGATGAAATTCTACATAAAAGTTTCACTTCAAGTTTTCTTATTGTGTCAAATGTTCATAAATTATTTTTTAAAAAATGAAACAATTATTTTCAAATAGGGTTGAAATCGAGAAAGAATCATTATAAAACATCATGGGTAAAAAAAGCTTAACATTTTACTTCACAATGGTCTGGAACAAACTTTTTCTTTAGAAAACATTGATACAAAAATAGTTCGAATTGATCTTTGTGAATGAATGCTAAAGTATTTTTGTGATTTACGAGATTTTTTTCTTCATAAACGTGATATCATTCTAACAGTATAATTAAATTATCGAATATAATGCTGTTTAATATATGTTTAATAATGCTGTTTATGCTGTCCCTCTGATCTGAATTAGTTTAAATCCATGAGTTCGCTCAGCTTAAATATCTCCAAAACATACAGTGGACAAAAAAAAATAAATAAATAAAAAAAAATAAAAACTGAACACTCTGAATAACTTTTGATTTAATGATCAGATCTCCTCGTTCCAAGATTCAATCTTAATGGCTTGAAAGGGTGGCATCAAATATGCTTACTAATTAGTGCAGACGATATTTTAAGTTACGAAATCAGACAATAAAACGTACTTTCTCTGAACAAACAAACCTTTTTTTCACGAATTCGGACTTCTGACCCCCAAAATATAAGAGGTTGCTACAAACTGGGAAATACAGTCCCAAAAATTTGATCAGGAGAGTGATTCTAAGTTTGGATCCCTTTTGCGTATCTCACCATACCTCCAGAACGTTTTAAGTCAGTTGGAATATTTTTGCACTCAATTATAAAATTCGTATTTTCAAAGATAAAAATATGCAAAAAAATGACTTTTAGTAAATGTTTGCTATTTTGTATTATTTTATTGCATGATCGTATCGTTTATTGTATGCGTATCTCACCATACCTCCAGAACGTTTTCAGGAAGTTGGAATATTTTTGCACTTAATTATAAAATCCGCTTTTTCAAAGATAAAAATATGCAACAAAATGACTTTTAGTTTATATTTGCTATTTTGTATTATTTTATTGCATAACAGTCGAAAAAAACCTTTGAAAATAAAATAAATCCTGATCGTAAAACGTCCTCATTGGCAGACGAATCATGGGTTAGAATACTCTTACTATCAGGTTAACCTTGAGAGGTTTTGTGGTTTTCCTTACCATGTAACGCAAATGCTGGTTTGTTCCATCGAAAAATCCTCCACGAAGGCAATTTTGTCTCAATGCTTGATACAGGAGTCCCCTTGCCTTCTGGGTTGTGCCCAAAATTTCAAAGCTACGGAGTTGAACACTGATAGTCGTAAGCTTAAAACTTGGCCGGCTGTTCTTCGCCGGTTATAAAATAAAATATATTTCAATTTGTCTTAGACTAAATCTTACCGAGTAGAATATCTTAATAAAATTAACTGGTTTAAGATACATTTAGGTTTAATATAATTTGATACATGTATTACTCGTTCTTTATCACCTTCAGTATAATGTTAAACAGTGTTTATTCCATTAAAAACTCCAAAATAATAATTGGGGAGAAAACTTTTTGGATTTTTCCACCAATTATTTGATAACAACTTATATCAATTGAGCAGCTGGGCGCTCGCGTGCGCCGTCGTACCACCTTCAGACCATTTAGGCAATTCGTGAGTGACCATGGGGTAAAAGTAAGTCACCGGGTCGTGGGAAGAAGTACCCTCCCTCACCCTGCCCCCGTATTGTTCGTCGAAATAAAAGATCGTTTTCATTATGCCATTGTAACTCAGAGCCTACACCCTTTTTCTCGTTTGCATTCTACTCCACAGGAATAATTTCTAGATCTGTTGAAATCAAGCTTTGCAATTTAACATGGAGTTACAATGAATTTTTAGCAATTATTTCTTTGCGGTAGCGTGATGTTTAACTCTGGCTGGGTTCGTGTTTCCCTATCGCCAACATTTTACTTGAATGGGTAGTTTTTGGGGGAATTATAATGAGATTTAGAATGCCTTATCAGATCTTTCTTACGGTATTATGTATGTTTCGACATTCGGAATGTTTTTTTAATTTTAGAAAATTTTATCGCAACTCTAATTTGTTCAGGTCAAAAAACTTTAAAAGTCTCTAGAATTGAACTCTCTTTAATAATTTGTTATAATCTAGCTTTCTATAATCGTTAAAACTATATAAAATCGTAAAATTGTATGCAATAAATTTCGAAAACAACTTTAATAGTTGTTTTACATTTTAGATTTGATATTGGTTCATTACATTGGTTTTTCGATTCTTTTAAAGCTTTTACTTATGTTTTTCTAACAATTAAAAATAAAAGACTTTTCCTGTCTGTCTGAAAACACTTCATAAGGTATTGAGACTTGCTGTTTTTGTATCAGGCTGAGCATAAATACGAATTGCTGTTATGATTCTGATTTAAATTTTTATTACAACTAAGTGAATGGCTACTCTGAATGTGGTGAATGTTTACAATGTCTTTCCAAACAATACGTATAGAAATGTACGTATAGAAATTAAAACATACTACATTTAGAGTCGTGGTGGCTCAGGGGATAGAGAGTTCGCCTCCCAATGAACCGGGCTCGAATACCGGCGAACTACAACTACAGTACTAACGTAGAATGGTAGGCGGATCATGGGTGAGAGCCCCCTTCCCGTCAGGCTTACCGTGGGAGGCCTTCGTGATTTTCCTCTCCGTGTAGCGGTTGCGGGTTAGTTCCATAATAAGTCCTCCACGGAGGCAAATTTCTCCCGATACTTGATCCAGGAGCTCCCTTGTCTTTTGGATTGGTTCAAAATTAGAAGGCTACAGAATTGAACATTGGTAGTCGCAAACTAAAAATTCGATCGACTGTTCAATGACGGTTATAAAATAAAAAAAAAATAAAAAAAACATGTTACATTTCACTTCCTGGGTGTATTTTTTTTTAAAAATTGTCTTCAGGCTTAAATCTTAATCCTATCTCTTAAAATTTATAAAACTTTAAAGTGTTCACTTTTGCGTGCATGCATAAATAACACCGGTTACAAATTTCTAATTCATAAACTCAAGGTTAAGTACCAGCACTTTGGATGCATCATCCGTAAGATCCGTATTTAGAATGAAATATCATATTGTAATTTTTAAAGTAATATTTATTTAGTTAGTGTTCAGTGGTTTTATGGAAATTATTACTATAAAAATTACGGTATATCATATTTTTTTCTTCCGTAATATGTTTCGGTAAAAATAATGTTCCGAAAAAAAAATGGCACTCATAGTGCGGTTCTTTTTACCGTAATTTCATACGGAATTTTTTACTGCGTACAACTCAATGTTCAATATTTTGCGACATTTATGTAATTTTTGGTACGTAAAGAAAACAATAAATGATTAAAAAAAAAAACAATATTGCAGTCATTTTTTTTAAAGTCATAGAAATCACTAAGAGAGTTTGGTGTTGGCTGTTTCATTTAGTCAAAGCTTGTATTATACACAACAAAAGCACAAAATCCCTAAATAGCCATTTAGGACATTTTTTCCTTATAGATGAAAAAGGATGAGTGGAACGTTTGATTTCCAATTCTTCGCCAAGATAAATAAAACACAGCATAATTTCTCGTTTAAACAGCTATTAGTCGAAGCGCATAAATTTTCGAAAAATTCATTAACGAATTAAACTGATTTAAAAATTCAGATAATTAATTGAAATTTTCAAAAATAGTGATAAACAATATGCATAAATAATTAAGTTAAAATGAATACAGATTCAATTCTAATTAGATGAATGTAAAATTTCTCGAATCAATTTTTTTCAATTCCTACAATTAGTTTACACTCTCCCTAATATATATTTTATATATCTTGTTCAAATTTTCAATCGATAATATAATACTTTTTATTCATCCACTCAAGTTCAAATACATTTTTTAAAAATTATAGTGGATGACACTGGTTGTTAATATAATTTTTTCAAATATTAATTCATTAATTAAATGTAATTAATTAATTTTAGTTTTACATGGAAGAAAAAATTTCTCTTATATAAGTAATTAAAACAAAAACTTTCTTTGTTGATATAAGTAGAAATTGACTTAAATTTTTTTTTATATATATTTCTTGTTTATCCTTGAATCAAATAAGAAAATGACAAGAAAGTAGACCAGGAGAATTAATAAATGAAGAATTTTATTTTAATCTTCATTTGTAATAGAAACGTCTTTAAACAAATCCTGTTCTGTTGTTTACACAATGAAATATTTTGAAATTGTCTTTTTTGAAAAAGGATATTTGTTATTCTCGAAACTTGAAGTTCTAAAAAGTACTCTGAATAAATTTAGGACGAAGAAACAAAGAGAAAATTTATATAATCAGGTCTTTCAATTTTAGAGTTAAATAAATAAGCAAATTTAATGAAATTTTAGAAAATATGAGAAAATTAGTTTCGTAATATTACATCAATAACCAGTTTACAAAACATCATTTTCTCTTGCATATCGCTTTACCTAAAAAGTTCTCAGAAGAAATTTTTATTTCTTTCATATTTGTGTAATTGTATTACCTTTTCATATTATATGTTATATTTAATGTTTAAATAAATATGGCTGTTCCCTAAACATAACTTAGAACGTTCTTCTTAACAACTAAATTTTCCAATTTTTAATTATGTTATTTGGAATGTAATGATATAAGAACGTAAATATTCTTAGCGAAAGTATGATAAGAAATAATTCAAATACAATTTTTATGAATAATCAGTCAGAATTTATTATTCATAATCAATAATCATGCAAATAAAATGTGATTTTCATACATTTAATTTTATGGAAAGAATTTAGATAATGAGTAGTTGCTTCATATTATTGTATTTGTCCCAATAAATCGATTGCAGCTAATTATAATGTGCACTTGCAGATGCAGCTAATTATAATGTGCACTTGCAGATGCAGCTACACTTGCAGATGCAGCTCTATTTGCAGCTAATCACAACGAATAATCTAATAACGAGTAAACAAATATAGAAGGAAAAAAATTTTGTTTTTGAGATATAACTTGTTTTTTTCTTGAAACTTTTCTATTTATAATTATTTAACTAAGATAACAGAACGCGAGCATTTTCAAAGAAACTCTGTAGAAAAATTATTTAATTGAAAGTCTTAGTCATAAATGTCAATGCAAATTTATTTCAAAAAATGGCATCTAAGATTAAATTTATTTTAATTTATTTCCTTAAAGAAACTGCAATAAATCAGACAAGAAATATATAATTTATTATTGTAATGCTGATAATGTCCACTTACGCATCAGGGAATATATTGACAGCCGATCATATAGCGGGCACATACGCAGTCTACAGAAAAAAGAACTTGTTTGGGAACTTAAATCATGATTCTAATCGGTGTAGTATTTGAAATTGTAGAAAATAAAAAGTATGATCAAGTACTTTGTTATTTATTTTTGAAGATATGCTTAAAAATGTTATTAAATATATAAAAATACAAACAATAAAAGTTGTAAAACAAGTCTAAGATTTCAAAATTTATCCATTGAGAATTTAGGGTAATAAAAACATTTAGTACATGTTATAAGAGATTAAGAGATAGATTTACACTGAGAAGAAAGTAGGGGTAGAACTACCAGAACACTGTAAAATTTATAGTAGTTTTGGTTTTCTGGGAGCACTTAAAAGTTTAGTTATTTCACCGAACCGTTTTGGTACTTAATTTGGTAATTAATTAATTTGGTAAAATTTAAAATAAAATATGCTTTTATAAAATCAGATAAAATTTTACAAATTTGTTAAAATTTGATAATGATTCAGTGGAGGATTGTAAGAAAACCATTTATTCCGTTCAATTTACTTTTCAGTTTTTTTTTTTTTTTAAACTAAATGTGCGTTAATGAGAACTATAATTTTGAAAACCAGAACTTTCGGTAAACCGTTAAACATATGAACGGAAAAACTACAAAGTAAATGGTTTAAATACCGTATATTAACCAGAATTATGCTTTTATTATTTATTTTTGTTTAACCAGAAATGCTATTACCATTCAGTACGGTAGTTTTATCACAGTTTTTTCCTTCGTATGATAATCGTTTAAATGTTGAGTTTATAAAGCTTACTTTAGCTTTAAAAATGTTCGTCTTAGCTTAAGAATTTTTGATTTCATTTAAAATCTTTTTCCCTTTCATAGAAATTTAACTGTCTCATGCACGATTAAAAAATAATGAATATGATGAACGAATAATTTACTAACTATGACAGTGATAAATAAATGCTAAAACATAAAAGTTATCATTTATGATTATGCTTATACGATTACGATTATTTGACATTCTGTAGTTTATTAGAAAAAAGGTTTATGGAATAAGGAAAATGCATAAATATTAATTAAAATTACAGGGGCAAAAAGGAAGAAAAACTTGCTGAATTAGTTTTGCCAGAGTACCTTAATACGTTTTTTTTATAGCTGCTAAATAAAAAGTAGTAAACCATTTCTCCAAAATTGAAATGAGAAATTAAGAAAGTAAAAACGAAAACAATAAAAAAAAAAACATTTCCTACATGCTATAAAAAACATAATTCTGTATGTCGGCTTAAATCTTTCGATTTCAATCTAAATCTATTTCCCTTTCATTGGGATTGAAATATCTCACTGAAAGAGCTGTCATTAAACTAACGTAAACTGTTCGAAACTAACATTCAGATTATTTCTGAGGTAAAAAACGATACTAAGGATAAGTGATAATCCCGTTGTGTGGTAAAACAGGGCGTTGTCAACTCATCATGAGGATAATCGTAATTTCCAATGGGCGTGGTTCGCATTTAGGAGCGAGATAGACTCCATTATTTTTATCGTTTTCTTTATATAATTATTTTATTTCTGCTTTTTTGTAACGAAATGAAGTGAATTAAAGTTAGAACTTAAAAATCGTTCGCTAAAGCTGTGGAAGAGAACAATGGGATTTCGTTTCGAGATGCCTGCTGTAATTCACGCATTTTTTTCTACCTTTTGTAATAATGTGGGTCAGCTTATCTTCGTTATTTCTTTTTTATTCCTTATTTGTTATTATTTTGTTCTGGTACAGTTCTTTGTCGTGTTAGGTGTAATTTTAAAGAAAGAAATGGTGCATTGTTTTAAGAGTATCTACCAGGTATCAAAATTTGTTGCACTTAGCCACTTATTTATGAAGATTTGAAAGTTAAATGTACTAAAAGGAAATAGTTTCTTTCCAATACTTACTACACGGTAAAAATTACCGTCATGTAAGATTTTTTCAGTAAAAAGTACGGACACTTAGGGTTTTAGTACTTTCTACCAGCAAATCCATTTTACCGGAATAAATTACGGAACAAAAAATATAATATACCGTAAAATTATAAATAGCAAATTATTCTAATTAAATAAATATTACTGTAAAAACTATGGTACATAATATTACGGTAAAAATGGATTTTAGGGTAAAATGAATTTTACGAATGATACTTCCAAAGTGCCGGTACTTTATACCGTAATTTAATCCCGATTATTTTACAATGTAACTAGAAATAATTTTACGTTTCAATTTTTTCAATTTTTGGAAAATAGAGCCCCCCTCGATTACTGTAAAACTAATACTGCTTATTGCAAAATATAAAATACATTTCTGCGTTCAAAATATTTTGTACGATCACTTTTGGAATAGGATACTGTTAAAAAAAATTTAAAAATTAGAACAACAACAACAGAATTAGTACACCAATCTGCTTAAATCAATTTGCTTCTGAAAAAAAAAGGAAAACTTTTTGGGCAGATTGGTTTTCTGTCGTTAGATTATGGAAATATTATCAATAATATAGAGGACAAAAAAGATAATATCATTCTTTATCAAAATATAATTAGAACAATTATTAAATTGCCAGAAAGTTTATGGCAGATAGTTAGTATAGATTATTTCTATAATTATAATTATTATTATAATTATCGAAATTATAATTATATATATTATTATATATTAATTATAATAATTATAATAATTATAATTAATAATAATAATTATAATTAATTATAATAATTAATAATAATAATTATAATTAATTATAATAATTATAATTAATTATAATAATTATAATAATATATTAATTATAATTATAATTATATCTTTCTTGTATAATTTCTAAAAAAGTATCTGTTTTTTTTCGTCACATCATGGTCAGAGAATTTTATATTTGGATAAATGATCCTGAAATTTATGTGACCTTGTTGCTGTCACGCTATAAGTAGAGCGATTTTCAAGGTTACTTTTTGAATTAAATAACGTTAGAAGAAATTGTACAATTATACATACTTATATAATTTCTAACTTTCAAGTCAATAATCATTAATAGATCTAAGAGTAACTTTTTCATTGTTCGTGAATTGAATGAAAAACAACAAAAAAGTTACTTAATATGTTTAACATCTATGAATACATCTTAGTATAACCTTATTACTGATATTGAACTTACATACTGATTGTAAAAAGATCTAAATGGGTTTATAATTCTATTTCACTTATTTCAATTAATAATTCAAACAATTAATTCAAATTTATGCCGATATTCTAATAATGATTTTAATTAAATATTCATTATATTGAAAAAAAATTATGATTTAATAATTCTCCAAGTAAGGACTTCTTCAATCGAAAAATTAATTAAACGAAATGCTTAAATAATAAACTATCGTAAAAGTGAAGCGTTTGGTTTTACGAACAGTTTAATTCACTATTATTGTTTTAAACTTAGCTCTTATAATGTTGCTTTATAAAATGCTGTGCACATTCTTTTAAGCTACGTGAGAAAGTTTATTAAAAAACGCATTTTCTCATTTTTGTCATTTAAACTTAAAGTTGGGCTTTTTCGTAATAATTTTTTATTTAAAGAAATGTTGTCTTTTTAAATATTTTAAATTTATTAGTAGAAATAAATTAAATGCAAAATCTAGTAAAAACTTATTAGAAATCTACAAGAAAAATTGCGGTTTATGAGCCAATATCTTCAAAGGATAGTGCCAAATTCATAGTTATAGTGGAAACAAATAACATTCCGTAGCGCTTTTGTTAAAATCCGAAACATTTTATGATTGCATTGGTCAATAAAATCGTTATCTTTTAAATAATTGCATTGCAAAAATATAATCAAGTTTTAAGTCAGGAGAACAGAGAGGCCATTCACTAGCTTTTGCGATACGTTAACCACAGCTTTCTTACATCTACAGTAGTGTATTATCTATTTTATCTCTAAAATACAATGTTAACTCAAAGCTTAAACTACAAAACTGCATTTTTTAACTATACAGTTTTTATTGAAAATGATCTAAAAAAGAATAGTATAACTAGTCTCAATGGCCTACTTTTTGCTGGTAATAATTATTAAAAGAAAACTGAATGCTTTTACAAAACTACCCATTTAAAGAAAACTTGGGAAAACTGAAAAAAATATAGACTTTGTTAGTGAAAGGACTACTAAATTGTCACTATATAAAAGCCGTGTCTGAGGCTAACTTTGAATTCTTGAAAGTTTGAAAATGTTTCTGAAACATGAATGAGATTTTTCATGTCTGCGTGATTTTATCTAAAATAAATATTTGGTGATACAGTCTATAAAACTAGTTATTTCATTCATTGTTTATTGAAAAAAATTAAACCCATGAAATTAAATATTTCATTCATTGTTTACGGAGAAAAAAAATGCAACCCATAAAACAAAACATTTCACTCATTGTTTATTGAAAAAAATGCAATCCACGAAACTAGATATTTCAGTTATTATGTATTGAAAAAAATGCAACCCATGAAACTAAATATTTCATTTATTGTTTATTGAAAAAAAGCTACCCTTGAAATTAGATATTTAATTCATTGTGTATTGAAAAAATTTCTATTCATAAAACTGGATATTTCATTCATAGTTGATTGATAAAAATTCAACCCATAAAAGTGGATATTCCATTTATTGTTTATTGAAAAAAAAAATGCATCCCATTAAACTTGATATTTCATACATTGTTTATGAAAAAACTGGGTTTATTCTCAAGGATATACATTTAAAGACAATTGGTTAAAATAGACATTGTTTATTGAAATACAATTAGATCGTCCAAAAAATTGCACGATAAAAAACATAACGTCCCATGTTATGTGTTTGAGCTAGGAAAAGTTTTCAGAAATACGAATGGAACTTTCGTAATGTGTAAAATTGGTGCACTAAAGCGAAAAAATATGGTCCAAACTACCAGGATATGATAAAATTTACCATGTTTCTGACTATATGGGAACACCAAAAACGTCGGTAGCACTTAGGTAATGATTTAGGCAAAATTAACAATAAAATATGGTTTTATAATGTGTGATAAAATTTGGTAAATGTGACGAAATTTGGTAATTTCATGATACCTTAGAGCATGGTATAAAAACCATTTATTCAGTTAAATTTACTTTCCTTTTTTGTATTATTTTACTAAAAGTGTGATAAAGAACTATAATTTTGTAAAAAGGAATTCATGGTAAACCGTTAGCCTATGAATTGAAAAATTACCAAATGAATGGTTTAAATCCCGTATATTTTGGTTCTATTTAACCAGAATTATGTTTTTTATTTAATTTTTTATTTATTATTTGTTTTTAGAAATGTAATTACCAAATATAACTTTACCAGAATTTTTTCCACCGTGTATGTATGTTTTGAGTAGCGAAAAAATATAGCCTAACAACTTATTAGCAATATTTCATAAAATAATTTATTAAGAAAAGTGAAACTTATACTTTAATATATGAAAAATGCAATATCCATTGTTCGAAGGAGACAAGAACAAAACGCCTCTTCTTCAAACAATGGAACGCAATCAAGATGGATATGAAAATTTGCGAATCGAGCGTTAAATCATGTGACGAAATAGTCTAAAGTGTAGTATGGCACTCTATTAAATAGTTTATTTATATTTATGCATTGTGTTGAATCACAGCAAGATGGTTTCTTCACAGAAGGGAGTGACAATAAAGTCATTGTGTCTGTTTGGCTACGTCCCATTGAGAATCGTTCTCGTTTACTAGGTCGATACTCTTTCTTATTGTTTGAATACTTCTGCAAACATGGATTTCCTTAGTACATTGGAGATTGAACCGGGATTTTTTATTATTTAAATTTTAGAATGCTCTTGAATTCGAAAAGATGAAAACGTGGAAATTTTTCATCTTTTGGGATATGCTGTTTAAATTTTCTAGCGCTTGCAAAATTACCACCAATTGATTGGTTACTTTTAAAAGAATGGACAACACGGAGAAAAAATTCTGATAAAATTACCGTACTGTAAGATAATTTTATTTCTGGTAAAAAAAATACCATGATTCTGGATAATAAAACCAAAATAAACTGTACTTAAAACATTAATTTGGTTATTTTTCATATATTGTGGTAACGGTTTACCGGATATTTCGGTTGTCAAAATTATAGCTTTTATTACCACGCATTCAGTAAAAAATGAAAAACGGAACGGTAAATTTAAACGAATAAATGGTTTTTATGACATGTTTTAAGGTGATAGTGTTCCCAAATAGTGTTCCCCGAAACCCTAGGATTCCAAGGAAGGGTTACAGTGTTTCCGAGAGTTAGTAACTTTGTTTTAATCAGTAATGATTTTTGAAATTTGTAATCAAATTTATATTCAATTAATAATTAATTATTTTTTTAATATTTCCTTTAATTTTTATGAAATTATTTAATTCTTGTGAAGAATGAAATTTCAAAACAATGTTTTTTCTAATAACAATATAATAAATGAATTAGGAAAAGGATATTCATTTATGAAAAATTCCATCAGTATTTCGAATTGTATAAAAATAACTAAGTTTCTACAACAGAGAAGTATGTTTTTTTGATAACCATTTTCAACGTTTATTATTTTTCTTTTTTCTTTTAATGTAAACCATATTTCAGTTCATTCATTTTCAATTTATGCATGCATTAAAATCAAATTAGCACTAGAAATACTGAAATACCTATATTGCCTAAAAGTAGTCAAAATGACTGCATTGTGAAAGAATAACTAATGTATAAAGAAATTTGCTTAAAATTAATTTTTAATACTTTTATTATTATTTTTTAGTTATTATACAAGGTATTAGTAAATATTAACAATAAAAAAATTATATGTTGTACAAAAAGTCACAAAATTCTAAGAAATTGTGCCATGATTGTTTTTCTAATTGAATGACTTCCTTGGGCAATCTAGTGTTAAGAACTAGACTTGATACCGCTACAGACCTGGGAATTCAACTGTCTGACAGTTAAGACTAATATTAATAAAAAGATATGTTTAAAAAAACATCTTTCTTCATTCATTCACTAAATTTTTTCAAAATAATTAATAAAATTTAGATCATTTCATATTTTCTAAATAATTAATAAATTCTAAATCATTACACATTTTTAAAATAATTAGTACCCTTTAGTTAATTAACATATTCACAAATGCTGATGAAATTTAATCTTTAAGTCTGGGAGTCCCGCCAAAGAAGTTCGATTATTTAGGGTTCCACAGCCGAAAGAATTTCGGAACGACTGCTTTAAGGTATCATGATAAAATTACCACAATTTGCAAAATTTTATAAGTTTTATCACATATTATCAAACTATATTTTATTGCTAATTTTACGAAAACCATCACTAAAGCATTTTGGTAAAAATTACCGAGCTTTTTGTTGTTTTCATGGAGCCAGAAACACGGTAAATTTTACCATATTCTGGTAGCTTTGACCATACTTTTTTTTCTCAGTGTAGGTTTAATTTTATGACTTTGATCTGATTTGATGCCACAATAAAGCTTCGATAATGGGCTTTGGTGATGGTCTGGGATTCCTTTTTTAAAAAACTTCTCAGACAGAAATTTTTTATTATTTAAAAATTCAGTAATTTTTTTTATTATTTCAATTTTCATTCAGTTATCCAGTTTAGAATTTAGAATCTATTTTAGTGATTTTTAATGAAATTGACTAGTTATGCATTTTTTCTTTAATATTTTCACTGCATATATAAAACAAAGAAGAATTTAAAGAATCAATGAAATAAAAAAAAAATGTATGGAAATAATTTAAATGTACATGCATTAAATCTATTAAATGCTGAAATCTGCATTTAAATATACTTAGCAGCTTTTCAATAAATTTGTGTCAAAACCTTTTACCTTTCTCATAGTCTTTGTTCTCTTGACAGAACATTTCGTTTTTTTAATTTCTAACTTTCAACATCTTCGATTTAGAAATAATTTTGACTCATTTTCGAGTCATTTAAACTGAACTTTAATTTTACTAGTGTGAAGGTTAAATATAAATCGTACAATTATGGAAAGTTACATACAATGTTATCAGTTGGAGAAAAAAAATTTGTTTCTTGATAACATTATGGGCATTTTAGATTCGAAAATAAATTTGTTTTAGAGTTATTTGAAACAATTGATTAATAAATATTTTCTTAAAACATAAGTCAAGCCGATATTCTGTTTCATAAATTAGAAATATTTTCTTTCTTCCATTATGACCCAAAAAGAGAAGAAAATGTTAGTTTAAAATGAAATATAGATTTGTTTGGTATGTAATACTAAAATATTCATTTAATTGTAGAGTTTGGGGAATGCAATAGTGTTTGAAGCAGCATATCTGCACTGAAAAAAAAATCGAATCAAATTATGGTATAATGTGCTTAAATTTTACCATAAAATGCATTTTTTTTCGTAAAATGTTAAACCGTAATTTTTAAAGTAATATAAATTTAATTAAAGTTATTTGTTGATTTTCAGTAATTATTACTGTAAAAATTACAGTACATAAGATTTTTAGTTTCATAACATATTCATGGATTTTACGGCAAAAAGTACCGGCAGCCTGAGTGCCGGTACTTTTTACTGTAGATTGATACGGAAAATTTTAATGTCTGGTAACTTCTTGGTGAGGATTGCGGATTGGGACAATTTTAATTTAATTCCCATTTCGTGTACCCTTTATTTGAGTAACAAGAATCTTTAGCTCTAGATTGTGTAAATAAATGCCTTTTAAGTTTTCGTTTTATACTTTTATTTAAATCAAAGCTATCTGTCAACAAGCTCATGTTCACCCAGGCTCCCAGAAACAGGATCTTTCTGATTCAGGGGCATTTATGTAGGGCTCCGGTGGCGGCTTGATGCCCACCCGATTTCAGATCAATGGTAATGAAGACGGCTTGTGCGCAATGTTGTCCTCATTGCCGCTATCATGCCGTTAGTTAAGAAACTGTGGAGTTTAGCCTCCATTACCCCATGGCTCACACCAGGCTTCTTTATTTTATTATATTTCAAGACGGTCCAAAATCTTCAACTGTGAACAAAGTTCACCTAATTAGTGTGTTAATTACAAAATGTTAACTAAAATGCCAACATTTTTTGTCCTGAAATAATCAGTCTAATGTGCTTTTATTTGTAGTCTTGTAGTATACTAGATCCAAATACAATTGATTTTACTGTGGACTCGCATAAAAATTAGTTCCATGTTTAAACATATTTGTGATCGAATCATAATGCATTGTTAATTTTTTGCAAACTTAATATAATGCTAAATCGATCCCTTTTCAAGCATCTTGCAGTAAAGATTGAGAAAAGTTAATTTGCGCAATATAATGATTCCAAATTGCAGTGGGGTCGTCCCAAGTGATGTTAATGAAGATATCTTTGAAAAATAAATGCAAACTGAAGATTGAGTTTTGCGTTTACAAATTAGGATATAAAAAGAAAATACTTATGTATTTGCATTATATATTATTATGCAACATACATATGGGACACATTGATTTATTAATGTAGTAATGTTTCGGGTGTTTTGCTAAATGTGAGTGGCAAAGTTAATTCAAGTAAATAACAATAAATAAATAATTAATTCAACAAAAATATTTTTATGCTTTGAAAATAATATAAATTTTTGTATAGAGACTTAAAATCCAAAAGCTTTTTCGAGCCGAGATCTCACGGTATTCTATTTTGCAATAAACTAGCTAGAAATAAATCTCTTTAAGAGAATACAAGTGTGCTAGTAAAGCCCAGCTCTATTTCATACATTACTGCAACCTGTCTGCCATATTTGGACTTCCTGCACCTTAAATCGTCAGAGCTAAAATGTACCTTGCTTCCTTGAAATCAGGTTTAGATAGACAGAAATATAATATAATACCTGATTAGCAACCGCTAAAGGCATTCAGTTTAAGTCGGAAAAGACGAAGAAGACGAGAATAAAAAGAAAATTAGAAATCTGTAATTCTGAAATAATATCGTAGGGGTAAGGGGCTTTACATTCTTAGAAAAATCGGTTCAACCATATTATTGGTTACTACCTTAATATTACGGTGCAAAGTTCCTCAGATTTTGTTGAGGTGCGGCAGATTTGCTGATGAAGACTTTGTTTCATAATTAAACTATGTAACCGTTTTAGTTGAACCATAATATCGTGAAATAATATGGTTCAAATGAGACCTATATTAAGGTCGCAGTTAACTTGAACGATGGTATGGTTTAACTTCCTTCTTCATTGTTATCATGACAGCTAAGTAAAGTTCAGAGCGCGACAAAACGTTTTCAGTTGCTTTTATCAGGCGAAAGGCATATCTATTGATTGATGATAGGTTTATCCATGTATGCAAGTGATAGGTTTATGCATATTCTCTATATATCACTCAATACTTGAACTAGGAGTTTCCTTGCCTTCTGTATTGGGTTCAAAATTACAAGCATACGGAGTTGAACATTGATAGTAGTAAACTGAAAAATTCTGTCAACTGTTCAACGACGGTGATAAAATATATTGATGCTCATGATTTTATTGTTACGCATAATGCAAAACTTTTTACTGAGTTGGAAGATTAAAAAAAAGTGATATCAATTTTTATAAATAGCCTCTTATTTGATAAGTAATACTTTAAAAAAATAATTAGCATCTGAATTTGAAGAAAAACATTCAAAGGAAATAAAACCTCACACATCAGTTACTCTAAACACTCAATTTATTTTCTTTAATTAAAGCTTTCGCTACACAAGCCAAAAGCTCACGTTAAGCCGTTCGTTTAGTCCTGTCGCCGCTTATTTTAACGGTAGAAAGAAAATGAAAGTATATATAAAAGGTTTTCACAATTATTCATTAGCAACTTTTTAAGTGTTTTCTTTTCTTAAAAAAAGAAATTAGATCGAATGCTTGGCTAGATAAATGGCGACAATTAGTGAGGAAAAAGAACTAGCGAAATATTAAAAATGCCGCCTAAATATGATTGTCTTAGTTCGGTGACCTTAAACCATCCTCTCTCTTTCTTACAAGTGTTCTGTAAAGCGTGCAAGTTTCATCTAGAGTTGAGAGCGCGAAAGGAAGAATTCGTTTCACTCATCAGCGGTCATAATTGAAATTTCAATGGATTGTGAATGACACTTTTTCGCTTTCACTGTCAATTTACTATATTTGGTTGACAGGGAAAATAATTTCCATACGTTTACGGAGCTCGACGATCATATATAGTTTTTGCACCAGTCAGAGGAAAAATGTATTTTGACTGAGGAATTGAAATAAGATAAAGGTTGAATAAATTTAGGCTTGCAGCTTAATTCAGAATAAATATCACAGAACCGTAATACCTTAAATCATACAAACGAGTAAATATGCTGCATTTGTAATAAGCTTTTAATAGAGCTGTAAATTGGGGATTAAGAGTTGTAGCACTTGCCTACCATAATCATAACAAGTAATGTAAAAAAATAATAATTTTGAAGTCAATTCCTACTCAGACCAACAAAGAAAATTTTTATTTTAGTTGCTTTTTTTTAAATAATTAAAATTTTTTCTCCCATATAAAACTTAAATTAATTAAATTTGATTAATGAATTAATATTTGAAAACACTGTATTAACATTAAGTGTCATCCACTACAAGTTTAAAAAAATGTATGAGTGTATGAATAAAAAGTATTTTATTAACGATTGAAAATTTGTACAAGATATAAGGAGAGTGTGAATTAATGGTAGGAATTGAAAAAAAATAGTAGCCACTTCTAGATAAGTGTACATACAGCACTAGAGTTATTAATTTAATATATTCTTCTGGAAAAAAATTTATTTATTAGATTTAAATCAGTTTTTTTTATTTATATCATTTTTTAAAAATATATTAAATTCAAGTTTTATATATTTTTATGGTAATTCAAACAAATAATTTCACTTCATTTAAAAATCATTAATTTTTTATCACAAGAGAGTAGAGAGAACTTACTTATTTATAATAATTATGTTAAGCAAATTTTATAAAAAAAAGCTCTGGTATATGTGAGATTTTCTTAAATTGCAGAATTAAAAATATCGGGATTTTTAAAACTATGTGAGGATTCTTAGTAAAAACTTAAGAAAAATCGAGTGATAACAAATGTGATTTGTAAATTGACCGGTCAATCATCGTGAATCAATTCAATCAAAAAATGATTATTTAAAGGTATGATTCATTATGCGCGTGCCGTATCTATCGTATTCGAATCATCGAGATGAAAAAAATGGAAAGTCGTAAAAAAAAAAAATACCAGAAAAACGATAAAATAGGACGTGGATTTACGATGGCATCGGCGTAAATCACGGGTATTTTATTCTATTTGGTTGACACTTTTGGCGAGTTGCGTTTGATATTTTCTACACAATAGTCATTCGTTGGCGACTGGCGACCACTAATCTAGGGATCCAAGTGTAAAAAGAAATTTTTTTCTGTTCATTTCGAACAATATTATCGTGTAATTATGTTCAAGAAAAATTCATTTTTACAATAGCAGGGTTTAGCTTGGCACTGTATTAAGGCTGCGGTAAGTTCAAACTATAGTATAGTTTAAGGAGCCGTAATGGCACATTGGTTAAGGCTCTAAACTGTCATTATGAAGGACTGGGATTCCATCCCCAGATGTGGCTTAAAGCCCATCAATTTCAGATCGATAGACACTAACTTTCTAGAAAGTTAGGACGACTTGTGCGCAATGCTCACCAGCACCACATTGCCAAAATCACGCCGTTGGTCTCGAAATAGAGCAGTTTAGCCTCCATAACCCCTTGGCTCATAACTGGCTGTTGCGGGATTGCTTTACTTTATTGTGATTCAAGGTGGTCCAAATGCTTTAACTGAGAACACAAAAGTTTGTTTCATAAATATGTTAATTACAAAATGCTCATTTAAAAGTGAACAAATCTTTTTCTGATCAGGAGATGAATGCAAGCACTTGCATAAAAATTTTTTCAGTGTTCTACCGTAATTTTTGCAAACTTAATAAGATGCTAAGTTAAACTCGCTCCCCATACAAGCACCTCAATGCAAAGATTAAGAAGGATTAATTTGAACAATTTTATGGTACAGATTTGCACCTTATTAAGTTTGCTGTAGCAGTATTATGTTTTAAAATGATGGCATGGCAGTTAAGGCATGAATCTATTATGTGCAGGACCGCGGCTCTATTCTCGGCTTAAAGCCAACTTTTTTTATATGGATGTCCAGCTTGTATGAAGAATAATAGTAGCTGATGCGTAATGCTTAACACATACCATTATCATACAATTGGTTTCGATATTGTGAAATTTTGAATTCTTAAATTCCTCGACCTTTTTGCTATGACTGTTGAAAAAGGATTGGGTGTTCCACTTTATGGTTTAAGATGCACTAAAGTCACTTACAGTGTATAACTACCTAATCAGAAAATGTATTTATTTTTTTAGAAAAGAGAAAAAAAATATTATTTAATAAAAATTTTTACAGGAACTTTTCGTTTTTTTTTGTTGCCTTAATTAATTTATTAAATTAAACTTGGAATCAACAAATTTTCTTAAGATCGTATTAATAAAAAAAATACATAAAACCCAACAAAAGAAAACGATAAGAAAACAATCGGCCACAAAAGAGATATTTAAAATTACTTCATTTCACTTCAATTACTCCAGTGATTTCCTACAAAACCTCAAATTTATTCTAACAAAAGATCTCGTCTGCAACAATCAACAAACCATTCAACACTTTTCATCAAATACTTTTAAACCAGAGGCTCATTATTTAACGCAGAAAGTCTTCCTCTTCCTACGTTTATTGTATCGATACCTTCAGGCAAAAGAAATAGAAGAGCGTCTTGTTATTGAACGAAAGAACATTTTCACACTTCAATGATTTTTAATAAACTTTTGATATCATCTTTAAAAGCAAGCGAGAAAGTACTCTTCACTTAAAGTGGTCATTAATGGTTTCGGAAATTGATGTTTGTGATGATGTTTCCGCATCATTAATCAATGAGTACCTGTTAGCTCGTTAAGATTATTAGTTGCCAGGTTTCAATTTCAGGCACGACTAAGTTCAGAGAGATTAACTGTTTATAATTTAATTAGTTAATAATTATTACAAGTTTGTTTTTAAAGAATCTAACTTTTAAGTGTTTTGAATTACTTATCATGAAAATGTTTAATAGTACTTGTGGAATATATTCATCATAAACTATAGTAAAATCATTTATATTTATCACGCTTTTTTTTCCACCATAGCTAATCTATTAAAAATCAATTGTAAAATAACAATCAACAGTATGACTATCCGATTAACCAAGAAGTTTATGGTTCGGAACATTTCTTTACCTTTACTGTTTTAAAACCGTTTACAACTTCTACGGTTAAAAGGCCGTGAATTCAAAACTATGCTGTTTTGTAACCATTTACAACTAGCGTAGTTTCTAAACTACTAAAATAAAACTTAAATAGGCAATGGAGTTCTGTAGATGCTGTGCTATTTATTCGTGAATGATAGTTTCGTATTCTAATAGTCTTGGACCACCGATTGAAGAGTATAGGACATTACAAACTCTTCATGTATAAAAGAACTGGAAGAAATATTGTTGTATCAACGCTGGGATTCGAACCTCTGTTCACCCGGTCGTGAGATTGAACAATTAGCGTTCTCAGCAAAAGTATATACCCATCTTCACGGAGCAAAATGGCTTTATAAGGTGAACCTAGTTGTCGCAAATGGAATTCTGGTTGTTAAACTGTATTAGGTAAAAACAATCAATAAATGTTTTTCTCACACTCAAAAGCTTTAGCATCATTTTTTTATATGATTATTTGACTATCTTGGTTAAATATGATAAAATAGTATTTAAATGAACTGGTATTTAACCCTTTTTACCGACAAATTTCTAACAGTGCACTATGAATCAAATAAGTCATGAATCTTAAAGTTCATGATTAACTGATAAACAGTAATTGTGAAATTCGTGATCTAAATTATTTTTATGGTTCCCTAGGTAATTTCTCTTCTAGAAGTTGATAAAGAGACCATGATAATGCATTGAAACACGCGCAAAAAATAATTCGACCAGTTCTTCTTAAAAATTTAACATTTGTGATTTGCAAATTTTATCCTATTAATTAGAAATCTAGAAGAAATAAAAATATATATTTTTTTGTTTAAAATTCTATTCGGCAAAAATACTTATTTAGATTTTATAATTTCGATACATAGAAAAATCTCTTATCCCTGTCCTGGTTCCATCGAAGGAAAAAAAAAACTGATGCAACAGCAACAAAATTTATTGCATCTGTGTTTTATTGTTTCGCTGTCCATCAAATAATTCATAAGTTGTAAAACTTGTGGTTAAGTGATACACAGTAATTGTAAAATTCATGATCTAAACTATTTTTATGATTCCTTATGCAATATAGATTTTTTCTTCTTTCTCGAACGGTATAATACATTATGTTTTAAGCCTAAAAACAACAAATTTAATTAGTTGATAAAGAAAAGTGAAGCTAGTTGAAAAGGGCAGTTAAACGCCATAAAGAATAATTCGACTAGTTCTTCTAAAAAAATTAAAATATTGGAGCAAACGAATTTTATTCAATTAAAAATACAAAATAAATAAATATAAAATTTCTTTCTCTTTAAAATTTAATTCAGCAAAAAACGCTCAGAAGTTAGATTTCAGAATTTCGATACAAAGAAACATATTTCATCCCTACCCTGATTCCATCGGAGGAAGAAAAAAAGCTTTTTAATATTTATTGCTGCTGGGTTTTATTGTTTCACTGTGTATCAAATAATTCATGAATTGTAAAATTCCTCTCATTCAAAATAAGTATTTTTTAAAAAGAATCAGTAATTCTAATTGACAGGAAACATGAAGAAATCAGTGATTGTGAAGTTGAAAACCTCTTTACCCATTTAGGCTGAACGGTTTTGTTGTTTCGTCAACATAGAGGAGGCTATTTCACTGAACTACTGGACCTTCAAGTTATCCGATAGTCATTCGGTCAATAGTTGAAAGAAAGTGAAGGGGAAAAAATTATTTCTTGGGGTCAATAACTCGGCAGTATAATCTTCTCCTCATAAGGTTAAATATAGCCTGAAGCTTATTTAGAATCATAAATATTTCCGCATCTATTTCATTTGATACAGAAAGATGAATAAAGGCTAGGATAGTTTTAAAATTTTGCATCATTAAATTGCCAGAAATTGTTTCGACTCAAACCGCTTTAATATAAACGTACTATACAAGGTAACATCAAATGTTTATTTCTCAAATTTTCTTTACAATGATTAGACTGCAATAAGATAGCTACAATGCAGTTTAAAGAGTTTCAAAACATGAATATATCTTAAAAAGTTTTAGATTGTTTAATTGTTACTACTTAGAAAAATATTATTGTTAATTTCTCCATAATGTTTCTTACTTTTAAAAAGTCTTGTGGTATGTTTATGATTTAGAACGTAAGATATGATTTAATTCAAACATAAATGATACTGCAATTAAATATATTTTTTCCACTATCTTTTTGAATGTTTTTTTATAAATTTAAAAATATACACGGAGAAATTTTTTTTTTGCAAAATTACCGTACTGAATGGTGATGAAATTTTTCGTAAGAAATCCATAGTTTTGGTTAATAAAATCAAAATACGTGGTATTTAAGCCATTAATTTGGTAATTTTTTCCGTTCATATGATAATGGTTTACCATGAATTCCTTTTTACAAAATTATAGCTCTTATTACCACACGTTTAGTAAAAAATACAAAACTAAAATATAAATTTAGCTGAATAAATGAGTTTTATGCTATGTTCTGAAGTATCATGATAGAATTGCCAAATTTTACCACATATTCCAAATTGTACCATATATTATGAAAAACCATATTTTATTGTTAATTTTACCAAGTCGCTTTGGTAAAAATTATCGAGCTTTTCCAGGTTCCCATAGAGCCAGAAGTATGATAAATGTTACCATATTCTGTAGTTTTGATCATATTTTTTTCTCAGTGTATATCGCAAAACCTCTCTAAAAATGTTTGGATTTTGTCCAAAATACTAATCTATCGTGAGGATTGTGTTTTGTTTTGTGTTTTTTTCCCTCTAAATGATTATGTTTGGAATCGTTTTCTTTATAAAAGATGGTTAGATTTAAAATAATTATTTTTTTTCGCGAGAAATAAATATTAAAAACAATACTTTCAAAATGCCATAATAATGCATAATTTCACTCCGTATTACTCTCAGGGTGCTTACAGTTTACTTCATAAAGCAAGCGAAAAAAAAATTTCTTGTAAGGCAAAATTTCGGTACTAAAAAGTTCACAAAATACTATAAGACTTGCCGTCTGATACAAAATGCACTGACAGTAATCACTTAGATTTAGAAAACTATTTTTAAAACATAAATTGGAGTTGTTTTACTCTGAGGTTACCAGCTAAAATTGTGTTGAGAATTTTGTGATAGTTTTATTAATATAATGGATTACGAAAATTATCTTATTAACATTTAAGACTAGACAATTTAATGTCATTAATTGTTAATTTTACATCTTCTTTTGTTAACTTTTTTATCATCTCAGAAATAATAGGCTTTCTAAAAAAATAATTTGTCTTTAGTGTATTAATTCACGACATTTACACCATTTCATAATTTTCCTTTTATTATAATGATAATACTTGCTTTTAATGCTTTTTCACTTTAAATATTTAAAATTATTTTTTATTTTTGAAATTTATATACTTGCAAGTCGAAAAAAATTAAAAATAATTTTTATTTCATATGCTTCAAAAAAAAAAAAAAAAAGATAATACTCTACCATTTAGTATTTTGTCAATAAAAAAAAACATTTTCTTACGATTACAAAAGATTTATCGATATAGAGCGAATTTGATTAAAAAAAAGCGAATAAAGAAATAAACTAGGAATGTAATAAACACACATTCTACCTAATTGAAAACACACAAAGTATTGAGTTAATATCACATTTAATTACACTTATTTCGGACAACACCCATTGATTATTTGAATTTAATCCAAGCGAAAAAATTCCATCAGAAAGTTTCCGGTTTTCATAGTGTCAAAAGTCATAGGTGATCTTTTAATATTGAACCATACCGTCTCGCCAGAAATGAGAGTGAAATCTTTTCGAATAGAGACTTTTATCACTTGGCCCTTCCCCTATCATTACCTACTTTTTGGTTCAGCTCCGTTAGCTTTTCCTTTTGCTTTGAACCGGTTCCCCACCCTGCGACACAGTCTTCTGGTTACTCATAATCCCTTTGGACAGAGCGGGTATTAGTCCGTAATGCTCCTTCTGTTCTTTGGGACTCTCTTTCATCTTTCTTATCTTCTTGTGCATTCAAGATGCTTCTAAATTTGTGGAGTGATATACGAAGGATTGAATATTTATTACAGTATGTCAAGTAAGTAGTTTTGAATTGGCAACAGATTTGGCGATGTTGTTTGTTTGATATGCTGTGATTTTTATGATATTAGAAGAATTTTTAATTAAGAGAAAAGTTGTTATACGAAACTAAATTGTTCTCTTCAAATATATTGAAGTTTTCGATCGCACTATGAAGTGTCCTATGAAGTGAAATTAATTACATTTTGAAGTCTTACGTATAATGTTCAGAATTTGAAAAAAAGTATCGTATTTTAATATTTTTCAATAATGCTTTCTGTTTTATAGTTATTGCTCTACTAGTTACTATTTAGTAAGACAATAGTAAAATTAGTTTAATGAGAATTTTTAATTATATTTTTCATCAAAATTCTAAAAGAAATGTTTATTGGTCTACACTCCAATGATAAATTCAAGTTTCACCCCAGAAAACTTAGATTGATGTACAGAAATGTTTAATTATTTTCTTTTTTAAAAAAAGAAAAATCATGAAAACTGAAGTAATTACAGAAAAGATTTTCAAAATTGAAGAACAGATTCTAGAATGAAGAAATATTTCTGAATGAAGAAAGAATGCTAAAATATGCAAAAAATTCTAGAATATAAAAGGGAATCTAGAATATCAAAGTGATTCTAAAAATAAATGAATTTTGAATTAAAATAATAGCTTTTGAATGAAGTGCTTATTATGAACATATTGAAGTATTTCTCATAACTGCTAAAGTGACATTTGATTAGATTAAAAAAGTGATTCGAAAATTGAAGATATTACAGAAGGAGTAACTCTAAAAAGACATTCTGCGAATAAAGAACCCTAAAAAATGAAAATTGTTCTTGGAAAATGAACACTAACACTAGAACAGAGAAGTGGTGTTAGAAATAAAAATTGAGAAAACGATTCAGCCCATAATAAACGTTCTTAAACATAAAACAACCAAATGAAAACTTTTTCTATGAAATATGAGGCAAATTATAAATATAAATACGTTATGTCATAATGAAGAAAAATGTCCATAAATAGCATAGAACACGAATAAATATTCCTTGACTATCATAAAACAATCGATTCTAGAATAGAATTTTATTTCCGTCTGATTATAAAACTTGTTAAGACGCGTTTCATGCACGACGGAGAATAACTTTCCTACTGAGATAAACTTAGTTACCAAATATTGACCTCAACCTCATTGTTTGTAAACTATCTAAAAAAGCTGCTTTGAACTGAACATCGACTAAAGGATTTGCTTCATGATTTGATTTTCCGCTATGGTTTTTCTCCTCGGCTCAGTTTTCGTTCAAGTCCTAACAAGTCTTAATCCTGAAAAAACAAAAGGATTGTGGAATAAAGAGGAAAGATTTCTCACGAAGGGAAAAAAATAATTTTTAGTGTTCGTGAGGCACCATGCTGTTACTGAAGGTGAGTGAACTAAAGTTCTAAATGGTTTCTTATTTGGTGCAAAGATATTTTCTTAGTGCATTTTCAAATTAACTTTAATAAAAAAAAATCAAGTTGCAAGTTATTTCTGAATTAGCTACAAAATAGATTTTTTTTGTATAAAAGTAGCAAATTTTGTGTAATCAAATTCCTATAATATAATCGTTTGCAATTCTGCCCTTTTTTAATCGTTTGCAACTCTGCCCTTTTTTAATTTTAAGTTTTGTGCAAGATTTTTAAACCCTATTTCAAAAATTAATAACAAAATAATCATGATTATAATTATTAAAAACTTTCAAATTTCAATATGGCATCTGAATCTGTTTTTAAAATAAGTAGATCACATGAAAAATTATGTGTGAAAAAGTAGACTCAAAATTGTGAATTTAAGTTGTATTTTTGAACGTAACATAATCATAGACATTTAATAGTGCATAGAAAGTTTTTTGGCAACGATAAAAGAAATGTGTGAAAATAATAAAGACGTTTATAATGCGCAAAACAAATATAAAGCAATACATATCATTAAATTTAACAATTAAGAATGAGTAATTGCGATAAGCCATTTTAATTAATCATTCTTTATTTCAATTATATACTCTGTATGATATGATTATGAATATTTTGCACTAAAGTATTATTGAATTTGTAACATATTAAATAAGTTATTAAATATGCAATGTGATAAAAAACGCATAATAACATTAATAACAAAATATCTCCCTACTATAGTATTATTGAATAAGTAACATATTACATATGTTATTAAATATGCTATTAAATTTTCATCTGGGTAAAAAACGTAGCATAGTATTAATAGAAAAATAGAAAGACAAAGCAATAATGATAAAAATAAAGAATAATTAATTAGAATAAGCAATTTTCATTCATAATTCTTTATTCTAATTATCTTCTCCTCACAAGACGATTATGAATAATTTCATCCACAATATAGTATTACTGAATATGTAACATGTTACATTTGTTATTAAATATGCTATTAAACGTGTATCGGTGTGAAAAAAACATAGCATAGCATTAATAGAAAAGTAGAAAAACATAGCAATATTGATAAGAATGAAGAATAATTAATTGCAATAAGCAATTTTCATTTAATGATTCTTTATTTCAGTTACACTGTATAACACGATTATGAATGATTTCTTTGCACTAAAATATTACTGAACATGTAACATATTAAGTACGTTATTAAATAAGCATATGGGTGTTGCCAGGTATAAAAAATAAATATTTGTGTCCGGAAGGGTTTTGAACGTAACAATAGGAGACAATTGTCTCCTCGTTGTGCAGAAATGAGCTCTGTCAAGAGAAAAATATCATTTAAAAAATATTTCTTAGTTATTCCCTTCTTTCAAATATAAATTCTAATTTTAATGCTTTATTTTTTTAAAAAGTTTTTCTGCTTATCCAAACAACAAAAGTTTAATCGGGGTTAAAGTTGAGTGAACCCAGAAGTGCTGAAAAATGTAACCCTGTAGCTCGGAAAGTGTCAAAATTACTGACATAAATTTTAAGTAGTTTCCATTGTTTAATTAGCTTCATAAATAATGCAGTTCTGTCCATTCCAGTTCTGTAAAATAATAAAAGTTTTAAGTATAGTTATGGTAGTTTGAATTATTAAAATTAATAATTTTTTTGTTGCATAAAGTTGTTCTTTTCACATATTTACCTTTCGTTAAAATTTGTATTGTGAAGTAGTCGAAATCATATTGAATTAAAATTATTTGATTTATTAAAATATTATTTTCTTTTAGTTTTTACAACACTGTCTTTTTTATTAAACTTTTATAAAACTAAAATCATGTATATATATATTTTAAAAAGTACTCTCATCCATAAAGCCTTTTTAAATTTAATAATACTTTACTTCATTAATTTATTCATTCTTAATTATTTTCACAAACCTAATAATAATTGAAAAAAAGTTTAAAAAAATCACTGACTATTAAAAACTTTGTTGCACTGTGCATTAAAAAGCTAAAAACAATAGAGTCGTTTAATAATTGCAAAACTCCTAATTTCATAATGTTTTATAGATTTTATGAAGCGATGTTTTTTTACAACTTTTTACAAATTTTCTTTTATATACTAGAAAGATGTTTAATTGCTTAACAACTAAAAGAACAAAAGTTTAATTAGTTTACAATAATAATTATTTAAAATTGCTTTAATTATAAAAATTATTCAGATTTTTTTTATTTATTTTCATAAAAAGTAGTTGTAATTATTTTTATTTATTACGACTTCCATACATGCTAATACAACTATAAGAGTTTGGCAAAAATTGCAAAAGTTTATTTAAGAAATCTTTTTTTTTAAATGTTTTCAGTACTTTAATAAAGTGGGATAAACACATTAAATATTTACTGAATGTTCGCATGCATCACTTTTACATGAAAGTAAAAAATTACTTTTACACGTTTTTCGGCCAATGAAACATCAAGACAAACAGAAAAATAACAAAAACAAATGATCCCTGTACGAATAAAACTTAATTTATTTTTTGGATCTCTAAAATTACAAAAGCCGTACACAGAACAATTATCCGAATATTTATTTCTTGTTTTGAGTTTTTCTCATTGATTGTTAAAACCGTTTAAATATTTAACCTAGACAAAAACGCATTAAATGAACAAAAGGTGCTGACATTATATTCATGGTTTTTAATTAAAATGCCACTATTTACTACAGGTGACCTCAACCCTTCAAAAAATGACAGCTTTCGAAGGCATAAACCACAATTCAAGATTCGAATTGAGGAGTAAATTAGAGGTGAATATGAAATCACTTAAGTGAAAAGGAAATGCGCTTTATGAATGTAAATGACCTCAACCGAAGTCTCTTAGTGCCCCAAGCATATCATCTTCTTTTCACTTTCATGTTTAATAAGATGGATGAATGACAATTAGCATCAATTTAATACGAATGTTTGACATTTATAAATGATTTCAATTTGAAGTGTAAACCAATCATCGCATTAAAAATTGTTCTTTAAGTGTTTTTTTTTTTTTTTAAATCAAAAATTGTTTGAAACATTGTTTTGTGCGTGATTTAATGTGAAGTCTAAATCATTATATTTTTCGAGAACTACGAAATTGTCAAAAATAACTAATATAGCTCAAGAATCTTAGAATTGTCAAGATAGGGATTATTATTGAGAGTGCTCGTACACTTCAAGATGCATAGAAAAAAAAAGCATGGTAAAGACTACCAGAATACAATAAAGATGACCGTGTTGCCGACTCTATGGAAACCCCAAAAAGGTCGGTTTTAGTACGGTTTTATTTTATAATATGTGATAAAATTCAATTAATTACTAAATATGTGGTAATAAGAACTATTATTCAGAAAACCAGAATTTTTGGTAAACCGTTATTTTATGAACGAAAAAATTACCAAACGTATGGTTAATATACCGTAAAATTTGGTTTTATTATCCAGAATTATGATTTTTTCTAAAACAGGAATATCATTACCATTTACTACGGTAATTTTACCATAATTGTTTTCTCCTGTTATTATTGCTTAAGTTGTTAAATTCAAAAATTTGAAAGAAATCATATAGGATGAAGAATAAAGTTTAAAGGCTTAGACATTATAAGCTATTTTGTTTCTAAAGATCGCATTCTTACATCAAATTCTTTCTTAGCATTGTCTCCAGAAAGGTATTTTGCATGTTTCTAAAATTTTCGCTGGTTAATACTTCAATAGACAGAAACATTTTATTTTCAAACAAAATCGTGGTATTTTTTCTCATTTGTTCTCTCAAACAATTTAAAAATGTGACTTATATTGCTCCAAATCTCTTTCATTTTAATTAATTATTCTCTTAGTCATCATCAGCATTGCCCCTACAGCCCTTTGTGAGCCTGGGTTTTCCTAAGAAGCTTTTCCCATTCTGCCCTTCTCTCAGCAATTGATTTCCAGTTCTTTACTTTTAGGGGGGCAAAATCCTCATCCACACAGTCTGTCCATCTCTTTTTGGACCTTCCTCTTGGCCTTTTATTGGAGGGGGTTACATTAAAGACTCTTAATGCTGTTCGTTCTGGGCTCATTCTCACTACATGCCCGGCCAATCTCATTCTACTTAGTTTAATAGATTTAATGATATCATCACTATTGAAGATCTTATATGTTTCAAAATTATATCGTTTTCTCCAGTTGTTGTTATCGAGGATAGCGCCAAAGATGGTTCGTAGGACCTTCTTTTCGATGGTTGCTAATATTTTGTCTCTTCCCTTTTTGTTAAGATCCATGTCTCTGAAGCATAGGTCAAAACTGACTTGATTAATACCTTATAAAGTAAAATCTTCGTATTTCTTTTTATTAAGTGATATTTCACTAATGATCTTAAACCATAGAAGCAGCGATTGGCTGCGATTATTTTTTTTCTGATTTCAGGATTAATGTTCTTTTGATAGTTTATTTCTGATCCTAGATAAATAAAAATTTTTATAGATTCAAATATAAAGGAATATATTTCAAACAATTTAGGGATAGTTTCCATTCTACCACAATACATATATTTTGTCTTCTCCAGATTCACTCTAAGTTCATTTTTCTAGCTGATTTTTCCAGTGCCAAAACATTTTCACTCAGTGCAGTCCTAGATCTTAAGATGATGTCTACATCATCGGCGTATGCCAAAATCTGCACTGATTTGTTAAATATAGTGCCTGTAGTATTTATGCCAGCATCTCTAATAACTTTTTCTTAGGCTATGTTAAACAGAACATATGCTAATGTTTCTTCCTGTCTAACTCCATTATAAATTTCAAAAGAAGTAGATAGTTCCCTCTGAATTCGTACCGTTGAAATGGTTTCAGTGAGTGTGAGCCTTACAAGTCTGATCAATTTTGATGGAATATTAAAATCATATAGGGTCTTCAATACCTCAGTCCTATTAATACTGTCATATGCCGCCTTAAAATCCTCAAATAAATGATGGGTCTCTATTCCAAATTCTCTACAAATTTGTTTCTAAAGATCACATTCTTACATCAAATTCTTTCTTAGCATTGCCTCCAGAAAGGTATTTTGCATGTTTCTAAAAATTTCGCTGGTTAATACCTCAATACACAGAAACATTTTATTTTCAAACAAAATCGTGGTATTTTTTCTCATTTGTTCTCTCAAACAATTTAAAAATGTGACTTATATTGCTCCAAATCTCGTTCATTTTAATTAATTATTCTCTAAGTATGAATTACAATTGCATTGAGTATGATACCATAGCTTATAGAAATCATATAAAAAAAAAACTTTCTTTCTTTAATTCTGTTAATTTTGTTCTGTAATTTGTGACAGAATAATGTTTTTTTAAATTGCTATGTTTCGAATTTAATTCTAATGTTACCACAACGCTGGATGGAACTCAATTCTTCGAAATATTAAAAAAAAAACTATTAATCTCAAGTGTCTTTTGTTGCATTAAACGCTCTGTTAATAGCATCAAATGAAAAAAAGAATGTCTACACTGTAACAAATTCCGGTTCAAATCACGGTAAAAAGTACCGTCACTTTTTTCCGTAAAATCCATTTTTACCCGCATATGTTATGGAACAAAATATCTGACAAACCTTAACTTTTACAGTAACAATTATAGTAAAGTGACTGAATCACTTTAATTAATAAATAATTCTGCAAGACTACGGTATAAAAATTTAAGGCAAAATAGAGTTTATGGATGATGTACCCAAAGTGCCGGTACTTTGCACCGTACCTTATCCGGAATTTTTTTTACAGAGTACTTATCAATACGCTAACTGCATTTCTAAAACTAGTTAGATTAGTTATTATAACATCTTGTTATTTTTGGGCATCGTATTTTAAAGTAACGACTCTCTCAAAATATCATGCCACAATTTCTATTTAAATTTATGAGTATTTAAATACGTCTGTTTTATTTATGCTTGCATAATTTGTGACAGGATATGAATAATTCAATACCGTCCATATTTTTATTTCAAATGAGAGCATAATCCATAATAATCAACGTAACTCTATGAAATATTTAAAGAAGAAAATATGTTTGATTTATATATTATTTAAAATGATGAGAAGACTGAAATTAGTAAGAATTTTTACAGATTCGTTGTTTGAGAAAGATGGATGCTGGTATAGCTCATTTTCAATGCCAAATCATAAAACATTCTGCGCCGAGCCTACTTCAAGTTTGCACAAGATGTGTGTTTTGACGCGTTCTGAAGGCAACGTGGGCGGTTGTTGGTGAATTAAAAAGGTGAATGTAAATATACACTTATGAAGGTTACTTTGGAGGAAATGAATGTGAAATTTCCTCTTTCTTATGGCGGTGTCTCTTTATCGATGACAAGATATCGATATTCAGAGACATATCATATTAAGAATGATTAAGATAAGGTATACTGTCTTAATCATTTGAAAGAAAGATACGTTATTTTTCCAAGTTACAAATAAAATATGATGAAAATAAATTGCCAAATAATTAATAAACTTCATAATTTATAATTTTGATGTATATTATTTAAAGAGATGCTAAGATATTTCAACTATTACAGCTACACTGTAAAAAACTCCTAATTAAATTACGGTAATAAGTACTGGCACTCGGGGCTTCCAGTACCGCAATAGTAAAATCCATTTTCACTGCAAAATTTTACAGAACAAAAATTACGATATATACCGTAATATTTACTTCAAAATTACTGAATAACCGTAATTAAATAAACATTACTGTAAAAATTAGGGTATGAAATTTTACGGCAAAAATTGATTTTACGGCTATTGTACACAGGGTGACAGTTTTTTTTTACCGTAATTTAATCCAAAATTTTTTATAGTGCACTCTGATATACCATAGTGTCATTAAACTTTTGATGTTAATTGTGTTTTTGTTTAGTTATGTTTTATGAAGTTTATTTATTTATTTGAATTTTAAGATGCGCTTAGAAGCTAATATTCAGCAAAGAAATCGGTAAAAAGTGTAAAAATCAGTGAAGAATTTATGTTTCAAATTAATATTGGTAAAATAAAATTTAGACACTATATATCAATATTTTGATTAGAAAATCTACTAATATTTTTTGTATATATGGTACACATTGGAACCATATGCAAAATAATATCCATATAATTCTTTTTGAACATGATGCAATCATGTAATAATGATGTAATTATGTAAACACGATGAATGTATCTCGAGAAACAATTTAATCCGTTTGTGTCGGTAATTAAATATCGGATCAGTTCCGACACGGATCTTTTTAAGCCTGCTCCAAACTGTTCCAACGCAGTTCGAAAACGAACTGAAATGTTTGATCGGTTTTCACCTTAGCAGAAGAATGGAGATATTCTTTCCTTCTTATTTTGTTATGAATAAAAGATTTTGTTTTGAATTCAAATGTTTTGAAAACAAAATTTTCATTTTAATACAAAATATTTTTCAACCCTGTACGGAGAGCATTTTTTGTCACCATTTCATCAAAATTAGAATTCATTTAAAATAGACACTTTGAAAAGTAGAAAATGATTTAAAGTAGAACGATTGAACCACATTCACTTGGAATGTTTCCTAAGTCGGAAAAAATCGAGAATTATATATATTTTTTCGCTTTAAGATTTTTACATTTTTATTGTAATTTAATATTTTGAAAGAAATGTTAAAAAATCACGTGAAAATTATGAATTGAATTAATCAAAAAATCAACTGTTGAACGATTTATAACCGTCAAACGATAAATTTCTCAAAAGTTGAGGAAATTTGGAATGAACATCAAAACCTCAAATCGTGAAACAGATCCATTTTATTCAAGTCTCATAGTCATACGTCCTCACACCAATGGTGAATCAGCAAAATTTGCTGCAGATAATATTGGGAAAAATTCTTAATCTTATCTCAAACTGTATGCTTAACTGAAAATTTTTGCAAAATATTTACATTAATAATTATATAAATCAAATTGATTTCAATAATTATCTTATTATTAAACCTTGTTAGGATTAACCTTATTAGGATCACTAATAAGGTATAATTAAAACGATTAGTCATTTCGGTTTTAAATATTAAATTTAACATACTTTGTAAAAACTATTACCCACAAAACTCGCCTAAAACACAACTGCGGATGTCTTAGTAGTATATAATAACTGAAATCAATACATGTTGAATATAAACAGTAAATTCACTCATCGCGTAATTAACAAAAACTAAATTTAGAGGCTCTTGGATATTTTCACGTCGAATCTATAATCAAAGAACTTTCAAATCTGCAATAAAACCGATTCCAATCTACAGTTTTTCTTAAAAAGACATTTTTAGTCTATTTTTTGACTGAATGTGCAATTTTAAAAACGTTATATATAACAGAGGGTCACATAATTATTGCAACAAACTTCTAGGAGAGTTAGGACACATCATCAGGATTAAAATTGCATAGGAACCCAACCCGTGCTAGGAAATGTCGACATACGCCACTCGAGGCACTTCTCTATTATGAATTGTTATTTCCCATGCTTCTGAACAGGTGATAATAGGGGTAGCTTCCCTATCTGCGTGCAGATTGCTGATTTGAAATCTTAACATCCGAATTAGGGAAAATCAAGTATTTGTATAAATGCAACAAAAAATTTGTTCCTCCCAAAAATTATTTTATGACAATACAGGAAATGAGTTATGCTTAAAAATTACTAAAGATACACATTGTAAAATAATTTTTATCTCAGATTTATGCTATACAATTTTAAGTTCTTTTTAACTATTTTTTCGCATTTTTTTTTTTTTTTTTTTTGCGCATTTGAAAGAGAGCTTTTTCTTTAAAGAACAATTAAAAAATTAATCTTTAATGGAAGTTATGAAGTTAATTGAGAATTAGGCATGTAAATGACTTTACAAAAAACCTTGTGGTAAAATAACTTGGAAAACCAAATTACTTTCAGAAAAACAACTTAGGACGAAGAGTTACTTTTGCATACATTAATAAGGGTTGGTACTAACCTTGCGTCAGAATAATCAACTCAACATGTATTTCGATTAACGTTTTGTTTTCAAATAAATTTGAATATGAAGGCTATCATAAAATCTTCATTTTTTAACATCGTTCTTACATACAATGCATCAAACAATAGTGTTAGACACTTATTATGCTAAAAAGTACAATTCAGCTCGCCAATGTTTTGTTAGTCAAGTTTAAACAGGTATTGAGTCTATTGATTCCTATACTAAAGCATTTATGCATTAAATGAGGAAATCCTGTTTGGGGGTTGTTTTGTTTATTGTATGAGGCTTGTTAGGACATATTGTTTAATTACCGGATCAATGAAAACTTTATTTATACATTTAATTATTAAGTAACTGAATATGAAATTGAGCTTTCATAACTTTTTAACACAGAGTATATGGTAAATACTTTTTAATAAATTATTGAAACAAAGTAATTCGTCTGTAGATGATGTATAAATTAATATACTTTTAGATTACAGAGATTAATACTGAAATCAATTAAAAAAGCATCTTTGATCACAATGGTATTAAGGTAAATTATGAAAAAAAAATTTAGAACATCTATGAAATATGTTTTTTTTCTAAAAGAAAAGAAAACGATTTAAGTGCTTTATTAATCCTCTTGCGGCTCTAAATACATTTTTTTTCCATTCTCAAAGCTCGATCTATTTACATTAATTCAACATACAAACGGATGATCGATTTTATCAAATTATCTTTCTATCATCAAATGGTAGAGAAGAGATAAAATCGAAACAATAAAACTTTAAACAGTAAGCCAAGATTTATAACTTTTAATGTTTAACTATCTCCAGTAATATTTTTAAAAAATTAAATTTTTGGTAGTAATTGAATATCTGGCTACTAAGCAGTTACAATAAGTAATAAAATTACACGCACAGCAGGTACAAAATTACATGCACATTGAATTTTATGTAAGTAATTTTTAATTTTTTATTCTGATACTTCGCTAAACTTAGATTGACGACTTTCAGATGTTTACTCTAAATTTCCAAGGAATTTTGAATTTATAGTTTGAGGGTAACTAGTCTAGTTGCAGTCTCATAAAAATTGATTCCTCGTCAAACTATAATATTGGAATTTTGGATTCTATTTACGTGCGAACTTGCAACATAATAAAGAATTAGAAAGTACCACAATAACAAGGCCAGATTTACGTATAAGCTAAATAAGCTGTAGCTTGGGGCCCCGAGATGGCAAGGGCCCCCAGATCCCACTTTTTTTCTTCTTTTTTTAAAGTTTTATTCGGAGTTGGTGCCCTATGAAGCCCATTATAATTTTTTCTTTTTTACATTTTTGGATGCTTTTCAAAATCTAATTGAAGTGTTTGAAAATATAAAATAATTGTTGGCTATACACACTTTTTATTTAAATAAAAAGTGAGGTATTAATTTCGAATTCCTTATACTATTTCTAAATTCATAGCATCGAAATATTTATTTAGATATACTGAAGAAAATTAAATGAATTTGGTATACTTAGTTTAATTGCATTCTTTTATAAAAATAATTTATCTGAAATATTACTATTTAAAATAAGTGCAGATAATCAAAGTCTGAAAAATAAGCCTTATTTCCATGATTGGATTTGACATTCAAAGCTAAGGTCCATTTTTAGTATTTGTTTAAATAAATAGTGCGGAAATATTATAACACAAAATAACGCACTGAGAAAAATTTTCATCACTTCTCGCAAAAAAAGAAGAAAAAAAAAAAGAAAAAAAAAGAAAGAAAAAAAAGAAGAAAGAAAAATTTTGGTAACAAAACCAAAATATATGGTATTTAAATCATTCATTTGGTAATTTTTCTGTTCACAATGCAACAAGTTATAAAAAATTCTGGTTTTTAAAATTATAGCTCTTATTACCACACATTTTATGCAAATGCAAAAGACAAAAACAAAATTAACCGAATTAGTGATTACTATGCCATGCTCTAAGGCAGCGGTTCTCAATCATTATTTACGCTTCCTTCTGCGGAACCCCGACATTACGATGAAAGTTTATAAGGTACTTGTGAACACTATAACCTGATAAAATATTTTAAAATATTTAATTAGAAAATGAAGATTTTTCATTGTTTTATCATTAACAATCTTAATTAAGGTTTTATATCCGACAGTTAAATTTGCAGTCCTTGTGCTATATCTACTCTATTTTTGAATTTATTTTTGGTGTATATACAAAAGCTGAAAATGAATAAGATAAGCCAAATTATAGTTTATTTCTAAATGAACTGAAGAGACTAGTTATAAACGCTAAAAATGATAATTTGTAAAGCATTTTTCTTTATAAAAGAATTTAGTTATTTTATATTGATTTGAAAGGTGTGGTATGAAATATTAATGTAATATTTTATAAATGCTTATTCTTTTCCTAATTTTTTCAACATTCAACATATTGTTTTTAGAAACATATTTTCATTTAAAAAATTCCATTTTTATTTAATTGGTATTTTACTTCAAATAATTTAATAAAGGAAACAGAAAGATTATATACGATATGATTTATGTGTTAGATCTAAATATAATCTGAGATTATAAAAGAACTAACTAGAAGTTATTAAAGTATTCATGCCCGGTTATAAAAAGTACTAATTCGCTCTAAAACAATAAAGTTCCATAGAACACAGTTTGGAACTACTTTCCTAAGGTATCATGATAAAGTTAAAAAATTTAACACATTTACTACCGAACATCATGACAAAAAACTATATTTTTATAATGTAAATTTCAAGAGAACCAGATCACTATTGAAAAGAACTATCCTGTATTTTGGTGTTCCCATAAATACCGTAAATTTTGCTATATTCTAATAGTTTTGACCATACTTTCTTTTCTCAGTGTGGTCAGTATTTATTTCTTTATACTTATTTTTATTTCTTTATATTTATTATTTTTATTTCTATTAAGTTATTTTATTTCTTTATACTGAAAAATGTTTTTTTTATTTTTTTTTAAAGTATGCATGTTAAAAACTAATAATTTAAAAATTATTTAAAAAACTAGAAGGCTCCGCCCCTTGTTCACTTTGCTCACTAACCCTCGTGGTTGCTTCTCATTAATCATTGCAGATAAGAGGGAAAACGGTTTATTTCCATTTACATTTTGAAGATGACTAAATTTAAGCAAATCAATAAATTTAGAAAATTGGTACCTCCCGCAGAGTTGTTATTCAGTGAAGATGGACTCAAGGGATAGAGCATTCGCCTCCGAATGAGGTGAACCGAGTTCGAATGCCAGTGATGGCTGCGGGTCGATTTGAATTCTACTACCGGCTTGCACCGACCACAGCGCTGACGTAAAATATCCTCAGTGGTAGACAGATCATAGGTTAGAGTCCCCTTGCTGTCAGACTAACCGTGGGAGGGTTTCGTGGTTTTCCTCTCCATGTAACTCAAATGCGGGTTGGTTCCATCAAAACGTCCTCCACGAAGGCAAAAATTTCCTCAAATACTTGATCCTGGAGTACTCTTGTTTGCTGGATTGGGTTCAAAATTACAAGGCTACGGAGTTGAACATTAGTACTCGAAACTCGAAATTAGATGGGCTGTTCAATGACTGTTATAAAATAAACTAATAATTTGGCCACAATAGCCTGGTTGGTAGGGCTATGGACTCGTGTTCGTGAGAATGGGAGTTTGAATCCAGACGGCCGAAGAATACCCATGTATAAAATGGTGACTGGTGCATGTTAAATCTGCCTGGGTCACAAAGTCCACTAAGTTCTCATAACAAATCAATATCTCTGGGTACTGCTCCAGGAGTTCCCTAGTCTTCTGCTACGTAGTTAAACATGGATAGTACTAAACTCAAAATTGAGTCAGTTTTTCAACGGCGGCCATAAAAAGTATAAAACTAATAATCAAATTGTATTTTCTCGTATTTCTTTCTAACTCCTTACATATTTTCTACACAACTTCATAATTTCATGTTTCTAAGTCTATAGATTTTGAGCAGCAAAGCAAAATGTAACTGAAAGAGATTTTTTTAATAATTTAATGATAATTATCAATAATAAAAAATAATGACAGTTTTCCTTAGGTGTATATAAATAGAAATGAACTTATAAGGGCCCCGTCTTTTTCAGCAGCTTGGGGCCCCGCCAAGCTTAAATCCGGCCCTGCACAATAACCTATTCAAATTGAACTATACAGTTGTACTAGCCCATTTGTATTTGTTATAACTTCCTTGGAACATTTGATAGTTAAAAATTATTTTACATTGTCTTTGTTTCATATTAGCTGCTTTCGCCTTTAAAATAATTAAAGAAACTGCATATTTGAAATACATCTTAAACAATTTAACATACGGTCAGTGCATCTCATTTGCATCAAACTACACTCCTTATTAGTGAAAGAAAATGTTTCTTTTTTTTCACTTCACTTCATAAGTAAAAAATGAATTAAAATCTTGTGCATGCATAAATCATTTGGATCTGATCTTTTCCTCAATTTATTCATATAAGCGAATGGGTGGTGTTCATTGAGGTTGAATGACCTTGTCAAAATGAGGACAAGGTCATTTCCGCTTCTAATTCTACTCATCATCTGTTTATGTTATTAATGGAAGAAGAAGTAATTTTTTCTGTCAAAAAGTGTTATCATACTCATTATCTTATTATGAAACAAATGCTGGGGAATAATATTTCTTCATGAAATGTTTGAATTAAAATAAATGATGATAATTTATTGTTGATATCAATCGTAGATAAGTTTCACGTAATTTTTTAAAATTCTATAGCAAAATATAGTTTTTTTTTAATGTTCTATTGTAAGAAAAAACTTGTTCGAAAACACTACTAAAACCTACACGGAGGAAAAAATTATAGTAAAACTACCGTGCTGAGGAGTAATGACATTTTTGTAAAAATAATGCCAAAATATACGGTATTTAAACCATTCATTTGGTAATTTTTCCGTTCAAATGAAAACGGTTAACCGAATATCTGGTTTCCAAAATTACAGTGTTCATTACCATATATTTAGTAAAAAATACATAACTATAAAGTGAATTCAACCGAATGAATGTTTTTTTTTTTCTTTGTTGCTTTTTTCTAAGATATCATGATAAAATTACCAAATTTTACCACAGTTTCTAAATTTAATCACCTATTTTTAAGCTATTTTTATTACAAGTTTTACATTTAATTGATAATTATTTCAAACTTATTTTGCATTCCATTATTTCAAAATCATTACCAAAAATTATCGAAGCTCTTTTGGTGCTCCTATAGTAACAGAAACACGCTAAATTTTACCATATTCTAGTAGTTCGACCATGCTCTTAATTTAAATTTAATACAAAAATTTTAAACGTCTGAAAATCAGGAAATTGGAACAAAAATATAGATTTAAGAGTTAATCTACAGCCTACACCTAAAATTTTAAGAAAAGTTACCAACACAGCTTAGGATATATGGCTTTGACATTAGAGATGCAGTCGCATTTAGCACTTCTGGTCAGTCCTGGGCAGTTAAATATGGTTAATAGTTCTATTTATATTATATTTGAGATTGAGCCTAATATTAAAAAAAGTCGCTTTGCATTATACCGTTCAAACTCAGTCTTCATAGAAAAATAGAAGTTCATAATTTTTGCTGTTGGATGGTTTTTTTTCTTCAGATTATTAATTTTCTGTCATAATCAAAACAATATTAAGTTATTTGTTAAAGATTTTTATTAGAACAATGAATTCTTAATATCTAGTTATTGAAAGAATTAAATTTGAAATTTTCATTTAGGTAACATAACAAGCAACAAATTTCTTTAACTTAAAAGAATTTTCGCTAAAAGGTTTTCTCTATAACAATGACGAGGCATTATTTCTTATCCAATTCATCCATCAATACACGGAAACATGCAGCATTCTTCAAAAGTTCGAAATCTTTTCACCTCTGACTTTAAATCTTAACCTTTAGGCATAAAAAAATAATTCGATCACTTAGCATCAGTAGTTAAACACAAAGATGAATAAGAACTTTCTTCATCCCTTTGGGTATGGGTCAATTTTTTTAAACACTTTTTTTGAGAGAATCTTTTCTTCAGGAGTAATTAGATGAAGACACTAACAATTTTTAACAAGTTCTTTTAACGAAAATCTCCAATTGACTGTTAATTGAAACGATAGCTTTAATGAGATTATAGAGTTTTCGTGACCTTGCACTACAACAGTTGAAAAGTAGGTCAGATACACGCTGCAGTTATGTTATTGTGTAATTCAATTATTTGTATTAATGGTTGCTTTTAGTTTTGGAGAAATCACGAATTAGTATTGCTTGGATAGCCTCATGGGTATTATGGCGAATAATGCCAGCATTCGTTAGTATAATATTAATGTGGCATTGTGTTCAAATTCGAGAAATGAACAAGGGATAAGCTTATTTGTTTGTTGGGATTTAAATATAGTAAATTTGTAGAATAAAGAGAAGTTGTTAAAACAAATGGAACAGTGATCTTTAAATTAATTAATAAAAAATTGCAAAATGCTTTTAAGAATCTGTACTAATATTTACGAGAAACACTTTACATATTTAGAGTAATGGTAATTTTGTTTTATATACAGGGTGGTCCCGAATTCATGGTACAAACTTTAATGGTAGGTACAGGACATTGTAACAATGATTTATTTTATAGGAATGTATAGTCGCAAGTGACGCGGTGAGGCGTAAACAGGAGAAATAACGGCCGAAAGGAAAAACAAAGATTTTATTGAAAGCGTTGTTGACAAGTGTCATGTTTACAGTAAGTGTTCAAAATTGCGTCCACCAGAAGCGATACATGCTTGACAGCGTCGGTGGAGCGATTGGCGTACAACGTTCAAAGATGCCTGGTATTTCACGCACACCTGCAGCAGCTACAGATATACGAGCGACGAGATCCTCATCTGAGTCAACTGGAGTCTCATAAACAAGATGCTTTAGATGTCCCCATAAAAAGTAATCGAGGCTCGATAAATCGGGAGATCGGGGTGGCCAAGGGATTGGTCCACCACGCCCAATCCATCGAGCACCAAACGTGGCATTCAGGTAATTCCGTACATCAATGCTGAAGTGTGCTGGCGCCCCATCGTGCTGAAACCACATGCGGTTACGAATGGCGATCGGAACATCATGCAGCAGTTGTGGTAACACTTCTTTCAGAAAAATAAGATAGCTTCCGCCACTGAGTCGCGTGGATAGTAAGTATGGGCCAATCAAAAAGTCGTTCACAATACCAGCCCACACATTAATACAGAAACGTTGTTGAAACGCGTGTGGACGCGTTGCATGTGGATTATCGGTTGCCCACACATGGGAATTGTGCGCATTAAAGACACCCTCGCGTGAAAATGTCGCTTTATCTGTAAATAGCACATCACCTACGAAATCCGGATGCAACGCACATTGCTTCATCACCCACAGGCAGAAGTTCACGCGGAGAGGATAATCTGCCGGATTCAATGCTTGTACTTTCTGAAAATGGAAGGGATGTAAGCGATTTTCGTTAAACACTCTGCATACAGTCTGATGACTCACACCTACGTCACGCGCAACAGTTCTTGTGTTTGACTCGGGTCTATCAGCCACAATGTTCAAGATCCTTTCTTCCAGCCTTGGAGTGCGTACAGCTCTTAATCGACCAGCGTCATGTCTGTTGACGTCGAACGCACCTGTTTCACAAAGTTGACGATGTAACCGTTGAAAAATTCTATGATCCGGCATTCGTCGATCAGGATACTCCGCGCGATACATTCTTAACGCAGCTCTGTCGTTACCATTTGCACGGCCGTACATGTAATGCATGTCTGCTTTTTCTGCATACGTGAAGTCACCCATCGTCTACGGCAGCACAATTGTGAATGGCGCTTTTCCCTACTGCGATGCATCATTTTCAACGGTGGCTAGACATCTACTGCCCTCTACCGGCAATGATACCAACCGATCACTCCATTTCTCTTTCCTTTTATTTCCCCTGTTTACGCCTCACCGCGTCACTTGCGACTATACATTCCTATACAATAAATCATTGTTACAATGTCCTGTACCTACCATTAAAGTTTGTACCATGAATTCGGGACCACCCTGTATAGTAGAAGTGAAGCATTAATTAATGACTTTTTTATAATGTTAAAATTTTTGTAGCAAACAAAATACAGTCAAAGTCTTCTGCAACCTTAATACAGTGTTAGTTAAACTGCATTATTCTGCAAAACAATCCTTCTTAACCTTACTTTTTTATAAACAAACCCATTTTTGGGTTCATTATTACTAATGTTCAACTCCGTAGTTTTGTAGTTTTGAACTTAATGCAGAAGACAAAGGAACTATTGGATGAAGTATTTGTAGAAATTCACCTTCGTGGAGGACTTTTTGATGAAACTAACATTCATTGGCAATACAAGGAGAGGAAAACGACGGAAAAGGGACTCTAACCCATGATCTGTCAACTATTATGGATATTTTACGTCAATACTGTGGCTGGGGAGAGCCGGGTGAGGAATTCGTATCGACCAGCCATAGCTGGGATTCGAACCTGGTTCACCTCATTGGACGGTTAACGCTCTATCTCCTTAACCACCACGTTATGACATTCTTGAACATTGTCCCATGCATTGCTTAAACGCAATGAGAAAAAAAGTAACTACCAGAATATAATATCTGGATCTGCAGGAACAACAAAGAATTCGGTAATTTTCTACTAAAGGGCTTTGGTAATGATTTTGGTAAAATTAACAATAAAATGGGGTTTTATAATGTGTGATAAAATTTGGCAAATGGGGAAAAATTTGGTAATTTTTTTATGAAATCTTAGAGCATGGCATAAAAAAAGTTTATTCGGATCAATTTATTTTCAGGTTTTTTTATTTTTTATCAAATGTGTGATATTAAGAACTATAACTTTGAAAACCAGAATTTCCGGTAAATCTTAACCTTATGAACGGAATGATAAATTCAGTATATTTTGGTTTTATTAATCAGAATTATGGTTCTATTTTCAAGAAATGTCACTACCATAAAATACGGTAATTTTACCAAATTTTTTTCTCCGTGTTATGGAGCCACAACGTCTAACTATCACACAAAATTCTTATGCACGATGTTAAATAATCTATAGTATGATTTAACGTTGAAACGATTTTTTTGTGAGTGAACAGTGAAATTACTTGCATCTCAAGAAAATAAATATAAGCACATTGTACTGGGAACTGCTGGGTATTGGAAAAAAAAAACTAAAAAGAGGAGGTCTATTAAAATGAACTTCAATTTAGATGAAATACAAAAAATTTACAACTTGTATTCTTCTTATTAAGAGGACGTAATTATGGCTGGTGATACGAAACTAGTGGTAGTCCAGGACTGGTCAGTAATCACATAACAAAATTAATAAAAAAGCATACCTCTATGAAAATGACAATGACGAGTACGTTGTGATGTACTTACAATATTATCTTTGGTTGCACGATGTAGAGATTCAGGTGTAGTCAAGTAACGAAAACTATTATGTTGTTCACCAAAAATTCTTTATTTTGAGGATTATTAGAAAAACAGCTTCACACATTTTTGAGGGAGGATATTTTTGAAGAAAACATTTTTGCACACAAGCGATGGGCATCTGGAGCGGAAGGCATGTCACACAGATGAAATTAGTCAACCACTGGAGGCGGACACCGCATCTCAAAAAAAAGAAATAGGATAGGCTCTATAAATGTAGAAGCCAAAATCATCTTGGCGAAGCAAATGCATACAGAAAGCATGGCGTAAAGGACCACGCCATGTCGAAGACTTCCGACCTCCGGGGTGAGGAGGGAGAAAAAATAAAATCTCCGTTAGCGGAGAAAACTTGAAAGAAGGTGATGATTAGAATTCGAATGCTAGCAATCAATTTTACCGCCCGATATTTATACTCTCTGGAAAGAGTTGAAGTTAAATTACTTAAATATTGTAAGTTAAAGTTGAATTTCCTACAATTACTGAGTTGAGGAGTTACACTCAACGTTTAAAAAAGGGTTCTCAATTAAAAATGAAGAAACAAGATGCAGATTACTCTGCACCGGCGTGGTACATCAAACGGGCCGATAAGCAGGTGTTGGAAAATTCTAGGGAAAGGGAGGGGTCAAAAGAAAGGAAAAGGAATTTTATGGGGAGAGTGTCACAATTGCCTGAATCAATAAGGGGAGAGATGAAAACGGGTGAAGAACTAAGGATTTGTATCAGAAATTAGCAAATATTACGATTTGGATGTAAAAAAACATGAAATTAAATTGAAAATTGTGACCCAATGTCACAACCCCACTGCAGAAAAAAATTTTGAAGAAATTTTTTTTTTTTTTTTTTTTTTTTTTTTTTTTGAAAAAAAATTAATTGCTAAAGTGAAAAGCTTATACCAAAAGATTTCAATTGAAGGGGTTAAATTAATTATTGACAGCCTGCGACTCCAGTCTACCCCTCACTATTTACAAATGGTCAGTTGTTACATCAATAACTACATGTCAAACAATTTGATATTAAATTAGTTTAAAAATGAGGAAAGCTGTGCCCTTAACATAAAACATACAAACAAATAGTATCACAAAACATACACATTAACAGCTCTACATGGCTGATCTGGAAAAACAATCTTAATTGTTTGCTAAATAAAGGGAAAAAACAATCTTAATTGTCTGCTAAATAAAGGGAAAAAAAACAATCTTAATTGTTTGCTAAATAAAGAAAGAAAACACAAAAAACTTGCTTGTAGCATGAAACAAACTGTTGACATTGAATAGTCAACCTGAAAACAAATTAACATAACAAGCATTGTTGAATGTTAATGTATACAATACTCATTACATACCCGTATCAAAAAGGAATCATTCTAGCTGAAGTAGAATGCACAACTAATCTCCAGAAACATAGCATTATGGAGATAAAATATAAATGAGCATTTTAAAAAATATCACTTATTAATGTGACAATAATTTTGAGGTAAAAACATTAACTCAAATTGTTCCTTGTAAGAAGGAATGAAAAATAAATTGATTTGTTTGCAGAAATGAGAAAAAAATTGAAAAATTGCAAACAAACAAAAAAATCAGGCTACCGTTGTAGACTGAGAATACTCCGAGTTTAACGAATGAGAAAAAAAATTTGTACAAAATTTTGTACAACAATCCATTAAGTGAATTTTTGAGAAAAAAAACTAAACCAATCAAATAAGATTGATAATTATCATTCCGAGTTAAAACGACAAAAAATTGGATACACCAAATGTATACCAAACAAACTCAAAGTCATAGTGAGATAAACTAAGTGACAAAAAAGTTAATTAAGCTTTAAAGATTAGAAAAAAACTTGGAAAAACATTAAATTAATGTAACGAAAAAACAAAAGCCTAGGCAAAACATTAAACTTAAAAACTTAACAAAACTGTACGGGACCTTAACACGCGAAAGAATCACAAAAATTTAAACTCACCTAACCTTGGAAAAAAACACAATACTTAGTAACCAAAAAAAACACAACAAAACAAAACAAGGCCTTGAAACATCAACATAGCATTGCCTAACAAACTTGCTGAACAAAAATGTACAATTGGCAGATTCAGCATGAAACATTTGCAAAACATTACTTAAATTATGACCAACCCAACATTTACTTGTAGTGATATAAATTTATAAAAATGAAATAATCATAATAATTGTTATTGTTACATTTTTTTTTTTTTTTTTTTTTTTTTTTTTGAAAAAGCATAATAAGATTTAGTGTACACCATATACTAATTGTGTAGAAACATGCATAAAAAAATCTTGTATGACTCTATTGTAATAGTTTAACATGTGACCTCTTTGTACTATTTATTCGTTTATAAAATTAGTGATGAATTAATTAATGCATTATTCATTATGAAAGATTTTGATGATTATTACACATTATTATAACAACACAAATGGAAGAATGTTCTCAAACAAAACAAAAAAAATTGTTTAACCTCAAAAGATACATAATCATTATTATTTTTAAATTGACAATGAAGTAACCTCGTAAATGTCATGTACATTAGAAAGTATTAAATATATATTCAAAGGTTACACAAAAGATTTCCCACAGAGTATCAAAACAATTCAATTATTTAATAATTAACCCAAATCATTAACATATTTAAATTATTATATATATATAATTATATATATCATCTGGTTTCTTTGACCAGGAAATCATAATTGATCATCTGGTTTCTTTGACCAGGTATAACCTTCTGATTCATTTTTGATCAGGAAAATAAAATTAATAATTAACTTCTGGCTCTATTTTGACCAGGGAAAAAATTTAACTGGGTTAATTTATTAGCAAAAAGTAAATAGAAAAAAATCGTGAGTGAATAACCCTTAATTAACAGTGGACCAGGATTCGAACCTGGGCTTTTGCAATGATGCAATGTACTAACATTTATACGATCATATTAATCAAAGTTAAGCCTCAAAAAAAACATTTAAAAAAAATCATTCCCGAAAAATCGTTGAGCTAAGGTATTACCCAGAGCAAATCAGGACATATTTTATCCCAATTACATTTAAAAAATCCCAAATAAAAATTTAGAGGCATCTGTATTACCAGACGCAATTCAGGACATACACTATCCCAAATATTTAAAACATTAAATTATCAGATACTCTACAATGAAAATCGTAACCTAATCAATCAAAACATTAATTCACAAAAATTTTGAGAACATTAAATAATAACAAAATTGGGAAAGAGAACATTTTTTTTTTTTTTGCTTGTAAAAAATAAAAAAATTTACCAAGAGAAATCTAGTACACCCACAATAACAGTCATGAAATTCCTCTAATTCGTAAAATACATAAGGTCACGTTTAACTACAGTAATGGTATAGTATTATTAGTTGTTACTTATGCCAGTGATAATTTGGAGAGTAACTAATATAGGGAATTACTCATCATCCACCATCAAAACAAATCACTATTTGAATACCTCATTCAATTAAAAGTTAATTAGTAAGAAAATTGAAAGCTTAAAACAATTACAAGAAATATATATATATAACAACTTTTAAAAAAAAAACACTGGTATTGTCTGACAAGTACTACAGGATCCCACTGTTCCGCGATTATGTAATGACCAGCATTACACACAACGTTACCCATAAAGCATTCATCATACATATCAATGTTAAATTTCAAAAATTCATGCCAGAAAAATTATTTGTTTCTTAAATTTATAAGGACAAGCCTTAGGGAGAGTGATATCACAATCACTTACAAAAGGGAGGTATCCAAAGAGGGATGAAAAGCAAATTTTGCCAAAAATTATAACGATGCATGATTTTCAAATTGATGTAAATTTATTAGATCTTTAATTTGGTTGAGAAACAAACTTGTGTTTTGGGAGTTATCTGAAAATTCAGATATAGATAAATTAAATTTTGGTGCTTGCTTACAAGCCTCTATATCATTACTATTATTAGTCATTTTAGTAATTACACTATTAGTTCTACTTCGGGTGAGAATAGGGGTCATTTAACAAAATTGCTTACAAATAGAATATTGAACTTAATGATTACTGTTAAAAACATTGCTATTGACCTAGACAGTACAGCATTTTGAAATAAAAGTATAGTATCCAATTAAACCATTAATAATAATACCTTATTAATTTACAACATTTTACTAACAATACGAAAAATGTAAATATTGAAACCTAAGAAACTTATAAAATCAAGAAACACAATTAAAAAGATTATTACTCTGAGTTCAATGACTTAATAATTAGTATGATTATATAACAATATAACTTGCTTCAAACCAGTAACATTAACTTTTAGAAAAAATTAAAACATTGCTATTATTTCAAAATGTAAATAAACACCACAAATTGGAAAAAATCAATCATTAATTCTCAATATCATTTAGCAATAAAAAAGAATAGTATACACATTAAAAATCAATAACCTAGAAAACTACTATTCCAAAGAAATTTATAATTTAAAAATGCTAAAACCACGGAATATTGAACTTATTCAACAAATAACTCTTGAATTCAGAACAAAAGTATGAGATTTGAACTCAATTAACTTTTAAGAATAAAAAAACTATTGTATCATTATATGCAGAAAAATTAGATATCCACCTTGAAAAAAATCGAAATAGGATAGGCTCTATAAATGTAGAAGCCAAAATCATCTTGGCGAAGCAAATGCATACAGAAAGCATGGTGTAAAGGACCACGCCATGTCGAAGACTTCCGACCTCAGGGGTGAGGAGGGAGAAAAAATAAAATCTCCGTTAGCGGAGAAAACTTGAAAGAAGGTGATGATTAGAATTCGAATGCTAGCAATCAATTTTACCGCCCGATATTTATACTCTCTGGAAAGAGTTGAAGTTAAATTACTTAAATATTGTAAGTTAAAGTTGAATTTCCTACAATTACTGAGTTGAGGAGTTACACTCAACGTTTAAAAAAGGGTTCTCAATTAAAAATGAAGAAACAAGATGCAGATTACTCTGCACCGGCGTGGTACATCAAACGGGCCGATAAGCAGGTGTTGGAAAATTCTAGGGAAAGGGAGGGGTCAAAAGAAAGGAAAAGGAATTTCATGGGGAGAGTGTCACAATTGCCTGAATCAATAAGGGGAGAGATGAAAACGGGTGAAGAACTAAGGATTTGTATCAGAAATTAGCAAATATTACGATTTGGATGTAAAAAAACATGAAATTAAATTGAAAATTGTGACTCAATGTCACACACATGATACAAGGAAACAAATAAAAACGTATGAGTAATGTATATTCTATTGTGATGATTTTTCTTAAATCCCTAATAGGGTAATATTGTTTAACTCATTATATAACACTTCATTTTAGGGCAAACTTCATTTAAGACATGATATTGTTGATGATATTAGGAGCAAAATAAATTTAGTTTTGCAGAGTACACTATTTAGGGTAAAATTAAGTGTATTTTTCTCTTAGTCATTCAATTTTGGTTTATTTACGTGCTTTGAATTTTGAGATATTTTCCTGAAAAAAAAATATTGTTGGCGTATAACTGGACTGATTCACTTTTTCAGAATATACTGTAATAGTAAACGCTTAACGTGTTTTTATAGTATATGTGTCATACTAAGTAAAGCGAATTTCTGCACGTTAATTCAAAGAGCTAAAATAAACGCTCGTTTTAAAGTTGTTAAGAGAGTGAAATCTTTACAGTATAGAAAAAGTTTGCATTCGTAATTTATTAACAAAATATTTTTAAGTTACTTTGAATAATTAAAAAAGTACCGCAATACAAAATTTTATTTCGCCAAATTTGTCTTGACTTCAATCAATTGTCTAAACATGTTTCATTCTTTTCTAAAATCCTACCTTTGAAGAATAAGTTTCTTTTTTAAATATGCGTGCCATACCTTACTTCGAAATACCTTTTTCAAATTTATTAATTTGCAACTAGACGTTTTATGGGTTGAAAACTGTTGTAAATTAAGTTAAAATTTCAAATAACATACTTTTCGTGGATAAAAAATATGAATTTAGAGCTTACCTAACATTATATTGGAAAAAGTCTCAAAGTAATTATCATGAAACAATATGCGAATATTCAGTTTGGAAAACTAAGCTGCTACTTTTAGTAATATTTCTAGTCTCCTTGAAAAATGCCCTTCGAGTAACCAGTATCTGCAATGCATAGTGGAAATAGATCTGTTAAATAAAATTATTAAAATTAGATAATTGAAGCAAAAGTCTAACATATTGAAAGCAATAAATTAGATTACGATGCATTGCTCGTAAATACTAAAAAGAACTAGAACTGGTGAGTTATTAATCAAAATTAAGCTAGGATTTTGTCGTCTGCAGGAAGAATGAAAAATGCCCTTCAAGCAATCAGTTTCTTTAGTTTATGTTCGATAATGGATCAATTAAAATAAAAATAATGAGAATAGGTGTTTTAGTTATTTTTCAGGTTCTAATGATTTTTAAGACTAAAGATTTTTTTTAAACATTAAGATTGAGAATAGGTGTTGATTCATAACAATAAACAATCGCAGTAAATTAAAGTTTAGTTTGATTAATATTTTTATCGATCAAGTTTTGAGACATATATCCAAGCACTGCAAAAAACACTTTACTCAGCTCATTGCTCTGATAGCTTACAGATAATTGAAACAAAAATCTTAATAGCAAAATCTTAATAGCAATGCATCGCAAACAAATTAGATTGCGATGCATTGCTCGCAAATACTAAACACAATTAGAACTGGTGATTATTAAAGAAATTAAGCTTGAATTTTATCGTCTGCAAGTATATACTACATGTTTGGAAATTACCGTAAGGATCCACCGTGGATTTTCCCTCATAAATTAAGGAATAATTAGAAATGAGAGCAAGGACGACAACTTTTCAACCAGTATTTTATATCAATCTAGCTGCAAAAAGAGAAATCGTTAAGAAACCTTCGAAACCTTGTAAAAGTTTGCTTTTATTAATTGTTGATAATCAAATGGAATGGGTATTAAAAATACTGCTTCCTCAACAACAAATTATATTTTCTCTGAAAATTTTAGAACTTATAATACTAACCAAATATTTCAAATAAATTCATTTTCAATTTAATTTTAAAATAATGACAAAATTAGAGATTAGGTAAAACAATTTTTTTAGAGTAATGAAAATTACATTTTTAGGAAACACAAATGTCTTGAAATTGTAATGTTAACATTTTTATACTGTCACAATATAACCGCTAATTGTATTTATTTTAAAACCTCAAGTATTAAATAAAGTACCGGAAAAAACAGTAATAACTTTTGAATTAATGATCGTATTGCCACATATTATTAAATCTTAATGATTCTTAGAGATAACCTGAATTGCGCAAACTAAGTTGCGTAGATGATATTTCAAGATCAAATAAATTCATTTACAATTTAATTCAGTAATTTCGTTGAAAATGAAATTCCTTAAATTCACTTTCAAGTTTCAAATAAATTCATTTTAAATTTAAAGTAATGACGAAACTAGAGATTAATAAGATAAAACAAACTGTTTTTAGAGTAATAAAAATTACATCTTCAGGAAATGCAAACTAAATATCTTGAAATTATGATATTAAAATTTTTATGCTGCTACAATAAAACCACCGAATGTGTTTTTTTAACAAAAAGACTCAAGAATAAATTTGAGTACAAATAACTGAAAAGGAAAAATCGGAGTACTTTAACTTTTGAACTAATAATCGGATTGTCACACACTACGATTCAATCCTAATAATTCTAAGGATTAATCCTAATTATGCTAACTAGGTAGCGCAAACGATGAATATAAATAATACGAAATAAATAAATAAAAAAAAGCAGGAGTTTTTTTTAGTGTATTTGGATTTTTGACTCTTAAAATAATATATTCACAATAGTTAACAGTTGATAGTTATTTAACTTTCAGTTTCGTCGTATTTTTTCTCGCCTCTGAAACTTATTGAAGAGGAGCAAAAAATGTTTGCTCACAATTATAAACGATAATTCCATACAAAAATGTTATATATTTAATACTGTTTTTTAATATTTAATTAAGTAATGCCCGTAAAAGTTTTGAATTAAACATTCAATTGTTCCGTGTTTGAATTGTTCTTTGTGTACATGAGATTTGTACACAAAAATTTTTACCCAATTTTAAAATTTCTAATTTTATGTGACAAAATTAAACATACATTTTTACATATTTTTTTTTTATAATTTATTGAAAATTAAGATGGTTTAAAATATACAAACCATTTATTTCTAACTAATTTTAGATACGATTAAGGTATTTAAGGGATAACAAGAATATAAAACATCTCTGAATTATGTTTGCATATTTTGATATTTATGAAAATGAATTTCTTAAAGGCGAAATTTTAACGAATACCATCGATTATTACTTGAAAAATGCACATTTATGAATACGAATTACTTGAAATTATAATTCTTGGAAACTATTCGACCAATTTTGCTCAAAATATGTAATTTGCTATTTAAAGTCTAATGCAATCGATTCGTTATTCGGAGTAAAGGCAAATAGATCAGACTTTTGGAGCAAAAAATCGGATCATGACCAGAGCTGTACTTGGCGCAGACTCAGCCTACCACTCTTGATTTGTTAGCTACTTACTTGTGAAGTAAAAAACGATACATTGCTACTTGAAATAAAAAGTCCCTTTAGAGAAATGCACTGAGAAAAATCAGTATTTTTTGAACAAGAAACTTAATTACATGCCCCGAGATAAAAAGCATAGTTAATACTACAGAATAGGGTAAAATGCACCGTATTTCTGGTTCCATGAGAACACAAAATAGATCGAAAATTTTTACCGAAACTCTTCGATAATTTTTTTTATTAACGATAAAATGTGATTTTATGATACAATTTTGTAACATTTGGTAATTTTATCATGGTACCTAAGAGCACGGCATAAAAACCATTTATTTACTTTTCAGTTCTGTATTTTTTACTAAATGGGCCGAATTAGAATAAGAACTGTAATTTTGAAAACTATAATTTCCGAAAAAGCATTACCATATGAAAGGAAGAATAACCAAATGAGTGGTTTAAATACTGTATATTTTGGTTTTATTAACCAGTATTTTTTTTTTTTTTTTACTGAAAATTTTTTTACTGTTACAGTACGGAAATTTTATTAGAATTTTTTGTCCGCGTGTGTTTGAATAAGAATTTACACATATTCTTGATTTAAGATTATTAATGATAAAACGATGAAAAATCTTCATTCTTCTTATTAAATATTTTAAATATATCTTTTATAGGTATTAACGTTAACTATTACCTTTATAAACCTTATGTATAAAGTCGGGGTTCCGTTTAAAGAGGTTGATTATTTAGGGTTCTTCAGCCGTAAAAAATCGGGAACCGAATAAGTTAACCGATTTTAAACTGCATGGTACTGCTAAAATTTTTTAAGAATATAATAAAATAGAATTTTAACTCAAATTGTCAATTGCAAACGTTAACACCTAAATAAAGCCACTCAATTTTTGACCATACTAAGCTTGAGTAGTAACGAGAGTGAAAGATGCATTCTTATTAAGCTCCATGAAATTTGTTTCGGTAATTGAAACTACAAAGTTCAAAGAACACAATAACATTTTACCGTAAATGCCATTATAAGAGCCAGAAACAGTTTCTTTTCGCGAGTCACGGTTGAGTCACGCTAGGATCGTGACGGTAGGGCTTGGTCCAAGGATTCGGCCATTTTTTTAAAACTTTCTCGAAACCTACTTTCTCCGTTTTGCTCCGGTTGTGATTATTGCCGGAGCGTGACAAATTAGTCTTTTATATTTTATTCGTTTTTATATTCAATTATCTCCAACAGTTTATCCAAGGTGAAGGCAACTAAAAGTTTGAATTTCCGAACGGATTTTCCTTTGTCATAAATAGTAATGTCCAATTTAAAAATTGTTACATTTGCTCTAATAAAAAGCTAATAATATTTAGGCTATTAGATTATTTTATAGGCTTACTTTAAATAGCATAAAAACGTGAAATCGGCATAAAAATTTTTTTATGTAACCATTTGCATATACAAAGATAAAGGCGAACATATAAAGCTAAACTGTAATGAAATCTTGCTTTTATAAATGATGTATAGTATTTGACTTCAAATAATAAATAATACTTGCATTTATATATGTTACTGTGAATGATCGAAATCAAGAAAATGTCAACTTTCACCGATGGATTTCAACAATCACATAGTCGCTTTGGTGAATGTCCAAAATATTTGTCATAACCGATTTGATATTAATTTATTCGTTGATATTATTATATTTATTCGATATTTTAATATCTGCTAAAGATAGATTAGGAGAAATATCAGTGTTCGGAGTACCGGTTAAATGCATACCGGGCAGTGGTACTGTACCTTAAAAAAAAACATTGATGTAGGGCATTCCGGACAAATGTGTACCGGGCAGTGACACTTAACTAGACATAGTATATATTTAGGATATTTACCAAAACGGCTATGTGATTGTCAACATTCACCGGTGGAAGTCAACAACCACCAATTTCAGGCATTCACGGTAATCTATACATTATTAATAATTTTTTTTACCATGAAAATGTAAAATGTTAATAAATCCTACTAATAAATTAAGCCTATTTAAGTCATTATACATCAAATCAAATTCCGTTTTAGACCTTAGATTCTTTTCTGATAATTAAGATTTGCTTTTCAGATACTTCAAGCAGTTTTTTTCAATTTCGTCTTAATTCAAAGAAATTTTGAAATCAAACTTCAAAATAACAGGATGCCTTCCCAGCAGCGTTCTTGCAAAGTTGTTGCAGGGAGCACATGTTAAAAGCTAAATTATTATAATAGAGAAAATGAGGTAATGGAGATATCTAAGTTACATATATTCTAACAGATTTATTAATTTAATATTTTAAATTAATTAACACTTATAATAAATGAATAAATATGTAAAATAATATACACGTGAGCCATTTGAAGATTTTTGCTACCCATTAAATACATTAACTGTATCTTAAAATTAATTAGTAGAAAGAGGTAACTAAATTTTTTAAACAATTTTTATTTAGTTATAGAAAGTATGAATTTAAAACCTATATTTTTACATTAGAATCTTAAATATCGTATTTCTATAAACTTTAAAATGATTAAACTATACATACAAAAATAAACAACATTAAAGACAAATATTTTCATAGCAAATTTTTTTTTTAATTCATGAAAAGTTGATGTTCTTTATGATGAGACTCGTGATATAACTTCTAAATACGACAAATCAAGATAATTCAATAAGGAGAGATTAGAAATAGGTTTCAAAATCTTGTGCAGCGCCATCTCTTGCTTGTTCTGTGAAGTATTATATGTTTTGAGAAATTGTGAAACTTTTCAGTGGTGCTCTTTTTCATTTTCTTCTTTTTTTCTCCCCCGTGCGATGTAGGTGAACTCTATGACTCTAAACTTTACATAACATATGCTTCTAAAATATAAGAGAAGCATTAGCTTTCTAACGCTTTGAAACATTTAAAATATGTCAGAAACATTTGAATTTTGTCTCTGAATTGTAGAAAGTTATACAATTCACCACATTACTCAAAACCTTTTCTTAACGTGTCTAAGGGTTAAAAATGTTTCCGAAATATTGCAAAAATGCTTCATTTATCACCATACAACTATATTTCTCATACTGCGACACAAACATATTTCTGAAAATATACTTTGTTTGATTAAAGTGCTTCTGAAATAAAAACGTCAAATTTGGCAGAATTTATCATTAGATTAAAAAATAAAATCATTTAATGACACAGGTTAACTCTACATTTCGAAACTGGGATATCGAGCTTAATTTTTGAGAGTCAAGAAAAAAGTTCGATAGTTCCATCAGTGGAAGATAATTTCTTTACATAAACGACATTACTATTACAACTGAATCGGATGAAGGTTTAATTTAAATTTTTTTTTGTCATTGAGGCACCATGTTAGTTTTTTCTGTTATTCAGTGCATAATGCATTATGCACTGAATATTATGTCTGTATGCTTAAATATTAATTTATTTGAAATTTTTTTAGTCATGAAGCTATCAATAGTAAAGTTTTTCTTACTTAAAAATAAAATTACGTTTGAGAATAATTACAGCTTCTTAACCCTTTAACGCAGATGGGACACTGGTGCCCCTTTTATGTTTATTTTTCCTGGCTCTCTAATTTCTTATCAAATTATCTAATCTTTGACTGATTTTTAATTATAAAGACTATCATTGATTTTTAATAATAATTTTTGGTTATTTAGTTTAAAAGGTTAAAGAAAATCACATACTAAATATAAGTACACTGCTTTGTATTGTATATTTCTACATAAAAATAATAATATAATAAAAGAATAAAATAACCTTACTAGGGTAGTGTTACTTAATTCGCTTAAATACAAGATCATTAGCAATTAAATTTTTTTTTAAATAAATCATTTTAGTCATGCAATAAAAACTTCTTTTTTATTAATTAAAAAATTAATTTTATTATTGACCGCGCAAAACATTGCGATAACTAGTTAAACAATTAATTATTACATTTAAATTGAATTTAACTATGCAGTATATAGATTTTACTGCAATATTACGTTTTTTTTAAAGAAATTTGGAAAAAAAGTTGAAAATGTTTGTATGTTAATTATTTTTAGGCTTTTTTTTAAACTAATTAAAATCCACTGTTGAAATTTAAAGTAATAAAAAAAATTAACCCTAAGAAATAAACCATCCTCTTATCAGCTTAAACATTATATCATCTCTAATTTCATTTTAAAACTTAAATTCATTTTAAAAAATAAAATTTCAATTAGTTACATGATGTTTTTAATTATAATTTATAAACTTTTAAACTCATAAGCGACTAAGTGCATAAATTAAAATATTTAAAGACCTCATGAAAACTCCATAAAAGCTTTGATATATTATTAAAAATGAATAATTACATTTATGCTAATTTCAATTGCACACGACGTTTAATTAAATTAAGTTTAAATAATGCAATGATAATGAAATTAAATAACAGTAATTTTTCAACTTGATGATGATTAAGTAAGCTTTAATGAAAAGATAAGATATTACATATGAATTTATTTTTAATTTATTTTAAGAGATTACATATTATTTGCTCAGCGTCAAACTACTGAAATGTCATCGCATGATAATATTATGTGAATAGTTTCTTTCTATTGTTAATTCTCGAAAGGTCTTTGGAATGAAATTAAAATCCTCGCACTCGCGGTCTTGCTCAGCATATTAAAAAGGAATATCATTGAGGTCATAGAGACTGCAATATATAAAATATTGATTTAATTAAAAAAAAACGGATGGCAGGAAAATAAGGAAAAAGGAATATTTGTTGGCCTCGGCAAGCGGATGTCACACCCCGTAGCAATTCTTTTTATTTAAATGAGTGGCACTTTTCACCTTTCAATAAAATAATGATTTGGGTGGATCTGATTGGATATTTCATCAACAATTAATATAAATTGTTATGTTTAGTTTTAACTGAAGTATATTTATGCTTCTTTGTTATGAAATTGTGTTAAAATAGATTTGATGCAAATTTTAAATTATGCTCACGAAATATTACTTCAAGTCTGTATACTTCTACAACGAAGAAAGCAAGTATCCAATATGGTTTGTACGCAATAAAATTGATACACAAAGGAATTGATATACAAAGACATAAAAAAAATATATTTAAGTATATAATTCGGATCATTTTTATTCAATTAGATTTTTCTTTTTTGAACCATTAAGTACACATGATAATTAAAAACCAATTTTTAACAATTCTGTTTGAAAATTAAAAATGAATACGTAAATAGATTATTAAAAGAAAAAATTATATTTGCAAAGATTTGATACAAAAAAGATGTCCGAATCTAGGAAATTTTATGATTTTATTTCTCTTAACATTTAAATTAACTTAATAATAGTTGAATTTCCTCGCTTTCGGCTAACTGAAATGTACCAATTGCCTCTTAATGTATTTGAAGTACGTATGTCCCATGAAGTATTTTTTATGTATATATTTTTAGCCTGATGCTTCAGCTTTACGTTTTGAACTTTTCAATTATACCAATTTTTACTTAACTATTTCCTTGATTGTAGCGCAATAACATATTTGGATCTCCTCCATTTAGTTATATTTATAACGCAGATTTTAAACTTATAATTTTTGTTTAGGATTTGAAGTTTTTATTTGTAGTTTATTTATCATCAGATTCATACTATATTTTCATTCATATAAAAATTATAATTCCTACCAATAATTTCTTACCACACTCATTCAAAATTTTAAGAAAAAAAAAACCTATTTTAAATAAATATTTTATCTTTTTTATTATTAAGAAACTTCATATCATATAAATAAAGTATGTCATATAAATTCTTTTGAAATTACAGTACTGCTCGATAAAGATATTTCTGTCAAAAAAGAAACTATAATTCTTGTAAGAAACTATACATTTGTAATTTTAAAATTATAGTTCTTATTACTTTTAGTAAAAATACAAAACTGAGAAGTAAATTTAACCAAATAAGTGGATTTTATGCCATGCTTTAGGGTATCTTGATAAAATTACCACATTTACCAGATTTTAACACATAGTATAAAGCAATATTTTATTTTTAATTTTATAAAAATCATTACCAAATTGTTTCGATAAAAATTACCGTTTCTTTTTGGTTCCCAGAGAGCTAAAAACTCGGTAAATGTTATCATATTCTGGCAGTTTTGACTATACTTTTTTAACAGTGTATTATCGGACGAATTAATCTTTTTTAGAACATAATTACTCGATACTATGTATCAACTTTAAACATGATTCAATTTAATAACTTTTTACAGTTTAAAAAAAATTGCTAAATATTATGGATGAAGGCTTTTTTAAAAAAAATGTTATACTGAATTTCCTGAGAATGCATAACAAACTTACTATTTATGAATTTAAGTTTTATTAAAACGATGTATGAATGTTAAGAGACCAGACCAACGACAAAATAAATTGAATGATCTTAAAAGTGAAAGTGAATTCTGGATTTTTAACAAAAAATAATTATAACAAAAATGTTGCCGCAAGGAAATAAATTGAAGTCCTAGCTGGGGTCAGTAAAAATTTAACTGAAAACTAATGAGATTAGCAGAGGAAAAATCATTGAAATACTTAAAACGAGAAACGGATTACCTTAAATAACAGTTAATCTTATGATAGGATTAACTTTTACTAAGAGATATGCCTAATGGTTCGTAGCTTAGACTTCAAATACGTTAATTAATTAAGTTAAATAATATTTTAAATTACGGATCCTCAATATGAAGAGGGGGGTGAAGTTAGGTGCAATATTGAAAATGTAGGCACAAGATATCGGTCGAAATATTATATTAGATAATTATTATTATTTTTTTTTTTGGTGCTTTCTTTTCCATATCTCTGCAATCGTTTGCGCGAATCAAAACCTTTTTACACACATTGTCAATTTCGCTTGTTCAATAAGAATTCCCTTCGAAATTTTTGTTACTTTTTATTATTAAATTATAATAATAAAAAGGTTATTTGCAATATTTATTTATTGTAAAATATAATAAATTAAAAAAAATTGAAATAAAGCAAAAGTGAAAGAAAAAAAAAGGTTTTTTAAAATATTTATTTCTCAAAAAACTGTATTTAATTTTAAGTACTGCATAGCTTGTATAAGCTTCGTTTACTTTAAAATATGAAATATTTTAAGTAGTGACGCCCTAATTTATGCACCACCTCTTTTATGCCCCTTTTTTTCACTTACAAGATGATTTTCGCAGGTCTTAGCTCATTATATATATATATATATATATATATATATATATATATATATATATATATAAAATAATGATTATTATTATTTGCTTATGCATCACTCTGAAAATTTGAAAATTATTATTTTAGTTATGTGCCAAAAAATGTTTTAAATAAGCAAATTTTTTTTCTTTAAATAGAAAAAGAGCAGTTTTTTTTTAGAAAAAAAAAACCCATCGCTAATCGAATTGCTGCTGATGATGTAGTTGATTGTAATGATGAAGATGATGAAAAAATTTCTCAAAATCATTTGAAAGCGTTAGAAGCTACGGATGCGATTCATAACTATTTGCTGTTTAATACAGCTACACAAACTCCCATTTCTTATTTGTATGAATTTAAAAAAAAATTTTACAAATATCTCGGCATTACCAAATTCGTATTTGGTGATAAAGTATATTTCTTTGTACAGTTAAAGCACATACCATATAATTATAAATATTAACATCTAATATTTAGAAATATTTGGATTTATGTTTTCATTGCCATTCATGCTACGTTTTCGAATTTTGAATAGGCTTTTTACTTAAGTGTCTCTTTTACTTATGAGCTTTTTTCTGTTAATCATAGGGTCTGCGCAAAAGTGAGAGTTCCTTGTATTTGTAATAAATATTTACACAGGAATATTTCAAGTAAAAATTCCTCTTTTAATTACAATTATTTCATGTTCTTTATTCAAAGATTCCTTTTTGCATTATATACTGTAAAAATTTCGAATCAAATTACAATATAAAGTACCGTCACTTTGAGTGCATCATCCGTAAAATCCATTTAAACATAAAATCCTTTTTTTACAGTAAAATATTATTATAGTAGTAATATTTATTAATTAAAAAAATTTAGTGATTTTGCTGTAATTATAACTGTAAAAATAACGGTATATCGGATCTTTTGTATCATAACCTGTTCCAGTAAAAGTAAATTTTATGATAAAAAGTACCAGCACCCTGAATGCCATTACTCTTTACCATAATTTTATCCGGAATTTTTTACAGTCTAGTTGTAGAATAAATTGATGTGATAACTTTTTATTGACTGTGAGATCTTTTTTTTTTAGATACATATGACAACAGCATTCCATCCAAAGATTCATCATTCATAACTCTTTAAAATAGATTAATCATGGAAATAATGAGATTTCAAATATTGTACTGGCTATGGGTTATTCTGCAGATGACAAGTAGTTTTGACCATAACAAGAAAATTTACCGTACTAAGCCGGTAAGTTTGAATAATTTTTGTGACATCTTTACTACTATAATTTAGGCGATAATTTGATTTAAATATATATTAGTCAATGGTTTTAATAAGGACTCGTAAATAGATAAAAAAAAAATGAAAAATAAATAAGTATCTGGGAATTTTTTCATGAAAACTGAACAATATACTTACATTTTTTGTAGTGTTTATATGTAAAATATTTGCAGTGTGCTAAAAACAATTTTTCCGAAATAAGTGAAAAAATTTCCAGAAGACCCCCTGCAGATTGTATAATCGTGATGACTGCCTATAGTGCTTGCAACAATCACTTACAGTCATTTCGAATTCTTATGGCATTACGAATATCCAAACTGGTTTCTCAAAGCAATAAAACCCGGAAAAAGGCTGCTTCTTTTTAAATAATTTAGTTGAACAAATGGCGCTTTTAATTAAATGTCTATGATATAACCAGATCTTCAAATTTTTTGATGAAAACTAAATGGAACTTAAAACAAGATTTATATTGTCCTTTTCACCTTCCTTTACCCCATATGTTCATATACCATAACTATATTGTTTGCAACCAAAATTCAAATATGCATGACGTTTTTCAAAAAATTTGTCTGAAAACATATTTTCTGAATCGAGTGGCCAGATATATCACCAGACCTCAATCCAATGGAGAATGTTTGAGACTTCTTTATCAGAGGATACTTTATCAGAGACTACTTTATCGAGGAAGACTCAAGGCAACAACTGCCTTGAGTCTTCCTTGACTGTCATTATTAGAATAAATTGACATGCATTAGAATAAAGGTATGTGTTTTTCCCCTTACATGCCTGTCTGGGCATGTAAATATTCAATCAGAAATACCGTAAAATTCCGATTAAATAATGTTCCTCAAATTTCGAATAAAATAGCGAATATTGGATGGAGGAAAAAAACTTCAGCAAAGGCAGAGAAAAAAAATCTACAGTAATGGATAAATTCTGAATATTCTTTATTTTAACCCTTTGCTTAGGGCTGGTACAACCCAGAATAGCAGTTGCTATAATGTGCCGTAGGGAAAAAGTTAATTACTTAAAATAAAAAGTTATTCAATAAAGCAAGCTCATTTTTTATTCTCTTTGTAAAGCCGAGGCAATTTTTATTTAATTAATTTAAAAGTTTATAGTATCATTCTTAACTAAGTATGCTTATTGATTTAAAATAAAAGTGTTGATAATGATATATCGTTCTTAATATCATTTTTTTCGACACATTAATAATCATTTCAAATATTTTCATTAATAATCAATTAAAATCGATGCTTGGGCATGCATTTTGTAGACAAATATGCTTGATAGGTTAAATTGAAATTTTGAGATTTTTCAAGCCCTTGTCTTCGCCACTTATTTCGGTGTACAGTGCACCAAAGAAAAAAAGAACCGATCAACCTGAATAATTGGGATCTTCAAGTTTTTGGACTCAATCTTGATGTCTCGAGGGGGTGATCTCAAATATGCTAATTACTAAGTTTAGACTATATTTTAAGTTACGAAAACGTACTTTCTCTGAATAAACATACCTTTTTTTTCCAACGGATTCAGATTTCTGACCCCCGAAATATAGGGTGTAGCCGCAATTGAATTTCAAAAAAGTCAGATATTTAAAATTTGATTTTTTAGAAACTATTCGACCGATTTTGCTCAAATTTTGAATTTTGACTTGTAACATTATATTCCTTAAAATGATAAAAAAAAAACAATTCAACATTTGTTACAATTCAACAGTTTTTCGACCATTATTAAATAATATAATAAAGAAATATAAATATTTACTCAAAGTTATTTCTTTGCATGGAATTATCTTTTGCTAAATGAATTTTATATTTGTGGGCAAATATTTTTCAATTTGCTTAAAAAGTTCTAGAGATATAGCGAAATACGCAAAAAGTAAAATTAACTTTAAGGGGTCCAAACTTTGAAGCTCTCCCCTGACCAACCACTTGAGACCATATTGCCCAGAATGCAGCTACCGCTATATTTCGAGCGTCGGAAATCCGAAACCGTCATAAAAAGTTATGTTTATTCAGGGAAATTACAAAGTATGATTTTGTGACTGATTTCGTTACTCAAAATATGGTATGTGCCTATTAATTTGCGTATACGAGGTCCTCCCCCCGTGCCATTAAAATTCAGATCTAGAACGCGAAGATCCGATCATTAGATCAAAAGTTATTCATGTTTTTCCGTCTTTTCTTTTCTTTTTACGCACTGTGCGTTGGCGTACAGAGTTTATGTCACCAATACGTTGCAGTTTACAATGCACATCTTCCACACTATTATTAATTTTCTCCCTGTAATGAATTTTTTTTCATGAAACTAAGACGTATTGTTTTCTTTAAGAGAGATCTGTTCTGGTGCTTATTGGTGCAAAATAATGTTTGTGTTTGAATATCCATAAATTTCTATATCGCAGTCAGTAAAAAAATGGTTCGCGTCTTTCGCTGTCCTGTTTCTGTATTCATTAATTAAACACAGACAGAAAGTTATTTTACTTTTAGAGAAATGTGTAATATTTATTAATTATTGATTATATGTTCTTTAGTATATTCTATTATATATTATTATAGTATATTCTATTATATATTATTATAGTATATTCTATTATATATAATTTATTATTATTACAATTATTTATTATCATTATATATTATTATGTATTGACTTATTGTTTTTTACCCATTGTTGCTCATCAATTTAAACTTAATTTACCGATTTATGATTTATGTTTTTTCTTCTAGCTTCACAAACGTATGGATCCAGTTCTCTTAAGGCAAACGTTTCATGTTGAATCCTACGATCAAGGTAATTATCTGAATTAAAAATATGCCAAGATATTACCCATTTTCTTATTTACGTGACAATTATATCGTTTATTTTCTTTGTTATGATATTATTTTTTAATTTAAAGACCTGGTACAGAAATTTTAAACTCTGAAAGATCTAATAGGTCTTTTATACTGTAAAAATGGATACTCAAACATAAAAAAAAACGTAACAAATTTTTTTGACGAAACCGTTTATACTACGAGTGCAAAATTTCGGGAAAGTGACGAAATATTGCTATTTCTTCGAGCGAGAAAACAAATCTAATAAAAATTAAACACCTTTTCTAACGAAAGAAATTTTTTAAAGACCTTTTCTAATAAAACTGTTTCCTAGTAAATCCGAGTGAAAATCTCGTCATAGTGACAAAATAACTGACATCACTTCTTCGAGGAAACAAATTTTCTCTAAAATTAAAGGAATACTTCTACATTCTATTTTTTTTTTTCAAATAAACAAATGAAAAAATTCTTAGGGACTAATACATCCAACTTTTCTAATGATCACTTTACCGTGAGTATCATATAGACTGATCTATGTCGCCCCAATAGCACTAGTAGGACACATATAACAGAGAAATAAATTACAATCATGCCGGAAGCGAGATTTGATCCCGGGATCTTCCTGACACGAGACCAACTCATTGACTACCATAAAAGCGGTTAGGCATATTTTGTCCCTTTAATTTCGATCGTCTAGTCTTCATCTTATTTAACATTCTCCCACAATGCACTGTAATGATGTTTCGAGTTAATGAAACATTTTTGTCTTACATTTGAGAGTTCGCGTTTCGACATAAATCACATGTTTTTGTGACGAAATGATTCACAAAGTTATCGAAATACAGCTCAAGGATTGCTGAATCGTCAAAAGTATAAGTTTTATTTCTGAGAGTATAGAAACTGAAAAAGACAGCTTAAATATGAGTTGTTCTTTAGATGTTATTCTATATTTAGACATTACACAAGCTTTAGTTGAAATATGCTTTATTAAAATCTGATGAAATAAAAACTTTTAATTATAATATAATTTAAAGTTTTTTTTAATAAGCATAAGCATTTTATTATTGTTATTTACATTAAAAGGAGCATATTTCCTTTACCTAGGATCACATAATCCATAATGGCAAATGTGGTATTATATGTCCAGCCCCAGAAAGCCATGCAAACTAAAAACTAGCTACACAACAAAATACACTCTATAGTCTTAAGGTCCAAACCAAAACGAAATGAACTATGTGATATAGCACAGCAACCACAAAAGCTACTTATAATAAATTCGCACAACAAAATAAAAAGACGACAAATGAAACAGAATATACAAAAAGTACAATGCATACGACATTCTATTGGATAACAGGGTGGTTGACAGGGGCATTTAAGAATGCCGAATACACGTAAATGTCTGTAGTCACACTCTAAAAAATTCCAAACGGCTTAAAGAAACGGCACTTAGGCACATTCATAAAATCCATTTTTACCGTAAAATACTATTCCGTAATTTAATGTTTATTTAATTAGATTTTTTTTATCTAATTAGGAAGAATTAGGGTTTTTGAACTGGATTTAAGTTTTAAAAAAAAACTAGTTGGCATAAATTATTTCAGAGGAGAATAATATAAGGGTCTATTCCATTTTAATTGTGCCTAGTGCTACCCGCTCTATTTGAGCCGAATCGAGTATTAAACTTGTGATATATTTTAGAACAATTTTTATAGTTCTATCAGTATTGTAATTTTATATCAAAAGCGTGATAATAAAACATAACCTTGAACACCCTTTGTTTAAATAGAATATGTTTTTATTTTAAGAACACATAACTTTAACATATAAAAGACTTGCAGAGAAATAAATGAATTCGAACATAATAACCACCTTTCAGTTAACAAAAAATTTTATTTCCTTATCTGTTCATTTCTCACGAAATGGCAATTTGTTGCATAATGCTAAATTGTTTTTCTGATTTAAAAAAATGAGTGAAAATGTTTATAAAAACAATTATTATGTTGTTCTGAAAAATTTGTGACTGAATAAAATTCTTTTGAAGGCCATAGTAAGTATTTAGTCAAAGGAGAGTAGAATGTTTAACTTATAAACGAATTTTGACTTTTTGAGGTTGATTGAGCATGTTGGTATTGTTTAAAATAAAAGTGAAGAATAAAGTATGCGGACACAAAGAGTTTTAGATTTTTTTAAATCTAAAATCTTCAATTACATTGTCATTGTGTATTTTTCGAAGATCTTAAACATTTTTAATGATAAAAAGCCCTCTTAATGATGCCTCTTATTTTGCATTTAAAAATAATAGATACAAAGTTTGACATTTTTAGACGTTTTTATTGTTTTATAATTAAATAATGAACTTGTCTTTTACATAAAAAAAGTGCTTTCATGTCTATGAGTATGGAAGAAAGATTTGCTTTTTTTTTTTCTCGTATCATTAAGTGGAACTCTGAATGTTTTCAACATGTTAACTTCGACAGGTTTTTATTTCTCAATTTTAAAACGATTTGTTGTATTTTACAATGTTTGAAAGAAAATAACTTCGTTGAATTTAAAATATTCTTATTTAAATGTTTTACTGTATCTTCAGAAAATAATAAATAAGTTAAAAATAAAAATAAACATAAAAATATGGCACTTTTTTATTCCTCGTGCACCACTGAAAAAGTACAACACGAGGCTTACAGACGTAAGTATGGTAGCAAACAATGTTGGATTTTTAAACAGAGATACATACTAGAAGGGCATATGTAAAATTTAGAACAGAAAAATATTAATAATAGAAATAATAATAATTAAAAAAAAACATTTACAAAAGGATGAGAAAAAGAAAAGTTTAAAATGGTACACAAAACAAAGTGATTTATAAATTTGCATTAAAAACTGAATCAATGAATTCGCAGAAAAGTTTGAAGATGGTTTTGTTTCTCACGAAAGTGCGAATAGGGGGAGGAAAGTTAATATTGATCGAATTTAAAGCAATTATTATGTTATTTCTATTTTTCTCAAAATGTGAGCATTTTACAATAAAATGCTCAGAGCCGCGATGGCTCAGGGGATAGAGCGTTCGCCTTCCAATGAGGCGAACCGGGTTCGAATCCCAGTCGATACGAATTCCGCATCCGGCTTGCACTGACCACAGTGCTGACGTGAAATATCCTCAGTGGTAGACGGATCATGGGTTAGAGTCCCCTTGCCGTCAGGCTAACCGTGGGAGGTTCTCGTGGTCTTCCTCTCCATGTAACGCAAATGCGGGTTAGCTCCATCAAAAAGTCCTCCACGAAGGCAAATTTCTCCCAATACTCGATCCAGGAGTTCCCTTGTCTTCTGGATTGGGTTCAAAATTACAAGGCTACGGAGTTGAACATTAGTAGCCGTAAACCCATTAAGTTGGGTCGGCTGTTCAACGACGGTTATAAAATAAAATAAAATAAAATGCTCAACGTCTTGTGTTCTTATAATATTGCAATCACACAGATCACTGGAACTTAAGCCAAATCTTTTCCTTTGAAGTTGCCAAATATGGCACTTAAGAACATAAATGTAATTTTCTGAAATGCTAACATAAAAAAACCAGCTGAAAATGCAATAAAATATGGACATTTTATTTAAAGTATACAAAAAACTTGGCTCTAACTCATAATATTTTCAGTTACATCAAAAATTAAAAACCATAATTTTTTAATTAATGTATCAGGGAAAACTTCTAAAAATTATGGTGTACTAATGAGAATAATTGGGTGAATGAAAACCATTTAGTAGAAAAACATTCCACGCAGAAATACCTTAAAGAGTATGTGTTGTTACGGTATTATCAAAAATACCAGAATACGGTAAATTTTACTGTGTTTCTGGTTCCAGGGGAACACCAAAAAGCTTTTATTTTACCAAAGCGCTTTGGTAATGGCATTGATAAAATTAACTATATAATATGAGATAAATTTTAGTAAATGTAGTAAAATTTAATAATTCTATCATATGATACTTTACAACATGCTATAAAAATCATTTTTTTCAGTTAAATTTGCATTCTTGTTTTGTATTTTTTATGTGTGTTAATGAAAACTACAATTTTGAAAACCTGAATTTCCGGTAAGTCGTTACTTTATGAATGGAAAAAAGTTCTCAATGAATCGTTTAAATAGTGTATATTCTGGTTTTATCAAACACAATTATGCTTCTTTTTTTTTTTTTTTTACCAGAAATGTTATCAACGTACAGTACGGTAATTTTACCAAAATATTTTTGAAGTGAAACTTCTAATGCGACTTCCAACAAGGTTGCGTTAAACGTTTAACGCTACATTTTTATTGACCGGAAAATCACGTGGTAGGATCCACTTTTCCCTCATTCATTTCCATATTGTTTTGGTTCTCACTAGCATAAAATGAATAAAAGTCATAAAAGTATTGTTTTTCTATAAATACTTTTGCATCCCTAATTTAATGTTATTTTCCTGTACCGCTATTATTACGCGTTTAATTCAAGAGTTTAAAACTATAATAATTGTTTTTTTATTATTTTTTATTATTATTATTGCAATGTAATTCTGCGCAACATTTTAAAATAAAGTTATGTAGATAAGTGGTTGTAAGCAATGTTAATAAAGTTTGTCTTAAAGAAACAATATGATTTCACTAAAAATCAATTTCTACCCCTTCCTATTTTCATTTCCACATTACGAAGTCTATTATTATTATTGTAATGTAATTCTGCGCTACATTTAAAAATAAAGTTATGTAGATAGGTGGTTGTAAGCATTGTAAATAAAGTTTTTCTTAAAGAAACAATATGATTTCACTAAAAATCGATTTCTATCCCTTCCTATTTTCATTTCCACATTACGAAGTTTCACTTCTTCCGCGCGGAGGGACTCCACGCACTATTTTTTCACTGTAAACACAATTCATGGAAATATTCAAAAATTACTTATTAATATTAATAATAAAATATAATTGCTTTGTAAAAGTGTAATAATACAATACCTCTCATTGAAGAGAAACATCAATGATTGGTGTACAATCAATGCGTGTTAACCCAGAGCAAATTTTCCACTAGAAAATTCCTACAAGTATGAAAAAAAAATATTTTCAGACAAGCCGTGCAGATATTCTTTCGAGAAACCATAGGTGGAATGTATAGCTCAAAGTATTTTTGACTGATATTTTCGTGATTCCAAACAAAAAATAAAACGACATTAAAAGTGATCTAATGAAATTTGAAAAATGGTGGGTAACAAATATGACTACAACCAAATGTTTCAAATGTCATTGCAAAATTTTTACTTTTTAAATGAGAATTGGCTGGACTTATGCTTCGAAAAACAGGCAAATCTTATTCTGAAAATATCTTGACATCAAACAATAATGAAAACGACCCTGAAACAAGGTGATCTAATGGAATTTGGAAAGGCTTTAGGTGGCACGGATATGACAACAATTAAAATTTTCTGATTTTACTGAGAATTAATTAAGCGTTTGAAATGATAATAGCCTGGACAAGAATCTCGAAAAATTAGTTATCACCAGAAACAGTATTTTGAGCAGCTTTTTTTGTTTTCAAACGACAAAACAAAAGAAAAAAAACGTCTGCGAACAAGATGAGATAAGGAAGCTTGAAAAGCGTTGAGTTTGAATCGGAAAACATTTCGAAAAGTTTTAGAAGAACTTTAAAAAAAGGAAAAAATCCTGGTAAAATTATCATAATGCATGGTAACAAGATTTCTAGTAAAAGAAACCATAATTCTGGTTGATAAACCAAAAATAAACGGCATTTAAACCATTCATTTGGTAATTGTTCTGTTCATATGATAACGGTTAAGCAGAAAACTACTAGTTTTATCACATGTACCAAATTTTGTCACTTATTATAAAATTATATTTTATTGTTAGTTTTATCAAAGTTATTAACAAAGTGCTCCTGTAAAGACTACCGAGCTTTTTGGAGTTCCCATAGAGTCAGAAATACGGTAAACTGTACCAGGTTCTATTAGTTTTGACCACATTCTTTCCCCAGATCACCAATGATTTGACAATAAAGATGCTGATAACATAGATTACAATTTGACTTTATTTAATTTATTATTATTTTGAAAATTTTTTTACCGTAATTTAGACATGAGCTAAACTTTTCAGAAGATTTTAAATCCGAAATTTCAGATTCATTTATCTAATTCGGACTTAGACTATAAACTATTCGAATTTTGACTAATAACTTTTGACTTCAGATTTTGACTTGACTGCTAATCTTGATAGCTGTCTTCGTTAAAAGAATATTAAATTAGTTTTTTTTAAATAATAAAAGAACATAATTTTAAAGAGATAATGAAGAAGTGCTTTTCCTTCTTGGTTTTCTGTCACAATTATAACACAAAATGTATTAATGATATCCATTCAACTAAGTACTATAACCAGGAAATAGTTTTGTTTAACGAAGAGATTGTTATAATTTCTATACAAATTGTGATGATTTTACCTCCTACATATTTAGTTCCTGTAGTTGCGTGCTTTTAGACAAGGCGTTATATTTATGTTTACTTTAATACCTCAAAGGCATGACTCACTGACAAAAACGCCAAGTGTTTAACTCGTGACGGAGACCGTCTGTTTCTGAGAGATTGAAAAAATTTTTAATGACGGCTCATCTTTAAATCAAAACATCAATCCCACCCCTATAGAGCTGCATAAAAGGTGCCAGTTCTTCTTGAGCGTTGGCAAACCAAGGACGTGAATTCGGAGGAAACCACCCAAAGAATATGTGAAAGTTGAAACATATGCCTCGGGGTCAAGGGCTACCTGCAGTTGCATCTGATAAAGCACTCTATTGTTGTCCAGTTTTTCAGAAATTTGATTACTTTTATAAATTTTAGGATTAACAAACAATGTTTTTGTAGTTGACTCTACTATTCTACAAGGACATTAGCGAAATTACTGTAGAGTAATTAGATGGTGGGTGGTTGTTTTCCCAAAAGTTAAAATAACAGTGCAGATTTATCAAAAAGTAGTGAGTTATTGTAAGCTTCAAATATATTGGAGAGTAGCTTTTTAATGTATCACGCAATAATTTTCTTTTTTTGAAACTGTAAAATTTAACTTCAAATTATTTCATGCATTTAATAAATAGGCTGTAGGCACTTATTATAATAATCCTGTTGATATCATGTAATTTTTACTATGTGTGGAGATTAAATAGGAATATTATTTTATAATGGAAAATATTGATAATTGACCAATGCGAAGCAGCTCTTGCATTGTTCCTTTTTTAACACCAGAGAACTGCTGATACATTTATAAATTATGAATTTTTTTAAAACCTTTTAGTTAGAAAAAATATCGAAAATTATATGAAGTCATTAGCATATTTTTTAATAAATTTAATAAGTGATCGTTATGAGTGCGTGGCATATGTATTTATTGTGACTTCTGTATTTCTGCCTGACAGTCTTGTTTCGTGATCATAGCTAAAGCTCAAAACTTTTCCCGTATTTTTTAAAAACTTTTTTTTATTTTTTTATTTTTTTTTTGATTTGTACTTTTATGGTGACTTTATATAAATTACCTTCAAACATCAGAATTATTTTAAAAAATACAAAATCATTGACCAGCAATAGTAGAAAATCAATAATATTAGATGGCAAGAAATTACAAAATGAAATCAAAGTTATTTTTAAAAAAAGGGATTATTTTTTATTTCAGTAATTTAGAAATATTTTTTAAGATTTGCTCTGTAATTTGCAAAAAATTGTCTTTTGTCTATTACGTTACATTTTTCGCAAAAAATATTTATTGCAAAAACTAACAAAGCCTCAAAAGACATTTTCAATTTATACTGTTAGAAATTTCTCCGAAAAAATGGTTAAATAAAAATATGAAAAAATTAGCTATTTTAATATGTTCAACCTAAACAGCTTAGTAACCATAAAAAGATAATATTCATACTGTTAATTATGAGATAAATCGTTGATTTTCACTTAATACGGTTAAAAAATTAGAACTTTATCCACGCTTATTAAGACACTTAGTTCGTTGTAGCTTGGTAAATATTTTAGTAGAGAGGGCTAATCTGTCAACTTTATGTCTAGTTGAATAATAATGTACACTGGTGAAAACAATCGAGAAGACAAATGATTTTTTTTTTGTTATTTCTGCAAAGCAATTGAAACCAAATCTTGCCAGGTTAACAACCGATATAAGATCAATATACGGGAAAACAAAAAATGGATACAACCTGTACCGCAAAATACGGATATTAGATACTTGTCCAGCATAACAGCTATCCGACACACTGTCAGGTATACAACTGTCGCATCGCCATTTCATACAGTTACCAGGGCTCTTATCAATACCTGTGGCAGCCACATTCATTCCGGCATCAAGCCACTTTTGAGCAAATCAATAGCCGATGGGGTTAGTCTTCGAGTTCCAATTCAGTGCTGAAGGGCGTCCCATACAGTTCGATGGATTGAGGTCAGAAGACATCGCAGGCTACTCCAATCACTGAATGTCCTCCGATTGGAGATATTCATCTACCAATTGAACCTTGTATGGACTGGTGTTATCGTCCATAAAGATGAAATCAGGTTCCTATGCTTCGCATGCAAAAGTCTCACATAGGAAGCCAGCATTTCGTTCCTGTGCCGCTGACCTGTCAGAATACTTATATCAAACACATGAAATTTGGTATGCCTTTTTGCCATGATGCCTGTCAAAACCATCTGACCATCTCTATCGTAGCGGTCCTTTTCGATAATGTTAGAGGGCCGATATCGACTACCGGGTTTCCTCTCCATCAAGCACCGTCTAGCATGGTGAATCGAGACTCATCACTGAAGAGAACCCACCCCCAATCATCCTCGATCTAAAGCAGGTGTTCTCATCACCATGCTAGACGGCCCTTTCTATCGTTCAGAGTCAAAAGGATGCAGATTACAGGGCATCTGGCATACAGGCCGCCTGCACTAAGTGTCTCTGGGAGACTGCTATCTGCAAAATAGATGCGTCTTTTGCATTATACAGGCTGAGAGACAGTTAAGTTGATGTCATGGACCTATCGCTTTTGACTAGAAACCTCTAATAACAGGCTTAAGCCCACATTGCTTCTTTTTTGCGAACTTGACAAGGTTGGTGGATTATTGTTCCAGTCTCTGTGAACTCTTTCCACAGAGTGGACACCACATTTCTCGAAACCAGAAGTCCCTACAAAAGGCAGTCTGTGATTTACCTACCCGCTTTGAGTCTTAAGACTATCCGCCGTCTTGTAGCAACGTCTACGCGATGACAACTGGCCAAAGATAGGTACTCTTCCCGCCACAAAGTCTGGGGCAGTCTGGTGCTGTGGAAACAAGAAGAAGAGGGCATTTTAGAGAGGGTAGCTTCGATGAAGAGATCTCCTTTTCTCTCGCCGAAACCAGTCCTAAAGAGGGACCCCACATCCCTACATGAAATAATCATACCTCGTTACCATAGTCACCGCCATAGCTCCAGACGAATGTCTGGAAGAGTACCTATCTTAGACAAGCAGTAGGTAAGTTAAAAAAACAAGGATTGGGCCCAGCTACGATGTTTCCAAACGTCTTTACGCTACTAGCTTCGGCAAACAAACGTGTACCATAAAAAAATATAAATTAATTCACATAAGAATAATGCATTAAGTATAAAAACATAATAAATATTTCATTTTAATAGACAGTTTGCAGATTAGTATCTATTAAAAGTCTTACGATATTAAGCCTGTCATCTTTCATCTTCTCACATTTATTAGTTCGACGTAAAACTTGATATTGGGTGAATGCCGATATACTATTTTTAAAAAAATTATAACTCAGTTCAAGAAATTCTACGGGATGACTACTGACTATATTAACGATGGGTAAACAGAAAATTGAAAAAGTTTTGTATCTTCAGCTTTGTATTTTGTACTAAACGTGTGGTAAAGCGAACTATAATTTTAAAACCAGTTACCATATGAACCGTTACCATATGAACGGAAATCGATACCATATGAATGGTTTAAATATCATATGTTTTGGTTTTATTACCAGAATTACGGTTTCTTTTTTACCAGAATGTTTTGCTCGTCTATTATTTATTCAACTTGATACCAAATAGATTTAAACAATATTGTTTTGTTACGTACACCGAATTTTAATATAGTGTATATAAGAAAAAGTCATGAAGCTTTATTTATAGGAAGTTTCTTACTAAAATCCGTTACCATATGATCGAAAAAATTACTAAATGAATGGTTTAAAAACCCTCCTATTTTATTACCAAAATTACGGTTTTTCCAAAGAAATGTCATTATCATACAATATGATAAATTTAAAAGAATTTTTTTCTCCTTGTGTAAAAACGTTTTCTATAAGACAATGCAGCTTGATCCTAAGGGCACAAATTAGTTTTTGTAAACAAAACACCTATTCATACATCTCTTTTTTTTCAGTCTAGTCACATGACAGCATTTAATCGAATTGCTTGTTAAACAGCACTCGGCAAATTGTTCCTTGTGTATTTCCACTTAAATCATAAGAAATCTGGCATTAAATTACATCACTACGTAACGGTTTAGATTTCTTTTAATGTCTGCTATCCTTGGAAGAAGCATAATTCGCCTCAAAGAAATAAGGAAGTCCCAATTGGGCAGAATGATGGGTGCCACTTAAGGTGTCAAGGCTGAGCATCTAACACCCACCTGTAATTGAAGATGAATGTCACTATATGAACTCAGTAGCTTAAAGTAAGAATCGGAGTGTTCAACAAGTTCGCTCCTTTTGTCTTTAAGGTCAGCTGGTGAAAAGAGCCTAAGCGTTCGAAAAGGGTGTGTGGTAACTTAGATGGTTTGGGTGGGTTACGTGTTTATAGTTATTAATAAAGTTTTCATTGTGTTGAATGAATGAATTCTGTTGGTGCACAGAATCAGCGAGAGTTTTTAGTATAGTTAAGTCGAGCGTCATCGATGATAGGAGCTTTATAAATATCAATCAATAAGTTTTCATTATATTTAAAAATTGCCTCCTTAAATCATTTATATAAGGGGTTCAAAATGAAATGTATGGAAATGATAAAATAGCGAGACAAGTACACATTGCGTCAAAAATGTAAAAATATACGAAGGAAATATTTTCAAAATATCTTTTCAATGATACTAAGCCCGATCTCCACCTTGACCTCTTAAAACTAGGGCAATTACGAGGAGTATAATAATTTGGGGGGTAGGTTGACTTTGTCATTAAGCAGGTTCAATTCATAATAAACAACTCTTTCGTTTTATTCATTTGATCTGAAATCGAGATATTTCTATTATAAACAATTTTCTCACCGTCTTAGCAATTTCAGAGTGAATCAAAATTCAAAAGCTGTATTTTAAATTTGGGTATTTTTTTCTGGAAAATACAAATCTGGATTTAAAAAAAATAGGAGTTTATATTTTGGTTTTTGAAGTTGTCTTCGAGCTCATGAGGAGATAAATGACCTTTTTTTTAACATTTAATGCATCTTTTTAAAATATTTTTTGCTTCGCATTTTTAGATTTGTTATCTGATAATCGACCTTTTCATACATTTTGGATACTCTTATATTTATGCATTTCATCGTGAGAGATTTTACGGGTGTGTGCTTCAAACAGATACGTTAAACGGGATTTACCCCTAACGGCGAGGTAAATTCCCTCTTTTCCTCCTGTTGATGCTGTAACCGCTGGTAGATAGTTCAGTATCAAAGCTAAATTAAAGTTAAAATTAAACAAATTAATACATATAAATAAAAATCTCCTATCCGCACAACACCCAGAAATGTAAGAATTTATGATACTTGTTTGCAATATTTGCAGAGCATAAAACTTTTTCAAAAATCTCACAAATCCCTTTGTTTACTTTCGCAGACGTAGAATTACCCATTACATTACAAACTATTACTAAAACCTTCCGGCTATACTGAAACATCTAAAAAACACTGCAAAACATCTTCATTTCTAAGACGCACATGTATTTTAGTGACAACCATTTATTAGATATCAAATTGATGAATTATAGAGCGACTCTGATAACATTATGTTAAGAATAATCATTGAACTTGGTTGCTCACAGCAAACTTTACTATGAATGGATATACTACAAAGATATCCATTGCATATTGTAACAGACAATTGTAACAGTTCAATTTTGATGTCTGTTTTACAACATACTCGTTATGTTATTTTACACATTCACGAAGATTAAGTTTCTGATTTAAGAAATTTAATGACATTATTATAATCAATTCAGAGCTTATGTTAATTTTTAATTTTAATATTAATAATATTTAAAATTTGTTCAGTTTTTTTTCTTATGATAAATCACAAAAAATTGAAAGATTCCAATGAAATATCCCAAAAATGTTTTATTATTTTTTTGCAAAATATTGTAATTAAGAAAACGACGTTGTAAGCAGTATGAAATAAATTTTTCTTGAAAATTAAATATATTTTTCAAACATAAATGGGATTTTTTTGAGTAGTGTAGCATGGTGAAGTGTGCCGGCGTACTATGTTTGCCTCAGTGTTTTGTTTGTGTAGTGCACTTAAACTAAAATTAATCAGATTATACATTATTCTTAATTACGTTTTGCATTTTCAGTTCCTCAATACGAAGTGGTGCATGTTCGTGCAGTATCTAAACGCAGTACAGCTAACAGTCAAGTACGGCGAGTGCATTTATCAGCATTTGGTCGCGATATGCATTTAAATTTACAAAGAAACGATGATTTTGATTCTCGTCTTAGATCTATGAAAATGTATTTGGCAGAAAGTACGAACAATGGAATCCAGTACAAGGAAATGCCCCCGGAAGTAAGTGGAGCGTTTTTTTTTAAAAAAATAATTTAAATATTTATTTTAAAGACAGAGAGATTATAAGTTAATTTTTGCTTACGGACTCTGACTAGATTTTGCAGCGAAATCAATCTGTGCAACAACTTATGTAACAAATTCTTATTTGTTGATACCATTTAAAAAGAAAGTTTCATCCATCTATTACAAAGTAACAGCAAGCATTCACTTTGTTTCTGGCTCTATGGAAACACAAAAATGCTTGGCAATTTTAATCGAAGAATGCTTTGGCACTGATTTTGGTAAATAACATATTTAATGAATTTGGTAAAATTAACATTAAAACTTTTGTAAAATTAACATATTAAATCTCTTGGTAAAATTAGCATATTAAATCTCTTGGTAAAATTAGCATAATAAATCTCTTTTTAAAATTAACATAATGATTTTGGTAAAATTAACATAAAGTTTGGTAAATGTGATAAAATTTGGTAATTTTATCAAGATATAATTTTATCTCAGGAGCATGGAATAAAACAGATTTGTTTGGTTAAATTGACTACTCAGATTTGTAATTTTTACTAAATGTATGGTAATAAGAACTATATAATTTTGAAAATTTGAATTTCCGGTAAATCGTTGCAATATAAAAGGAATCATACGGATGGTTTAATTACCATATATTTTGATTTTCTTAACAAAATTTATGTTTTTTTTATTTTTACCAGAAATGTCATTACCATACAGTGCGGTAATTTTACAAGATTGTTTTTCACCGTGTGCGGATGAAAACGATATTCAAGTTTTCAAATAAACTCATCGTAAATTAAAAAGGGAATTTTTTTTAACAGGATAATCAAATATGCAGAAGAAAAATAAAATTATGATAATTATTAATTAAATTTACTTAATAATAACAATAAAAGTAAAAATATTTTCTCTAATATTTTATTTACAACTTCACATCAGTGGGAAAACATGAAATTTGATTGCATTACCAAAACAAAATCCTTCGTTGCTTAGCAGTTCCTTTGTGGACATCAGAAAGTTTTTCGTGAACCAACATACCACAGTTTGGCAATCACTAGTTTAAGCAACATTTTACGAGTTTAGTTTTTTTTTATTATAGTTGGGTAACATCTCTTAAAAATGGCAACAATTTAAGTGACTCTGTACCTGCCTTGATCATGTTCCGATCTTGAGGAAGCTGTGCTTCTTTAATACTCTCGATACTTTAATACTCGATACAGTATACTCTCGATATCTCAAAGTTGAAGGGTGGCTAAAAAAATTCCAGACAGCGAGTTTTCGCGATAGTATGTTAAGAACTAAATATGTTCTAAAAAATAGAAAAATATGTTCAAAAATACTACTGTAAAATTTAGAGTGGCGAAACATAGAAATAACTACTATTAAATATGTATGTAATAATAGTTGACTATAAGTCAAAATACAACAATTTTAATTTTATTTTTAAAAGTAAGACAAAAAAAAATAATGATAATCCATCATATAGAAAAGAATTTGTTTTACAATGAGCGTGCTTTGTGATTTTTCCGAACGAATTTCATTTTTATTTCGAAAAAAATTCGACATAACAAGGGTTTGAGGAGGGACTCTTTGACATAGGAATTCAAATTAACATTAGGTGGTATAATGCTAAGGGGAAAAATATTTTTTTGACATAGCAAGGTCTTCGAGATATTGAAGTTCGAGATATCGAGAGCGCACTGTAAAAAGTAGTATTTGTGCCTTAAGCAATCGTATCATTCAGTCAGTCATTTAATATTTTTAAATCCAACTCTAAAAATTCAAAATAAACAACCTTTAAGAAGCTACAAGATTTCATTGTTCGGGAAATTCCAGCTAATTCAATGATGATGAATTCGTTTTTCTATTTTCATGTTAAGAAATATATTTAAAGTACGATTTGATAAACGATAAAACATAAACTTGATTTAATACATTGTTAAATAATTCCATAACTGATTATGTAAATAAGACCCTTTAGCAACACTCGTGATGTTTGATAAAAGAAATCAAGTTTTTTTCTTCATGCCCTCAGGGTTATCTGATTTGTTTTGTTTCTGATAGTCGTTTTTGTAATCGAAAAATGTGAGAAAAACAGGCAATTAATTATATCTTCAATTTGTTGAAATCCATGAACCAAAACGAGCCTAATGTTAAATCATAGCAAAATTAATTTTCATGTACCGTATAAAATGAAACAAATTGTCGTCGTGTTATTGTAGGGATGAAAAAATAATTGTTCATGAAAAAAATAATATGTTCAAAAACATGCGTGATTGCGCAATGCATTGTTATCTGTGAAAAATTAATGGATGTAATTGTGAGTGAATAATATTTGCGGTTAGTTTAAAAAAAAATAACATAGAGAATTGAAATATTTTTATTTTTATTTAGAAAATTGGTGGAGTACTAAGGTTTTGATTACATTATTCTTATTACGTTTGTAAGATTGATAGGATTTTGATTACATTAATCTTACTGAATAAAAGTATTTTGGAAACAAAAGCGTTATTTAGACTTTAAAAGATAAAATAAAAAACACAATCTGTTCATTGGGGGGGGGGGAGAGAATTATCGACCATGTCAACCTTCATCTATCAAAAGGGACACTAATATAGAATTCAGTTATCACGTCTTATATACTAGGGAATTAGGATTGTATTATTGTAGTGGTAGTTATAGTATATTGGCTCCCAACATAATTTTATGTAGGATAGAATTTTATGAATAGATATTACTAAATGATTTCGGAGAGCTGTATTAAGTTCACAGAACTTTTGAGTGCAGGCGGTGAGAGTTATATTAAGTTCACAGTTGTGTACGTGGTCTCTCTTGTGTTGCTATTAGCAATCGAGTGTGTAAAAACTCCAGTGGTGTGTGATCGAGACTGAGTAGCAACAGTGCGATTAGAACAACAATAACGAATAGGAGGTCAACTGTTCAATGTGCATCCTCCATCGAAAAGGCATGTTCAAATCGAAGTTGGTGAAGTGGTTAGTGAATTGGGATTATATTATTGTAATGGTAGTTACACCACAATTTAACTAAATTAAATTATAAAATTAATTGTATTTTTATAGAATTCTTTTATAAAAGTTATCTGCTGCAAACTACTATCTGCCAATAATTTATTATCTAAGTTCATACTTTTATTTTGTAGAAGCCAAGTTTTGATTAGAATAAATATTTCTGCATAAAAAAAAGAAAATAATAATAATAATAATAATAATAAATATATATATATATATATATATATATATATATATATATATATATATATATATATATATATATATATATATATATATATATATATATACATATATATATATATATATATATATATATATATATATATATATATATATATATATATATATATATATATATATATATATATACATATATATACATATATATATATATATATATATATATATATATATATATATATATATATATCACAATAAAAACAAAAAGGATAAATTAAAAAAATTTAAGAAAATTAATTAAATATAATATTTTTTAAAAGAATAAATGTTAATTTTCTGAAATCATTAAAATTGTAGAGTAAATATCAACCTTATTAATTATAAACTTAATTTTATTATCCAGTATGATACTATTACTTTGCGCACATCCATTTTCGGGTCAATCCTTGGTAGCTATCAAATCAAACGCGCTTCAGTACTACAGTAAGAACGCGGCGTCTATTTACGTTTCTAACTCTAGTTGCGTCTTTGTTTACATATTTTGGCAATCTTATTTCGAAAATATTTTAAATCATTCTTGAAAGATTCCGGTACGTGTAAGTTCATTTGAATTCGCTACTCACTTTATAGATTTCATTTTGTGCTTTGTTCTGTATTTTATTCTATTTTGGTTTCAATCTTTTGAGTGCTCCTCACACTACTGTATTGATATATTTTGCTTTGGCAATATCGATACAATATTAGAAAGCACTCTTTTTTGTGGATATAATTGTGTGAGCTGATGAAGAGATTCTCTATATTAATTATTTTGTTTTCCGTCTTTTTAATAAATAAATAAATAAATATATATATATATATATATATATATATATATATATATATATATATATATATTAAATATTTTTTTAAGTTTATTATTATTGTTTTTAAGTTTATAGTTATTGTTTCTAAGCAACACTGTTTTCTAAATTGCATCTCAACTTGAGGGAATTCCTTTCGTTACCTTTCATTAAGCAACAGTTTTATGATGATTTTCGAGTTTCTTTTTAATACAGTTCTTGATAAATAACTTCTTTTTCTAGATAAATTATTATCTAGAGGCTGATTACGAACGTAATCAGAATATAAGTCTTTTTCAATTTTGAAAAAAATTCTTTAAACTGAAATTCTTTTAATTACGATGAAAGTTAGAGAAATTTACAAGCGATGTGGTATTTTAATAGATTTACAAATAATACTTTTTTGTGTGCTTTTGACACAAATAATAAAGCAGAAGAAAAAATAAAAATCTTAAGCGATAAAGTTGTTTATTGTTAGTTTTGAATTGTAACGGTTTACTGGTCATTCTGGTTTTTATAATTATTGTATGTATTGGTTTTTATAATTATTGTATTGTATTGTTTTATAATTAAAAAATACTAAGTTGAAAAATAAATTTAACCAAATAAATGGGTTTTATGTCCTGCTTTATTGTAATAGATTGATCAAATGTTATCACATTTACCAAATTTTGTCATATATTATAAAATTATATTTTATTGTTAATTTTACTAAAATCATTACGTAAGCACTTCAGTAAAAATTACCGAGCTTTTTGGTATGGTAAATTTTATGATATTCCGGTAGTTTTAACCATACTTCTTTCTCAATGTAATAAGTAAGATAAGTTTTTTCTCTGTGTTATAAGTAAGATAAGTGTTTCCTCAGTGTTTCAAATGAGTAACATTTCTTCCCTTTTATTTCCATTAGGATGATGATCCTGGTACAACTTATCACGATTTAGATCAAATGGCTGCAGTAACTATTCGTCATGGAAACGATGGAAAACTACAGATGGTATTGTACATGCTTACCTTATTTAACGAATTAAAGTAAAGTAACTAAATTTATATTTTAACAACACGAATGTTCTTATATTAAAATTTATAAATTCCTGTTATTTAATCAGAATTTAAAATCGTGTAAATAAAAGTAAATTTAGAAATAAGATATTTTTTATTTCATTTGCACGTTTATCTTTAAGATTAGCTAGAAAGCGTAATTTGAATAATTGGAATTAATAATCTTTAATTAGAAGTTCTAATTTACCTTTTTACTTCGTCACTAAGTACAACGATGGCTTTTCTTGTAATGGAATTGTTTTCCATGTTTCATTAGTACGGATTCTATATAAGTTGTAAGTTATAGTCAAATAACTTTAATATCAGAGATAATCTGAGATTTTCATGGTGATTTCCGTATAAACTGATGAAAACTAATGTTCTTCATCTGATTTTAATATAGTAACACTTCACCAATTCACTAAAATTCTAATTAGACAAATACAAAGTAAGCAATATTTGAAAAGAAATTTTGTTGATATACTATATTGTTAAATTTATCATATTTTTCTATAACTCTGAACATAATTAAAGGTTATTTATATACTTTAATAAATCACTAAATTTCTAACACGACAAAAGCCAAGCAAGCAATCTTTTATATGAATTTTTGTATACATACAAGGAAAAATTTATCATATTTTTCTATTCATCTGAAAATAGTCTAAGGAATATATTTAACGTATTTTTATTACTTTTATTTTAAACTTAAAACTTTATTGGTTTTTATTTTATGTAAAAAATACATTAAAATTTTTTGATTTGGTGTATGACAGTCATGACTTCCTTTGAAAAATAATAAAACCTCATTGAACCAACAATTTCGTGACTTTATTTGATTTTAGAGAGTTTTATATGATTAATTGTTATGTTACTTCGGAAAATGAAAGCTAAACTTTCCTGAATATCTGAGATTTATTTTTGAATTTCATAAATAAACTGATAATCCAAATGTTTCCTTGAACTAAGGTCGGGGTCAACGACTAATGAAACGTTTTTCTTCAAAACTTTTTAAAACTTATGTTAATTAATATAAAATAGTAGAGATGATCTTATGCTGAAAGTCAAAGCTGATAAAACAAATATTGACAGTTATAGCAATTTAAAGAAGCTAATAGGAATTTATTGGAAAAAAAATCTGCCTATATATACTGGTCATTTTTGAGTAGGCAAATTTTAATGTTTTATCAAGTGAACTATACACATTGTGTTCAACATTCCAGATAATAAAAACTACCCACCATTGCTGTGGGATGTTACAATGTCACGCTTTCCAGTATATAACCATAAAATGTTTATATATGCAATATTTTATATGCAAAAATAATGAAAAAACAATTAAATATTTTTGCAAATATAAATATCTGACATTATAATTTTTAATGCGCTACCTTTACTAGCATACCTGCTGTTAAGTTAAGCATGCGAAAAATACAGAAAACGGTGAATAACATATCAAATGAAATATCAGACTACTTTGTTCTGAATAAGGAAAAAAAAACATGTTTAATAAATATGATAAACATTGATATTACCAAGTGACGTAGCCGGAGAAACAGGTAGATCTTGAAAGTAACTCTTAGATTCACCGTTTGAATTTCGTACATGCGCAGTGGGTAAAATAAAAAAAAAGGGGGAATACTTAAAAACTTATTATATATTTATCGTATTATAATAATAGGACCTTAAAATTACCTTATAAATGCTAATTAATTACACTGAAAAAAATTCTGGATTAAATTACGATAAAAGGTACTGGGACCCTAATTTCAACTCGTTAACTCCATTTTTACCGTTAAATTTTTAACTGTAATTTTTACAGTAATATTCATTTATTTACAGTGATTAGGTGATTTTACAGTAAGTATTACTGTAAAAATTACGATATATCATATTTTTTTTTGTTCTGTGAAATTTTCAGGTAAAAATGCATTTTATAGAAAAAGTACCAGTACTTTTAGTCCGGTACTAGTACCTTTCATTTGATCCGGGATTTTTACAGTGAAATAAGACACAGAAAAGCAGTTTCTCTAAATAAAGATACCTTTTCTTCGAGAGATTTTGATGATTGGTCCTTAAAATATGAAAAAGGAGTAGCAGTATTTTAAAAAATATGTTCCCGTTAGGTTAGGTAGGAGTATGGTCGTAAGCTGGGACCCCTAAAGGTTAATTTAAGTTTTTGAATATGTTTCCTCATTTCAATTGAGTATGATCTTATGACTTTTGAACGCAATTGTAAGACCTGTTTATCCAAAGATAATTCAATTCAATGTAAAAAATAAGTTTCATATTTAATTATTATTTTCTTGTAATTTCTATCGAGAAATTTACTCAATTCACTTAAACTTTATATTTTCAGGAAGGTACTATTGGCAATGATCTTGTTGTTAAACCCGTGCCAACAGCTATCCTAGTGCCCGAGGATGGTTTTGTTGATGATGAGATGTTTTTAGATGAAGATGAAAGCTACGAACGGAGTAGGAATAACACTATTGCGGGATCGACTGTAAGATCTTCTCCATCTTCCCGAAGAAATCTTCCCGTTTCTAGAGGAGGTGCTCACGTTGTTTATAGAGGGCCAACTGCTTCAAATGATTCACACAGCGATTTTTGTAAGTCGTAATTAAGTTTTTATTTGTGATGATTTTTAGACGAGCTGTTTCTTAATTTTAATATGATTATTAGTGGTTTATGTTACATAGTTGTCCTCGATGTTTCGTTCATTCAATTGAATAAAATATTTTTTCCCCTCTTTCAATATTCTATTTGCGCCCACTCACAGTGGGACAGAATTTCAGAAGAGCAGTCGAAATTGGAAGATCCACTTCAATTGACTTGAAACCGAGTACCTATTTGTATGTTATTTGTTTGTCTGTTTTAAGTAGATTATTTGTGCGTGTATTATAATGAAATTGTCTGATTGCAGATACAGTTTTTGTTTGTATATCATTACAAGTCATTTTGTATCGCATATATTTTAACTTTGATAGTTAATTTTCGCACTTAACATTACATTTCAAAATTATGCAAAATTTCTGACATTTTTCAAACAAACCAAAAAGTTTTTAAACAGAAAAATATTTTTTAACGATGTACCTTTAGATTTATAGCCTCTAATACCAATATTCAAAATATTATGCTTTTTAAAAAGTTGATACTAATGGGTAAATTTTAATACGTTTCAATATTCAAACCAGTACCTCTAGATTCAGTTCAAGGTACTTACAATTGGGAAGCAGCAAGAACACACCCAAGAGCCAATATAGGTAGAAGAAGTAAAAGAGCTCTAGCTCCCTCTTCTGTGTGGCCGGAAATTTTACTACTAGTTGATTATGGTAGTTTTGTTTTACACGGTTTAAGCAGTCGTCACATCAAGCGGTATTTTGTCAGCTTCTGGAATGGGGTGAGTACAATCATATTTATTATATCGATTAATTTTTTTGAAACAGTCTCGTTTGAGCAGTCTCTGCATATCGCTCATGGGCTGCAATAGTGGCACAACTCAAAAAAATTATGTTTTGAGATAAGTGGGTTTAAAATTTTCATCGCTGAGGGAAATGCATATGAAATGCTTTAGTTTGCTTAAACGAAGACTACCTTCAAGTTGAATTATGAGTTGTGCTAGTATTGCTGCTGAAAAGAATGTGTATTTTCATATTTACACCTGTTCTTAGTCCAAAACACGTGTTGTTTGAGTTGTGCCCCTATTGCAGCCCATGAGCGATATAATGTTGTCAGAAAGTTTTACCATATGAACAACAAGGTATGATTATAAGGAAGCCAAAATTAGATAAGAACGGAAACAAAAATTTTCACGCAGACTAAATATGTTATCTTTAGCCATGTAGACTTTTGACAAGATACTCTTCTCCACAATCGTAACCCTATATTTCAAGTAACCATAAGTAACCAAGTTAATTAACAATATAATTTGTGAAATAGCTTTTAGAAGCTTTGGCAGCTAAATAACCGGTTCTTTTATGAAAAGCTAATATTTAAGCTAAGCTAATATTTCCCGAATAAACAGTTAATTTTGTTATAAAACGTTAGTTTTCTTATTAAGTTATTTCGTGACAAAAATTCTGATTATGGTTCTCAAATAGTTGGTTAAGTGGTGTAAGTATTCAAAGCTGACGATGTATTTATCTAAAGTTTTTGAATAAAATAAGCCAAATTTTATTTAAGTTTTTTTTTTCAAACTAACATTCTTCGATTTTGATTACCATGAGAAATAATTTGTTTACCGTCAATCTTATTTATTTACGTGGATTAGGAAATTTTATGTCCCTTTATAAGTATTTCAGATCATGACATGATACAAAGTACGATAATGCTAATTAACTGATACAAATATATCACAAAAATAAACAAAATGTCGAACAGTTTCTGAAAATGCCTTGTTTTAGTTATATGTAATAATGGAATGACTCTTTAAGAAAAACATAATCATTAAATTGCGAGTAAATGAAAACAAGATATGTAAAAACATGTGTATAAATATTAAGTATTAAACACTCATATAATTGCATTCACCTGAAGTAAAAAAGATGCATGATGTTTTTTAATTTTATAGTGCATTACTGATACAGAGTGTTTTTTACAGACCGCACTTAATATTTATTAAAATGATCTTTCTCAAAAATAAGAAAGAAGCATGCATATTATTAGCGCAAAGTAATATTTATGCAAAAAAAAAAAAAAAAAAAAAAACGAAGCCATCGAAATTACAAGTGAGGAAGACGGAACTAATAACATCAAAAGCTAAATGATTAGCAGAGAATATTAATTTTTTTTGTTTTTTGAAAAGCCTTAAATTTAAGCAGATCGTCCGCCTTCCTCACTAGTTATTAGATTACTTTCGATAACATTTTTGTTAATGTTGTTTTGTAAGACTTAATTTTCGACAAGGATTCTAAAAATATGTACTAAGATGGATCAACCAGGGAACAGGGAACGTCTGGCTTATTGTCTATGCCCATACGCCCAACTTTCAAACTTTAGTAAATTTAAAACTATTAGAATTAAATTTATAAATATTACCGTTTTTTAAGTTTATAAATACTATCCGACCTTTAACTGACGTAATCTTTTAAAATTTAATTTAAATTTGCTTTAAAACCATTTTTCGCTGCTCACAAAATTATTCAGAGTATGTATGAAAGGTTGTAATGACGAATAAATGTAATCAATATTGTCAATTTAAGGTATAAAAATACAAAGCATAAAAACAATAAAAAGAATGCAATTATTCCATACCACAAGTCAGCAATTATTTTATTCCGCAAAAATAATTGCGGTAAAGGCATACAATTTTTAATAAGTAAAGGTAACAAATTATAAAAATAAATATTTGTTTAATTTTTAATTGTAAGATTCTGAGTTGTAAGTCTTTTGTGTTTTCCCAGGTAGATTTGAGGTACAAGGCTTTATCAAGTCCGCAAATTAGAATAAGTTTAGCTGGAATTATTGTTGCGAAGGTAAGTTTAATTCACTGCTATATTGTTTTACGTTTAATAAGACTTCTATGTCACACTTATTTTTAGTTTAAAACTTATAATAGTGTATGTTTTATAAATAAATGATAAAGAACTAGTTTCCGTTTTCTAAATTTTCAGAGGAAATACTAAAAATAAATTAAAAAGTAAAATATGCAAAAATATTGGTCTTATGCCGAATAAATTACATAGAAATATTTAAAGATTAAAATTCAATTAAAAAATTTAAAACCTATTGTATTTAGGCTAAAATATTAAATAATATTATACATGTATTGAGAATGCATCTTGATTGTAATGTAATTACAAAATAATAAATGTATGTAAACAAAAAAAAAAGGAAGAAAAAAAAAGCTGCTAAAAAGCAAACCTATTTGCGTGAAAAATGAAAGAATATATATATAAAAAATATATTATGATATTCATGTGAATATGATGTTTCGTCATATTCATGCTATGTTATTATCTATTCAATAATTTTACGAGGATATCAAAATCACATGATTTACATATATTGGCATTAATCTATAAGTTAATTTATTATATCGTAGTCGGAAATTAAACACTTTTTTCTGAATGAAATGATACCTTTATTTGAGGTACTTTGGTCAGTTAATTTTAATTACACCTTTATCTCTTCGAAACAAAAAAAAATATATACTTTTAATACAAAATTAATTTAAAAAATGAAATGAAATTTAATCTATTTTTACTATTTCGATTTGCACATTAAATATATCAGTTATTCTCTCTACATAGATAAATTCAGTTGTGGCTTGCATGCTACTAGTTCAATGAAACGTGAGTTACTTACTGTACTTGAGTTATTATTTGCACAGTGAATAAATTATGAACCTGGTAAAAATCTATCATTTTTATATAACACCTCAATCAAGCATGGTACTTATAAATTTTAAATGTATTATAATATTAAAAACCTAAATCAAACCTTCAAAAAATTAAAGCAAGTACTCGTAATAAGTTTATTTTAATTCAAGTGTTAGTAATTTGATGCACTGTAAAAATTGCGGTAAAAATAACATTTTTACTGGTACTTGTTACGGAACAAAAAATATGATATATCGTAATTTTTAGGTATGATATTTTACGTAAAAAATGCATTTTACGGATGATGCACCCAGAGTGCCGGTATTTTAAACGGAAATTTGATTAAGATTTTTTACAGTGTACGTCAGACCTCGATATAAGGTTATCCGCATATAAGTTCACCCCGCATATAAGGTCACTTTTCCAAAGTCACTGAATAGGAATCCTTTGTTACAGATTATCGGATATATGGTCAAGTTTTAAAAATCGTTATCACTTATAAGGTCATTTTTATCTGAGGCGAGGGAAGCTCTTTTCTAACAAAAGCCTGTTTAACTTCCTTACAAGGCAATTACCCCTCTTGAGTTCTAGGAAAATGTTGCAGCCAAGGAACAAGCTTCTGAAATTGTTTCACAAGTTGTGGACAGTGAGGACAATGACAGTGATCATGAGACTGTTGCTGTAACCCAAGTGGAAGCTTTCAATGCAATAAATGTCATACGAAATTTTTTTACAAACCGTGAGGGAGCTGAGGAACATTTTGAGAAGTTAAAAAATCTAGAAAACATTGTTCGAAAAATGAAACCTAAAACGAGACAGACCTGCATAAATGATTATTTTAAAGATGTAACGCATGTATGTACACTTTGAGGAAATTTTTAAACAGATTTATTTTAAATTATTTTTTTTTAAAAATCTAACTTTCTTTAATCCTTTTACTAATTCTGTTAAAATTTATTAACTTAAATATTTAATTTATAGCCGATCGTTTTCGTTTGTATTACCATTTTTAAAAAGTCACAATGTGTACTATTTACGTGCTTAGTTACGAACTACTAATGAATCAGTTAAAAGATCACCCCGCTTATAAGGTCACTTTTGCTATGTCCCTTAGGGTGACCTTATATCGAGGTCTGACGTAGTTGTTTTAAGATTTAAAGGTCCTTTTTTTGTGCTGTAAATCACTCTTGGGCTCTAAATCCTAATTCTTAATTCTCACGAATTTTTTTACAGAAGTAAATGAGGAAGGGAATTGGGGAGTAATTGAGGATTGTGAAAGACTTGTATTCGATCCTCAGTGGCAGCTAGAAGCCCCACCCCCACCAGCTTCAGATCAATGGTTAGGGAAGCTTGTTATTTGGAAAGAAAATGCGGAATGCTGGCCACATTGCTACAATCATGACATTAGTCACGAAATTGTGCAGCTTTAACTTCCATGAACTTCCCTCCCCCCAATTCACAACGGGCTATTGCGGCAATGCTTTACTTCAATATGAGATTAAAATGCGTAATAGTATCAATTAGTTATTCTTCTTCTTATTTATTCTGTTACAGAGCAAAGATGCCACACCCTATTTGGAACGAAACCGATTGCCGAGTCCCAATCGTGATGCTATTGATGCCGCCGCAGCCTTAACAGATATGGGAAAATATTTATACCAAGAAAATAGGCTGCCTGCTTATGACATGGCAGTTGTTATGACAAAATTAGACATGTGTAGGAAGCAGTTCGGTGGAGGTAGATGCAGTAGGGGCACAGCAGGTAAGAATGCTTTCCAGTTATTAATACTTCTAGTTAATTAATAGTTTTTAATATATTCTCTTCTTTTATCCTATATGGCACATTTAAACAGATTTTTTTTATGGAAAAAAATATGTTTTTCTTGTAGAATTTTATAGAATTACAGCTATTTTTTGTATTACAATTGTTAATTGAAACTAGTAAGAAAAGAAATGAAGTCATTTTAAAAAATAATGAAATATATTTAGAATTTTTTTCATTGTTTTAAATTAAAATGAAATTAAAATACAACTCGACGTTTCAGCCTTTGTTACATTATTACAAAAATAAGAGAAATTATAGAAAATAATCGCAAAATGGTTTGAATATAATATAATAATAAAATGAAATTAAAATAGAACCTAATATTTTAGCTTTTGTTACATTATTAAAAAAGAAAGAGAAAGTATGATTTTTCTATTGTTTTAAATTAAATTAAAATAAAATAAAACTCGAAGTTTTAGCCTCTGTTACTAGTTCTTAAAATATCTGACGCAAATTATTTTTTAAATTTTAGCTCGATATTTCATTGCAATATAAATTGGATGTAATAATATTTGCGCGTATCAAATTTTCTGTTGGAGAGTTAAAATACGAAGTTGCTCATTTCGGTTTTTACAACAGATTTGATAGAAGAATTAGTTAAAAAAGAACCTAAAATAAAAGACTCAAGGAAAATAGCAGATTTAAAAATGTAAGAGCTGTCCTTAGCATTTGACTGATTTTTCATGTAAATCCCCGATCTGAGAGTACTGGATATTATTTGATGAAAAATAATCACACAAATATTTTGAAGTTTATGTTTAATTTGCTTGTTATATTTGTTGGTTTCAAAAATTTCTTTCTAGGGATTTTCCAAAGTCTTTTATTATTCAGAATTATCCTCGGCCTTCGAAAAAAGTCAGTTTCGGGTAGTAGTTATTTCAGTTGAATCTGTGATATCATTCTTTAGAAATCATATGTGGAATTGTGCACAAGGCTTTAAAGGCGTTAAAAAGATACGAAATTATTTGAATAGACATAAAATTGCAATATCAGACACATACTGCTTTTTTAATGCACGCTAGTTAAGCTATATTTCATTTTAAATACATAAAATACTTTTGTTTTCTAGGTTTTGCTTATGTGGGTGGAGCCTGCGTCGTGAACAAACGATTAGAGAAAGTGAATAGTGTGGCTATTATAGAAGACAGTGGCGGGTTCAGTGGCATCATAGTGGCGGCACATGAAGTTGGCCACCTGTGAGTAAGCTTTTGTTTATCTATTATATTTAGCAGCAATAAATTATCCCTCACATTTTTTTCTTCCAATTTCTTCATGTATACATTTTTTTCTCAGCTTTTGCTAGTAAGAGCTTTTAAGATACTAATTATTCACTGAATATTGCCAAATTTGAAATTAAATTTATATGCAGTGTTACAAAACTGCGATTCAAGGTTTTATTGTGATAAATAAAACCATTTTTCATAACAAAAAAACTGAAGGCCTCCACCCCTGTTTGTCTGGTGACCATCTTTGTTTCTCCTATAAAAACTTCTTTCGAAAATTGATAAATGAATTATTTCATGAAATGTACTAAAATGTTGATCGTAACATTGAAAAAAAAACTGAAAGATTTTCAAATCTCACGAAAAGCTCATAGGCGTTATCATGTTTTCTGACTTAATTATTTTCACACATTTACAACAAAAGCAATACATTTATTGTATAAAAATAATTTCCTTATTTTTCACTTGAATATAATTGATGATTGTGTGTATAATTTGGCTGATTAGGACCAAAATATTATTTAGTATATTCTACTCAATTTGTCTGTTTGTTGATTTTTTTATACAAAAATATGACTTTTCATGACTTTTAAAGAAATGAAACGAAACTATAGTTGACAGAGTTGATAATAAAAAGTATTTAAGGCTCACTTATAATTTTTGTTTCTTACATTAAGTTCGAAGTATCTGGAAGTTTTTTCAAAACCTAACAAATAATTCAAAGAAAATTAAGTAAAAAAATAAAACTTGTCAACAAAAACATCATTAGCTTTAGAATAAACACTTTGACGTCGCATGAAATTTTATACAATTGCTGTCCTATTGGTTGGAATTAGTTTTTGATGGGAGAGATTGTTGTGCAAAACTATATAAAAAAATTTATATAGTGAAAAAAAAAAATATTACTCTTGAACTATTTTTACAATATTATTTTTAATTATCAACTTTATGTTTCTAATGTTTATCAGTTTAAGTGCACATCACACCAAAATCGACTACCGTCCCTAAGTTGCCAGGTCCTGCATCCTGGGAGTCATTCTAGCCTCGGGATGTAAGGAAAGAAGTAGGGTTTGACGTTATTAGATAGATTTTTCAAAACATCTCACCAGTCTTTTTCGATTCAATCTGCAAATCTCGTGACATTTCTACACAAGCGATTTGTACTCCATCTACAGTTTGAAAGGACGGAGACACTTGTGAAGCAAAATGCAGCAACTTGCAAATAAAATTGGGATACTTTATTTTCTGAAAAGTCCAAATCTGCAATAGAAATTAAGGTTCCTATTTAAAATCTCAAAGTTGCTTTCATTCCCATCCCCGAGAACCTAAAATTATTTTTAGGGTTTTTTGATCCAAATTTAACTTTGTGTGATAGTATCGTTTAAGATTTGATGATAAATTTCTATGCATTGATATAATTAGAAATTTTCCAACAAGATTAACATACAATTTAGTTTTATTTGCAAAGAAATTGATTTATGCATCTAACTGCGTGACAATCAAATCAAAGTAAAAATTGAGACGGTATAATATAAAATTTAATACGGATAAACAAAAATTAAAATTGAACAAATCAGTAAAATATGTCCGTTTGAAAGAGTAACTATAGTCGTTTCGAAAAGACTAAAAACAAAAACAAAAAAAAACCAATTATATAATTTGAATTAATTCATTAGCATATATAGTGATATATATTGCTTATTCAGAACATCTTAAATAATAGTTGCTAAATAAGGCTGATAAAAAAACTTTTGTAACTTAGCTTGGGATGCGTTCATGATGGATCTCCTCCACCGAGCTATCTGGGAGGTCCTGGAGCAACACGGTGTCCATGGGAGGATGGTTTCATCATGAGTGATCTCCGGCACACTGATCGAGGTTTCAAATGGTCGTCATGCAGCGTTGAACAATTCAAACATTTCTTAAAGTAAGTATCGATAAATGAAAGAAATAATAACTATTTCAATTTTGATTTGAAAATTTTAATGAATTGCTTTGCTGTCTTGCTGTCCAAGAGAATTACAGCTCATTGCATATCAATTTTTAATATAAAATAATAACGAAAAGTGTACTTTTTTAAACTTTATGTATTTAAACACTTGAATTGAGCTAACTAATAGTTATTTGTTTGCTTAGCACCGTGTTTCTATACGCATTATATTAAAAAATACAAGAAATTTTGATTTATAGTCGAACAGTATTAATCTACTTACAACTAGCTGGCTACAAGTGATGTCTTGCCAGAGGTTGGAAGGGAGGGGATTGGACAGTTTGTGACAAAATGGCGTGAGAGGGTAACCAAAAGAATAAAATTAAAATAAAAACATTTAGAGTCAGCAGATTACATATTTTTAAATTTTTAAACTTTCTCGCCAAAATATGTTCACGTTTAATAATTATTATTCTGCTCAAAAACAAAGATAAGGGGAAGAACGAGTAAGGCCAATTTTTTACAAAAATGAAGATTGAATCGCCCTCTGTGGCAGTTTGAGAATTACTAAGTTTTGACAAATCAATAACATGGAAAATCGGTTCTTCTCGAGAGTTATTATGCAGTAAAGATTAATCGTGCTGGTTAGAAACGGCTTTTGTCCACTCTCCTGGCAAAGAATAGGTTCTGACCAGACAAGCAAGTACCTGTGGCTACGGAAAATATATCAAATTTTTAAAATGGACAGAACAAGAATTTGGTTTTTATCCCAGAAAATGTCAGCCCCTGCTCCGTCAATAATGATGCTCAGAGTGAGTAGAAATGATCTTTAAATCTCTCAAAATGACCTTTTAAGGCCCATGCATACTTATTACATTCACCATCAAAACTTTATTACGCCGTCAGCACAGTTTACACAGAAGGAAATCGTCCTGAAAAGAAAGCTTTAGGACACTAGTGTCCCCATTAATGAAATTTTTTTAAAAAAATATCTAATTCACGAGAATTTTATGTAAAATTCCATATTTTAAATGTACAATAGGCAAGAAGACAAAAACCCCTCCTGAATAACTTTTGATCTAATGATCGGATAATCACGTTTCAATCTTAATGTTTCAAGGAGGTGACCTCAAATAAGCTAATTAACTAGAGCAGACGATATTTTAAGTTAAAAAATAAGACAAAAAAATACTTTCTCTGAACTTTTAATGATGGATTGAGTTTCCTGATTTCCAAAATGTTGGGGGTAGCGGTAATCTGGTAAATACGATCCCCATAGTTTGGCCAGGAGAGCGACTCAAAGTTAGGGCCACATAATGTTAATTTTATTTTTTTGCGAATTTCTCCTTATCTCTGAACTTCTTAAACAAATTGAAAAATGTTTTGGTTGCAATTATTAAATTCGTTAATATAAAGAATAACTTTTAGTAAATATTTGTTATTTTTATTATTTTATTTAATACTAGTCAGAAAATTTCGAATCGTTAGATGTACAATTTTTATATAATTTTAAAGAATGTAATTTTACAAGGCAAAATACCAAAATTTAGCGAAATCTGACGCATAGTTCCTGAAAAATGGATTTTAAATGTGCGATTTGTTTTACCAAAAAATAATTAAATATATTTGAGATCACTCCCTCAAACCATTAAGATCAAATCCTAAAACGTGAAGAACCGGTGGTTAGATTAAAAGTTATCCAGTGGGGTCAGTTTATTTTTTTGCACATTGTGCATCAGAAGATTATAACACGAGCAGGCGAGAAGACAAACAAAGAAGACTACAGTGAACAAGAAGAGAATTATAGTGAAAATTTAATTAAGAAGATATTTTGAGGGGAAAATAATTCTAGTCCAACTCTTATATAAAATTATATTTTTTTCAGCATCAAAAATTGTAAATTTTGTTTTGAAATTTTTTGGGGATGTAAATAAATGCTTGTGATATTCGTGTATTCATTTATTTTTATGATTTCAATCATATGCTTGTTCCTAAAAAATTCCAAATTAAAAAAAAAAAAAAAAAAAAATTCTTCTCAGAATCAGCTTTTAGGATTATGTGCCATTCTTCCCCCTTGATCGTTAAATGTCAGTAAAACGCAAAAATAAAGTATTAATAATGTAAATAAAGTATTTAATCTATAGTATGTGTCTTGTTTATGGGCTGCTAGAACACTGAAGAGCCAAAAAAACTGGTATACCTGCCTAATATCGTGTAGGGCCCCCGCGAGCACGCAGAAGTGCCGCAACACGAAGTGGCATGAATTCGATCAATGTGTGAAGTACTGCTGGAGATAATTGACACCATGAATCCTGCAGGGCTGTCCATAAACCAGTGGGAGTAAGAGGGGGTGGGGATATCTTCTGAGCATCACGTTGCAAGGCATCCCAAATATGATCAATAATGTTCATGTCTGGGGATTTTGGTGGCCAGCGGAAGTGTCAAAATTCAGAAGAGTGCTCTTGGATCCACTCAGTAGCAATTCTGGACGTGTGGGATGCCTTGCAACGTGATGCTCAGAAGATATCCCCACCCCCTCTTACTCCCACTGGTTTATGGACAGCCCTGCAGGATTCATGGTGTCAATTATCTCCAGCACTACTTCACACATTGATCGAATCCATGCAACTTCGTGTTGCGGCACTTCTGCGTGCTCGCGGGGGCCCTACACGATATTAGGCAGGTATACCAGTTTTTTTGGCTCTTCAGTGTATATGTTAGTAAATTTACCCTGATATATAAGACGGGGGTGTTGAAGTGGGACAAACTGGGAAAAGGGGGTCAGATGCATTAAAAAAAGTGTGACATCGTTTATGGACAGCCCCTTGGTAGAAAATGAATTTATTTATATAATGTATATTTTTTAATTGTAAATTATTTCAGAAACGAAATGTTTAAAAGTTGTAAATATTTTTTTAAAAGTTAGCTGTTTCAAAATTTGAAATCTTCTACAATAGGATATCTTGAGAAACTACCGAGTTGTTTTAAAAAAAAATGCTCAATATCGCAGAATTTAAAAAAAAAAAAAAACTGGTTGTTTCAGAATTTTAAATCTCTTACAATTAGACGCGTGAGTAATTAACAAGCTACTTTTGAAAAGAAAAAATTCAATATTTCAATTTTTTTTTCTTTTAAAAAACTCAGCTGTTTCAAAATTTTATATCTCTTACAATAGAATAGTTGAGTAATTACTAAGCTATTTTAAGAAAGAAAAAATTCAATATTGCATTTTTTTTTTTAAAAAAATTGCTATTTTAAAATTTTGACTATCTTACGACAGAAAATATTAAGAAGTTACCGAAACATTACTAAATGAAACGCTTAAAAATAGTAAACTTTTATTTTAAAAAAATTAAATGTTTCGAAATTAAAACTTTGTAATAAAAGGAAATATGTAACTACATTAATACTATAAAAAAGGATTTCATATTAATAATATGAAGTAATTTGTATTCAATGTATAAATTCAGACTGTTTGAAATCATGAAATTTTTGATATGCGACGAATATTACATTTAAAATTACTTAATCATTTTAATTTATTTCTATAATTTATATGAAATGAATAAACCGTACAAGTTTCAGAAAATTCATATTTTGATTAAAAGTGTATTAATATTTGCAGTGGAGAAACAGCTTCTTGCCTTTTCAACTATCCAGATGATAATAAATTATTGGCCAGAGAATTACCAGGAACCATGCTTACACTTGATGAACAGTGTGAAAGAGATCGCGGGACTCAAGCTTGCTTTGTAAGTATTTTTTTTCTTGGTTTGACATAAATTTTATTAGCACAATACACAAATCTAATACACAAATTTGTCAAAAATTATTTTGTTTTAAATTTAACAAGGCTTCTAAAGCAAGGTAATTTTTTAAAATATTTATTGCATTTACTAAGGAGTATTTTCTTGATATGTACTACTTTCTTTCATATTTTCACTTGCTGTATCTGAGTTTCCTATAACATTAGTAATCATTAAATCACGAATAAAATATAAAGTTAATTTAAAATTTAAAAACTTGTAAAATAAAATATTTTAATAAGAAATCAAGATTTTATTATTGAGATAGTTGAAGATTGAATTATGCGTAAAAATATGGATACGGATGACTTAACAGTATATGTTAGAATTTATTCAAATTAGTCTAAATTTTAATTTATTTCATAATTTTTGAAACAAGAAAATAAGTAAAGTAATTTGTCTTGAGTAAATAAATTTAAATTCTTATTTATTATTAAATTTTTTTCTTTTTGCGTCAGAAAAAAAATGAAGACCACAGCACCATTTGATTTTATTACTTCAAAATGTGTTTTTAACATACATCTGGGAGCTGTATAGCTGCATCCGGTAACGGCATCATTAAACTTAGCATTAAAAGGGAGCATCCGCGATTTAATTGCCATTTTAAACAAATTTAGCTCATTTTATTATTGTTGTATTTAGATTAAGGCTGGGGGAATTTATGTTTTTCTTCAGATAAATACCGGTTACACGACCCCGAGGCACCCTAGTGAACTTAGTTTTCTAGTTTTCGTCATATTTTATTTTTTATATCAGACATTACGCAAACGATGTTTCCTTTTATTACTTTATGCATTATTGTAATTTTTTTACTTTGAAGTTAGTGTTGTGCTATTGAACACTACTTTCAATTTATTATTCAAACTAGCGCATAAATAAAATAAAACCATGAAATAGGTCCCAAAGGTTCCTTCAGCAAAAGTTTTTATTATTTTTTTAATAAAAATTCTTGTTAATATCATAAAAGTTTTTATAATAATATAATAATATTTATAATTTTTAAGATAAATTTCCATGTTCCTATATTTTTGATGAATATCTAAGAATCAATATAAAGCTCTATTACAGCAAAATTGGAAAAATAAACAAAAAAGTATACATACTTTAATATTAAGGTGTATACTTCTTAGTTTTACGCATTAACATTGGGTTACGTGAAGAGGAAAACCACAAAAAACTTCCCACTGTTAACCTGACGACTCAGAGACTCTAACCCATGAATCGTCTACCACTGGGGCATTTTAAGTGAGCAGTCAGTGTAAGCCGGGGCGTAATTCGTATAGACCAGCCATCGCTGGGATTCGAACCCGGCTCACCTCATTGGAAGGCGAACGCTCTATCGCCTGAGCCACCACTGCTCACCCATGGATATAGGACTAGTTTTAATCTTAATAGAATGCAAAAATTTTATACTATATTTTGATTTTAGTTTTAATTTAATTTAACACTAAATCATCGCTTTTTTAAATTGCAGAAAGACAGTCGAGTTTGTGCTCAGTTATTTTGCTATGACAATGATTCAGGCTATTGTGTTTCATTTCGACCTGCTGCAGAAGGTTCTTCTTGTGGTGATGGGCAGGTAAAATTCTTATTTAAATGTTTTTATGTTAAATTTTGAACACTGTGTAGGGTAATAAGTAAGCATATTATATTTCAAAATGACGTATTCATGCGAATCAAATGAGAAAACAAATGTGCCTGTAAAAAGTATCAATTTTTATCATATTTATTGCAATTTTCAGTTACTAGTTTCGTTCTGGATTTACAGTCAGCGTATTACGCAGTTAAGCCATAGCGCGATTATTCAATTTTTGTCTAAAATACAATTTCATAATTCTGATAATTTATAATGAATTTTTAAATTGTCATGAAACAATTACTGTATAAGAGAATAAGAATCATTCAATTAATGTTTTTAATGAAATTTATTATGCATCTTTACGTGAATATATAATTACTTAAATTCTATAGTGCGAATTTATCTTTCATCTTATACTACTTGACAGCTATAGATATGCTGCCAAGCAGTTTGGCCATATAATTTTGGTCCGATAATTTCTTTGAAAAATTATAGAAAAGTAACGAAATAGAGCTTAAGGATTCTCGAATCGACAAAAATGAGAGTTTTATTTCCGTGAGTGTACAGCTTTATTTTACAAACTTAAGTAATTTCAGAATTTTACAGATGCATTTTAAACTGGTCTAGCAAATATTACTGACGTTCCAAAGTTGAATATTAGATTTGGAAGATTCGATGCATATAAAAGAAACGTAAACAAATTTTTCAATAAATTTAGAAATATTTTACTTATTTAAAGCAACCGAAGATCATTTTTCTGTGCTGATAATATAAAAAGCAATTTAAATAATTTCTAAACCAATAATATATTTCATATTTCTTTTGTCTACTTTTATAATTAACACCGCTCAATTAAATAATAAATAATTTTTTCGTAAATGGATATTCACTTAGCAGTATAGAAATAGATATAGATTTAATATAAACTTCAACTTAATTTACTACTAAACTTACTTTGTAAGAAGTTTGTTACAAAAATATTAAAACTTCAGTAAATTGAATAATACTAGAAGCCTAAGCCCCGTGTTCGCTGCCCTAACCAACCCCGATTATTGCTTCCCAATAATTGTTGTTTCTTAACATAAAACAGTTTTTTCTACAAAAGTTAAAATTATTTACTTTATATGAAATACAATAAAAAACTCTATTTTCCAATGCTCCCATTTTCCACATCCAATATTCATTTCTTGAAATTCAGTGTTTATTTGAGACAGACTTTATTGATAGTCTGACTATGATAGATATAGTGATAGATACCTCAAAATTATATTTCCCTTATAATTCCATTAAAATCTATAAATGAACATAAATAACTTTGCTCTATTATAATTTTCTTTTAAAAATTAATACTTAAAACTAAAGTTATATTGTTATAACAAATTTAGTAAGTTCACAACCGTAATTTATTAATTTATATTTAACCGTAATAATTCTTAAATTTATATTAATTATATTTAATATTAATTATATTCCATGGCGTCTACCACTGTAACTTTCAAAAAACGGATCAATATTATTGGTGATACTATATTACAAAATTCAATAGTGTGCATACGTGAGAAGATTTTTTTATAAATACCTGCTTTATTGATTGGGAAAAGGGACATTTTTACGTTTTTTCTTATGCTTTTAAATTTTTGTAATTAATTTGCAATCGTTAGACTTCTTTTACTTTTATGAGTTCGTTTGCGCTATATAGGGCATAGTTTAAGCTGCCTTGCTTTCGAATAAATATTTTATAATAGTAAAATCAATAACATTTTATTTAGGTGTGCAAAAATGGAAAATGCATAGTAGATAATGAAAACATAATTCCTGATTACACCCACGTCACAAGATCAATAGCAAATCGCATCGATAAGGAACCACCGAAACAAACAACGAGTAGGCCATCTCCTGTAAGAGTAAACAAACCAATCAGCAGAGCTTCCAGAAGACCGCCCAGACCTTCCATATCTAACAGAAATAGCATAAAGCCAGTCCAAAAACAAACACCATCCACAACTTCAACAACTACTACAACGACAACAGTCAGTGCACCAAAAGGTAAGGCAAGAAATTTGTTAAGAAATTATTTTGATTTGATACAATCTATGCAGGATCATGCGAATAAAATAATTATTCACTAATTAAAATAAATTTTAAACCATAAGACTTCGTCATTAAGGCAAATTTGCGTTCATGGACGTTATTTTGAATCCACTTGGTCTTTTAATTTACAATGAGAGAGGGAAAAAAATCCACTTGGTCTTTTAATTTACTATGAGAGAGGGAAAAAAATCCACAAGGGACTACTCAGCGAGAAGTAGCAAACGAGTATACCATCTATCATCGCGATAGGAATTCTGGATGTCTCATTGGGATTGGCAAGTCCTAATCACAGAATAATATTCTTTACCATCATTCATTAATTATTCTATTATCTAATAATTACAACAATATATAAAAATTTTCAAAGTGGTCATGACAAAATTATGAATTTAGTATCAATAATACCAAATGAGTGAGTAAGGCAATTGTGGGTATAAAAATATTTTTGAATTTTTGAAGGTCACAGTTGTAATACTTCAGTGAAATTTGAAAATTCAAAGGTTGTATTTAAAAAATTTTGTTACAATATTTTTCTAAACGTTTAAGTCGTATGGAGTTAAACTCTAGGAGAAAGAGGAGGGGGGGGGGGGAAGGAGAGAGAGAAAGAAAGAGAAAAAGAGAAAGAGAGCTTTTAAAAACTTCAAAAAAGCTAACTTTTAGAAAAATTTTGCTTTTTCTTTTTAAAAGTAAAAAAAAAAATTTTCCTACAACCTGTTTTAGAAATTGGTGGTCATGATTTCATAAAAATTAATTCACCTATCTAACTGAAATTTCACACACGTTTTTGATAAGATTGTCTAATAATCGAAGGAAGGTTTTTTATTTCTTTCTCTTTGTCCACAACTTATTTTACTAGATAAAATGTAGCCTGTATTTTTCAGAAAATTGAGCTTTCTTGCAAAACGTTCTACTTAATTTTTAATTTTGAAAACACATTTCATCGTTGAATCACAATCTACACTTATTAGCAAAACATATTTGGTTGTTTGAATTCATACGTTTTACAAAGGTTAATTCGAAAACCAGTTCTTAACAACTAAATTTTCCAAATTGTTTTTTAAAGCTCTTACAAATTTTTCTAACATTTTTTAAAAATTTTGATTAGTACATAACATTTGTTAAAATCTTAGAATCATTTTCCTTTTTTTAAAATATTTTTTGGGCTTTATAGACCATGGCTTAAACTCTCTAGCCTATGAATTCCCACTGTTATTGTTCAAATATTGTTTTATTTCACTTAACGCTTGAGTTAAATGCTTATTTAATTTCATTATGTAAATGACTTTTTTTTAACCCATATAACTTCTGAAAATTATCGTTAAAAAAGATCTTACTGAAAGTGATTGTAACATACGGAAAGAAAGCTGGATTCTCACTGTTTTGCGTGATTATCTTCTTACTTATTGTAAATTAGATCTAATTGTAAATCTGCTGTTTGTGCATCTGGTAAAATATAAGGAGTAAACCATTGCCATTCTCTGCTTGTTTTTATGTAATTTTAATGAAATTAAACACACGGGTGGTGGCCAAAGAACTGTGCGTGCGTCTTGCCGAGTTAACATTGGATGACGAGAGTAATGTCCTAATATACACTGAAAGGGTCAGTCTAAAAATTTATAATTTTTACTAATTTGGTATATACTTTAATACAGTTTTAAAGAATTTTAAATGATAGTCTCTTGTGAATAAAATTAAACTGTTTTCAGATATTTCAGAAATCATGCAGAACTAAGCCGGGGATAACGCTGAAAAATCTTAAAAAATATAATATTAAAAATATTTAATATTTATATTGTAATAATATAATTATAATTTTCCAAAGATTAAATATTTTCGGTATAACTAAATGTTATTATTTTTTGTTTTTTAGATTGTGAAGATGTTGTGGAAAAACTTGCGGGTGGACTTACTTGCACAGAATTCTTAGAGCGGTACGGAGACCGATATTGTAGGCACAATTACATGATTAAAAATTGCTGTCATTCTCATCAAATAGTGTGTGCCAATAGTTAAATTTCTCCTGTTTTTGTGGATTCTTATTAACTTTTACAGGGTCAATTCTTTCTATGGAATAAATCTTTTAGCATGTGAGAAAGAGTATTGTAAGATAGTGATGAGAGCACAACATCACTTTTTTTACCCAAACTTGAAGTTTGTGCGATGTGAATTTGTAATTGCGTGTGTTTCAATTGTCAAAAGTGGGCCGTTTGGCCAAATTTAGTTCCTTCCGTTTTTAATATGGACTTCATACGAAGCAAGGTTGTTGATTTTTGTTTACAAAAGTGTGTGCGATCGTTGGGTAAAAGATCATTTGACTCATTAACGGTTATGTGTTTGTAGTCACTGTGTAATATTTGCCTTAATTCAATTTTACAATTATAATTAATTTTCACGTGACAATACTAATTTTTTATTCATATTTACATTAGTACAGGCTTTATCAAGTTACTTTAATTACAGTTTTATAAATACTGATGTTCAATTTAATTTTAGAGCTATTACGTGCTTCATTGTTTTGAGAATCGGGGCAAAGTGTTCTTTTTTTCTTGAATTTAAATTTTAAATTCTGTTTTTATAGTAAAGTTATATTGAAAAGAATCCTCAACAAAAATTAGAAATTGAATAGCCTTATATATAAAAAGATTACTGAGGCATTTAATAAGTATTCTTTAGAACAAGTTTGAAAAGATACATATTTAGTTAACTTTCATATCAAAAAAATGTTTCAGCTTTAAAAATTTCGTAGAAGGATAAATAATAAACATAAAATAAAATAATAAACATTTAAAATAAAAACTTAAATGTGTTTTTTTAGGCTTAAACAACATATAATCGCATTAAAAAAAGATTTACGAAGGCAGCAGTTAAATTATATACGTAAGCGAAGAGATTGACTTGAAAAAAAATTTAAATTTTTGTTTAATAAACTTTTATGTTAAGGTAAATCAATGGAAACAATTAATTTAAAAAAAAAATGACATTTGGTATGAAGAAAGGTTTCAAATTAAAGAAAATATTTAATTTCAAGTAATTTAAAGATTTTTATTGTATTCAAGACATTGAAATCCCATTTTCTTTAATCAAAAAGGCATTCTTTGACATAAAGTTTAAAAATTATAAATGAAAAAATATTGCTTTATTAATAAAGAAGAAAAAAATCTTTGCTATTTTTTAAACTTTTATAAATTGAGTGTTCAAATATTATTAAATAATTAAGAAAAGCCATTTGTTTTAGAAAAAACTTAATTTATTAATTGAAAGTGTATGTTTTAGTGTGCGTTTTCTGAATATTTTTAATGAATATAATAATTAAATAAGAACATTTATCATTCCGATAAATTATTATATAAAATACTGCAATTCAATCGCAAATTGTTTGGAACTTTTAGAAAAATTGAAATAAAAAACTAATCACGGCAATCACGTTTTCTCTTGATGCTTTATAATTTGGATATCAGTTTTGCAACATCAGAATCTCAATTTCTTAAGAGAAAAAATGAATAATGATGGAAACAAACACTTTTATGTTTTGATACCATCTTCATTTTTAAAACCCAACGATAGACAAATGACACATCTTATGCATTGTTTTCATTTATTTTGATTCACTTATCATTTTTCATCTGAGTGGTTTTTCCTTTTTTTTTTTAAAGTATTCTCACAAATGGCGAATTTACATATTTATTTCCCGCGCACTTCAGAGGGATGATAATGTTCTATTTTGTGAATCATTTAATTTAAATCAGTTTTCATATATAATTAAAAAAAAAATTCAAATAATACTTAAGTTCTCTTTTGCTTCTGGTTCCAAGTCTTTACAGTTTAAGGAATTCAAACAAATTTGGGATCGATATTTATAAATATGCAAAGAATAAATAAAATGTAAGAGAACAAATATTTCAAAAACAGCGAAATAAAGTTTTTTAAATTTCGTTTATCTATTAGTAATATTAAGTTAAATAAATGTTAAAGAATGAATGTTTTCTTGTAAAAATAACAACACACCTTTAAATTATTTGTAATTATATATTGTTTCAAAATTTCTCTTAATATTGATGAGGTATTTTCTTATGTTGTTTTTATGACAATATTTTTCTTTATACAATTTAGTTACTAATTTATCATTGAATTTAAATTGTTCATTTTATATTTTACCCCTTTATTTCTTTCATAAATTTAAAAATTTTGGTTTTATGCATTTTGTCTAATTGAAATAATATAAATGTCTACAAAAAGTTTGAGCCAGGAAGTTATTTGCACAATTTTACAACAATATTATTTTTTTAATATATTCATGAAAAAATGTCTCTGTGTGTTAAGCATTTCATTGTAATTCATTATTTCATTGATTTAATAAATCAGTTATTTTTCTGTTTTGTGCCCATTTGTTGTTTGCTTGATTCAATTTTTAAGTATAACTCTCTTTTGTTTTTATTTGTCGCAATTAGTTTTAAAGTAGTTCAAGATAACAAACCAGACTGACAGATTGAAAAAGTACTATGAGATTTAATCTAAAAATCGCTAACTATCATTACGAAAATTTTTAGTTAACGGGATTCTTATCTTCTAACTCCAGAAAATTATTTTTACATATTGTAAGGGGTTCTCAAAATGGGCAAAAATGTGTCAAAACAGCACCAAAACCAATATAGTCTAATTTGAGTACACTGTTAAAATTTTCCTTCTAAAATTACGGTAATATAACTGGCAGCTCTCTGTCCATCCGATTAACTGTAAAGTTTACGGAAAAGAAAATTTTTTTCTTTTATGGTATTATAACCATTTACAAAAATATCGTTATAAAACCATGAATACAAAACTATACAGTGTTTTAACCATTTACAACAAGCATTTTTTAAAAACGTAATAATTTTCTAACTTGATATAGAAGCTCGGCTTTTCGTAATAGTCATCGGAGAGTGCCGGTCACTGGGAATTCTTCACGTGTTGAACGGAATAGAGAAAATATTGTAGTGTCAACACTAGGACTCAAACTCCAGTTCTGAAGGTCATGAGATTGACAGATAAGCCCGCTCGGCCATGATATGTACGCAGTAGCGAATGCAGTAGATGTGCACTCGCTGCCTACTGAATTTGAACTAAAGACCTCTGGGTTCGTAATATGATGCTCTAGCCACCATAAAAAAGGGTGTACACCTCAGAACGAAGTGAGTTGGGAAGCATTATATTCAATGCAGCTTGCTCAAAAATATATTCTGTTTCAATTTGAATCCATACCAATCTCACTATACCCAAGTTCAACTATTTTACAACAATATTGTTTTGCTTCAGAGCTACTTTAACACATTTTTGCTCAATTTTGAGAAACTTTTTTACAGTATGCTCAATTAGTTTTCAGAAAATAGAAAAAAAGATAAGGTCGATTTTGATAAGCGCTCACTAAGACCAGATAATATACCATTTTGAAAAGAAAAAAAAAAACGATGATCGAATATGAGAATTTCAAAAACTAGGATAATTATAGATTTATTATTAAACTAGGATAATTATTATTAAACTAGGATAATTAAGATATAGATTTATTATTAATATTTATGGATAAACTTCTATAACACTACTAAAAATATGATAAATAATTATCCTACATAAATTCTACCGAATGGAGTGTATCTTCGAATAAAACATGTGTGGCACCTATTTCTCACCTATTTCTATGGTCGAGTTTATTTATTTTTCTTCGTAGCTTTGGTCCAGTTTAACTAGTTCTCTTAGGTGTTCAAACATTCAAAACAAAAGATCTAATTTCAGAAAATATAAACTGATTCTGACTATGCAATGATTTTACATCACACAAAAATCTTAAGAATAAATTTCTAAAACTGAAGAGTACAGAATTTTATATGTATTCATCATCTTAAATATATTAAAGTAATATCTTAAGAATATTAAAGCCATGTCTTAAATATGTTAAACTAGACGTTAAAATAATATTTTCAATGTATGTTTAGTAATTTTTAACACATAGGAGAGAATCTCCAAAATTTTTAATAATTCATGCTTTTATGTTCAAGTTGTTACTAAAAGTATGCAGAGTGTCTAAAACATATCAAAACTGACCAATATCTAAAGAAAAAAATTCTCAAATTAGAAGCACGTGAAAAATATACTCAAAAGATTATGTATTTATCAAGATATCTTCTTTTTAAGTAGTTTGTCAACATTTTCTTTTGGTTACGTCATCCTTGAAGCGAAATACAAAAATGTATAAATCAGATATTCAGATTGGTTACAAGAACTCACGTTTTCAAAAAAGAAGTTTTTTGATGAGGAGCACTATATGTTTAGACACCTTATATACAATTTAAATGATATAAGTTCATTAAAATATTTCATTAAATTCAATCACTAGAGATAACTTGTTTATCGTAAATATCTGTACAAAAATATTTATGTATTTGCGTAAATTATATACCATAATTTTTTATTTTGACAAAATGTTTTATTCTGACAGATAAAATTTTTCCTTAATTTCTTTGCTACTCAAAACAAAATTTAAATAATTTTTTTTCTCCAATTAATAGAAATATTTCTTTAAAGCAAGATTTCACATTGATAAAGTTATATTCAAAGTTAAACGTATAATAAAAAAGCTGAATTTAACATATTAAATTAATAGCATTAAGCACCGTTTAGTTATAAATAGCTTTAAGATCAGCAATGATGTGTGAAGCTAATACATTACAAAAAGTGCATCATGGTGGTATATTTGCAAGTATTTTAAATAATAAATAACAATTTATAATTAAAATATCTTTTCTTTGGATATTAACTATTTCTGAAATTGATAAACAATTATACCATACAATGGAAGAAGGTATAGCCACTAATTAATGTTTTGATAATAGATTTGCTTTTCACCACACCGCCATAAACATCATGTTTTGTTTTTCAATGGAAAGACATGATAGTCTGCCGTAGATCATGTTTCCATATCCGGGAGAAGTCATGAGAAATTTTAGCTTTTACTCATGGATGTTTTTGACCTATGGCCCTTTATTCGAACTCTGAATTCAAATTAGGATTTTAAATTAATTTAGGTAAAGCTTACTGGAAAGGAGAAAAAGAAAGTGAAAGCGATGCGACTAATGTCAAAAGGTTAAACTATAAATTTTCTGTCAATTAACCTTTAATCCTAATGCCAAAATTTCTACCGTTCCCTGTTTTACGGCAATTTGAATGCAATATTAGTTACAAGACATACGTATTAAAAAGTTGAAAATTGGGATATGGTTTTTTTATTTTTTATTTTTCAACAATTAAAATAATATAAGCAATTTTAATGAAAAGATACAATAAGTCCACTCTAATATTTTAACGGAGTATTTGGGATATTGTAGAAATTAGGTTTAAAATTATACGAACTCTTTAAGTTGAATATCATAAAACAGAAAAATAGCTTTATTTATGGCAGAACTTAATGTTTAAAGTAATTCTCATATAAATTGGTTCTAAGTCTCTAAAATAAGCTTTATGTTGTACCGTAATGAATTTTGAATGAGTAGAAAAATTTTCTAAACTTAAAATAAAAAGTTAAATTAGACCATATTTCTAAGTTGCACGATATAATTTAACTTAATGCTGTATTAAGGTTGAAGAAAACTTGAACAGTATTATGGTTGAATACAATCCATGATTCGAAATTTCGAACTGTGCATTTTTTTAAAAAAGACAATAACATCAAACTGAGATAATTAATATAATTTGTGCAAAGATTTCCAAAATTAGGACTAATCAGATTCATTTGATGTATAAAACTGAATAACCATATTTTCAGGGAAAATAATAGTTAATTAAAAGGTTCCTAACAAAAGCAATATTAAAACTAAATTGTTAACTATATTATTATTAAACAGTATTAAAACTAAATAGTTATTTTTAAAACTGAACCAAAACAAAATTCATTATTTAATAATTCAAAACAAAAAGAAATTCGGGAATTCAGAAATCCAAAAGCTTAAAAAAAGTTTAAGAAACGTGACGGATTTTATATTTTTAAGAGACGAAATTTAAAAGTATTGTAAGTTAATATCATATTGTATGAGTATAATTTTGGAGAAAAATTAATTTTCTACAGATTTTAAACAGAACAAAGAGACCAAAATAAGATTTAAAACACATAAGTTTTGTCAAGCATATATTTTCTTTAAAAGATTAATATTCTTTCTTTTAGTTATTCAAAAAGAAAAATCAATATAATAGCTTGAAATAATGTGAAATATTTCAATTTGAGTTAACAAAGCTCAAAAATTACATCCGAACACCAATGTGGTTTGTCTAATATAACGAAACACGTGACGTCTTCTGCTTTTTTCTTGTAAAAACACCAAAAACAAAATTCTTTAAATGAGAAAAAGGTTTTGAAATAATATGAACTATTAACTGAAAATGGAAAAATTACCTGTAATGCTGAAATAGTTCAATTCAAATTAACAGGATTTCGTTTGTTTCAGATTAGATTGATTAGACCGATGAGATTTGTTTCATGTAACGAAAAACATGTCGTCTGCTGCATTATTCTTGTAAGAACAAACGATGACTTTTAAATTAACAAAGGAATATTGACTGAAACTCGGATGTTTTTGAAATGACATATTTTAAAAAGCATTTAGAATTTGCATGGAATAATTAAAAACTATTCATTTGCATTTTAGAAAGAATTTTTTCAAAAAAATAGCTGCTGCCAAAAAAGTTTAAATTATCATTTGAAAAGTATAGTGTCATGTTTATTTTCTATTTTAGAGTTTATAAAAAAATTAATTTTTCTTATTACTAATTTTGTAAAATGCTTGATTTTAAATCCAATTTAATTTAATTTTATTATCAATTTCAGTTCTATTTTCAAATTTTTGTAAACTGATTGATATATTCAAAATGCATATTATTTTTTATAAAAAATGAAAGTAATCCGAAATTTTTAGTGTCTTTTTCGTATTATTTAGTTTAGTTTCCATAATATTCTTAGAACTTTTATAAAATTCCTAAAAGTTAGTCATTTAACCAAATCAATCTAAAGTTCCAAAATTATAATTGCCGAAATCACATGACTTTTCATTCAAAAAAGCAGTTTTTTTTCCTCATTCAACGTAAAAAAAAAAAAATCGTCAGGGAAAGCTCTTCTTAATTAATTGATGTAAGAAGTTATGGTTAAAAAATATTGAGACAATAAATTTCTATCTACATTTCCTTTTGTTATTTCAATGGAAGGAAATCAATGCTGGCATTTTTAAGTTAAAAGTTTTGAACTATGATGATTTATTATTCCGCAATCGGTAGTACAGAAATTTTTTTTTAAACCAGAACTTTATTCATTTCACAGACAAACTAATTACTCGTTTGAATTAAAAACGTTTAATTTATTATAGAAATAAACTTTTAGAATGTTCTTCGTTACATTAAAACATCTTAAAAATTCCTATTTTTCCATTTTATTCATTCTAAAAACCAAATTTATACTTTTAAAAATCAATTTTGCAAGTAAATATAAACGAATAAGAAAACAAATTAATTATAAACTAATGATTATATAGAATATTTCATGTTTAATAATAATTATTTTTAATTATAGTGCTAAAATGTAATACGCGAAATATTGGCGACATTCTTGTTTTTTTTTCTTTCTTCATTTATTTAAATTACATATTCTTATCCTTGCAATTTTTTCAAAAGAAAAAACTCCTCTCTCTCTATTTTTTTAAAAATTTCAGTAGCTTGATTTGAGTTAATTTTGTTCATAGCATACATTTACACACAGAGAAGAATGTTCGAGAAAGATTAATTTACAAACGATTTGATAAATATGATAATGATTTTTAGCACTTAATCATTAGTTCTGTAATAAAATCATAAAGTATTTTGCAATTCAAATCGCCAGATCTTCTTTAAATGCAATAAATAGTACTTGAAAAATAATGTCAGAAATATTAAAGTTACTTAACTTTAATAAAGCAACCAAATTAAAAAAATAGGTTTTAATCGCGTTTATTTATTTATTATTTTTGCTATTATTGATGTGATGCAGCATTCTTTCCTCAATTTTAATTTTATTTTTCGACTTCTTGACATGTCTGAAATCTTTTCCTGCCAAAAGGCTTTAAAAAACTTTCTATTCATGATTTTACAATATGTTTATGTTAAACTCAGATTTAAACGTGCTTGTGATAACGCTTGTGTGATCAACGTTAACGTATATTAATAATTAATTGAGAAGTAGTTTTATGACAATCCAGTCATAAATATGGATATTTATTTTGCTATTGTAAATTATGAGAAGAATTTTAAGATTTCTGACCAATATTGAAACTTAAAAATTATTCGTAGGTGGTTATCTCAAGATACGTTTTTATAGTTTTTTAAACCATTCAAACATTTAAATTTGCATAGTTTTGTAAAAAAATTTGTAGTTTATGCATATTAAAAATTGATATTCGAAAATAATATTTAATTTAGCTAAGTTATGTCGAAAAATGATCAATACGCACGAATATACCAGAAAAGATAACTCATCTCAACTTATATCGACACCTTTCTTTCTCCGCCAAAATCACCGAATGAGAGGGAACACGTGACTGTTCAGACTGATGTTAAAGAAAGTCTTGGATACTTAGATATACGGGGCTTTAATTTTAAGAACACAAGATGAGGAAATATAATAGAACACTTGCTGTATCTGACTCTGATTTGATTCTTTAATTTGTAAGCATTTGAACTAGATTTAATTTGATACCAAAAACTTAATTCAAACAAAGCTTTGAGTTTTAGAAATTCATTTTATTATATACCAAAACCACGGTAATTATCAAATGAAGTTGAGATAAGGCATTGAGAAAAATGAAGAAAATAAAACGGACTGTTTGATTTCTAGAAATTTGAACTATCTTTCACTTAAAACTAAAATCTAAATTAGATGAAATAGAATTCACGGTAGTTATCAAATAACGCTGAGAAAATGTGTTGAGAAAAATAAGGAAACGGGAAAAGGGGAAATTTGATTTCCAAGAATTTGAACCATCTTTCACTTGAAATTACGAGTAAAATCTAAATTAGTTTAAAAAGCAATTCGAATTTTAGAAATTCATTTACTTAATTAACAAAATCATGAAAGTTATCTAATGATATTTTCATACCTTCAAAATTTCTAAGCTATTTTTAATTAAAACTAATCAGGAGAAAAAAGTCTTTATTGTCCATGATATTTTTTTAAAATTATAACTACAAAAATGCAATGAAGACAGCTATACAATGAAGTCTTAAAAAAATACCATTATTTTTTACAGTAAGTTATAAGAAAAAAATAATTTGGATTAGGGTCGAAAAAAGGCCTAAGTAAGTTTCTTCTTATATGGTATGTCGCCATGATCGCCTCTTTTTAAAACTATTATACTTCGGCAAATCGGAAGGGTCCAGAAAAAAAAGTACTCCAATCTAAAAATTTTTATCTTAGTTCGAATTACGCTGGTGGTTAAATATACAGTCAATCATTTTTTAATATTTTTTTCAGAAAATTTTACTATAAAAACTGAAAGTATAATAAAAAGTTTTGATACCCAGAGTGCCAATACTTTTTATCATAAATTTTCTGGATCTTTTTGTTGGTAGTAATAAAGATTATTGAATGAATTCTTCTGAATGGTTTGTATTTTTATTTATATTTATTTATTTATTTATTTTTTTTTTGTAAATATTCGTTTTGCGTTTTATTCATACTCTTTGATGAGAATACGAATTTTCAGCAGAAGTATGTTATAAATATTTAAGCTGTTTTCCTTTTATTTTTTTCGTAATCTTGGTATTACTCTTGGTATTCGTATGTAATTGTTATTCGTATTCTTTGATGAAAATAGGAATTTTAGGCACAAGTGTCTCATAAATATTTAAACGGTTTTCATTTTGTTTTGTTCGTATTTTTTGTTATTCTTGATATCGTATGTAATGGTTGTTTGCATTCTTTGATGAAAATTCGAATTTTGGGCACAAGTATCTCAGAAATATTTAAACCATTTTCATTTTGTTTTGAGGAAAGTTATTATGTGAATGAATTTAATTACTCGTAAGACAAGAAAAAATTAGCCTATAAAATAGATTTTATTTATACTACAGAATTAACAGTCATTTAGGTTTTGGTGGGGCAGCTTGTTTCCGTGCTCATCCACGCACCAACAGTAGCCCATACCTCCGTGGCATTGTGTTCGGCTGTAAGAACCATCCTCCTCACATTGAGGTCTGTAATTTCCAATCAAATCTACGAAAAGAAATTATACAATATAAGAAAAAATGCACCTTTTACTGGTGAGTATTAGAGAAGCAATATGAAATTATTTGTATTCCGAAAAAATGTTTTCGTTATACATTAAGCAGCTATTTTTTTTAAATTTTTACCATTTATCAACACTAGATTTTTAATCATAAACTGTACCAAAATGCACCTTTTTCCTTAATTTTTTTTCAATGAAATCTTTTCCATGCCTTGTCTCATACCTATATCTGGTGTCTTCTAAAGAGTTTATGTAAAAAATAAAATTTTGAAAATATATTATATGAAAAATTAAAATAAATTTTCACTACGATTTATAATTTTCTTCTTTCTATTTTAAATTTTATGAAAACTATTATGAATGTATGTAAAACATTAACGAGCAAAATAGCAAAAACAAGCAAAAATTACATTTCAAATATGGAGTAATATTCTGTTATCTTAATAGCTGAAAAATATGAATTAATTTTTTTTAAGATAATAAATCTTTCCAAATGTGGCAACATTGTTAGGCACGTGCTTAGTAACTCCTTGTTCTGAGTGAAGTTGCCTTTTTCTTCTCTTGGAAGATTTTGTGATTTTTGCTTCATTTTCGGGGAAAGCTTATTTAAACTTTATCATTAATGGCTTAAATAAGAAGGTGAAATATAAATATAATTTAATTTTAATTATTCATAAGGAGAATTTCTACAAATCCAAGTTTTTGACACTTAACAATACAACATATTTTAAGTTATTGATTGTTGAGAACACAGAAATTCTGATTTGTCAGCCACATGTTAAGTCCTTCCTTTATGTTAAGATTAACTTATTTCAATAAGAGATATGCTAATGATTCATGAGCCTTAAGAATTATAAATGTCAATGAAAAACATCAAACATTTTAATGTTTAAATATTTTTAAAAAAAGACGACGGAATCATCTGAAGTTTCATTTACATCAAACGCTCTTTCTAAACCTATAGGAAAATTCCATTTTTAAAGCATCTCTCAAGTGCGTTCTAATCAAAAATTTTTGAACGTTTTTTAGAATCGGGGGTTGCAATTGCCCGACGCTGTGGCTGTTCAGATTTCAGGAAGCCAACACAAACTGTATTGAAGTTATAAGAGAAGGGCACATATACACAGACAAACTCTTCAGTTTATTATTTTAGACACTCAAGTATGAAAAGATTATACTTGAGTTCTTATAATAAAAATAGTAATTAGGTATTTATAGGCACTTAAGTATGAAAATGGATACAGTAAGAGTAATATTAAATGTAAATTTCACTTTAATCCCAGTTCTTCCAACGTCATTAACACGTTTTTTTTTCCAATTCAAATGCATATTATATAATAAAAAGTGCAAAAATATAATAAAATGCAAAATTTTAAGCACTGCTGATAGTACATTATTATTTACAAACATTTAAAAAATTTATTTTAAAGCAAAATTCAAGTTGTTTCTTTTGTCTAATTTTTTAAACAGTATTTTTAAGAAATGCCATGCTTTAAGTCTCCTCATATGTTTAGAATGATCTATATCTACACACATAATAAAATAAGGAATATGTGTATGTACGTGAGTCTTCATACTGGATTATGGGTCTAGCTCAGGGTCTAAAATTACGACATTCACTATGAAGCTAAATTAGTACAAAGTTAAACAAATTAGAAAGTCCGATTTTCGATTATGGGGAGCTGTAAAAAATCTCGCACTATTATTAAGAGGCTTTATTTTGATAATAGGCATTACTCACATTTTGCTAAATGGTGCAGTTTTAATAGGTACCAAATACACTCTTATATAGGTGCAAAGTATTTTACGAGTAAATTTTTGTTTATTAAAGCTGCCCCAATTCTGTGCACTTTTATGTTAGATTCTGCGGAAATACGTTTTTGACGGCGCTTGAAGACATAAATACAGGAGAAAGTTGCTTGATTGTGGCATATTTTTAATATCTTGAGTTACCTTGAGCAACGGCATTATGCCAGATAATATTGAATACAGTTAATCATTAATTTGATGAGGTGAACTACTAAATACGTGTTTTGCTTAATCTAATAACTTAAAACCAGCGGGAAGGGCAACAAATAATCATAAATAAAAATCATTGAAATTATTTCAGCTTTATTAGTTGTGTCGGTATTTGTCTCTTAGTTTTGTGCATGACTTCGTAGTAATGCAGAGTACTGATTTATTCATTCGTTTTTTTTTCCACCTCTTACAAAGAACGATTATTCAGCATATTATGATAAAATCAAAGAATACATATGATTGCTATCAATATTGAAGAAAAAACCATCATTAGAAATGATTTAAAACTGGTTAACATTTTTATATAAATCATTAATTTGATGTCGATTGCAAATGTTGTAGGGCAAAGTCTCTGTGGGTAATTCAATAGACTCTAGATTACTATCGATATTGTATTTTATAACTTTCGTTGAACAGCTGACCCAATTATTTGGCTTTACGACTGCTAATTTTCAACTGCATAGCCTTGCAATTTTGAACCCAATCTAGAAGACAAGGGAATTAATGGATCAAGTAATGGGAGAAATTTGCCTTCGTGGAGGGTTTTTGATGAAACTAACCCTCGTTTGCGTTACATGGAGATGAAAACCACGAAAACCTTCTACCGTTTGCCTGATGGCAAGAGAACTCTAACACATGATCCGTCTACCATTGAGGATATTTTACGTCAGCACTGTGGTTGGTGCAAGCCGGATGCGGAATTCGTATAGACCAGCAAAAGAATATATAATGGGAGAAGAAGTCTAGCTTCTTCAATACGTAGCTGGGGCCAGCTAGGTCTTTCTGTATTACAAAAAAAACACCATTGGTTTTTGAGCCGACGCATGCGCACATCGTTCATCCATCGTAGCGTCTCTAAACTTGTCTAACAACAAATTTTCCGCCATCTTTAAACTGGTCCTAATATCTGTTTAAACTATACATCTAAGTTAAAATAATAAGTTATATTTATTTTTTAATGAATTCGTCACAAGTAAATATTTTCCTTGATTAATAAGTAAACCTTTTTCAAAACCATGCAAGTCTGTAAAGCTCAAAAGCAGACGCGTTTTGAGTTACTTTTCATTAGCTGTTTACATGAGTGGGAAGAAAACCAAGGAGCGGAGGGGAATGGGGTAAGAACAGAGGGACTCTCTGTTAGGAGGCAGGTTGCAATGCTTCAACACCTCGATGGAGTTAACCGTAGGCTCAGAAACAGCTTTACATAGGGGCCTATGAGAGCTGGTCTTCTTTTCATTTATATATTCTTTGAACCTGCCATCTCTGGGATTCGAAACCGGTTCACCTCATTGAATGCTCTATCCCCTTAGCCATCACGGCTCCACTATCAATATTGAAAAAAAAATGTGTATATTAAAAAAATATTGATAAAAAGTACATATGCATAGTACAAATAAGTACATATTCTTACATACTTTTTTATACGCTATTGGACAACTCTATCTTTGCATGAGGTGCAGGAGATTCCAGATTACTATCACTCTAGATTACTCATTTAATGAATCTAAATTGCCCATTTAATATCTAGATTGCCCATTTAATATCTAGATTGCCCAATTAATATTGAAACTGCCATTTAATGGCAATTTCAAATAATTTATAAGAAAAATATCTTACGTGGTTTGGCAACTCTGTCTCTGTGGGCGATGCAAGAGCAGGTCTTCAATTTTAAAGAAGGATCAGTTATGTGTGAACCATCAGGTCTCCAACACATGCAGAAAGGCGATCCCTCGAAACATTGAAGGGAATCGTATTCACCATTCTCAGTACACTTGGGAATCAACTTGACTTCAGAATTGGATTTGAGTTCTCGTTCACGATGCTCTTCGCAGTCAGTAGCTGCAAAAGCCGTGGAAAGACAGAAAGTTCCCAAAACTAAAGCTGTAACGATGAATTTCATGTTGGTATCTGTAAATATTGGTATATATTAGTATCTTTACTTTTCTATACGCAAAGGAATAATAAAAGCATCATATATAAGTATGTTATCTTACTCTGAGGAAAAAAGTATGGTGAAAATTACCAGAATATGGTAAAATTATCCATGTTTCTGGTTTTATGGGTACTCCAAAATGCAAAGTAGTTTTTACCAAAGCACTTTGGTACAGTTTTTTTGTAAAATTGGCAACAAAATATTGTTTTATAACGTGTGATAAAATTTGGTGAGTACATAATTTTAATTTTGTCATGATAACTTTGAACGTGACATGAAAACTATTTATTCTGTTAAATTTATTTTTCTGAAATTTTTACTAAATGTGTGGTAATTCAAACTATAATATAGAAAACCAGAATTTAAGGCAAACTGTTACCATCTGAAGAGAGAAAGTACCAAATTAAAGGTTTAAATGCCGTATATTTTTGTTTTTGTTTCCAGAAATATGATTTTTGTTTTCAGAAATGTCATTACCAAATAGTAAATTAACTTTATAAATTTTTTCTTTTGTATATCAATACATCACTAAACGTTTTTTTTTAAATACTAGGAGGCTTCGCCCCCTGCTCGCTGGCGCTCACCAACCCCCGGAAATGCTTTCGCAGTTCATTTCGGATTGCTTCGCAATCCAATGCTCGCTTTGCTCGCTCATTGGATACGTTCTTCACGTCTAGATTTTGTATACTTTTTTGAATATTGAAGTTCCGAAAACTTTTCACTGTAGAAAATTCTAAACCTGTACATATCAATATTAATTTGAAACTGCAATTGTTAATTTGGGCATTTGGCGATACAACACTTATAGAATTGAAGGATTTGTTACGTCAAGCGCTCAGGTATCATAATTTTGATTTATGTTGCTAAGTTAACTTTCAAAAAATTCTATGGCTGGCAACAGCATTTTTATTTTTTAAAATGTAATGAGGCTTTTTTTTTGGTGCCGTGTAAGAGAAATATATATATATAGATTATTGCGTAGCACAAACATTTCTAAGATATATTTTATTTTATGTTTTATTTTATTTTCGTTTTTCAAAAAAAAAAAAAAAAAAAAAAAAAAAAAAAAACATTAATTTTTTAAAAATGCATCTTTTAACACTATCTACCAATAAGTATTTGGACACGTTAGAGTGAAAAGAAAAACAAACTTTATTCATATTCAATAGTTGGTTGATCCTCCACGGGAGGCAATTACAGCGTAAACCCACCGGTGCATACTTTCCACAAGTCCTTGTGTGACGGCTAGGGGTATTTTCTTCTACTCGGCTTGGAGAAGACATGTAAGTTCCTTCACCGATTTTGGACGGGTAGTATACCCCTTAATTCGGTGGTCCAACTCGTCCCAGAGGTTCTCGATGTGGTTCAGGTCTGGGCTCTGGGCAGGCCAGTCCCTTCGATTAACCCCATTGGCACCATACCAAGCTTTGGTGACCCTCGCAACATGACAGCTGGCATTGTCGTCTTGGAAGTAACAGGGGTCCACCCCGTAAAAGTGCCACAACGTAGGAAGCACATTGTCATCCAAAATAGTGCAGTAGGCATCTTGCATGGGACTAATGCCGATGTTGTTCCTTACGCGATATATACCTGACGTATCTCAGGGCCATTGATATAGTCATGTGCATAGGTGTCCAAATTAATTTAAATTTTTTGTGTCAGGTAGCTCAATGACCAACTTGAACGATGATAATTTTGGTAATAGCGCTATTGGTTGAAAGTGCTTTAAAAATTAATTAATTAATATAGATATTTAATGTTGGTACAACCTTAATAAGTTTTTTACGTCCCTCGAAAGGAATAAATACAGGAGAAAATTGATTGGTTGTGTAAAATTCTTAACTATCGTGTGTTGACTACAATCAAAATCAACATGTCAAATGATGCTGAGTAAAGTTAACATTTATTTGGATGAGCTGAACTTCTAAAAACACGCTTGGTTACATCTAATAATGTAAAGTCACTATGAAATTTAACAAATAATAATAATAAATAAATTTAGAATTGTTCTTTTAGTTTTATTGTGTCAGTACATGCCTTTCTGATGTGTGCAAGATTTCGTAGTGTTGATTAACACCATTGTTTTACTTTTTTTCCCGTACGAAAGAGGGAGTTTTTAGCCAGTAATTAATATATAACCTTTCAAAGAGCTAATTATATAAAAAATAACATAATGAGTTTAACCCAATGAATAACTTAAACGTAAGCAAAGAGTTATTTTTCCTATTTTAGGTAGAGTATTATTTTCTGAGATTTTGTTACTTAGGTTTCCCAAAAGTATTCCTTGAATATTTTTTCTTAACTAATATGAAATTTAATTGCTTCATCAAATGTATGAAAAATGTGTTACTAAAGTATGATACATAATATTCAATATAGTGTAGATTAATATCATTAACACTACGAATTTGATTTTTTTTAAACTAAGTGCAATGGAGTATAATTTTGATTGTTGTCGCTTTGAATGGTTTTTATAATAAAACTTTCTTTATAATCAAAAATAAAGCATACACATAATTTATAATGTATAATAAAGTATGATATTCTGTATGAGAACTTTGTTATTTTTATTAACATAATTCATCAAATTCTAGAGATATTAACCCTTTGGCGCAGATGGGACATCGGCGTCCTTTTTATATATTTCTTTCAGATACTATGATTACAAGCAAAAATATATTTTTTTTAATTATTAAAAAATAGTCTAATAGTTACTTGACAAATATGTTATATTATCGGAATTATATTTGTACTAAAATATAAAATCCTAAAAATAGTTATTTTTTTCATTCATATTCAAAAACTGAACCATAAGAGATTCTGTAAATTAAAAAAAATTCAATAATGAATATCTGTTTCCCTTAGCTTTAAATTATTGTTTGGAAGTGAGATTTGTTTCGAAGATTTTGCATTTAACGAAGAAAGACCCAACGGTGCTTCATCCTGTATTCGATAACAATAAATTATTAAAATGCTAAATATAATGTTTTTTCTTATTTTGACCATAATTAATACAAAATAATAATAAAAAAATATGAAAAATGTGTTTAATAAAAAATCTGCATCGAAATGTTAATGACGGCAAGCATCATAATTAAAATTCAAAACTTACCAGTTTCTCTGAACACTTTCAAAGCTGAGATTTAAAAAGAGAGAAAAACTTAATAAGGAACCCTTTTAAATTCTTAAAAAGATAAGAAACACATGGAATAATTCTCACTTGTTTTTATCTGAGAAGGAGTAATGTGACAAAATGTCTGATTGAACTAAGTGTTAAAGTTCATTCATGTCAGTGATGAATGAGCAGGTGCTTTCAAGATGGCTGTTGTTAATTTTAAATTCCATGAAAAATCAGCATTCGTTTTTTTCTATAAAGAAAAATTTTAATTTAAGCAACAAATGTTGTTATCATATGGATAGTATTGCTTTGCAGTTATTAGGATTTTTAAATGTTCCTTTTAATTTGTAAATTATTTTGAAAAATAATTCACTGTGATGAAAAAATATATGAATCCTTTAAAATCATTAAATCATTCTAAAAAAAGAACACTTTTAAAATTTTTATTTTACTTTAAAATAAAATATTGTATGTCTGAACTCTCATCTAAATTCTTTTAAATTTTTAGCCAATATTTATACAATTGTATTTTATATTTTTAATATTTTATACATTAATATTTGTAATGCAATGTTTCGTTATGGTAATATAATTAAGTATCTCTGACAACTGTATTATTTCTTAAAGTTTATTAGTATAAAACACTGTATATAAAAAGTATTCTTGAATATTCGAAGCGTTTTCTCAAATTAGCTTTACTTTATTATCTTTAAGTAACATTTTATAACTTCTTTCAGTTATTTATAAGGTGAAGAAAATTCGACCCACCCCGAAGGGCATACGAAATTCTTTTGATCTCGAGGAGCAAAGACGTGACTACTAACATCAGAGTGATGCGGAACCATCCGAGTCTAACAGAACAAAACGTTGAAACATACGCCATCCAAGCAGAGAGCTGCAGTCTTACTACCCAGAGCAGCGAGGAAGAGCCGAATGCCCTGCAGACAACTAGGAGATCGTCAGGGCAGCATGCACTAGAGCAGCCCCACACACGTGCTCCCTCACCGACCGGTCCACAAAGTACCCATTTGGACAAGCAGCAAATCACCAAAATATAAACGTACAAAACATACAAGAAATACATTGTTATTGAGTCTATTCAAATGTGTTATAAATACATTAAAGTACAATAAAATATATAAAAAATATATTAAAATACATTAAAAAACACTGAAATAAATTAAAATACTTAAAAAAACATTCAAATACATTTTTAAAAAAAAGAGCGCTAAAATACAGTAAAACACTATAAGGACAATAAAGCTAAATACATAAGAAAAAAATAATACATATAAATACATAAGAGTCATCCTTGAAAACAGACAACACTACAATACTAATAGCTAAAAGGTTTTTTATTTAAACAGTAAAATCATAAAATCAACAAACACAGTAGAAAAATTTTGGAATATAGAACACAGAATAGCGTTGTATTTGTCTTCTACTTCAATTTCTGGAACCCTGCATTCAAATTCATGTTTTACGATCAACTCTTGTTCTTTTTCAATCTGTCGCTCAGCAGAGCATGTTTGAAAATGGCTTCAGTGCTGAGTGCTTTGAGAAGTGCTGTAGTGTCAGCTATTTATAAAAAAATATTTTTAACAATAAAAGTACACTTGTTAGCTTTTTTAGTAGGACTTCATAATCCGTAGTTTTGTTTAATGGCTAAAAACTACCGTGAATAATAAAAGACGACACAAAATTTTTAGTACACTATGTGGGAGCTAATGAGCATCGATGAAAACATGTGAGCAGACATGCGTTTATGTTTAAGGAGTATTTACACTGGATGCGGAAAAAAATCGCGTATGCGTATTTGGAGGTGAGAGTAAGAACTTCTTGATTTGCAAGTTTTTCGTGGGTAAGCATTTTCAATTAATAAGGTTTTTGTTCAGATCCCTAAATTTGCATCCGCCAATCTTTCGCATCCAGTGTCTAGACCTTTATACTTTAATGGCTGATGAAAGTCGATACGGAATTGACGATGTCTGATACAGAGGAAATGTTTTCGGCAGATTATCCACAACGACGGCCGAAGATATTTACGAGGACAATCAGCGGATTATACAAAAAAATTGCGAACTGAAAAACAATTTCAATAAAGCATAAAATACAGAAATATTTTATCCTCTTCTGTATTTTTATTTGCGCCTTATTTACGTTGTTTTTCACTTTATTCTATGTAGCACAAAGTTTATCATATCCTTTTAGATACAGAATATTTCTCTCAACCATATAAAATCAAACAGGTAACAGAAGTTTTTGAGTTATGAATTGTTAAAGCTAAATACATATTACATATGCAACATATATTCTTATAGAATGAAGAAGCCTAATTCCACTAATTTTTTTAACGAATTTTCAGCATTTAAAAGTTCTTTCCTCTTCAAATAGCATTACAAATAAAATCCCGGATTGGTGATAAGGAAGTAAAATATAAACAGCATTCTATAAATATTAAGCACTTTAAAAGTAGATTTTATTTTATTAGAATTTTATAAAATACATTTATACAATCAATTTTGTTTCAATAAAATATTTCATTTTCGTTATCTTTCGACCACTTTGTTTTTAGTTATCTTCTTCACCAATTTCCTAGGAACGTCCTGAAGGCAGCCAGTCGGTTTCTCTGGTTTTCTGTGAACTGATTTTGATCTGGATTTTGAGCTGATTGAAGATTCAGACTGAGAACTGGACACGCTTCCTGATCTATCTGGTTTTGGAGCTACTGATGAAGAACGAACTGATCGTGGCGGTGTTAGTTGCTTGTTATTTATTTCTAAAGGGTTTGTTTAAGAAAAAATAAATAAATAAGAATTAATATAGATTTATGTACATTATATAATATTATGCTTATAATATTTTTATAACAAGAATCGAAATATCGTAAATTGGCAATTCGATGTACATTTTAATTTGCAGTTGCGTAATCTCACTGTTAATACTTTAAAAATTTGTAGAAATAGATTGAGGTAACTGACACATTTTCTCTTTACTCTTTCATTAACATATTTTATTTTCTGAATTTTAGCAAAATGTCATAATATGTAACAAGTCATACGGCTTCTTACCTATTTTGATCTATTTTTGCTCTGTACAGTTTTAGTCCAGCATCATTAGCCTAAACAAACAGATGTATTCGTGGGGCTAGTGTAGTCACATGGTGGTGGGATAAGTGAACATGAATTTGTTAGAATTGCAACAAATTTAATGTTATTTACTTTGTAAATTAGAATAATTTTGTTGAAAGAAATACTCTTTACAAATAATGGTAACAATCTCAAGTTAAAAATAAAGCACGCAACCATTATATCAATCTAGTTTTTAAAACTTTAGTGAAAATTTAAAGGAGTTGTTTTATCAAGTTTGTTAAGAAAATATAACTCTATATAAATGAATGAATAAAAAAAAGCAATTTTTTGTGAATATTTATTTTTTACCCTACATTAACTAAAACAGGACAACAGCGAACGGTGCCGTTTCCTCTTTTGAAATTAGTTTGAATTGCTCGAATGGGGAAAATATCACTTAACCATGAACTCTGTGTGTTGTCCGTTCGATCAATATCCTCAGAAATTTAAAAAGAAGATTACTAAAATTGATTCATTTTAAAATTGGTTCTGTGCCTTCAAATAAATCAAACTAAATAATAGTCTTCAAATGTATTGATTTGTGTTAAAACTGTCTTTCACAGAATAGTGAAATACTTCAAAGTAGTACTTTAATTAAAATATGTCAATATTTTAATTAAAGTTCTATTTGTTTAAAGGTTTGCCATATGGATACAGATGTAAAGTACCAAACCTTTCTAAAACAAACAAAGGCGTAGTTAGGGCTTGTAGCTCAAGGGACAAACTCAGTTTTTGTACCCCCTGGTATTTATAATATACATAGATGATATAAGGTCATATTTAAGGAGAGTATTTTGGAATGTTATAAGTTTAGATTCTGTAAAATTAAATTCATAAATTAAATTTTACATTGAACTATATTTCACAGCTTTAAGTCAACGTAAGAAATTCATTTGATTTGGTTTAGAATTGAACAGTATACGTTACTAATGTATACAGTTCTATTACACTTTAAATAGTTATAAGCTTTGAGTCAGGGATAAATGTTTATTGTCAATTTTTAGATAAATAGGATGAAAATTTGAATTTTGTTATAAATTTGGTGCATTTTCACGGCTACAACCGGGAACAAATGCTCTTTTTAGTCCCTCATTCGCTATGTCACTAAATACTCGTAAAAGATATATCGATTAATATCATTTGCTTTGATACATCAAATACAATGATTTTAAAAACTGTATGAAACAATAATTTAATATCATGCAAGTTGATGTATAACGGTATCAAAATTGTCATTTTACCTGCATGAAAAGATCTTTTTTTCACAAATTTTTTTTTTTATTGACTGACATTATTGTAAAAAAAAAATTTCTCCTTTTAGTGTACAGAAATATATTTTTCAATAGAGTTTTTTTATTGTTTTTAAAAAAGTTTTATGTATTTTGTTCTATTTTTTCCATGTTATTTAGAAAAATCGAAAATTTTTTCGAGACAGTTGTTAATTTTCTTTTGTTCCAAGACTTTTAAAATTATTGGATTTGATTTAAAAGAAAATTAACGTAAATAGGAGTTGTATTTACACTGCTGGTAATGTACACTGTACAGTTAAAATTACAATTAATGATTTTTTTAAATAACTTTTACAAGATGGAAAATGTTATAAGACATTGATCCACCCATTTCCAACTGAAAATAGAGGACAATTTAAATTTCAATTATTTAATGGAAAAATAATGTTTATACTATTGAGATAAAATTTAAAGAAATTTTAAGTATTTGTAATTGTTATCATTAACCTAATTTACATCTAACTTGAAGAATTTACGTCCGACTACTTGTGGCGCTACTTGAAATCACTAGTGTTTAATAATCCATCATCAAGAAATTATTTCCACAGTAGTGTGTGTATGGAAGATAGGTATATAAAAAACGATAAGAAAATTAAGATCTTTTAAGTATTTTAGTTAGGAAACTAAATTCATTTACGTTTACTGTTTGAATATGTGTATTTAAAGTAACTAAAGCTAACCTTACGTTTGATTTGCTCCAACTTTTGTTTAATAATGAGATATTTTACGGCAACAGAAACTTCCAGAATGTTAGATAAAATATTTGATTCAACATTGAACATTTTATCTAATACCTAGAATATAAATATACACGAGTTAGAGATAATGAGTTGCTTAACTTACGTGTTTCTAGATAAGGTCTGAGAACTGCGTAACTCTCTCTTTTAAGCTCTTGCAAGGTTTGGCATTGCTTCCAGTTTAGAAGGAAGTTTCTGTAGGGTGGGAAAATTACTTTGCCATCTAACTCTTCTGTAAAAACACATGTAAAGGATAAATTTATTTTGTTTATTTTTATTTTTAACTATTTTTATTTTTCATTATTTATTTATTTATTTTTAGTCAGATAAAAGTAACAAATACAGACTTCATACTGAACAAAAATAGGTGCATATTATAGCTGAAATATAAGTAGAGTAACAATTTTAAAACAATATTAGACTTCTTTATTTTGGTAAATTATTTGTCGAGGTCATGTAAAAATGTTTAAATGCTATATATTAAGTTAATAAATATAAAAAAACAAAATTATTTTAAAAGGCTAATTACTATTTAATTGAAACTACCTTTAAAAAAAACGTTGGTTTGACTGGTAACAATATCTCGGTTAAAGGATTTGAAAAAAATCGTTTCCCTTTCCTGAACGTAATAAAATAATATTTAGATTTCTTATTTTGTTTTTTAAAATTCCTTTATAAATAGCAGGAACAAATATACTTTCTTAATTCAAAATTCATGATTTCAAATTTGATCATTCGAAAAATGCAAGATTTAAAAAAAAACAAACGCTGAATTAATTTTTAAAGAATTTGTTCTCAGTTATAATAATATTTATTTTCATTGTTCATATCAAGATATGCACAATAATTCTCACCACTGCATATTATAACTAGCTGAATTTTTCCTATTTTTCAAACTAGTACTTCCAAATAATTTTGAAAATACTTTTAGAGAGTAAATTATTAAGACAAGCCTCTCCATTCTGTGCGTGATCACTAATAGTGCAACTAATGATCGTATATATTTATACTACAAAAATCATACTGTAACTAAAAATTTAAACAAATTAATATTTTGTTTCAGTAAAAATTTTCATTCATTTTAACATTGTTATGAATAAACTAAAATATTAAATTTAAATGTATTTAGGAATAATAAGTTTTAAAAAAAACACATTAGATTTGAATTCATTTCTAGACATTTCTAAAAATATTATCCAAAGAATAATACAAAGCCAAATTGTTGGGCAACAGTAAAATAATATTTAAATCTGCTAGATGTCCAAACTCGTTTGAAGAGCTTAGTTGAACAGCATATTAAATGTTATTTTAATGAAATTGAAACAATACCTTTGAGTTTAGGTGCAGACAGTTATTTACAAAACATTTTCATAAATATATATTAAACTTACTTTAGAAATTAATTAATTTTCCATAATTGCAATCAACGGTGTTTTTAAACCGAAATAATTAAGTCATTCAGAGAGTTAAAGAGTTTTTCATTTCTTGTTAATCATTGCTATATGTATACTTTTAAAAATGTATTTTTTAAACACATTTTTAAACAAAACAGCGGGAAAGTTCAATATACCTTATAGAAAATACAAAATTAATTGCCGTGTAAGTAAGATATGCAAGTACATTAAAAGAACTGAGTAAAGGAAAGCGTTAAATATTTTATTTAATTTAAAAAAAGGGGGGGGGAAAGCCATTTTTGACCATAAACATACATTAACCAATGTTGCTTACAAAGTGTTTAATAACTACTACTTTATGACTGCAATTATATGCTTATCTGCAGTTATAATACAGCAATTATAATTGCAGCTAAGCAAAACAAGTCATAAACCTTAAAAAATTAAGTAATTTCAAAAGATAACTGGACTTTTAATTTTTTATTTAATTACTTTTTGAATTATTATATTTATTATTAAAGAAGTATTTCTGAAAATGGTAAACACCCAGCAGTCCCCTTGCTGCCAGGCTAACCTTGACAAGTTTTCGCAGTTTTCCTCTCCATATAACGCAAATACAGGTTAGTTGCATCAAAAAGTCCTTCACTAAGGCAAATTTCTCTCAATATTTGACTCAGCAGTTTTCTTATATATATATATATATATATATATATATATATATATATATATATATATATATATATATATATCAGTTAAGTTGTTTATTTAACTACATTTGTTTCGGAGCGCTATTTTTGCAGATTTTTTCTCTATTATGATAAACCTTTTTTTACTGTATTGATGCACAGTGTATTAACATTTTAATCATTTTTGCAAACCTATTCAAATGTAAAAAGAAATTTTGTATCTTACCTAGTTCCAGACATGTAACGACAATATTATCACGATACTTGCGGACACTGCATACAGGATTTCCTGTTAACTTCATGGTATGGACATAATTCCATTCACTAAAAGCATCCACCAACTCCTGAAGATCAGAGACATCATTCTCTTCAGCTATGAATATCTCTAAATACTGAAGAGGTTGGAGGGGTTTAAAGCTCTTTATTTTGTTTCCAGAAATATTTAGTATCCTTAGAGACTCCTAATTTGTAAAACAAATTATCTGAGTTTATTTATAAGAATGTTTTGGAAGCACATTGTATCATAATCTATATATAAAGAATCTATAATAAAAATTATTTTAGGTTTCTAGGAAATGCATCCTAAAGGAATAAGTTTTCTTTAAAGCCGGAAAACTACACATTCACTTTCAAAATTGCTCAGTTATTTGTTTGTGTTCGCCAAAAAAGAAAAAACAAACTTTAAGCTTTCCGCTTTAAATATTTTATAAATTAGATTTTTAAAATTATTTTATCCTGGTGAAAAAGAATCACGAATTTAGCAAGCATTTCTTGATCGTACGATTCATTTAATAATATCTGTTATTACGACGACATTTTCTTTCAATGCATTTTATACAAGGCTTTTTAGTTAGATTTTTCCACGTGAATCAATGAACCAGTAAGATATTTCTCGGAAAAAATAGTAAAATAACAATTTAATTAATTCTTATTTAACCATAATCAAAGAAAACAGCCAAATAACTGTAAATAAGACGACATTGAATCTATTTACTGCGAGGAAAACCGACCTAATACGGTTAAACAACCAGAATTTTATCTCACCAAATTAGCCTACCTAATGAAGCCCCTTAGTTCCTTGCAGATTCATACCCATCATAGCCGAAAGGGCCATTCTTTCAATCTCATAGCCGGTTGAACGAAATTCGAGCTGATGTAGCATAATATATTTTTCATTCTCTTCAACGCATGAAGAGTTCTCCGTGTCCTGCCCTCCTCAACTTGTGACCCTGGACTATTAGAAAAAGAAACTCTCGTTCTCACATATATGTCCTCACCATGAAACTGTTAAAATATCTCCAAAGTCCAGTTAAATTTCTTTTCAACCCTTTCGAAACCATGTTAGTTGTAAATGGTTTCAAAACCTCCAAGTTAAAAAATGTTCTTTAACGTACACTTTACAGTTCATTGGATAGACAGAATACTGCCTGTTTTTTTTACCATAATTTTAGAATAAAAATTTTAACAGTGTATATGAACGGAAAAAATTATCAAATGGATGGTTTAAATAACGTAGATTTCGTTTTATTGATTAAAAATATTTTTTTTTTTTACCGGAAATGTCATTACTAAACTGTAGATTTAATTTCACTAGGACTTTCTTTTCCGTGTAAAGCATTTTCGCAACAGTAAGTTGCCATTCAGAAGGGCGTTGAAGGTGAAAGCTTCACAATTTCTAGACTAATTTCAAAGTGGTTAATTTCACTTACAGCCTTTACTTCCCAGACAATCTGGTACCCAGCGATTTGATTCTGGGTTGCCTCCAAGCCTCCGCTGTCCCAGTCTTACAAGATGTCAGCTCAGAGCCTTTACCATTGAGCCATCCCGGTTCAATTAAAATGATTATGAGATTATTATAAATATTAAAACTTGCAAACTATTTCAGATTAAACATAAAACTTTTAATTGTTTACTAGTCTCTGTATAGCATAAGAAGTCATAAAAACTCAATGATCTAAAACCGTTCCACACTGTTGTGGGCATTCTTGTTGTCATAAAAATCCTACGATAGATTCATTTATTAGCAAAAAAGATATATTGTTTTGTTTGTTATCGGCCTAAATTAAAAATATATTTTTTTTACAAGTGAAATATTTATTTCTTAATTATTTAACGGTGTTTATCAGTAATCATAGGCAAGAAGGTAAAGAGCCGTATGCATACAGCCGTATCAGCTCATCAGCCGTAGGGCATACAAAAAGGCAGCGCCTTTTTTAAATCCAAAGAAAATCTAAACACTTCAGACTAAGTTAGAACGTCACGCTTTGGTACAAAATCCTTCATACAGACGCGTTGGTTCAGGGGCGACTCAATTTCGAATCTCAGCGTTGATTGGTCGATGCGAATTCTGCTCCCGGCTGACGAGCCATGAGCCGTGTTTTATCATTATTTATTTTACTTTCTTATTTTAAGTTATTAATATATTTTTGATTTTTATAATTTTTCCTAAATGAAAAACTTAAGACTAAAAATAAAAACTATGTTTCTTAAAAGAAGGATTTCTAAGACTGTTTAGTGTGGGGACCCCATAATATTTACGAAATTTTTATGGTACCTTCATGCGTAAATCCGGTGAGTGTAACCGATAGTTTCTTTACTTGTACTGTAATATACTGTTGCAGTTCAGGTCATTAGCTTTAATTTTAAGATTTAGAACATTGATGAAGTTTCAAATAAATAACAAACTTGAAATAACAAACTCACAATAATATAAATAAAATTTAATTTCTACAGCACACTTACTATCTTGAAAAACTACAACTTAACTGGCTTGAAAAACGTCTCGTTTCAAGTATATTGATAACCGAAATTGAACAGCTGACCCACTTTTCAGCTTTTGACTATCAGTGTTCAACTCCGTACCCTTGTAATTTTAAACCCATCCTAAAAGACAAGAGAATTCCTGGATTAAGCTTTGGGACAGACTACTTCGTTGAGGAATTTTGATGGACTCATTTGCGTTACATGGACAGGAAAATCACAAAAACCTCCCAGAGTTTACCCTACGGCAAAGAGATTCTAACCCATGATCCACTACTATTAAGGATATATTTAGATAAGATCCTCATATATATTCTAAGAATATATATGTGACCTGGAGCAGTATACGCATCGACCCGCCAACGCTGGGAGTCGAAACTGGGTTTCCTCGTTAGGAGGCGAGTGCTCTCTCCGATGAGCCACCACGGCTTTATAAGAGATTTTATAGAGCTAAAAAATTTCTATAAGAGTTTTTATAGAGCTCTGTGATTGATGCGAGCCGTGAGCAGAATTCGTATCCACCAGTCATCGCTGAGATTCCAAATTGGGTCTCCTCGTTGGGAGGCACACGATCCCATGCCGTGGCTCAAGTTGACTTATAGATTACTAAGAATGTTAAGCGCTTAATGTTTTTCACTATAGGTCTAATAATTTTTTTAAGTAGACCAATTAGGAAAAAAATATTTTTATTGGACCTAAACGTTAGGAGCATAACTTTCTTAATAGTTACGCTCCTACAATCACTGGAACTTTGCCACTTACGTCTTTCGTATGTGCAATGCCTTACGTTTTTTGTTTTAGGTCTGGCAAAAACAGAATTATTTTTTCCTTGGTCTACTTACAAAACATAGGTTATAAAAAATATTGTTTATTTTTTTTCCACTCTGTGTTTATTTTATCAAATAGAGGAATGATTGAAAGAAAAAAATAATTAATAGGTCTTACTGAAAGCCAATTGACTGTGGAGGAATCAAATTCAAAGTCTTGATCATCTTTCAAGTTTTGATATTGAAGATAAAGCTCTCGTAGTTCACAAAGAGCTTCCAGGCCTTCCAATTTACTTATGCAATTATGACTAAGATTTCTGTAAAAAACATAATTTTTAATGAACTCTGATTAAAATTTGCTATTAGGATTTATTTAATTTAAAAAATTTATTAAAAACATAGTGTAATTTATTCAAAATATCGCATTTAGAAGTGTTTGACTTTTGAATTCTTAACATTCTTAGATAGTTGAAAAATTATGAATAGAAAAAACTGCTATTTGAGGCCATTTTGCTACCTTATTCTACTACTTTTAAAGTGACATGCATTCGTGCGGAGTTTATCTTTTAGGATCATAATGCCAGAGATTACTTCAATTTCAATTTTCATCCATCAGTCAAAAATACTCTTTCTGTTAAATGATCATTCCTTTATAATTTTTACTAAGCATTTATTAAGAAAAGAGAGAAAAGAAATTTAACTACTATTTACAAATGTACATGAAGAAGAAGCTCCAAGAGACGTATACAGATTCATTTTCAAAAGACAAGCGCGCACTCTTTTTGCATGCAACATACAGTAATGATTTCTTTCATGTCATGTGATCCATAATATCCAGATTTCTTTGCTAGGGTTGACGCCGTAAGATGTAGTCATAAGACCGGATGGAGATAAATTAAAATCTCAAAATATTTATTAATTTGAATGATATTTCGGTTTCATAAAAACATTTTACTGCGCAGTATGGATTCATTTCGTAAATAAATATTGCATTTCTAACTAATTAATGATAATTTATACGCGAAGTGATTCTTTTACTTTGCGAAAGAGATTATTGGATGTTTTTATTTGTTAAGAAAGGCTAATCTACAGTTAAAATATAATTCTTTTTAGGTTAAATTTTTAAGATCCCTTAATTCTACTGAATTCTACTACTATTTTTAGATGTTATATATATAATTTGCAATAATGGAAGAAACTCATTTAGTTTTTGACCTTTTTTATTTTACTTTCTCAAGAAATACTTAAAAGGTTGTGGTGTGACTTTAGAGATGTTTAGTTCATGCAATTTTTCATACTTAGCAATAAAACTTAAAGCTTTCAGAGGTTTGAAATAACTACAATAAATTATGAAAGAAATCAATTATTTTTGACCACCCTATGCCAAAAAATTTTTGATTTGTATCGATTACTTTAGTTGTTATTTTTAATAACTGCATAAAGTTTCGTAAGCCTAGAGTTAATATTTACGGAAATATGGACATTTTTATAAAAAAATAATTTTTTCGCCTTACTTTTTTTCATTATAACATTATACTTGATTGAATTAAACAAAATTATTTGGAGCAATTTTAAATTAATTACAAAATTTTCAATTCAAAATTTTAAAAAAAATCGTTAAAAACTGCGCATGAGTATTTTAGCTAGTTCTTTTATATTGCGCATGGACTGAAAAAGTTTTAAAAAGTTTTTTCATAGTTTTTCAATGAATCGCATTTTGCAATTAATAAAAAAATTTGATTTCATTATCTTAAAAATTTAAAAAGTCAAGCAATTTTCTAAGTTGTTTTCTGGTAAAACTGTAATATAGATCGGTGTTTTAAACTACTCTAAAGAAGCTAAAATAATGCTAACCTTTATTAAAATTTAATGTTGTGAACAAACCCCAATGTCGAATAAAACTTGTCCCACTTATTTTAAACAGTAATATATTCTACTAAAATTTTAATATTTTTTATCTCTATAAACATGGTTTATAATTAACCTCTTTAAATTTTGAAAAATGCTTAGATTAAACAGGTAACTTAAGATTAGAGGTGTATACCGGGACTATACAATTCTCATGGATCTCATTGAAATAAATTATATATATATATATATATATATATATATATATATATACATATATACAACAGTATAGTACAACAGTATAAGAGTCCTTCTTTTTATCATAATATTGCAGTCTATAATATTTTCACTTGTAATTTAATACCCTTTTTTATACGGATGACACCATTATAATTTTTCTAACCTTTTATTGAGGAAAAGGGTTAAAAACGCTATTTACAAATTATATATATGAAACAGAGCTCCTGGACACAAATTTACTAGGCCATTTCCAAAAGACAAGTTCGCGCTTTTTTCACATGTATCGTATAGTTAGTTACTCTTTCATGTCATGTGATCTATATATCCAGACTTCTTTGTTAGAATTGACGCCGTAAGATGTAATCATACGACTGGATGAGGATGAATTAATACCTCAAAATATTTATTGATTTGAATTGGAATTCGGCTTCATTGAGATATTTTTTTGCGCAGTATGGACTAATTTTATAAATAATGATTACATTTCTATTTAATTCAAGTTAATATATACGCGAATATATATACATATTTAAAGTCATCATAATTTTTACAAATTCAACAGTATAAGTAGCTCTAGAAGAACTTATCATGATGATAAGAATGGAATTTTTAAAGGATTAAAAAAGAAGTAGATTAGCTTTAACATATTCATGGAAAATGTTCAAAAGCAAACAAAAAGACTAATAGAGTAACATTTTGTATAGTTTAAGCTATTAATTATAGTTATAGGAAGTTCATATTTTTAATAGGAAGTTCATATTTATTTTTATAGGTACGGGAAGTTCATGTCATTTAAGAACAAATATGCATTAAAGAAATTTTTTAGGAAAAAAAACAACATTAATATCTTAGAATAATAACACTGAGGAACAAAATTTTTGTTGCATTTATACAAATACTTGATCTTGTTTAATTCAGGTGGGGAAGATTTCAAATATGTAATAAATTTTAATCTTAAAGCTAATTTTCTTAGTATTTTTTTGACGAAATGTACAAGTTAAAAAACGATATATATAACATGGGATCGCGTAAATGTTGCGACAAACGCCTAGTGAATTTAGGGCACATATCGGGATTAAATTTGCATAGGAACCCATGCCTAGAAATGTAATTGTACGTGGCAAAGAACACCTCCCTATTATGACCTATTCAGAAGTACACAAAACTAAAAAACATTTCATAATGGGAAAGTGACCCTAGCGGCGTATGAAGACATTCCGGATGATCCCAAAAATCTTGATGACTGACTCTAAACTTCCCTAGACGCATTCATCAATTGCTTTCTTTAAATATTAACTCGTTTGTATAGGTCATATGCTGAGATTATGGTGGAATTTCATTTATAGTTAAAAAATATTTTACTTACAGTACAGTAAGTTGAGTTAGTGTGTCTAAGTTTTCAATCCGCTCAATATAATTCTTGTGCAGATACAGGCAGTTAAGTTTCACTAAATCTTCAATGTTTTCTATTTGTTGAATTTTGTTCTCATAAAGGTAGAGAGCCACGAGATTTGTGCATGATTGTAAATTTTCCTGGAATAGCATCATAAATTAGTTAAAACCTGAATAAAAAGTGTTCATTTTACATCAGAACAAATATTAAAAATAATTTAAGGTAACAGAAAATGAATGTTCGTAGCAAAATATTCTGAAACCCAGCATAGCAACAAAGCTATCTTTTATGTTTTTACTATGCTGTGCTGACATAATGGTAATTTGTTAAACCAGTGAATGGCATGAATAGAATTTCAATCAAGTAACATACAGAGAATAAATGTAGGCAATATTCTGAGTGAAAAGCAGCATAAATTTAGACAAATTTGAATAATTTATACCATAAAAATAATTCTTATGTCTAGACTTTAAACCCTTCCGCCTTTGGAAATTTATTGGTCAATTTTTTAATTCTTTTTTTTAAAATTACTTTTAAGAGAAGTAAGACATTTTCCAGAGAGGAGATTGTTATAATCTAGTAAATGTATAAGAATATTTTCAATAGTGCAATTATAAAATGTAGATATAAGTGTTATTCAGCTTAAGATTTTTTCTCTTATTAGTCTTCAGGCATTAATGTTTTATAAATATTGACACGAAACATGCTCCCATGGCTGAGTGGGAAAGGCACTCACCTGCTAAGTCGGAAGTCCTGGGCTGGATCCTCCAAGTTCTCTCGATTTTTAACATTACTTCAGAGGCATTTGAATATGTTCTCAAGTAGTTTAAAGTTTCAGTTATTATTTATGGAATGTTCTAGAATTTTCTGGAACTTTCCCTCACGTCTGTTCCGTTTCCTTATTACACTGTATATAAGATAATGCTTTTCAAGTGGAAACGGTAGTTACCATGTCCTTCGTATTTTAAATGTTTGTTAATAATAAATCAGTTTTACTTGCAAGCGTAAATTCTATTATTGCAACATAATGTTATAGACTTTTTTGTACATATTTTAGTATGATTCAACAAAATTTTACTTATTCCAAAATTTTGAAATTTTAAATGTTATGGTAAATGTAATTTACTCATAATTGTGTATACTTACCGGTGAGTCTTTATAATTATCATTTAACTTTTTAAATTACTAAATATTTATCAAGTTTATTAATTTATTTGCAATTTGTATCAATCTTATCAATTAATAAAATGGTTTTGTGAAGTCACGAAATTTTATTTCCAAAAAATAGATAATTTCACATGACACTAAATAAAATTGTTGTTAAGAATTAGAAGAACGTCAAAATGGTTAATGAAACTTACAATGATATCTCAGTTTATTTCAGGAATACCGAGCTAGTGCATATCGAACAAAAACCATTAACCTTATAAAGCATTGCTCTGTTAAAAAATTTCTTGGAAAAATTGGTTAAATAACAATTTATTTAATTGTTATTTTACCATCTTTAAACAAAACAGTCACACAACCATAAATCAAATGACATTCAAACTGTTAATTGAGAGAAAAACAGCTTATTAACTGTTTTCACCTAATATGGTTAAACAATCAGAATTTTATCGCACTAACTAGGCCCACCTAATAAAAGCCATTTAGTTCCCCACAGCTGGGTATATATAGCCGAGAGGGCTAATCTATCGATCTCATGCCCAATGGAACGGGGAAATTTCTATTTTTTTTTTTTTTTTCAATTTTATATTTGCTTCTTCCTTTGCACTAACTATACCATTCTTGTTTTGTACATGATATTTATCCTCTTTCCAAGAGTTATAATAAATTGAAATAAGAATTTCCATGCGTAAAGTGAAAACTACATTGTATCAAGATGTCAAATAGTAAATTTATTTTTATATTTTGTATGTGTAATTTGCTTTATTGTGTTCTGCATTTTTTGGGTGGTATGCATTTCACAGGATTAATAGCATCTAACTAAATTTAAATATAAAAAACGCATGAAATTTTAAGAGCATCTGAGATTAGTTATAGATTCACAAAATGTCAATTATTTTAATAAATTTTATATTTTGTTTGTGTAATATGTAATAATTACAGTAAAAAGTACACTGTTAAAAATCATTTCATTTATTGGACCATAAAAATATAGTGCATGTCTGCACCATATTTATATGGTTAAAAAAAACTTAATAAGTTGTCAAATACGAGCATAACCAATAACTAAGGCAGTATGCATCTAATTTAACTTTTTTTTTCGGTTGGATTTCACCGCACTAAATTTTAAATTGATAATTATTAAAACAGCAATAAAGTTCAAACTGCCCATATTGTGGTTCAGAATGTTTTTTGATCTGCCCATAATGTACTGACCACCGTAAATCAATCTTTGTTAAATAATATTATTATACATTGTACAAAGTGCTAATGAAAAACAGTGCAATTCATCAAAAACTAGTGTTTCCCTTGCTGGAGTATTTTGAAAGAATTCAACAAAAATTTCAATAAATGAGTGATTTTAATGTGTTAAAATTAATTTTTGATCTAAAGATTGGATCTTCACGTTCTAGGATTCAATCTTAATGGCTTGAGGGGGGGGGACCTCAATTAGTAAGGGCAGACGGTATATTAAGTAACAAAATCTGACACAAAAACGTACTGTTTCTGATTAAACGTACCTATTATTCAACGGATTTGGATTTTCGACCCTAAAAATATAGCTGCAATCTGGGAAATATGGTCTCAATAGTTTGGTCAGGATAGCTCTCCAAAGTTTGTACTCCTTAATGTTAATTTTACTTTTTGTGTGTTTCCCTATATCTCGAGAGTTTAAGCGAATTGAAAAATTTTTGCACACAATTATAAAAATCATTTATATAAAGATAATTCCGTGTAAAAAATAAAGATAATTCAGTTAATATTTATTATTTTTTGTTATTTTTATTTAAGAATGGTCGAAAATATTTTGAATTGCAAGGTAAGCGATTTTTTTGCATCATTTAAAAAAATATAATTTTACATTTCAAAATACAAAATTTGAGCAAAATCGGTAAATTAGTCGCTGAGAAAATGAATTTCAAAAAAGTCAGATATTTAAAATTCTATTTTTCAGGAACTATTCAACTAATTTTGCTCCCATTTTGTATTTTGTCATGCAAAATTATATACTTTAAAATTATGTAAAAAATTGTATAACTTACAGTGCAAAAATTTTCCGACTATTATCTAATAAAATAATAAGCAATAATAAATATTCACTACAATTTATTTTTTGCACGGAATTATCCTTGTATAAACGAATTTTATAACTATTTGCAAAAATTTTGCAATTCGCTTAAAAAATTCTCGAAATAGGGTGAAATACGCAAAAAGTTGAATTAAGATTAAGGGTTCCAAATTTAAAATCGCTCTCCTAACTAAAATGTGGGAGCCATATGCTCCAGACTGCGGCTACCCCCTATATTTAGGAATTCAAAAGTCCAAATCTGTTGAAAAAAAATTATGTTTATTCAGAGTAAGAACGTTTTGGGGTCTGACTTCATAACTTAAAATATCGCCTACATTTATTATTATTATTATTGCATATTTCAAGTTACCTCCTTGAGCCCTTACCATTGTGTCCTAGAACGTGAAGTTATTCAGGTTCGTTCTTTTTTTTCTTCTTTTGCGCATTGTACTATCAAAAGAAAGGGAAATAAATATTTCAATGACCTAATCACAATTAATTACTTTCCGTTAGTTCTTGTTTTTAAATCATTTAAATAAATTTATAATTTTTCCTTTTTTAAGTTCAGAACATTTTGTCAAATGGAAATATAAATGACATTTGTTTTAGTTAAAATATTATAGTGACCAGGAAAGTCTGAAATTACTTATGTTGGCTTTATATTGAATACTGTAATTAACTATTCAATAAAACTAAAAGAGAAACGGGCGTTTTGGCCAAGTTCTTATATTATTATTACTAGAAATATAATTTTTAATAGTTTACATTTGGAACAAACTACCTAGAAAGTATGGTCAAAACTACCAGAATGTTGTGCGTCTTGTTCTATAGGGACGCCAAAAAGCTTGGTAATTTTTTACCAAATGCGTGGGTACTGACTTTGTTAACTTAATATTGCTTATATAACTTAATTATTTATAACCATAAAATATTGTGTTATAATAAGTGATAAAATTTAGTAGAGCATGGCATAAAATCTATTTATTTGGTTAAATTTGCTTCCTAGTTTCGTATTTTTTGTAAATGTTTGGTTATAAGATCTATAATTTCGAAAACCTGAATTTCTGGTAAACCATAATCATATGAAAGGAGAAAGTACCAAGTGAAGGATTTTTAAGTACCTTATATTTTGGTTTTATTATCAGAATTATGTTTGTTTGTTTTGTTACCAGAAATATCATTACCATGCAGTATGGTAATTTTATCTGAATTTTTTTCTGTGTAATTTTAACTCAATTTTGTCTAAATATTCATTTAATAGTATTTAATTGAGGCTTGTTCCTTAAATTGGTAGAATAATAAAACAATTTCTTGTATACTTCACAAGAAATTTTAAAGAATATTTCCTAAATACAATGTAAAAATTTTATTCACTTCCGTTAAATGTATTCTAACGTTAAACGTATTTATTAAACACTGCCTGAGGAATTTAGAAAAACTCTTTTAAATACCTCATGAGATATTTAAATTACTATTTCTTAAACACTTCCTGAGAAATTTGAGGGAAATTCTTTAAGTTCTTGGTGTAAGGTTTACACAAAACTTCTTAAATACTTCACGAGAAATTAAAACAAAAATTCTTAAACACTTCCTGAGAAATGTAATCAAAATTTCATAAATATTTCACGATAAATTTTAGCAAAATTTCTCAAATGCTTCGTGAAAAGATTAAAAAAAATTTCATGAGTAATTTAAATAATTTTTTTTAATATATCGAAAGAAAATATTCCGTGAGATGTTTAAAAACAAAATTTCTTACAACTTTCTGCGAAATTACATAAATTTTTTTAAATACTTCCTGAGAAATTTAAGCGTAATTTTTAACTACGCCATGAGAAATTTAAACAAAATTTAAAAGTTTCTTACAAAAAAGAATTACCGTGTAAGCGTTAATTACTTTTTTATAAATGTAGTATTACGATATTAAATAATTAAAGTTATTAAAATTTAAAATATATATTTCTCATATATTAAATATAGTTATAGTACTACTTCTCCCTGAATAAATGATAAAACAGATCCAAAACAGAAGTACTTATTATAATTAACTTAACGTTTCATCATATATTCAAGATTATAGTCGTGCCCTATAAACTATTCAAAAAGCAATTACAGCAAAACGCTGGTTAATTTCCACAAACTTCTTAAAAGCAATATAGATTATTATATCTTTTGAATAAGTAAACTGCTTGGCATTTAATTTCCTTCTCTTAAAATTACGCAAGAATTTTTAAAAAAAAAAATCACGGAATATAAAATAATTTTAACCAATCTTTTAATATTACTCTTTATGACATGAAAGTCATTACGCTTCTCCGGGAAACACAATATCGATTTCTAATTAGTTGAGCGAATATAAAATAGTTATTTGCCACAAATAAAGCGTAATTTCTGGTAAAACATGCACTTATTTCTGGTTTCTATGGTTACAAATAGGGAATATGAATGAAACAAAAATAAATTGTTGGTTTAGTTTTCTTCCACAGTAGAGACTTTAATTAAATTTGTAATTGAATATTAAAATAAGGAAACCTTTTAGTGCAAAATGAATTATATATTTTTTTATCCAGTTTTACTTTGCACTGAATACAACAGCAAATGCGTTATAATCAACTAAGTAAATATTTTTAATTCTTGCCTAATATTGAAAATTTAAATATATGAAAATTACAATGAATAAAACATTAAAAAACGTATAAGGATCATAATTGATTTGCATCTCCGTTCTTCCTTTTACGAATCCCACTTTTACGTTTTTATACTCAAGAAAATTTGCTTGTATGGTATTTTTTCATTTTATGAACACTAATGGGCTCCATCAACTGGTTCACTGTTCAACTGGTCAACTGATCAATGACGCTCCCCTACCCCCGAAGATTGCTATGCAATCTTATATGGTTTGCTTTGCAAACCATGCTCGCTTGGTTCGTTACTATGAAACTCAATTTTCTAGCGAAAAATCTTAAGAATTTAAATAAGTTCTTAAAAACTAGTTCCTTTTAAAAAAAAATAATGAGTAATTAAAAAAATTAAATTGAAATAAATCATTTTAAGTACAAGATTGGGCATCAGACAAATTAATAAAAAAATTAAAATATTATATATAGGAAAAAAGAACTGAGAGTATTGAAAAGATAATAATGACGAATGCGACATAGCATAGAATGCTTTGTTAAGGTGGAATCATCAATATTTATCGCAATAAAAAAAAAGTGTTCATTCCCAATTATTCAATAAATTGAACTCTTTTCCGTTTTGATGAACTATTAATTATGATATTCTGGTTGACAGAAAACTTGCTTTTCACGATAATTTCATGAATGATTTATTTACAGCATGTACAAAAAACTCACAAACCACTATATATATAAAAAACTGTATAACGGATTATATTCATTTTATAACAAAAATAGAAAACTCTTAATAAGATTATAGCACGGATATTTAATGAACAAACATGAATGTTCATGAATTTGATTACCAACCTCAGGTATTCAAATGCAAGTAGTATAAAAATGCCATCCGCATTACTTTTGTTTATTAATCTACATGGGACAACTAGTCAACGTATCTTTTGTAATGTAGCTCAGTTAACTGTTAACCGAACATAAAGCAGACACGCAAACATTTTCATCACATAGGCCGTACATTTGCGGTGAATATAAACCAAAACCGGTTCTGAAGCGTGTGAAGAGGCTTTTCCTATTCCTATTCTCAAATATACACAAGGTAAGTTCTATAACTTAGAATACAGGCATTTGCAGAGAAAATCTAACATTTTAGTGGTACGATAAGTAATGTTAGCAATAAATAATTGGCCTTAATATAGGTCATAATTTTGTTAAAATAATGGCAAGAAACAAGCACAGATTTAATTCATGAGAATTGCAGCAGTCAAAAAGAACGTGTGTAAGCGTTTGGGATGCCACAATCGGTATTACATAATATTACCTTATAAAATATCTTTAATTACTTAAAATTATTTTATTCATCGAATTATATTTAAATTAAATCAAAGAGTTAATCTTTTAAAGCCAACATAAAATGTTTTATTCTTTTCTTATCGATCTTAACGCTAACTCTTTATTTCAATACTAATGTAGACCCATTAATTCGCGTAATCGAAAACAAAAGTACATTTACAACTCTTTATTATTAATTTCTTTCCTCAAATATGTTTCAGTTACAGGGTTATTTTAATTCCTACAGTTTTGTTGGCGACTCGTGATCGCCAAAGTATTCTCAAACCCACAATATTATAAATTTCTAGGAAAATATGGTTAAATAACAATTTATTGAATGGTTATTTTACCATATTTAATAAAAAAAAGTCAAATGACCATAAATAAAATGGTAATTAAACTGTTGAGTACTGAGAAAAACTGTTTATTAACTGCTTTTACCTAATACGGTTAAACAACCAGAATTTTATCACACCAACTAGATGAAGCTACTTAGTTCTTTGCAATTGCATAGATATCATAGCCAAGCGGGCTTATAAAGCGGGAAATTCAATCTCGTGACCGGCAGAACTGCAGTTCGAGTCCTAGTGTTGACACCACAATATTTCCTCCATTCTTTTCAACACGTGAAGAATTTCCAGTGTCCGGCACTCTCCAATGCCAATTACCTTACGAAAATCCGAGCTCCCATGTCTAGTTAAATATATTTTTTTTTTTAATGCGTTTTTAAAAAATGCTAGTTGCAAATGGTTAAGAAACCGTATAGTTTTGTATTCATTGTTTTATAAACATACTTTTTGCAAATGTTTTCAAAACCATAAAAGAAAAAAAAAAATTTCTTTACAGTAAACTTTACGGGTAATCGGAGCTGCCAGTTATTTTAGCATAATTTTAGAGTGAAAAATTTAATAGTGCAAAATTGATTATGCGGGGTTGGCTTTGTTTTGGCTATGTTATATTTTACTTATCTAGGTACATATCCTTTAGGTACGTATCCTTTCATTGCATGTCAGTTTTATGGTAGTATAAGATAATTTGCCAATTTTGAATCTCCTATCCATCATTCTTTGTCCGTTGGGAAGAAATACATTATACTTTCAATTTAAAATTTGTGGCGACTGGGGAGGCCCTATATGTGATGTCACAATCGGCATTACAGCGTAGCTTCTAGGTATGTTTGAAACACTTTCGTTGTCTTCAATCCACTTTTCTATTTCTTCATTCACGAAAGATACTGTTAAATAAATTTACATATAAAAATTTTGGAACTATTTAAATGCAGTTTAATTCCTCACTCATAAATATTCGGCAGTTTTTTTTACGAATTTAAACCATCTTTTAACTAATAACACGCAGTAGATGATAAAAGAGTTGTGATTTTGATTACTACTACTATTATTATTTATGCATTTTAAGTATAGAGGCAGTACTTGAGTGAATAAATAAAAAAAAATTTAAGGGAAATTTTTTTTTCTCAATTTAAACTTTATCAAAAGCATTTCTCCTCATTTCATTTCAAAACCAAGTCTCGCGGCCTGCTAAACTACTGAACCATTATGCTACATTTATATATAAAATGGTTATGCTATGGATAGTAATTAAAGTTTAGGCTCTTAATCTACTTTTAAATACATCTCATATACCTGAAAAACTGCAAAATTCAATGAATCAGAATAAAAGTAAGTACAAGAAGAAAAAACTTCTGGTGAAATTAACTTTATTGTAATGACATTTCTGATTTAAAAAAATCATAATTCTGGATAATTAAAGTCAAGATATATACGGTATTTAAGCCATTAGTTTGGTGATTTTTTTTTTCAACTCTTATGGTAACGGTTTACCAGAAATTCTAGTTTTCAAAATTATAATTCTTATCACCACACATTTAATAAAAGAAAGAAGAAAAAACTGAAAAGCAAGTTTAACCGAATAAATGGTTTTTATGCCATGCACTGAAGTATCATGATAAAATTACTATTTAATTAATTTAGAGTCATATTATATTATTACTTTTACCAAAATTATTACCGAATTTTTTATTGTTCTAGTGTAGTTGTTCTAGCTGTTCTAGTTCATGTTGAATTTAGAGCCAGGAATACGGTAAATTTTATCATATTCTGGTAGTTTCGACTATATACTTTTGTAAGTATATTGATATTGAATTATATTGGAATATTAATTAGTATAAAACTTATTTTCTAATTAAGCATGTTCAATAAGAATGGTTTCTAATTTTAAAAAGTACCAACCCGTTAAAAAATTGCGTGAGAATGTAATGTGATCAAGCTGCCATAGCCTTTATAATTTGAACATAAATTGTATATAGACTATTATAAATTGAAGTTGAACTTACAATTTTGCGGATGAATTGTTCCTGTAAGAAGAGATGGGTAATTCGATCCAATATATCTTCACTGTTTTGTTCGGGAAGAAGATGTCTCGAAGAACAACGTAGAATGAGATCAGCATTTATTCGCATTTTTAATTATCTCAGATATCATGACTTCATTTTCTGCAAAAAAACACTTATATAATAAATTTAAATTTTTTGTTACTGATAATCTTGAGTTTGTAAGTTTTGTCATGTGCAGTTATACTGTATATGACAAAACTTACAAACTTAAGATATCCTAATATATATATCCAAAATTTTTACACCTTCTGACACATTTTGAGACCGTTTTTGCTTTTTTCTTTGCTTATATATTAATGTGCGAGCCCTAATGTGTACTTCATTTCAGTTTCGAGTAGGATTCTAAAAATATATATTAAGGGCGGTTACTACTTCATTGGGAGCCGCGATGGCTCAGGGGATAGAGCGTTCGCCTTCCAATGAGGCGAACTGGGTTCGAATCCCAGTCGATACGAATTCCGCATCCGGCTTGCACTGACCACAGTGCTGACGTGAAATATCCTCAGTGGTAGACGGATCATGGGTTAGAGTCCTCTTGCCGTCAGGCTAACCGTGAGAGGTTCTCGTGGTCTTCCTCTCCATGTAGCGCAAATGCGGGTTAGCTCCATCAAAAAGTCCTCCACGAAGGCAAATTTCTCCCAATACTCGATCCAGGAGTTCCCTTGTCTTCTGGATTGGGTTCAAAATTACAAGGCTACGGAGTTGAACATTAGTAGCCGTAAACCCATTAAGTTGGGTCGGCTGTTCAACGACGGTTATAATATAAAATAAAATGACTTCATTGGGAGCCGCGATGGCTCAGGGGATAGAGCGTTCGCCTTCCAATGAGGCGAACCGGGTTCGAATCCCAGTCGATACGAAATCGGCATCCGGCTTGCACTGACCACAGTGCTGACGTGAAATATCCTCAGTGGTAGACGGATCATGGGTTAGAGTCCCCTTGCCGTCAGGTTAACCGTGGGAGGTTCTCGTGGTCTTCCTCTCCATGTAACGCAAATGCGGGTTAGCTCCATCAAAAAGTCCTCCACGAAGGCAAAATTTCTCCCAATACTCGATCCAGGAGTTCCCTTGTCTTCTGGATTGGGTTCAAAATTACAAGGCTACGGAGTTGAACATTAGTAGCCGTAAACCCATTAAGTTGGGTCGGCTGTTCAACGACGGTTATAAAATGACTTCATTGTGAGCCGCGATGGCTCAGGGGATAGAGCGTTCGCTTTCCAATGAGACGAACCGAGTTCGATTTGCAGTCGATACAAATTCCGCATCCGGCTTGCACCGACCACACTGCTGACGTGAAATATCCTCAGTGGTAGACGGATCATGGGTTGAGACTCCTTGCCGTCAGACTAACCGTGGGAGGTTCTCGTGGTCCTCATCTCCATGTAACGCAAATGCGCGTTAGTTCCATTAAAAAAAGTCTTCCACGAAGGTAAATTTCTCTCAATACTTGATCCAGGAGTTTCCTTGTCTTCTGGATTGGGATCAAAATTACAAGGCTACGTAGTTGAACATTAGTAGTCGTAAACCCAAAAATTGGGTCCGTTGTTCAACGACGGATATAAAATAAAATAAAATGACTTCATTGTTCATCTGAAATATATTACTTCTAGCTGTATAATTGTTTAATGACTAAAATATTTGTTTTTAAACTTTCTTTTTTCTTTTTAACCTTGATATCACTTATTTAATAATTATACTTTTATGAATGATTATGAACTATGGATTAGAAGAACAAATTCTAAAAATATTTGTTTTTAAGTTAATAATTGTTCGATTTTTTCGAGTATTATAAATTTTCCATCCCAATAACTGAAACTCAATGCGCTGATTCTTTTAAAAACTTTTTATCAAGATCAAAATACTGATTCTTCCGAGTATTAAAACTTTTACCAAAATTACAAAAATTCAAAGTACTTAAGTTTCTTGGCGCATTTTCTAAGTTATAAAATAGAGCCAACTTACTTTACGCTAAGTACACGAAAACATATTAAAATATTAACTTTCAAATATCTCTTTTAAAGGAAAATCTAATAAACTTTTGAATTTTATAAAACATAGGCACACACATTACCTAAATGTACCTACTATAATAATTATAATAATGTCTGAATGAAATGTCACTTTATTCAAATGAATTTTGAATAATTATTATTTTATTATTCAAGATAATATTAATATTAGCTAATATTAATTAATTAATATTTTATATTTAATACTTTTTATCCTCTCTTATGTTTTAAATATGAATATGAAGCATAGAACTGAAACAATGAACATGTGGACAATTTTTACAATTTACAAATACAAAATATATTATTTTAATCAGATTACTAATATATTTTTGTAAGAAAAACAAGGCATCTTTATTTTAACTTAATGTGTCCACTTTAATTATTTAAAAATTTTATATTATGTAAACCTATTTAAAACAACAAAAATTCAAAAATGTAACACATAAAAAATTTGTCACATAAAACTTATTAGAAATTACAAAAAACTATAAGAAGGAAACAATAAATAGTTTGACTTAATTATTTACTCAAACTAATATTGCTTCCTTGTTACTTGAATTTTGAAAAATCATCTAGCTTATTTTAAATTTTATTCCCATTTTGTAAAATACTCACCTGTATTTTACATTTTAATGGTGCAATATAACGAGATTTAATGCCATTTAAAAAAATTTTCTGATCATAGCATCATGGTTTTCCTTAACAAAAAAAAAAAAAAAAAAAAAATAGTTTAACATTACTCAGAACTTTTGCCTTTTAATTTAGCTTAATTTTTGAATTCAGTGCAAGCCATTACTGTTACATATAATAAATCTAACGAATACATGAATAGTAATATTATTACCATTACATTTCTAAAAATATATTTATTGACAGCTGCGAAAAACACGAAAAAATAAAATTAAATGATGAACAATAAAAAAAATATAGTAGCAAAATTTCTTACTTAAAGTTAGAAAATTATTTTAATAATACTTTACAAACGAAGAATTTTATTAATTTTTGCATATTAAGAAATTCTAAATAAAGTTATAAATATCGAAATAGAGAAAAAAATTTCAAACGATTATAGCCTACACGAATATTTGAAATGATTCTTTCATATTTTGTCATTTTTAATATCATTTTTTAATTTTAAAGTTTTAACCCAAACGAATAGAAAAGCAAATATTATTGACAAGCATTTAAAAAAATAATATTAACCAAAACAAACTTACCGATTTACAAGGAATAGCTTCACTGTTTACCATTTTGATTCTCTTCCTAAAAAAGTCATTTCTCAGTTTATATTGTTTTCCATTTCGTTTCCATAGAAACCATAATTTTTGGCTTGTCACCAGATGGCGCCGTTTTTCAAATTTTGTCCAGAAAAGAATGAAAACTGAAAATCGCACATAACGAATTCAAGCGTGACAGTCTGTCGTTACTTACAACCCTTTCTTCTTCTTTTTTTTTTCTTTTTGGGTCGTAAATGACTGACTAAAACACGGCTATTGCGGTCATCTCTCATTCGTAAATTCTGTATGCGTTCGAGAACTTGAGCCAGGTTGTTTGGAATTGAGACGAAATTTTAAATCTCATAATGGGTTCTGATGGTTAGAAGAAAGCCTAACTAAATGAAAGTGAACTTTAGGTTTGTGAAGATGATGAAAAATGGATGTTAGAAGTGAGAGTCATTTTAATACAAAAATGGATTTTGCAAAATTTGCACGTAGTAGTACATTTTGTAACACGAATAAGTTCACTTTTTCTTTTCAATTTAATATGGTAAATGGAATGAGATGGATAGCAGAATATATTTCCAGTTTCCCATGAATTACAAACTTTAAAACATTTTAATCATATTAAAATGAAGTTAAAGAAATTAATGTATTACATGGTGGTTGGCTGAATGTAAACAATAACAAACTTTCTAACCCCGAAAGAAATGTAGAAAATTTCGAATACATCCCCCCGCGTATGTTATGCTTATCTTAATATTCTAGGAAGTTTTATTGTGATTTGTGCTTAATCTTACCATTCATAAAAGTTTTCTTTATTTTATGGATTCTAACAGGTCGTGAACCTAAAACAAATTTAAGGAAATTAATATCACAGCATAAATAAAAAAAGTTTGCCACGTTTTGAGTGTCATCCCTGATTTGGCTATATTTGTGTAAAATAACACCGTTAATTATTTTTTGGGTATATCATAACAAACTTGCAGAGTTTTCCGAATTCATTTGTTGTTTATTTCATTGAAAGTTAAATTGAAAAAACATAAAACACTACCAGTATAATATTATTGGATGGGCTTAAAACTTTAATCAAATCAGTCGGTACGAAGCCTTACGATGAATTTTAACACCCACCGCCATCTGAGCTTAGCTTTACGCGGTCAACCATCCATAAATCTTTTTCTTTTTTTTTTTTTTTTTTTTGCTACATTTTTATTAAGTGTCTTTTGTGTCTATAAAGCTGAAAACTTTCGGTCAAATTAGCCAAAGTACTCCTCAAATTTCTATTGGGGCTTTGTACCGATTGACAATACGAATTTCAAATGTCCTCTGAATATTAAAAGCTGGAATTATCGATATTTTATCTTCAATCTAAAGTTATCGTCCGCCAAAGTTTTGAATACTCTCCAGTTAGCTGGAATTAGAAATCTTAATTAGAGCTTATCCATATTTATTCTTTCATTAGTTTAAAAAGTTGAATAGAGCATGATTATTATATAAGTATATATTTTATATCAAAAAATAAATTTAAGAACAAGAAAAAATGGAGAGAAATTTAAATAAAACCGTAATTTACTTTAGTTACTTAGTCAAATTGTACTTTGCTTTCATTAATGCGAGATCATTTCAGAAAAAAACATCTACGTATTTTATAGAATTTAAATAAAACTAGAAATCAAACGATTGTAAAAAATTATAAATTTAAATAAAAATGATGAAAAGCAAACGATAAAACCATCGTCTAAAACTAGAAGTTAGGCCTTTTTTTTTCTTCTCAGAGCAAAGTTCTGAACACATTCGGTCTGAGAGTACTGAACCAGAGCTTCCTCTTAAAAAAAAAAAAAAAAAAAAAAAGAATTCGTCTGCTTTTTAAATGGCCTACCCTTAGAGTTGAAACTCTTCATATAAAAAAAGCAAACTTTGCAATAAATAATCAAGATATCGTAATTAACAAATTATTGTTATTTGGTCTAAGAATGTCGATTAAATATCGACAATTCAAAAATATTTTGATTAACAAAGAGAATTATTGAAACTCTTCATATAATTCTCTTTGCAATAAATGATTAAAATATTGTTATAAGCAAAATATCATAATATAATCATAAACTTTAATTTGTCACCTATTAAAATTTCAACAAATAGTAATTTTAATTAAAAATAACTTCACAAAATTAAACTGTGGCTTTATTTGACACTTCTAATATTTATCCTATAAAATGCCAAACGAACAATTAATTTTTAATAAAACATATTTATCGAAGAAATTTTTGCAAACTAACAAAACAGAAAAATACTCTATAATATTAAAAGATTCTGGATCAATTGATAAATAATTTGAACGCATCGGTGTAATTTCGTGTTTCTGGATTGGAACAAAATGAGACTTTTGATGTAGCGCAAAGCTATCATAGCAGCAATACTCTGTTTGTTCACCTTCTAAATTTTGTTAATTACACCAATTCGTCAACGCCTAAATAATAATGAAATTAAATGCAAGGCATTAACGGAATTAAAACTCCAATTTCGCAACCTCTCTTTTTCGTAAGCTGTATTTCGGGAAGTTTTAAAGATCTCGTCAAATTTTCCTAATTTGAGTTAGACGTACAGACTCTATGTCAATGAAAATATATATGCCAAAAAAAGGATTTTTATTCAAAGTTTTAGCTTTGTAAATGAATGCAGAAAAACTAAAATCTGTAAACTTTGGAAATGTCAAACAAGTTAGCTCAAATACAATTCCAATATTGTATGAATAAACGATAATTGCTTTCAATATTTTATTTTAACCCTTTCGAACCTTTTGAATGCGTGTTCCAACCTCTTTTTAATGTATAGGCTCCACTCAAACCTTATGGGACATATATGTCCTATCGAACGTTCCAAGTGAACTGTTGAGTAAAATAGATCTCATTTTAACATTATAGATTTGCTCATTATAGTCTTTTGAATTTCTCTATTTCTATTTGGATGGTTGACAGCACTTGTAAAAAAATCATGGTGGTATAGCTTTGAGGAAATGTTGTTGGAGATTTTTTCATTATTTCGTGAAAAAATAAATAAATAAAGTAGAGCTAAGAAAAATAGAGAGTAATAATATAAGTATTATTTATAACTTTTATTTAGTTTCGAATCATAATTTGCATGATTCAAGACTACATAAGAGAAAGAGTGGGTGATATTATACTCATGGGTCATTAGTCTCCCAAAAAGACTAATGGGACATCAATGTCCCAGTGCCTTACTGCATGAAATTGATCCAGATATTAACAAAAAAATATCTGACAGAATGTTTAAAACATTATATATTAAGTTTTCCAACAAATTATTATAAAATTTTTCATCAACTGATTATCATTAATTAATATTCAACTTAATAAACGAAGTATAATATCGAATAAATTAATAGCATCTTAGGTAATAAGGAATAAAATTTAAAATAACTTATTGTTTTAAAATATTTGTTAAAAAGTGGGATGTTATTCAAGTTTGACAAAAAAGCAGATGTTTAGTTTCAACACTTTAACGGTCTATCTCACAACAATCATATATTCAAAGATCTGGCTTTAAATTCATACACAAATGTAGATAAGGGTGTGTGAAACCTTTTGATTCTGCAGATGTTAAAAAAATATATAAACTCAACTGTAAAAATGAATCTTCCTCTTTTATCCTTACAAGCAAAGTAAGTATATTTAGTTTAAATATTAAATAACTAAATTAAAATGATAATAATTATTATTTAAATTAAATAGTTATGGTATTACATGGATATTATAAGAACTTATATTATAGTTTGTTAAAATTTTTTTGTTTGCTAAAAATTTTATTATAAATCGACGCGTATTACTAATATTAATTTAATTTAATCATTATTGCTAAGATTCTACTACTGATATTACTGTAACTAAAGTGGCAATATTATTTTTATTCCATAATGATTTACATTATATTTTTATTGTTAATTATTTTCTAATTATTGACACAGTTAAAATTATTATTAAAATTATTTATTGCGTAATTATATAAAATTCATCAAAAATTGCGGATATTCCTAGTTAAGTCCTTTTCAATTTTTTAAGCAAGAGTGTTTAAATAAATTCTAAAAATTCAGGTAAAATAACCGTACTGTGTGCAAAGACATTTTAGGTTTAAAAAAAAGAAGAAGAAGAACATAGTTCGAAATGAAAACCAAAATATATGGTATTTAAACCATTCATTTGGAAATTTTTCCGTTCATTTGGTAACGGTTTACTGGAAATTCTGATTTTCAAAATTATAGATCTTATTACCACAGATTTACTAAAAAATAAATAACTGTCAATTTAAATTTAACAGAATGAATTGTTTTAATACATGCTTTAAGGTATCATTATAAAATTCCAAACTTTACCCCCATTTAACATATTTTATCACATATTATAAATCTGGTAAATTTTACCGAAGCACTTTGGTAATAACTTTTAGTTAAATTAACGAAGAAAATAGTTTTAACACCATGGTGTTAGGTAGTAAATGCGGTAAAATTCTGGAATTTTATCATGATACCATAGAGCAGTCTTTCCCAAAGTGTGGTACGCGTACCCCCCGGGGTACGGGAACAGCGAAATTTCTTGCAGCACATGAAAATTTAAAAAACAATTTATTTAAAAACAAAACAAGCCATGAAAATTTACGATTACGTATTTTTCTGTTGGCTATTTTTTGCAGAGTTAACAGTTAATAATTAGTGGTGTCAACAGCCTGTTGTTATTTTAACTTTAGTGCAATTTTTTATAGTAAAAAATACATTCATTTTTTTAAAAGTGGTACACAGCGTTACGAAAAATTTAGTCAGGTTACACAAAAGTCATAAGTTTGGGAAACACTGCCATAGAGCATGATAAAAAAACCATTTATTCAGTACAATTTACCTTTCAGTTTTATTATTTGAAATATTACTAACTATGTGGTAATGAGAACTATATAAATTCAGAACTATTTTCCTACAAACGAATAGATTGGCAAATGTTTTAAATACTTTAAATTTTAGATTTATTAACAAAACATTGTTTTTTTTTTTTTTTTTTTTTTTTTTTTTTTTTTTAACCAGAAACGTCATTATTATACGAGTACCATAGTTTTACCAGATATTCTTTTCTCCGTGTAGTATTTTTTCCAATAGATTTCTTCAAACCAGATTTTTAACTCTTTGATTTATTTAATTTTAATACCCCTGCATATTTTTGAACTAAAAATACAGTTGGTATGTTGTTTGTAGTGTCATCACACATATCAAAAATTTTCCGCTTTCATCGTTCTGTTATCAATGCAAAAAATGCAATTACAGCGAATAATTCAACAGTAATAGCATAAATTACACCACATTACCTCCATATCATTTAATATTCATAGACATTTAAAAATTGAATAACAATTCATCATTGACTAAAAATCAAAAAATATTTTTAGTAGCTGTAACTGACAATGAAGGCTTTCCTTATCGCAACTGTTGCCCTGTGCTGCCTCGCTGGTGTATTCGCCAAGTCTGCATGCGAAGAACACCGTGAAAGGGAACTAAAATCCAACACCAATGTCAAACTGATCCCCAAATGCACTCCAGAAGGTGACTATGAAGCCCTCCAATGCTTCGAAGGTTCCAGATTCTGCATGTGCTGGAGGCCAGATGGTAGCCATATTGTTGATCCCTCACTGAAGATCAAGACTTGTGCATGCCACGCTCACCGAGACAATGAACTCAGAAGATGTAAGTAACCGCCACAAATATTAGTACGCCATTTCATTCCTACACTGTTAAAATTTTTCGTTCTAAATTTATCTTAAAATAATCGGCAGCAATCTGCGCATCCAATTAACCATCCAATTAATCAAGTTTATGGTAAAGAAAGTTTTTACCTTTGTAGGCTTGAAGCCGTTTACAACTAGTATGGTTAAAAATAAACTATAAATACAAAAAAAATCCTGTTTTTTACCATTTACAACTAGCATGGTTTCAAAACCATTAAAAAAAAGTAAACTAAACCAGGATTATTAGCAGTTGAGCAGCTTTAAGGTACTGTAATCTATGCGGAAATGAGGTTATTGTATTCTAACAGCCAGGATCATAAGGGGGAGTGCAGAGGACTGGAAACTCAACATCATGTGTTGAAAGATTGGTTAAAACATTGTGGTGTCAACGCTGGGACTCGAACCCCCATTCTGTAGGTCATGAGAATTATAGATCAGCCTTCTTGGCTACAATATGTACCCCTTTGTAAGAAAATGTTTTTAGTAAGTTAGTAATTAAGTAGACAATTTAATAACCATATTTAGTAATAAACGTTTTTTCTCACAATTAAAAGTTTGAATACTATCTTATTTATGGTTATTTGACTGTTTCATTTGAAAATGGTAAAATAATAATTAAATCAATTGTTATTCAACCATATTTTTTGGCGAAATTTCTAACAGTGTATTAATATGCTGAACTTTGTTATTGCCGTAGTATAACTATATTTGGTATTCCTGTCAATAAATTATAACCAACGTTAATGTTTTATAACAATAAATTTTATAATTAATTGTTAATAAACTGTGTTTATACCACTATCTTATAACATAATTAGAAAGAAATAATAATCTAACTTCTCAGAATTATTATAATATGCTTTCCCCCCCCCAATATTTATATAAGACAGTAGTAATATACTTCTTAATGATAAACTGCAAACGAAGCAAAAAAAGTTTAAACAACTATGTTGTTAAAGTAATTAAAGTTATAACATAATCTACTAAATCACTGCAATTTAGTATGTTTTATAAATTATAATATTTTTATTTTGAAATTTCAGCTCTATAATTAATATTTTTACTGTAAAATATTAATTTGATAAAATAGTTTAATTATGATTTCAGAATTTGTTTTTGAATAGAATGTACTTTTTAAGAAGTCATTAATAAAAAAAAGTAACACTATACCGTTTTGGAGATCATGAAAAATTAGGATAATGCTTTCCTTAAATTGTACAAAATAAATGTAAATATACAATATTCATGGCAAGTTTCTTCAAAATGGTTTTGTCTACAATGTAGGATTTTCGTTTCGTGTTTTTATCATACATAATCCGAAAAAACTAATCTCAAACTAAAATAAATTAATATAATTAACCGCGCGGAGGGACTCCACGCACTATTTTTTTTCCCTACATTGTAGGACTTTAGATTTGTATTTTTATCATACATAATCCGACAAAACTAGCTCCAATTACAATAAATTAATGTAATGAATTCAGCATCAAAGTTTCGTATATTTTTTTATTTCTAAACAACTCGTAGTTTTTTAAATTACAATTAATAACAAATAAATCCTTAATTTACAAACATATTATATTTTTAAATGAATCATTTTATTAATACTTTTTGCTCAACTCTAAAAACTATTTTATAAGAACAAACAAAGCATTAAGCACTTTTATTTTGCCAAAAAATGTCTTAATAGCAAACATATTCAAAAGTTTATAGGGTAAGAAAAATTCTTACATATGTATACAGCAAATACATCAAATTTATATTCAAAGAACTACGGAAATTTCAAACAATATTCAGGTTTAAATTCACAGAGCTGATTAAAAGTATTAAATTTAAATTTTTAAAGTTACAGAAAAAATTCCTTGGTTTTTTCAAAAGGTTTATTTTACCTGAATTAAAAAAGAACGTGAAACATTTTTATTTTTACGAAAATTTAGACAAAAGTCGCTGAAACAATCTGAAAAAAATTTATGAAGTAGAAAAAATCATATTAATGTGTATATTTAAAATATTCTTGTATTAGAATTTGTATCTTGTAACAGAAGAATCTGGGAATGTATTGATTTTGAGGAAAATTTCTTTTACCTTTGCAGCTGCCCAGGGAATCATCGGTAACTTTGTCCCCATGTGCAACCACGACGGAACCTACGCTAAGAAACAGTGTCATGGATCCATCGGACTCTGTTGGTGTGCAGATGAAAATGGCAAGCCAGTATCCGACTCTTTGAGAGGAGATGTTGACTGCTAATCAGTTTGTACATAAACCATCAAATAAACCATCACTAGCTGCTCAAGTATTACATTCGTTTCACTTTATTGTAATAAAGTTGCTTAACACAAAACATCATAACAACAGCAAAACATTTTATTCAATGGACACCGAATTTTTTTAATAATTATTTAAAATTTCTTCACAAACAAATAAATAATCAAATATATTTACTGGTGATCTTAAATATATCGGGCGGTATTAATGAGTAAAAAACAAAGAATTTACAGTTAGTGATATCATTTAATATACAAAGTACAGATTTAAAAAGTAAAGGGCTCAAGTGCAAGAATTAAAGTAACAAGTTTAGGGTGAAAAATAAAGTTTTTAAGGAAAAAAGTAAAAGTATTTACAGAAAAAATTACGAGTTTCAAGAAAAAGGTACTGCTTTGAAAAATAATTTTTAAAAATACAAAAATTCACAGTTAAAGAAAGAGTCTGAGTACCTATTTAAAATTTACAGGTCAAGAAAATGCATTTTATATAAAAAAAAATTTGGAGTGATAGGTGCATCTTTAAAAAAAACAAAAACATATTGAAATATAAGTAGTTAACCCTTTAATGGGCCATTCATTTCTAGTAAAGGTAAAGTAGAGTATTTTTGGAATTGAACATGATATAAGAATAGTAATTGATACTAGTGGGCTGCGCCCCCTGCTCGCTAACGCTCGCCAACCCCCGAAAATTGCTACGCAATCTTATATGGTTTGCTTCGCAAACCAAGCTCGCTTTGCTCGCTACTAACTTAGGTACATTGCAAATGCACAAAATTCTAAGAATTCAAAACAATCATTCAAATCCATATAAATTTTTTTTTCTTCAAAATTACATCTTTTTAGTAAATACTAAGTCATTAAAATATATTTGAATTCAAATAAATGACATGTAATTCGTTAAATCTATTAGAAATGTGCTATAGTATAAAATCTTAAGATATTGTGAATGCGACAATAAAGGAAGATCAACCTTGCCTTTCTGACAGCAAATACCATATTCATTGCTACTTCCTGTCTTCTCTAACATAAAATGCTTAGCATGACAAAAGTTACAAATAAAAGTCATAGATCCAATAGTAAAGGGGTCACAATCGTCATGAACAGTCAATGCAGATTTGTAAAAATCTCGAATTTGTAGAGGTGGTGATTCCCTTCGGCGAGAAATGCTTTCCCGTTTAGAATTCCGCCATTCATTTCTCTGACGTCTGCCAGAGATATTTCGACGCCTGATAGCAGGCATTTTATTTAGGCAGCAGGCACTAAATAAATAAAAATAGAACTAAATAACTAAGATATCGTTTTAAATCTCAAATCAAAATAATTGTTTGTAGAAAGTTTGTTTTGGTTTGAATATTCGCACGATGCCAATGCCATTCTATTGTAACGAAACAAAAAATTTATCATGAAACTAAAAATTTATCAAAGGAACTAAAGATATTGAATTCTTTTTTTAAGAAATTCAGTTCCGTTTTTTTTTATCCACTCTTATTTTTGTTTATGAATCTATTAATTCAGAAATGCTTTAAATCAAACGATGCTTACGGAAACAATGCTTATGCGAACCACCCGAAAAATGATTTGCTGAATTCTCATTGGTTGAAACTAAATTATTAATTTTATTAATTAATTAAAGGAAATTTTCATAATTTAAGACCTTATTGCACATTTACATAACAATACCTTTAAAACGACACCTTATTTGTTGAATTCTGTTGCGTAGCTTGGGAGTTTTTAGCGAGACAAAATATTGCTAGTCTATTAATATATAGATAAGAAAAAATAACCCATTTAGCTTATAAAAAATTAATCTAAATGTTAATGTTATTATAATTATTTTTGGTGGTATGTATATTTATCACGACCTATTAGAAACTTAATGAGTTTTACATTTAGTTATTTTTAAAATACATTTTATAAAAACTACAAACTTCAGAAGGAATTATGTATTTTATTACTTATATACGTTTTCTTAAACTAACAAATGGTAACCAATTTTATTCAAACGCACTGCAAGAAAGCAAATTGAAACCTAAATTAAAAGTGGTAAATCAGTTCACCGTGGACTTTAAAAAATAGAGGTAAGTATACTTACCACGGCCTTAGAAAGGGTTAAAGTATCACCACAGAGAAAAAAAATATAATCAAAACTTCCTGAATATGGTAAAATTTACCGTCTTTCTGGCTCTATGGGAACACCAAATATCTGAGTAAATTTTACAGAAGCGCTTTCGTATTGGTTCTAGCTAAAATAATGATAAAATATGATTTCGTAATGTGTGATATAATTTGATAATTTTATCATGATACCTTAAAGCATGGCAGAAAAACACTTTATTCGGTAAAACTTACTTTTCAGTTTTGTTGTTTGGATTAAATATAGGATAATAAGATCTATAATTTTGAAGACTAGAATAACCGGAGTACCTTTATCGCAAGAATGCAAAAATTACCAAATGAATGTTTTTGTTGTTGTTTTTTTTTTTTTTTTTTTGGTTTTTAATAATAAATAGAGTAATAGTTTTTTCTTTAAACCAGAAATGTCAGTGATATACCTCTCGGTGATTTTATCGGAATTCTTTTCCGCATGAGATAAACAGAACACATTTCATTTAATGAAATAAACAACAAGATTTTTTTTTTTTTGAAACCGTTAATTAGTTACTTAATAAATAAGGAAATTACGTTCTCTTTAGATTAACACAAAAGGAAAAAATCCCTTTTCTTTCTGAAAAAAAAACTTCTAAAGAATTAGTATGAAACAAGAAGAAGAGTTTTAAAACGCAAAGAATTGCGTGCTAAAATTTAGCTGCACAAGCATTTGCAAATAAAGTGACAAGCTTGCCTTCAAATTTGTTTTGAACCCAAGAGATAAAAAATACGAGTAACTACAATTGCATTTACTTGTAACTTAATGGTTTTAACAACGAAAACCTGCAAGAAGCAGGTAAGTTATTGATTACCTGTTTATTGCATATCTGAACAGGTAAGTTTGGACACAGAAAAATTTGATTATCAAATTTTTCCATTCTAAAAAGTCAATGTACAGTGTGTATCGCGAGTTTTGAACTTATACCGATCATAAACCGTTAATTTACGCTTCTACTCAATACCACGAGAAATGTTTCCCGCGTCAAATTCGGCATCTTGATTGGATCGGTCTGTTTTTGACGGATATGCGTTACATAGCGGGTTCACTTAATGTTGTGGCACATGGCTTATCCAGAGTATCGGAGATAGAAATGAACTCTTCAATCGATTATAAAGAGTTTGCTAAAGCTCAGATGATTAATAAGGAACTTCTTGGTTTAAACTATTGTAATAAATCATTAAAATTGAATTTTGTCAAGATTCCAGGTATGGAAATAGAACATTTCTGTGACATTTCTGAGGGAAGGTGACTTTCGTTATAAAATCTTTAACACTCTTCATGAAATATCCCACCCTGGTGTAAAGGCTTCCGTAAAGTTGATTGGAGAACGTTTAGTGTGACGTAACTACAGAGGGAAGTTGCTGAATGGTCTCAATGCTGGGTAGCATGTTAAAAAAGTAAGGTGCAACGACATGTGGTAAGTCTTCCTGGTATATATCCCTTATCTCGTCAGCGATTCAATCATATTCATATTGATTTGGTGGGACCACTCCCTTTTCGAGGTTATATTTATTGTTTAACATGTGTGGATCTGTTTTTCTGATGGCCTGAAGTTATACCTCTACGGGACATTAAAGTAGAGACAGTTGCTTTTGAATTTTTTTCAAACTGAATCGCAAGCTTTGGTGTTCCTGAAAGGCTTATAACGGACCAGGGAAGACAATTTGACAGTTATTCATTCCGAGAATTTGCTAGCCTTTTTGGTATTAAACTTATACATACCACACCTTATCATCTTTAGTCAAACGGGTTGGTAGAGAGATTGCACAGGTAATTGAAGATTGCGATTCGTGTGCATTCAACACATAGGTGGACTTTAGTTTTACCTTAAATATTACTTGTCACTCGAGCTTCATTAAAGGAGCCTTTTTAGTGTTCCGTTGCTGATAAAGTATATGGTACACCCATAACTTTGCCTGGAGATATTTTTTCTAACTCTAGAACTTTAACTAACAATGAGTTTCTTGAATTTTTACAAAATAGAGTTAGGTCTCTGCGACCTAATCCTGCTTTACAACATTGTTGGAAAAACGTTTTTGTTCATAAAGAACTTAATAACTGCACTCATGTTTTTCTTCGACAGGATAGATTGAATAAATTTCTTGTTCCACCTTATAGCGGACCATATCTAGTTCTAGCTAAGTCTTCAAAGCACTTCACAATACAAATTGGAGTTCGTAAACAGATTGAAGCCGGCATTTTTAGCTTTCTGAGATAAAGATGAACCAGGTGAGATTTTCCATGTGACTGTCTTCCTGACTGCGTTGGGGAGCCCAGTGGCGTCGCTGCTGTATCGATCATTATTTCTTGTTACGCGAACTGAAGTGGTCCCGATCTTCACAGAATAAATGTTGCGACACGAATTTGATACTTGTTTTTCTATGTTTTCGTCTTTAAACAGTTGTTTTGAACGAGAACACGCTGGACGCGTGGAATGATTTGTTTAGCTTAAATAAATGTTTTCATTAGATGTTTACACGAGTCTAATTTCCTGAACACAGTATAATTCCAGAATTTATGTCTACATGAAAATACACTTACAATATTTTATTTCAACCCCTTCGAATCTTTTATTTCGAATGTATATTCTCCTTTCAAACCTTATGGGACATATATGCCCCATCAAACGTTCCAAATAGACTGTTGAGTAAAATAGAACCCATTTCAACATTAGATTTGCTCATTATAGTCTTTTGAACTTCCCTATTCCTATTTGGATGGTTGATAGCACTTGTAAAATTATCATGGTGGCATAGTTTTGAAGAAATAACATGTTGTTGAAGTTTTTTCATTATTTTGTGAAATAATAAATAACTAAAATAGAGATAAGAGAAATAGAGTGTAATAATATAAGTATTATTTATAACCTTTTATGTAGTTTTGAATCATTATTTGCATGATTTAAAACTACATAAGAGAAAGAGAGTGGGATATAATATATTCATGTGTCATTAGTCACTCAAAAAAACTTATGGGACATTAATGTCTCAGTGTATTACTGCATCAAAGCTTAACCCCGTCCCGCCCCTGTTAGGGGGCATCCGGAGAATACTGTAGACTCTAAGTGCACGCACATGACCTCTCAGTAAAAAAATAGGATTTAAAAAAGTTGGCTTGGTGGCGATTCATGGCAACACCAGAAAACCTCAAAGAATTTAATGAAAACTTAAAATTAACAATAGTAGTTACTTAGAAAATAGGAGTTTAAGTGTTCAAACATAATAATGCAGGCATAAAAAAATAATAAATAAATAAATAAATAAAAAAAAGGTAACAAATTTATTTTGATGCATAAGAGTACCAGAATTTCAAAGCCCGTGAAATACATCATACAATTTTAAAAAGAAGAGTTACGGCGATACAGCCGTGAAGAAAAATCCTTAAACAAGAGGAAACTAACAACATGAATAGTTGGAAAATTTAAAAAAATTTTGAACCATAAGTTTATCGAAAATTCGAAAATCATTTCTAAAGAACACAAATACAGTAACTGCGAAGGTTAAATAAATAAGTAAATAAATAAATAAATATATAAAATAATAATAAAAATAATAATAATAAAAAAAATACTATTAACATACAGAAAATTGTTAACAGTGAGACAAAATTAATGCATTACATGAAATATAGAGCTCGTTAATTGTACAGCCCACATTTGTTGACGCCGTCTAGTCAAGTTCCCGTGTAAGGAAAAGGCGTTCCATTATTTCAATAATTCCCTGTTTGACTTTCTTCTGCTTCCAAAATAATTTGAGTCGGATGTAATTTAAATGTTCAGGGAAAATGTTTTGTCGAAGGTCTTAGAAAAGTGTCTTACTGCATGATGTTAATTTAGATTTTAACAACAAAAAAAGTATTTGTAATACTATCAATAGTAAAAAAAAAAAAAATTGCTGCCGAAAGAAATTATTTCGCTATAAAAAAATAGGAATCAGTCTTAAAAGGATTAAATTGTTATTTTTGAAAATTTAAAACTAAATTATATAGACTTGATTGTATTCATTTTTTACTTATTGCACTAATAGGACATTAATAAATTATTCATTAAATTAATTAATACTGGATGTGGTTTATCCTACAAATTATTATTAAATTTTTCATCAACTGATTATCATTAATTAATATTCAACTAAATAAACGAAGTATAATATCGAGTAAATTAATAGAATCTTAGGTACTAAGGAATAAAATTTAAAATATCTTATTGCATAAAATATTTGTTAAAATATGGGATGTTATTCAAATTTGAAAATAAAAAGCAGATGTTTAGTTTCAACACTTCAACGGCCTATCTCACAACAATCATTTATTCAAATTTCTGGCTTTAAATTCATACACAAACGTAGATAAGGGTGTGTGAAAACTTTTGATTCGACAGATGTTAAAAAAATATATAAACTCAACTGTAAAAATGAATCTTCCTCTTTTATCCTTACAAGCAAAGTAAGTATACTTAGTTTAAATATTAAATAACTAAATTAAAATGATAATAATTATTATTTAAATTAAATAGTTATGGTATTACATGGATATTATAAGAACTTATATTATAGTTTGTTTAAATTTTTTTGTTTGATAAAAATTTTATTATGAATCGACTCGTATTACTAATATTAATTTAATTCAATCATTAATGCTAAGATTCTACGACTGATATTATTGTAACTAAAGTGGCAATATTATTTTTATTCCAAAATTATTTACATTACATTTTTGTTGTTAATTATTTTCTTATTATTGGCACAGCTAAAATTATTATTAAAATTATTTATAGCGTAATTATATAAAATTCATCAAGAAATGCGGATATTCCTAATTAAATCCTTTTAAATTTTTTAAGCAAGAGTGTTTAAATAAACTCTAAGAATTCTGGTGAAATAACCGTAGTGTGTGGCAAAGACATTTTAGGTTTAAAAAAAAAAAAGATGAAAAAAAACATAGTTCGAAATGAAAACCAAAATATATACTATTTAATCCATTCATTTGGAAATTTTTCCGTTCATTTGGTAACGGTTTACTGGAAATTCTGATTTTCAAAATAATTATTCTTATTGCCACCCACTTAGTAATACATAACAGCCAATTTAAATTTAACCGTTTAAGAAATTGTTTTAATACCATGCTTTAGGGTATCATTATAAAATTCCAAACTTTATCCCCATTTAACAAATTTTATCACATATTATAAATCTGGTAAATTTTACTGAAGCGCTTTGGTAATAATTTCTAGTTAAATTAGCGAGTAAAATGGTTTTATTACCATGGTGTTTGGTTGTAAATGCGGTGAAATTCGGGAATTTTATCGTGATACTATAGAGTATGGCAAAAAAAAAAAAAAACATTTATTCGGTACAATGTACCTTTCATTTTTGTAATTTGAAGTTATACTGAATGTGTGGTAATGAGAATTATAATTTTGAATTATTTTTCTGCAAACGAATAAGTTACCAAATAAATATTTTAAATACTTTAAATTTTAGCTTTATTAACAAAACAATGTTGTTTTTGTTTTTTTTATTTATAATAAACGTTATTATTATACGAGTTCGCAAGCTTTACCAGATATTCTTTTCTCCGTGTAGAATTTTTTCCAATAGTTTTTTTTCAAACCTGTTTTTTAACTCTTTGATTTATTTAATTTTAATCCGCCTGTATATTTTTGCATTAAAAATACAGTTGGTATTATGTTTGCTGTATTACATCATACATATTAAACATTTTCCGCTTTTCATCGTTCTGTTATCAATGCAAAATAATGTCTGTTACAGCGAATGATTCAACAGTAAAAGCATAAATTACACCACAATACCTACATATTATTTAATATTCATAGATATTTAAAAATTGAATAACAATTAATCATTTACTACAAATCATTAAATATTTTTAGTAGCTGTAACTGACAATGAAGGCTTTCCTTATCGCAACCGTTGCCCTGTGCTGCCTCGCTGGTGTATTCGCCAAGTCTGCATGCGAAGAACACCGTGAAAGGGAACTGAAATCCAACACCAATGTGAAACTGGTTCCCAAATGCACGCCAGAAGGTGACTATGAAGCCCTTCAATGCTTCGAAGGTTCCAAATTCTGCATGTGCTGGAGACCAGATGGTAGCCACATTGTTGATCCCTCACTCAAGATCAAGACTTGTGCATGCCACGCTCACCGAGACAATGAACTCAGAAGATGTAAGTAACCCCCACAAATATTAGTACGCCATTTCATTCCTACACTGTTAAAATTTTTCGTTCTAAAGCTATCTTGAAATAATCCGCAGCAATCTACACATCCAACTTACCGTAAAGTTTTTGGTAAAGAAAGTTTTTACCTTTGTGGGTTTGAAACCGTTTACAAATAGTATGGTTAAAAATAAACCATAGACACAAAACTATCCTGTTTTTTAACCATTTACTACTTGCATGGTTTCAAAACCATAAAAAAGAAATTAAAATAGGATTGTTAGCAGTTTAGCAGCTTTAAGGTACTGTAATCTATGCGGGAAGGAGGTTATTGTATTCTAACAGCCAGGATCATAAGGCGGGGGGGGGGGGGACTCAACATGTGTTGTAACAATTGGAGGAAACATTGTGGTGTCAACGCTGTGACTCAAACCCCCATTCTGTTGGTCATGAGAATGATAGATTAGCCATCTTGGCTATAATATGTATCCATTTGCAAGAAAATAAGTGTTAGGTGGGTCTAGTTTGTGTGTTAATAGTTCTGGTTGTTTAATCATAATAGGCATGTAACCGTATTAAGTAGACAATATAATAACGATATATAGTAATAAACGTTTTTTTTCACAATTAAAAGTTTGAATACCATCTTATTTATGGTTTTTTGACTTTTTTTTTTCAATATGGTAAAATAATAATTAAATAAATTGTTATTCAACTATATTTTTTGGCGAAATTTCTAACAGTGTATTAATATGCTGAACCGCTGTATTTGATTTTCCAGCCAATAAATTATTACCAATGTTAATGTTTTATAACAATATATTTTATAATTCATAGTTAATAAACTGTGTTCATACCACTGTCTAATAACATAATTAGTAAGAAATAATAATACAACTTTTTCCACCTAATATTTATATAAGATATCAGCAATATATTTTTTTAATGATAAAATGCAAACGAAACAAAAAGTCTTAACAACTATGTGTTAAAGTAATTAAAGTTATAACATAATCTACTAAATCACTGTAATTTAGAATGTTTTATAAATAATAACATTTTTATTTTGAAATTTCTGCTGACTTTTAATAGTAAAATATTAGTTTGATAAAATAGTTTAATTATGATTTCTGCACTTTTTTTAATGGAAAATGACTGTACACTTTTTAAGAAGTCATTAATAACAGAATGCTGCACTATTCTATGTTGGAGATCGTGGAAAATTAAGAATATTTTATGCTTTAAATAATATTTTCCTAACACTGTTACTAAATAAATGTAAATATCCAATATTCATAGCAGTTTTTAATGTTTTGAAGTGATACTTCTTATGCGACTTCCAACAAGGTTGCGTTAAACGTTTAACGCTACATTTTTATTGGCCGGAAAACCACGTGGTAGGATCCAGTTTTCCCTCATTCATTTCCATATTGTTTTGATTCTCACTAGCATGAAATTAATAAACGTCATAAAAGTATTGTTTTCCTATAAAATATCTTTGCATCCCTAATTTAATGTTATTTTCCTGTACCGCTATTATTACGCTTTTAATTCAAGAGTTTAAAACTAAGATAATTGTTTTTTTATTATTATTATTGTAATGTAATTTTGCGCTACATTTTAAAATAAAGTTATGAAGATAGGTGGTTGTAAGCAATGTGAATAAAGTTTGTCTTAAAAAAACAATATGATTTCACTAAAAATCAATTTCTATCCCTTCCTATTTTCATTTCCTCATTACGAAGTTTATTATTATTATTGTAATGTAATTCTGCGCTACATTTTAAAATAAAATTATGTAGATAGGTGGTTGTAAACAATGTTAATAAAGTTTGTCTTAAAGAGACAATATGATTTCACTAAAAATCGATTTCTACCCCTTCCTATTTTCATTTCCTCATTACGAAGTTTCACTTCTTCCGCGCGGAGGGACTCCACGCACTATTTTTTCCCCCTACATTGTAGGACTTTAGATTTGTATTTTTATCATACATAATCCGACAAAACTAGCTCCAATTAAAATAAATTAATGTAATGAATTTAGCATCAAAGTTTCGTAATTGTTTTCATTTCTAAGCGGCACGTAGTTTTTAAACTTACAATTAATAACAAATAAATCCTTAATTTACAAACACCTTATATTTTTAAATAAATCATTTTATTTATATTTTTTGTTATAAAGTTTAGTTTATTAACGTAAAGCTTGAACTCAACTCTAGAAACTATTTTATATGAAAAAAAATTCTTGGTTGTTTTAAAGGGTTTGTTTTACAGGAATTGAAAGAAAACCGTGTAACATTTTTATTTTTGCAAAAATTTGGACAAAAGTCGCTAAAACTATCTGAAAAAAATTTATGAAGTAGAAAAAATCATATTAATGTGTATATTTAAAATATTCTTGTATTAGAATTTGTATCTTGTAACAGAAGAATCTGGGAATGTATTGATTTTGAGGAAAATTTCTTTTACCTTTGCAGCTGCCCAGGGAATCATCGGTAACTTTGTCCCCATGTGCAACCACGACGGAACCTACGCTAAGAAACAGTGTCATGGATCCATCGGACTCTGTTGGTGTGCAGATGAAAATGGCAAGCCAGTATCCGACTCTTTGAGAGGAGATGTTGACTGCTAATCAGTTTGTACATAAACCATCAAATAAACCATCACTAGCTGCTCAAGTATTACATTCGTTTCACTTTATTGTAATAAAGTTGCTTAACACAAAACATCATAACAACAGCAAAACATTTTATTCAATGGACACCGAATTTTTTTTAATAATTATTTAAAATTTCTGCACAAACAAATAAATAATGAAATATATTTACTGGTGATCTTAAATATATCGGGCGGTATTAATGAGTAAAAAACAAAGAATTTACAGTTAGTGATATCATTTAATATACAAAGTACAGATTTGAAAAGTAAATTGCACAAGTGCAAGAATTTACTGTTAACGTAACAAGTTTAAGGTAAAAAATAAAGTTTTTAAGGAAACGAGTAAAAGTACTTACAGAAAAAAATGCGAGTTTTTTGAAAAGCAGTTGGTAAATATGGAAGAATTTACATCTAAAGTAAAGAGTTTAGACTAAAAGGTACAAATATAAAATTTACATAACAAGAAATTGCATTTTATGCAAAAAGTTTGGAGTAATAGGTGCATCTTTAAAAAAAATACCAACAACACATTGAAATATTAGTATTTGCAGTTAAAGTATCTACACCAAGAAAAAAAATATAGTCAAAATTACCAGAATATGGTAAAATTTACCATCTTTCTGGCTCTATGAAAACATCAAATATTTCAGTAAATTTTACCGAAGCGCTTTGGTAATGGTTTTGGAAAAAATAATCATAAAATATGGTTTATAATGTGTGATGAAATTTGGTAATTTTATAACATACCTTAAAGCATTTGTACTAAATATATGATAATAAAAGCTATAATTTTGAAGATTAGAATTTCCGGTAAACTGTTACCGTATTAATGCAAAAATTACCAAATAAATAATTTAAGTAAAGTTTTTTTTTTTTTTTTTTTTTTTTTTAAATCAGAAATTGCAGTGACATACCGTAGAGTGATTTTATCGCAATTTCTTTTCCGTATGAGTTAAACAGAACACATTTCATTTAATGAAATAAACCACAAGAATTTTGAAGACGTTAATTATTTACTTCATAAATAAGAAAATTACGTTCTCTTTAGATTAGCACAAAAGTGAGAAATCCCTTTCCCTTCCAAAAAAAAAAAAAAAAATCTCTTAAAGTATTAGTGTGAAATAAAAAGAATAGTTTGGAAACGCAAGGAATTACGTACCGTACAAAAATTTAACTGCACAAGAATTTGCAACTGAAGAGACAAGCTTCTTTTCAAATTTATTTTGAACCGTAAGAAAAAAAAAGGTACGAGTAACTACAATTGCATTTACTTGTAACTTAAAGGTTTTAACATCGAAAACACTGCAACAAACAGATAAATTATTGATTATCTGTTTTATTACACGATTGAACAGGTAAGTTTGACCACGGAAAAATTTGATTTCCAAAGTTTTCATTCGAAAAAGTCGATGTTCAGTCTGCAAAATAAAAAATTGACCACTCTGAATAACTTTTAATGTAATGATCGGATTTTCACGTTCTAGGACTGAATCTTAATGTTTGGAGGGGAAGACCTCAAATATTCTAATTAATTAGCGCAGATGGTACTTTAAGTTATAAAAACCGGAAACAAAACGTATTTTCTCTGAATAAATATACCTTTCTTCGGATTCTTTCTTTCGGATTCATCGGCTACCTGATGCCTATAGTAAAGTCAAGAGAGCGGCTTAAAGTTTGAACTTCTCAATGTAAATTTTATTTTATGCGTATTTCGCCATATGTTGAGAACTTTTTAAGCAAATTGAGATGTTTTTGGACACTATCATAAAATTCGTTTATCCAAATAAAAATCAATGCAAAAAATAGCTTTTAATAAATATTTATTATTTTTTATTCTCATTTTATTTAATAATAGTAAAAAAATTGAATTGTAAGATATATAACTTTTTATATCACTTTAAAGAATGTAATTTTACATTGTAAAATACAAAATTTGAGCGAAATCGATCTGATAGTTTCTGTGAAATCGAATTTTAAAGCAGTGGTTTATTTAAAGATCGATACTCAGGAACTACTTGATTGATTTCTCCCTAATTTTATATTTTGCCATATAAAATAACATTCCTGAAAATGATCTAAAAAAATTGTACACCTTCCGATTAAAATTTATTTGACCATCAATTTTAAATAAAATAATAATAATACTAAATATTTACCATAGAATTATATTTGGATAGAAGAATATTATAATTGAGAAATTTTCAATTTGCTTAAAAAACTTCTCGAGATCTGGGGAAAAATATGCAAAAAATAAAATTGAAATTAAGAGGTCCACACTTTGGATTGCTCCCCTGAGCAAATTATGGGCACCATATTCCCCAGATTACGGCAACCCCCTATATTTTGGGGATTAGTAATCCAAATCCGTTGAAAACAAGAAGGTATGTTGATTCAGAGAAAGTATCGTCTGCACTATTTGATTCGTATATTTGAGATCACCTCATGAATCTTTAGGATTGGTTTCTTGAACATGAAAATCCGATCGTTGCATCAAAAGTTATTCAGAGTGGTCCGTTTTTTATTTTACGCACTGCACATTGTTAAATATGCTTTAAAGCATAGTTATGATGCTTGTATATCTCTGCTATATATTCCACATGCGAACTCAATTAGAGTTGAACAAAAAATACTTTTCAATTCGCAAGGGTTGAGTTCTAGAACAAGAATATCCAATCATTAAATCAAAAGTTATTTAGGTTTATCCATTTTTTGCTTGCGCACTGTACGCCAAATTCAAAGAAATAAATAAGAAGTTTTTGGGGTATAAATATTTTGCATTTGATATTCCTATAGGAAAGGTGTAATATTTAGTAGTTCGAAGATTGCAGAGATGTAAAGTTACATCATAAATAAGGTCTGCGTTAATTGCAAAAAATTAGAAATGCTTATGATAAGAGATCTGCAAATCTCAGGTGGCTAAAGAACACGGTGTTTAAGAAATTGTACCCAGTGCTCATTAATTTAATAAAATTTAACATAAAAGCACAAAGTTGTTGCACTTCAAACTTTTCCTTGACATGCTGTCTTCTATAAATTGGTATTATATCATTAAATTTTTTAAAATTCTGTAGACTCTCACTTATGACAAAAAGTAAAGGTTATTACACACGGAGGTGAAAAAAATTCTGGCAAAATTACCGTATTTGTAACTCCGGGGATAATTAAACCATCTGTTTACCGAAAATTAAAGTTTTCAAAATTACAGTTCTTGTAACCACACGTTTAGTAAAAATACAAAACTGATAAGAAAATTTGACCATAAAACTTTTTCATACCATGCTGTAAGGTATCGCCATAAAAACCAAACAGCATAGTAAAAATATTTTATTGTTATTCTTAACAAAACTCCTTACCAATGTACTTGGGTAAAAATTACTACGCTTTTATCACTACGTTACGTCTATTATTACGTTTAACAAAAGTGGATTTCAAACTGTACAGTGTGCACAAAAAAGAACCACTCTAAATAACTTTTGATCTAGTGCTCGGATCTTCAGGTTCTCAAGGATTCTTATTCGTAAGGATCAGAGGGGATGGTTTCGAACATCTTAACTAGTTAGTGTAGATCATTAGTTTAAATTATGAAATCAGGCACAAAAACATGCACCTGAATAAACATGAGTTTTTTTAGCCGATTCAGATTTTTGACTTCTAAAATACAGAGGGTAACAGCAATCTGGGAAATATGGTCTCCGCAGTTTGGCCAGGAGAGCAATCCAAAGTTTGGACCCCTTAATGTTAATTTTACTTATGTTACCCCTTAATGTTTTGCATATTCTGCCATATCTCGAAAACTTTTTAACCGAATTGAAAATTTTTTAACGCAATTATAAAGGTTTATTATCGAAAGATAATTCTATGCAAAAAATGAATTTTAGTAAATATTTATGATTTTTTTTAATTTTATTTAATAATAGTCGAAAATATTTGAATTGTAAGGTATAAAATTTTTACTTCATTCTAAAGTATGAAATTTTTCATGAAAAAAAATACAGATGTTGAGAGAAACTGGTTGAATAAATTATGAGAAATCGAATTTTAAATATGCGACTTTGTTAAATCTCAATTTCTCAGAATTTATTTGACCAATATTGCTCAAATTTAGTATTTTATCATGTAAGATTACATATTTTAAAACGATGTAAAATATTGTACACTTTACAATTAAAATTTTTTTCTACCATTATTAAATAAAATAATAAAAAATCATAAATATTGAAAACAATTTCTTTTTTCTTTGAATAAACAACTTTTATAATCACGTGCAAAAAAATTTTCAATTCGCTTGAAAAGTTTCTGAGTTATAGCAAAATACGCAAAAAGTAAAATTAGCATTAAGGGGTCCAAACTTTGGATTACCCACCTGACCAAACTATGGGGAGCCTATTCACAATTTGTGGGTACCCTCTGCATTTTGGGGGTCAGAAATCCGAATGCGTTAAAAAAAAAGGTATTTTTGTGACGGATTTCGTAACTTAAAATATCGTCTGCTCTAATCAATTAGCATATTTGATGTCACCCTCTCGAACCATTAAGATTGAGTCCTAGAACGTGAAGATCCGATCATTTGATCAAAAGCTATTCAGGGTTGTCCTATTTTTATTTTGTGCACTGCACATGGCTCCAAATTACAAAGTCTCTGTATTATATAAGTCTACATGCTTTCAAATAGCGCAACCTAAATTTGAACGGAGTTTTAAAAATTTTCAATAATAATTAAATTAATAACTACTAAAATTTGAACTGGAAAGTGGAGAAGTGCTAAAGGTCATGATTTTTTTTTGTGTTAGGATGCCATTCTATCAGTATTTAATTTTATGCTAATAGCTTTCGAATTGTTAAAAATATTCTCACTAACTTTTTTACAGATAAGTTTATAAAATTTTGAAGTAAAAAATAATAAAAAATATTATGAGTTTCATGATTTTGTTGTCAGAAAAATATGATTTATTTTTAAAAAGAGGTTCAATATACTTGCAGTTTATTATAACCCTCACTGAACACCAGACCCAATTTTTGGATTTCCGACTATTAATGTTCAACGCCTTGTAATTTTTAACCCAATCCAGAAGACAAGGGAACTCCTGGATCAAGTATGGAGAGAAATTTCCCTTCGTGGAGAACTTTTTGAAGGAACTAACCCGCATTTGTGTTACGTGGAAAGGTAAACCACGATGACATCCTCCGGTTAGCCTAACAACAAGGGGAGTCTAACCCATGATTCGTCTACCACTGAGGATATTTTACGTAAGATCTATGATCGGTGCTAGCCGGATGCGGAATTCGTATCAACCAGCCATCGATGGGATTTGAACCCGGTTCACCTTATTGGAATGAGAACGCTCTATCCCCTGAGTCATCACTGCTCTAATAGATCAATGTCAGAAGCGGGGTTCGAACCCATGCTCTCTTTCAAGAACGTTCTCTCTTGCGTTATGAAAAAAATTGATATCATGTTTTTTAAGTTGCGTCTTGTCTAGCTCATATAATGTAAAATAAAGAGAATTGTTTAAAAAACGTTACTCTAGTAAATAAATCTGACGTAATAATCAAATAAAAAAATATTAGTGCATTTAATTATAATTGTTAAAAATCTTAATATAAATATCGAAATATATAATCGGCCTAATATCTTCTTTAACACTTCTGTAAAATAAATTGCTTTAAAAAATTAGAAACTCATTTTTTAAAGTCAATTGTAAATTAGTAGAAAATTCAATCTTTCTTCATTTCCAAATAAACAAAAATATTTCATAAATTTAATTTTAAAAATCCAACTTTTATTTATCAGAAAATTAGATAAAACATTTCGCTCGTTTGCCAGTGTACCTATTCCTTAAAAATGTATTTAAAAATAGCCTTTCATTATTTTGAATATTTTATTTTTACACTTAAAAATAATGAATCCGTTTTTTTTAACAATAATCATTTTCAATTAACTTAGCTATTAGCTTTTAACTAAAATCTTAAAAAAAAACTTTGTTCATAACTGGTTTCTTATTTAAAACAAACAATATGAAAGAAGACCTAGTAACACTACATAACAGATGTTATTTGAATCAGAATTTCAGATTCTTTTATCTTCTCAGATTCCGATTCTTTTTCTGGGGGTCTTCTCCTGATTAAAGTATGTGTATGTATGTGTGAAATCAAAAACCTGTTAACCTTGGCCCTTGTATAAGAACGAAATTCATTTTTCTTCTGTTCACTTCTTCTTGCTGATAAAGTAAGTCATGAATTGGTTGTAATTATTATTTTCCTACTAAAATAAACTTAATAAAATAAACTTATTTTACATCAATTAAATATGAACGTCAACAATATTATTTTAAAAAATGAAACACTTAAAAATCAATTACAAGTAACGAAAATATATATTTTATTGAGATATAACTTGTTAAAACGATAATTTATTAGAAATGTTCAACAGCTTTACTACTTTTTTGCATGGCTTGATTTTCTTTTGTTCAATTTTTTTTTAAATAATCATAGCAAACCAATTTAAGGAAAATATTCTTTTACATGATATAATCAAATGTGATAATTCAATAATTGATTATTTTTCATGTAATTTTTTCAAATAACAAAAATATGATGGCAAGTATACAGGTTGTTTAAAAATTTTGACAAATAAATTTAGATCTGTGATAGCGTATCCTAGAGCATGGAGTTGGAAAACACGTTGAAAGAATGGAAATTCGAAAAACCCATGCAAGGTTTGACTCCATACTGCAAAATAACTACAAAATACAACAGCTACTAATTTGTTAACTACAAAAAAATTTGTTTGATTAACAAATATAAGAATTGTCCGAAACTAATGTCATTGTACAGTCAACAACAACATAAAAATATTCCCCGGGTTAATAATTTTAGGGTTCATACCCAACTTGAAAAAATTAAAAAGTGGTAGTAATATTAATATTTTTTTAAACTATTATTTTTATAGCTACTAGAATATTTTATTTTCTCTAAGTTTATATATATATATATATATATATATATATATATATATATATATATATATATATATATATATATATATATATATATATATATATATATATATATATATATATATATATATATATATATATATATATTCGGAGGATATGAAATTTTAATTCGAAAGCGGAAGCTAATATTAAGAAATTTTCAGCTTCTTTATAACAAAAGTGATACCAGTTTTTAACTTTTTCCAGGTGCGTACGAATTCTGGGTCTGCTTTTGATGTCTGACGCAACAGCAATCAATGCAATGACACCTTTTTGAGCGTGTGTCTTCATGCATCGCATTAAATCGTTATTTAAAGTATTCCCATTTTGTAATAAAAATCATGACTAAGATCCGGTGAACGTGGAGGTTATACAATGAGACCCGCGCGTCCCGTGCTTTTTTTCTTCATTTTTCACCCTTTAATCATGTCTTGCGAGCTAATGCTCGGTCGAACGTTTATTTCTTCTTTAGACCTTTTATCACGCCTGTGAATTTCCCGATGGAATTAAGAGAAATATTTCGTGAAATATAAAATTAGCAATATAAAATTTATTACTTATGGCACAGTAATGGAAAATTCTCTTCTTAATTTTGATGTGTATTAAAACTTTATAATGAAAGAAACTGTGATTTTATGAAAAACCCATAAAATTATAGTCCTTTATCCTTTTGATAACCGTATTTGTGGATCACTTTATTACAATATCAAAATATCAATATTAATCAAAATCAAAATGTACTAAGTAATTCCTTTATAATATTTTTTGATAATTAAAAATTGATTGATCTTAAATGGTAACTATCTCTATTTCTGTATATTAAAGAATCGTTAGAGCCGCTGACACCATCCGTGTTTTGGGAGTTCAACTTAAAGTTACATTTTCATACCTGCCAACTTTTAATGATTTTCCCCAGTATTAGTAAAATGGAATTTGAATCACAATTTTAAGTGAAAACATACGTTGTATTTTTGAACAAGCAAATGCAGGGTGCCACAATAGTATACTAATATACACCGAAGAGACATTACATTATGACCATCCTCCATCTATAACAATGGGCTCGCCCAGGTTTTCATGGTTTCTCGCCCAGCAACAATGTTTTCATGGGGCACATTAGGACCCATAATCCTTATAGAACAATCCCAGACGTCTGTATGCTACTTGACCAGGTTCATCCATTCATGGCAACAGTTTTTCCGGCGGGGGGTGGTGTTTACCAACAGGATAATGCACCATGTCATAAGGGACGAATCGTGATGGATCGGTTCGAAGAACATTCCAGTGACTTTCAAGTCATGTCTTGGCCCCCAAATTCACCTGACCTTAATCCATTTGTGGTCCTACTTGGAAAACCACATTCGTGCTGCCACGCTACCCCCTCGCAATGATAGGGAATTGCTGGACCAGTTGGTGAGCGCTTGGTACCAGATACCTCAGACTACCTATCAGCACCTTGTGGAATCAATGCCACGGCGGGTGCTAGCAGCTTTGAGGTCTAAAGGTGATCCTACATGTTATTAGCAGAGTGGTCATAATGTAATGGCTCTTCGGTGCATATACTTATTTTTTTTTTAAAAGTGGTGATAGAGGTGAGTCGAAAATTTTATAAATTAAGTTTATAAATGCAAGGAAAATAAAGAAAGCATACATTTTACTACCACTTTAAATATAGAAATAAAATTTTACGCCAAATGCGTAAAAGTTGGCGGGTATGCATTTTGTTTGCTGCGCAAAAGCTTTAAAACTTAGAAATTTTAAATTAATAAATTGTGTAAAAACGTACAGGAATTACGATGGCGCGAAAAAAATATCATTCAACAATTATTAACTGTTGAACTAGTTGAAAAACAAACAAACATATGAGGTGTTCTACAGATCGCAGAAATTCAACTACAGAGTGGGATTTAGGCATGCTTAAAGGGCCACATTTGCTTGTGAGTATAATGTTTGTTTTGAGAAATTCCAACTCAATCTTGCAATTTCAATTGCTTTTCACCCGAATTTTTTCTCATTTTCTTCTTTTACATTACAATTTTTTAACTTCACACAAACTATATGATTTAAAATTTTGAAATTACGATGGCTTGTAGAAAAATGTACAGGAAATGCATCGAAATAAACAAATTTGACAGTTAGTTTTAGAATAATTAATTTTTAAACGTGTTGAGACATTAGAAAAGTAATATGTTTGGTCGACTTGTAACTCGTTGTAATGCTAATGTGCAGTAAAAATTAGACGTGCTATAGGAGTCATTTTTCTTTGTAATCTTATTGTAAATCTTGTTTCAGAATTCTAGTTTCTTAGAATTTTTACGTGGGTTTTTTTCAGTTACATACTTCTTAGATATAAATCACAGCATTGAAATTTTTAAACTAAAAAAAATTAATGAAGAGTGACAAAAACCAATTGAACCTAATTGAATTGCTTAATTCTTGTCATCAAGTAAAATTACTTTTTATTTATTCCTTCTTATTGAGTCTCACTATCTAGATTCTTAAGCTTAATTTTTTTTTATAAAGTACAGATAACTATTTTGCAAATCTATTTTTCTGACAAATTAATAAAATGTTCTTAAATATGTCTACAATAACTGTAACTTTTGAAAACAAAAAGTTCTTTGGAAAATATTTGCGTTTAAGAAAAAAAAAATAAGGAGTGAGAATCAATTGAGCAGAAGGCAGAGCCTCCTTGTTAAATAAAAATTTTTTAAAAAATTGAGATTAAACCAAATTTTATTTTCAAAAATATTTCTTCCATCCGTAGACTCTTGAGTTTCAAGAATTTTTTTCTAGGGAATGATTTTTCTTCTGGATGAACTTTTTGCAAGTTAACATGTCTTTAAAATTTATTTTTTATTCAGCATCAAGTTAAATTACAAGTATATAGCTTTATGTCAATTTACGATGCCAAGTAAAAATTTATGACTCTATGCAAAATTAATTGCTCCAGTAAAATTAAACCTTTCAGAATATTTCCTTATCTTACTTAATACTGTGTACCAACCGGACTGTGTAATTCTCAGAGAGATTACTACACGGCATAAAGGTCCTGGGTTCGAATCCCGGACGTTCTTTTATTCGCTGTACTATCTGTCTTTACTGTGAGAGCATCGTTGGCCACTTAATATGGTGCCCTTGAGAAAGTGACCAACAAATCAGCCCTACTAATATCTGACAGACAAATGTCAATCAGATGGGCATTGAAAAAAAAAATTCAAAGTGTTGTGTGAAAGTCTGTTTCATTACAAATTATTACAAATATTTCTTAGTTATTATTAAAAGGAAATCACGTAAGAGTTTATTATTTTCTAAAAATTACATACATTATATTTTTAGTTGCTGCAACTGAAAATGAAGGCTTTCCTCATAGCAACTGTGGCCCTCTGCTGCCTCGCTGGTGTTTTCGCCAAGTCTGCATGCGAAGAACACCGTGAAAGGGAACTGAAATCCAACACAAAAGTCAAACTAGTCCCCAAATGCACGCCAGAAGGTGACTATGAAGCCCTCCAATGCTTCGAAGGCTCCAAATTCTGCATGTGCTGGAGACCAGATGGTAGCCACATTGTTGACCCTTCACTGAAGGTCAAGACCTGTGCATGCCACGTTCACAAGGACAGGGAACTTCAGAAATGTGAGTGATTTTTGAAAAATCTACTTGTTTTGTTACTATCTTGTTTTCGAAAATTTGTATAAATATAATAGAAGGAAGTAAACATATTTTGCTCTGATTACAATGAAAATTTTCGTTTTATTTAAACACGGTATAAAACATAAAGCAATGCTTGAAGTACTTCTTTCAATTTTATTTGAATGGAATGGGGAAAAATGAAATAGCCCTAGATATAACATTAAAAATGGTAAGATTTATAACAAAATAGATTCTTCAATTACTATCTTATAAAATTCGGCAACTAGTTTTGCCAGTTTCATATTTCCTTTAAATTCTAAAGAATCTGGTATCCAATGAAAATTTTAGCAATACAATCAGCCGATTTGTAACAATCAATTTATATTACGCCATTGACGATATGTCCTTCATCTACCTCATAATTGTTAGTTGAAGCATTGCATTTTAAGAATATTTCTTATTTGGTAGCAGATGAATATTCGATAATGTTTTCTACAATAAATAAAAATCGATCCAGGGGGTCTTTTATAGTTTATTTTAAGATATTTCAATATATTGACTACCATCAATTAGACATTTATTCCATTGTGATGATACTCTCATAGTGTGCAAGGACACACTCGTACAGCTAATGCTTGCACCCAATTGCATAATCGTTCTTGATTTCGTCCTCCGTTTGAAACAGTAGTAATCTTACAGTGCTTTTTTTAATATCTTCGAAGATGTGGCAGGGGATAAGAGTAGTGGCCAGTAGAAACAGATTTAATGGGTTAAAACTTCCTATTTGAATCTTTGCTTGGATATGTAGTGACTGAGGTTCGATTGATATGGTAAGGAAACTCCAAAATAAAACTGAATAGCTTTTATTACAAAATAGGAAAACACAAAATAAACAAACGATTTTTGGCCAGACAACTTTGCTTGTTGTTGCTTGGAACAAGACTTACTCCTTTTAGGCAGGAGGTAATTCCCAATAGTCATGCGATGGCGGCGCCATCTCTTAATTAACACAAATAATGGACAAAATGATAAATTCTGGTATTTGAAGACGTGTGTGGTCTTGCACGTTCTTGCAACAGGAGGATTCAACTAGAAAATTTACGGAGGCATTCACTTTGATTGCCTTTCACAGCTTTGTTATCATTCTTTGTGAGCTCAGTTGATCATTGCCTTCTTGAATCACACCAGAAACTACATTTTAAGCCCGTAACCATTTTTACTAACGACATACTTTTAGTTTAATGGCTTCTGCCTCGTTATTTACGGACTGTTTTTGTAAGTTCAAGATTACTTAAATAATGGTAATTTCTGTTTCACTTATAAAATACAATTAAATAAAAATTCTTTTAAAATTCCAGCTTCTAAAGGAATGGTTGGTAATTTCATTCCCCAATGCAATGATGATGGAACCTATGCTCGAAAACAGTGCCACGGATCCACTGGTTTCTGCTGGTGCGCTGATGAAACAGGCAAGAAAGTATCCGAATCTGCAAGAGGTGATCCCAACTGTTAATCAATTTTGTACATTGATCATCAAATAAATTCATACTGGATGCTCTAGTGCATTGTTACTTTCTTCTTAAAAGTTTTATCAAGGGCACATAACAGATCAAATAATGCTCATCATCGAAAATGAGATTAATTGTAAAGTAAATTTCGCAAAGGAATGATTTAGCACACAGTTATAAAAAGTAAAAAAATATCATAGGTTGCAATTATGACACTTAATTAGTTTGACAACTAACAATAAGCTCTTTTTAGTCATGGTTGTTTTATATGTATATTAGTCAAATTATATAACTTATTGATAACATATCTTTTGTTGCATTTATACGAAGACTTGATCTTCCCTGCACCTAATGTTCCTTTTTTTAAATGATAATTTTAATTTATATTTTGTCAAAATATACAAGTTTAAAAGCGTCACTTATAACAGCGGATCACGTAAATGTTGGAACAAATTAAAATTGTATAGGAGCCCATACTTGGAAATGTCGTTGTATGCAGCTTGATGCGCTTTCCGTTATGAATTTGTTCAGATGAACACGAAGAAACAGTTAATAACAAAAAAAAAAAAAAAAAAAAAAAACGTCCCTAGACACGTACGACGACATTTCCTGGCATGAGATCCTATGCATTTTTAGCATTGATGATGCTTCCTATATCCACTAGAAATTTGTAAGTTTTTCACAACCTTACTGACCCTAAACTTGTACATTTTGACAAAAATAGAAGAAAAATAAATTTAAAAAAAACTGTAGCTTGGAGAAAGAAACCGAGATTTTGAACGAGCGACATGATTGAAACAGATTTTGAATGAGCGACATGAAGTTATCTAAGATTTTAAAAAAATCTTATGCAACAAAAAACAAAAAAAAAATTGTTCCTAGTAATTTTTAAAATATATTTAAGAAATAAGTATTAAAAATATTGAATGGCAATAATTTTTCTGACTGTAAATAATTACTTTGGCGTTTTGAATTTATATAAAAATTCTTTCTCTTTCTTCTTTTAGGCTTTGTTTGATTTGTTGAATTGCTTCTGTTGAAATTTTTTAATTACTTTCAGTTTAAATCAAGCAGTAAATCAGCCAGTTACTATAATTTGTTTTGCAAAGACTTTCTTTTTATTTCCTCACACTTGAATTTTTTTTTTTATCTTAAAGAATAATTATAATGGAAATCGGTACACATTTTGTCTGAAACAAAACTGCTAATCCACTAATCTGCAGGCATCAGTACGAGAAATGATTTAAAAATAAATCAGTTTTTAAGGAGCACAAAACCTATTGTAAACATCTTACTGGTATTTTTTTTACTTTTAAAGCTTTTTTTCCATAAAGTTTTGAAATATTAAGCTGAAAATACAAATGACCTATAAATTAAAATGAAAATAAATAATTATAATTGACGCTGAGTTTTTTTTATTTTTTATTTTAAACTATTCTTTAAAATATTTTTAAAATATTATTTTTTTTTATTTCCACACACGTGAAAACTTTTTTTCTTAAAGCATAAACAGATTTATTAATTATTTTTAAGTGATGATTTTTTTATTGTATATATTTCTAGTATGAATGATAAATTAATAAAAAAAATATTAACAGAGCTAATTATTACTTATGTTTTATCAAATACCATATTCGATAGTTTTTATTGCTTTTCTCAAAAAATTTTTAATGATTATATTTTTCGAATTTAATTCGTTTCTTCAATTTAACAAAATCAATAAACATTTTTATTTAATTATTGCTTAATATTATTAAAACTCAATACGTACGAGTCAGTAATATTTATTCTTAAATAAATACTTAGTATCAGTAAATACTTAGTATGCTTTTAATCCATTATTACTCAAAAATATAAAAGTAATACTATCAATTTTTATATGATTCATTGTATCACAGATAGTGCGTGTTGACTTTTCACGTTATCTTCTGAATAAAGTTCAAAAATTTTGTTGGTCTTTTTCTGATTAAAATACCGCTTAATACGTGTGAAAATAAAAATCTTATACACGTGCATAATAAGAGCAAAAACAGATAGCCATTCGTTTTGCTTTTCTTCAAAGATGAAGTAAGTAATAAGTGACTTTTAATTGGATAATTTTTAAATGAATTTTTCAATGTTTGACAAATTAACTGATTAAAACTATTAATCAACTAATTATCCAAATTGAAATACCCCAGAATATAATTCATGTATGGTGTAACTGTTCGTTTTTTCTCTTTTTATTTTTACCATTTGTCGAAATTTTTGTTGTTAAAATAAGAAAAATTATAAACTTATTATTTCAAACTATACTTTTTGAATTTATATTTATATGATTTCATTAAGGTACCCATATACCTTCAGAGGCTATATTTTGAAATTTTTAATTTGAAAATTTTTTAGTTAGTTATATGTGTGTATTATAAAATTAAACACGGTATGAATACAAAAAGTATTAAATTTTTTTACAGAAAATATGGAGGGTGGATAAGCTCGTTAAAAAAGACCAAAAATCTACATCTTTCCAAAAATCACGCAGCTTTGTCGAAATTTGTTACTTTCTCAGTCTTCTTCTTTTTAATTCTCATAATAACTCAAATTAGGGAATATACTATGCGTTAAACATAATATTAATATTTAGATATTTTACAGGAAATATCGAAACTTATTGGAGAAAAAGGCCAAAAATTGCAATTAGTTATTTTAAATGTTAGCTGCAAAATATAAAATAATAGTTAAAATAATTAGTCTAGTTTTGTATATAAGTGAAGAAAATATTCATACAAAATTTCAATTAATTCGAACAAAACTATTTTGACACATTGCATTTAAAATGAAAGAAATTCAGGGAAAAATTAATATTAAGGAGAAGGACAAAAAAGGCTTAATTATCAATGTAAAGGCCGAAATAAATGCTTTTTTTAAAAATCATTATAACTTCTGTTCAATTCGACATCGAAACAAAACTCAAACTATTTTTGAAAGATAAAAGTTCATAGTTTTATTTTATATAAAAAACAGAAAAATAATATTTTAGTCAAAATAACTTTAAAAAAGTAGTTAATAAATATTCTTAAGTTTAGTAAAAATCTTCAACATAAAATATATTCGTACACTGTTAGAATTTTCATTCTAATATTATGGTAAAATAGCCAGCAGGAATGCCCATCTTGTAAACCGTAAAATTTACGGTAAAGAACATTTTTTTTCCTTTACGGTTTTAAAACCGTTTGCAAGTAGTATGGTTTTAAAACCATGAATACAAAACTATACGGTTTTATATCCACTTACAACTAGAATGATTACAAAAACTTAAAAAAGAAATTTAACTGGATATAGAAGCTAGGGTTTTCGTTAGGTAATGGGCATTGGAGAGTGCAGGACTCTGGTAACTCTTTGTGTGTTGAAGGACAATGAAGGAAACATTGCTGTGTCTACGCTTGGTCTCGAACCCAGGTTCTGTAGGTCGCGAGACAGCCAGATTAGTCCTCTCGGCTCTAACATGTACGCAATTGCAAGGAACTAAGTGTCTTCATTAGGTGGGCTTAGCTGGTGGGATAAAATTCAGGTTGTTTAACCGTATTATGCAAAAGCAGTTAAACTGTTTCTCTAACTGTTAACAGCTTAATTACACTCTTATTTATGGTTTTGACTGTCTTGTTTAACTATGGTAAAAGGTAAGGCAATTGTTAAATAAATTAGCATTTAACTATTTTTCCCGAGAAATTTCTAACAGTGTAGTAGTTTTTTTTTTTTTTTTCCAAATGCTTGTCTGCTGTGTCCATGCAAAACTGTTAAGAAATCCTTAAACTCGTTAAATTAGTAACTTTAAGGTAAAGAAATGCAGTAAAATAACCTGATAAATAAATTTTTAAAAATCATGAAACTCTCTAAATTAAAAATTATTTTATTATCATCTCTATCTAAATTATATTAATAGATCATGCGAAAGTTTTAAATAAAGTGATGGTAAGTAGAAAAATATAGTTTGTTAACAGCTTACTAATATTTCTTACCGAAATTATGAAAAAAAAAGTACAAAAACTTATAAATTAACAATTAACATATTAATTAAAGCACTTAATAAGAAATTTCAGATGTTTACTAAAGCGTTTTCATTTATTGGCATGCCTCTTTCATTAAAAAGCCCTTCAAATCTTAGCAGAAATTATGTCTAATAACATAGAAACGAATAAATTTATTTTGTGGGCAATATAGATTGAAACACAGCTTTATTTTGTTTTTGTTTGTTGATTTCTAATAAGACAGGCGTTTTATATCAATCCCTTATGGGAACAATATTCCGGCGTGTTTCGGTTTACTCCCAGTTCACTCCCAGTTCACTATATTTAAAAAAAGTAGGTTTTTCAAAATATATTTTATTTTTTGTAACCTGACATCTTTAGTTAAAACAATTTTTATACCATCGTCATTTTAAAATTGCAACGGCATTTATGAACTAAGAAATAACAACCTTTTTTGGTTCTGAAAAATTCTAAACTGCAACATAACTAAGTTTTCCTGTTTAATCCATACATTTTGTACACCCTATAGACTTCCAACACATTTTAAGGAAATTGACTGAATAACTACTTGAAAAAACAAATGTAAAATGTGTGTAAATGCTGTATTTTCTTCTAAATTATTTTAAAATATTTTTTTAAAGAATTTTTTTTAAACGAATGAGAAAATGCCCAATACGAGGCTCTACAAATTTGTTAACTTCTCTACATGTACGAAAATATATTTTATTTTGCAACCGCCGTTGAACAGCTGACTCAAATTTGGTATAATGATTTTTACTCAATTTGACTACCAATGTATAATCAAATTGAATAAGACTCTGTAATTTTGAACCCCACCTAGAAGACAAGGAAACTCCAGGATTAGGCACTAGAACAAACTACTTTTCGTTGTGGAATTTCATTGGAATTAACCATGTTGATAACCTGGACACAAAAACCTCCTTATGCTCAGCTCGATGGCAACGGGATTCTATGCCATCATCCGTCTACTGCTGAGAATAATTTACGACAGCACTGCAGTCAATACGAGCCAGCAGAAGAATTAGTTTCGACCAACTATTTCTGGAATTCTGACCTGGGTCACCTCATTGAGAAACGAGCATTCCATAACTTGAGCCACAGGGCTCACACTAGGTATATTTTACACGCATTGTAAATTATCGGTTTAGAAGAATTGTATCTCATTCGAATAAGTTATAATTTGCGAAAAAAAAAGTTTAAAATAAGCCACTGGAATCGAGTAATCGTTCCCTATTTGTTAGCAAGTGAAAGCGCTACCGATAAAATTTATATTTTTTTTTAGAAATGCAGCTTTATTTTAATTATATGTAATTTTCATCGTTTTTTCAATGAAAATTGCAATGAAAAGCTTTACAGCTATTATTAAATATAATTTATAATAATAAAAATATAATAATAAAAATATAATAAATAATTAAATAAATAAATTTTAATTAAAAAATGTCTCAATTAGTCATTTTTTTAAAAAATATTATTACTAAAAAATAGACTTAAAAAAATGGATCTTGTGTAAAGAAATGGCTATTCTCTCCAGACCTGCACTGTTGACAGTTTACTTCTTTTGTTTCGTTTACTTCTGACTTTCCATATTTAACTTTCGCTGCGTTAAATTATTTGAATTTAGCTACGGTTTAACTGCTTCTGATTCTTATGAAGCTAAACACACCATTGCTTATAATATTGTTTATAAAATAACAATTTTTATAAAAATTCATTCATAATTTAAAATTTTATCGAGGTGTATACATCTAAATTACTTATTATTAGTGGTAAGTTGTTAACAAAATTCTAGTTTTTGTAACAACAGAAATGCTCCTTTTAAAAATCTATTACATTATTATAAGATATAAAAAAGTAGCTGACATTTTTTTTTATTTATTTTTTTATTTTATTTTTACAGTTACACAAAAATGAAGTTTGTTCTTATCGCTGCAATCAGTGCTGCGTGTTTGATTAGTGCCTATGCTGATTCTCAGTGTGAAGAACACCGCCAGAGAGAACTCGAATCAAATACTCATGTAAAACTCGTGCCTAAATGCACACGAGAGGGAGACTATGAAGCTCTCCAATGCTTCGAAAACTCCGATTTCTGCATGTGCTGGAGACCTGATGGCAGCCATATCACCGATCCTTCTAAAAATATCAGGACATGTACTTGCCATGTTCACAAAGATCGAGAGCTATCATTAGGTAATCAATGGAAAATTTCATATCTAGTACTTGTTGAATTGCCCAGTGGCTGAGTGGTAGCTCTAGTGCCACAGCTCCTTGGTTCGATCCTCGGGCTGGGCAAGGTTGACTCAGTTTGTCATCCCTTCAGTGGATCGTAAAAATAAGTACCAAGCATGCTTGGGGACTAACCACTGCGGATTCGGCGTTAGGGTGACCACCCAACCGAATCATCTGCTCTTGCACCCCAGAACTCAAGATCAAAATAACTGAGATGAGCACAGTATGCTTTGGCCCTCTATGAGCTGTTGTGCTACTGAGTTTAGTTTAGTACTTGTTGAGTTGGCATAACTGTCTTGATTCCCTAGTTTAACTTTTCCTAAAACTGAAATGAAAATATAAGATATATATATTAAGAGAATTTTCTTTCCACTAAAGGGATATTTTATTATTAAGGATTTGTGTATTCAAAAATGCGGAAGATGGTCATGATTAGTTATTATTTTAGTTTTAAATTAATCAATCAGTTTGAAAATCGATCCTCCTCAACAAAATTAATTTCATAGGAGAGACAAAAAGCTGAATAGTTAAGTATCAGCTGGATAGATAGAGCTTTTTTATTTTTTATATTCTTTTTAAATTAAAATATGGCTGGTTGTAAAATAATCCTTTTCAAATGCGAGATAACATCATTCAGTTTTTTAATTAAAGAAATAATTAGAACAATGACCTGTTTTTGAACAAAACCTTAAAATGAAAACCATACACTGTTTTTAACAAGTGAAAACATTGATAATTTGACATCTAGAAATGAAATATATAATTTATTTATGCTTTAGACTAAGTAGGTAGGTATATAGATACTTTATTAACGTTGCACTAGAGCTGCACAATGGGCTAATGGTGATAGTCTGGGAAACATCCCTGAGGATGATCCGAAGACATGCCATTGCAATTTTGATTCTCTACTGAGGGGATGACTCCCTTGCTTTAGTAGCCTTATGACCCGCGCGCGAAGTCAAGCACTTTACGGTAAAACAATCCAACGAAGACCTTTATCACGCACCCTCGAGCCCTATGCAGGCTAATCAAGGTGGTCACCCACCCGCTTACTTACTGTAGCCTGTGACTTCAGTGTTCAATAGGGAACTGTGTCTTTACGATCAGTCCACAGTGGGACTCTTAGACTAAGTATTCAGAGATATATGTGTTGATTTTGCAATTTTCTTGTGGTTTGTGGCAACTTTTCTAAAATATGTTTCCTTAACTGGTTATGGTGCCATTTTTAGGGTACTTTTTTGTACAGAGTAAATATTAATTGCCATGAATAAAAAGAGATACTTCAACTTCGCTAAGTGAAGTGCCATTATAAGTAAAATTGCTATGTGACATCTTAAAGTGTTGTTTCTCCTTTCTTGCTTGCAGAGGCCGACTGGGTTGCTAAGGAAGCCACTAAGCTTGGCCAGATTGATTTTGAGATCCCGGGTGAAAAATGTGAAATTAAATCTTACATTAAGAACATCACTTTTAACCGCTGGAGAGATGACTGGAGGTCTAGTGACAAGGGAAGACAAACCTATAAATTTTTTAAAGACCCTAGCATAAAGCGCCTGCAGGCCAATTTTTACTTAAACCAGCTCCTTACTGGCCACGGAGTGTCCGGGACCTATCAACAAAAATATTTCAGAAGATCAGCTTCATGCAATTACTGTGGAGTGAGACAGGACATTAAACATTTAATTAAGCACTGTCCAAGATTCCGGGCACTTCGTGGAACCCACATGAATAACTGCGAAGAGAAACATCAATTCTTTGCTATATTGACCTGCAGGAAAATTGTGGAATTGAGGAACTCAAATTATTAAACAAACCCTCGAGGACATTTTAGCCCCAGATCAACTGACCCCAGTCATGAACCAACAATAGTGCATGTCATCGTTTATTTTTACTAATCAACTTTTAGCCTTACATTTTGAAATTTTATCTACTTTTGATTTTAGACTTCATCGACTTATAGTCAGACTTTTACTTTAGACACTTACACTTAGGACTTTTAGCTTTCATTGATTTTAGTTCTCAGATTTTTTATCTCTTGTTTCCTACTATTATAATCATTTAATTCTCGACATTTACACCGGCACCATTGAATTTCATTGTCTTTAAAACATGTTTTTAATTGTCAAGTGTTATAGTTTATCCACTTTTAACTGATCACCACCACTGTCATTTGGCAAAATGTTATTGTAATTTTAGTTTTTAGAGATATGTTTATTGTAATAATTTTACTTTTATCTCCGTATACCCCCCTGGGGTGGGTCGGAGTTCAACCTATATTTCTCCTTTCTTGCTTTTCCATTGGAGCATTTTGATAACACAATTTTCTTATAATGATTCAGCCACCAGCTTTTGAAATCAAGTATCATATTATTTGAAATCACCTCCACTAAAGTTTATATTCACCTTTATTCCTCCTTATTTTTTAGCATAAACTATATAAGGAACTACCCTCTAATTCTCTCATCGTGTGATAAAAAGTCTCCACAAAATAATTAATTGTTAGGTTATGTGAACAATTTCATACGCAACAATGGCAGATAACTATTTCCAAGTTTATTCCGAGAACAGGTCATCTCCAAGATAGGGCATGGTTTCGAACTAATTTGAGATGCACAAAATATACTATAACAAGTAGAAGGACGTGAATTTTTTTATATTCTAATTATTTATCCGCGTCAACTAAATTTAAAAATTCAAGAATTTAAATTTTGAGAAAAAGTGGAGATGACTGATTTTCGGAATCATCGATAGAAATATAGAAATATTAAAACGCAAGTATAGACATATTAAATTTATAAACAGAGATTTAGTTTCTTATGTCCATAACTAGGACACAAAGAAAATTATGAAAATAGTTTGCTATGACGTCACGGAAGAACGTCCCTAAATTATTCATTTGTGATACCGAATCATGACTTCTTTAATAATGGCTGATTAAATTAAAATAAAACAGTTTTTAATTAATAATGTAATGGATATAACTATGGAATTATCACTTTATAGGCAGCAATGAATTAGAATATTGAGAGGTAATCACAAGTAATTTTATTTGACGAAAAATACAGAATATACAGAATGAAATCTTATATTAGCTCAAATGATACTTCGAGAATATTTCATTAAATTTGAAAAGGACAAATTTATAACAATGAAATTGAAAAAATACTTCGATTCGATATTGTTATGACCTACATAGTCATTGTAGCACACCAAAAACAATCGTCGCTACGGGAATTTAAAAAAATAAAGCAAGTCGTTTGCACTTTCGTGAAAAGAAAGTAATGCTTATGTGAACCTTTATAGATTGTCGTAATTTCAAACAAATGTTGAAAATGACACCTACGCTCCGTAAACAAATTGATTCTGTCTTTTAATGAGTTTGAATATTCTAGGGCTGTTAAGTAATCATCCAGTGTAAACTCTGGATGTGTTGCCACCAACAATTTAGCTTTAAGTTCGTTTTTACTAAACAGCGAGTGAGCTTAGGTGACGATTCATTTTCATTCTCAGATCATTCTTTTAAATCCTCAAAATTCAAGTTTAAAAATATAATTAAATTCTCATGAAATGCTCCATGAACAAAATTATTATATCTTATTATGAGTTCGAATATTCTAAGGCTGTTAAATGAAAGAGTAAACTCTGGATGTGTTGCCACCAACAATTTAGCATCAAGTTCGTTTTTACTAAACAACGAGTGAGCTTAGGTGACGATTCATTTTCAGATCATTCTTTTAAATCCTCAAAAATTAAGTTTAAAAACTTAAATTCTTATGAAATTTTCTTTTCAGCCGCCAAAGGAATAATTGGAAACTTCATCCCCAGTTGCCATGAAGATGGTACTTATGCCAAGAAACAGTGCCATGGATCTATTGGACTCTGTTGGTGTGTTGACGAGGATGGTAAAAAAGTCTCTGAATCTGTAAGAGGAGATCTTGAATGTTAGAAACACAATCGTGTAAATAAATTTTTTAATACGTACAGTAGTCTTTTTTTCCTTTTAAATAGGAGACTCCGTACATTGCTGGCTGACGTTCCCCAAAAAATTTATCTCGAGTACAAGAAAAATTTATTTTATATACTGTAAATACAAATTTTTAATTCCGTTTTTTCTGAATAAATCAATGACAATGACAAAATTGACCTATTTTTAGAAGAGCTGGATAACGTACCATAAAACTATTCGATTTTTTTAAATATTTATAATTATTGTGAGTACTTTTATTATAAAACTTTCTTACACGGAGAAAATAATTCTGGTAAAATTACCAAATTGTATGATAATGACTTTTCTGGTAAAAAAGCAACACAATTCTGGTTAATGAAACCAAAATATACAGTATTTAAACCATTCATTTGGTAATTTTTCCTTTCATATGGTAAAAGTTCATCGGAAATTTTGGTTTTCAAAATTATAATTATTTTTTACCACGCATTAAGTGAAAAATACAATACAAGAAAGTATATTTCATCGAATAAATTGTTTTTATACCATGCTCTAGGGGAAACATGATAAAATATCGCATGTTATAAAACCATATTTTATTGTTAATATTATCAAAACTTTACCTTCGGTAAAAATTACCGAGCTTTTTGGTGTTCCTATAAAGCCAGAGAGACGGTACATTTTACCATATTCAAATAGTTTTGATCATAGTTTTTCTTTCTCAGTGCGCAATTCAAATCATTTGTATATAGGCTACACGGATCCTAAATGAATATTCAAGGAGACAAAGATACAATTTTAAAAAATTTAAAATTTAAAGAATTATTTTTAAACAAATAATTAAAACGCTGGTGACATCGTAAAAGGGATGTTAAAATAAGTAGAACATTTTTAAATCTGATACACTAAGAAATTCTTTTGATTTAAAAATATATTATTTCATATCAATTAATACAATTGAAACTTAAGCAAAGAAAAATATATTACTTTAAAATATTAAATAAGTTATTGAGATCATATTTTTTTTATGTTTCTGGTGTGACACGAAACAGACTCATTTACAAGATCAGATTCTAAGAAATTACGTGATTTCTTCAGAGCTGGAAAAAAATCAAACTAAAATATAACCACTCCTTAATGGCATTGAGAATAATAACTCTCCTTTTATTGTAGAAATTAAATAGAAAATTCATGTTGAGTTTTGAAATCACTTATCACTTTTCAGTTTTTTCTCTCCATCAGATCGATGATTAACGACGTGCAAAAATAACATTATATATATATATATATATATATATATATATATATATATATATATATATATATATATATATATATATATATATATATATATATATATATATATATATATATATATATATATATATATATATATTTATATATATATATATATATATATATATATATATATATATATATATATATATATATATTTATACATATATATATATATATATATATATATATATATATATATATATATATATATATATATATATATATATATATATATATATATATATATATATATATGAATGCTAATTTATTTAAATGAAGCATAAAAATTTAACCCATATTTTATTTTATTTATAATGTATCAGACTTTTATTTAAATTTTTTTTTATTTAACTCCATATTTATTTATTCAAATGAATTATCTTCTTAACTTTTAATTTACATCCATAATTTACTCTATATTATCAACTTCAGAATTAACTCTATATAAATAATTCTAGATATATCTAAATTCTTTTCGTCTATTAGTGACATTTTTTACTCTATAATTAACACTATATTATGAAGTCTATAATTATCTCGATTTGATTAAGCTATTTATATCCAAATAATTCTTTTTATCTATTAGTGACTTTTAGCTTTACCCTATAATTAACGCGATATTTAACTCAGTATAATTAGCTAGTGAGCTCTATTAGATCGTTCATTTGATTTTACCTATAGCTTGCCTACCAACCAGCAATAATATTCAAATAATGTTATTTTTGCACGTCGTTAATCATCGATCTGATGAGAGAAAAAACTGAAAAGTGATAAGTGATTTCAAAACTCAACATGAAATTTCTATTTAATTTCTACAATAAAAGGAGAGTTATTATTTTCAATGCCATTAAGGAGTGGTTATATTTTAGTTTGATTTTTTTTCCAGCTCTGAAGAAATCACGTAATTTCTTAGAATCTGATCTTGTAAATGAGTCTGTTTCGTGACACACCAGAAACATAAAAAAAATATGATCTCAATAACTTATTTAATATTTTATAGTAATATATTTTTTCTATGCTTAAGTTTCAATTGTATTAATTGATATGAAATAATATATTTTTAAATCAAAAGAATTTCTTAGTGTATCAGATTAAAAAATGTTCTACTTATTTTAACATCCCCTTTACGATGTCACAAGCGTTTTAATTATTTGTTTAAAAATAATTCTTTAAATTTTAAATTTTTTAAATTTGTCTCCTTGAATTTTCATTTAGGATCCGTGTATCACTTTTCAGTTTTTTCTCTCCATCAGATCGATGATTAACGACGAGCTAAAATAACATTATTTCGAATATTATTGCTGGTTGGTAGGCAAGCTATAGTTAAAGTTAAATGAACGATCTAATAGAGCTCACTAGCTAATTATACTGAGTTAAATATCGCGTTAATTATAGGGTAAAGCTAAAAGTCACTAATAGATAAAAAGAATTATTTGGATATAAATAGCTTAATCAAATCGAGATAATTATAGACTTCATAATATAGTGTTAATTATAGAGTAAAAAATGTCACTAATAGACGAAAAGAATTTAGATATATCTAGAATTATTTATATAGAGTTAATTCTGAAGTTGATAATATAGAGTAAATTATGGATGTAAATTAAAAGTTAAGAAGATAATTCATTTAAATAAATAAATATGGAGTTAAATAAAAAAAAGTTTAAATAAAAGTCTCTGATGCATTATAAATGAAATAAAGTATGGGTTAAACTTTTATGCTTCATTTAAATAAATTAGCTTTCACTAGAGCATTTACACACACACACACACATATATATATATATATATATATATATATATATATATATAAAGCATAATAAATAGATACAAAAAAATTAAGAAAAACAATAAGTTTCATTTCTTTACTTTTTTTATTTTTATTATTATTTTTTTTATCCCTTCCAGTTTTTTTTTTTTTCATGTTTAATAATTTTCTTTTCCATATGCACCATCAATATTGTTGGATGATTCGCATTCTTATAAAAGGTATTCCTATTAGTTGCATCTGTAACTGATTAATCATTGATAGAATTTCAGTGAACGGTTAAGTGAAGTGTCGTCAGCTAAGACATTTCTATACATTTTTTTAATATGATTAGCATATTTTTAATGTCCTGATTAAATATGCGTTAAAAATTTAATAACATACAATTATTTATTTGATTATTAAAATGTTTAAACAAATTATACACATGCCATGTACTTTTCACATTACCTGCTAGTCTTCAAAATGATGACTTTCTTATATTTAGTAAACATTTTACCCTTTAGAAGTATAAAATACCCATTCTCATTAATGATCTAATTATGATGATCTTTAATTTAAAAATCCTTATTTGGCATTTATCAATGCAATATAAAATCCACTGCATACAAATAATAAATATATAAAATGTTTAAAACAAATTCAGCTATCTAAATATTTAACAGAATAGATATCTGGAACGAAGAAAGGCAAACAAAAGATAAAATTCAATTTAATCATGCTTTATTACCATATTTTATCGAACATAACTCTTCTTAACATTCTTGGATTACCATCGATTAAACTAGAAATCATAAAAATAACTTTTTTTAATAATGTCGAAATCAGACAAAATTTATTATGCTTCAGTTTCTACAATAATAACAGAAATGAAAAATATGAAAAATACTGAGTGAGTAAAAAAAAACTTGTATAAAGTCGTTGCATCACAGAAGTTAAGAAATTTCTTTTTAATTTGTGTGTTCATTTTTTCTGTCTATCTACTACTTAAATTATAAATATTTTATAATATATCTCTTAGCTTGCATTTTTTTTTTTTTTTTTTCTTTCCTTTTTTTTTACAAAGTCAAGCAAATTCATATGGACTACTTTCAATGCTTGTTGTAGTCCATGTCCGATCATGGACGATTTCGGAGTCTCTGGTCTGCACCAAATCATACAAAAGTTTGGACTCTCAATCGCTTCGGCTGGAATGAGAAAGATTAAATGTAGAAGACTTGTGGCCTATTGCTGAAAATTTCAATAAGCGTTTGCACCTCTGCATCGCTTCAAAATCGGCCTGTTTGAAACCTATTAAATTTATTTACTAGAAAAATTCTACTCTTATTATTATTTGTAATATTTAGTAATATTTATTTTTCGCAAAGTTATATTAAAAATTGTTTGTCCACCTTCGTCATTAGTCTTAGTACTGGATTCTTTCCCACGGATCAGCCACTAAGTGGTCTGCAATTGATGAATCTCAAGCTGTGGAATAAAAATTGTTTGTCCACCTTCGTCATTAGTCTTAGTACTTGACTCCTTCCCACGGATCAGCCACTAAGTGGTCTGTCTGCAATTGATGAATCTCAAGCTGTGGAATAAAAATTGTTTGTCCACCTTCGTCATTAGTCTTAGTACTTGACTCTTTCCCACGGATCAGTCTTTAAGTGGTCTGCAATTGATGAATCTCAAGCTGTGGAATAAAAATTGTTTGTCCACCTTCGTCATTAGTCTTAGTACTTGACTCCTTCCCACGGATCAGCCACTAAGTGGTCTGTCTGCAATTGATGAATCTCAAGCTGTGGAATAAAAATTGTTTGTCCACCTTCGTCATTAGTCTTAGTCCTTGACTCTTTCCCACGGATCAGCCCCTAAGTGGTCTGCAATTGATGAATCTCAAGCTGTGGAATAAAAATTGTTTGTCCACCTTCGTCATTAGTCTTAGTACTTGACTCTTCCCCACAGATCAGCCACTAAGTGGTCTGCAATTGATGAATCTCAAGCTGTGGAATAAAAATTGTTTGTCCACCTTCGTCATTAGTCTTAGTACTTGACTCTTTCCCACGGATCAGCCATTAAGTGGTTTGCAATTGATGAATCTCAAGCTGTGGAATAAAAAAAAAAGTTTACATATTTAATTTTTAACACTAGAGGAAAACGCGTAAAAGGCCAAAAGGAATTTTTAAAAAAAAATCTTATATTGGAAAGGGTGAATTCATTTGTGAAGTCAGAGATTTTCGGCTAAATCTTGACACTGCAAAAAAGATTTTCTCGAAATTTAGCAAACATGAGTCGAGATAACTCCGAAACAAATAATAGTCAAATTAGAAAACCACACATATTCAAGATTTAAGCAGCACATACTCGTTTTTGAATAGACGTAAAAGTGATTTGAAGGGAGAAATATAATTACCTCCCTGATCTCAGATGCTCTAGAGCAGTGTTCCCCAAGCCCCAGTCCGCGGACCGGTAATGATCCGTGGATCAAATAGTACCGGGCCGCCCATTTCATTGAATTTAAATTTGAATCCCTAGGTTTATACTAAAAATTAAAAATATCTGTGCTCCATCAAAATTTTATGTATTTAAATAACGAACGTAGTGACATAAATCTTTTAATGTTTGTAATGTATCGTTGTCTCCGATTACCCCCAGATGGAACCGTCGCATTGCAAAAAAAACAAGCTCAGGGTTCTCGTTGATTTAACGTTCTAGTAAGTTAAAATGTTAAATCACATAATATATTTTTTTTGGTGTAACTGTATTTTATTTTGAAGGCATGTTTAAATACAATTAAATTAAAATTAATAAATCAAAATAATCTGAAATATAAACAATCAACGTCGTCGTCTCCTAACAGTTGGCAGCGGTAAAATTATCAAACGTTGACAGGTCCGCGGTGATAAAAAGGTTGAGAAACACTGCTCTAGAGCCCTTGAATTGGGGACTATAGTAGAGGAACCTTAATTACCATAGTTTTACAAACCAGTCTAAGAAGAGGTAGGAAACTTTATATATTTCATTTGCTTAAAAGTTTGAAAGATGCTGCAAAGAAAGCAAAAGGTGAAAATGACAATTACCGATCTTCCGACTAAGCTATCGGGATATATTTCCTAAATTGCAACTCTTTGTGCAATTGAAATAGGCAATTAGTATGTCATGCTTTGTCCTTGCGTCAATTACTTGCTGAACCTTTGTTTGTTTGTTGATTAAAAGAAAAACAGAGGTACTTAATGCTACAAAATTTAATGCTAAGGAATAAATGGTTCCCAAATTTGGCAACTCGAATGCCAATTTTCGAATTTTTTTAATTTGAATTTTTAGAATTTTTTTTTTTTTTTCACTTTTTAAGCTTTTTCACGAGATTAACATTCTGACCAGTCCAGCGGTTTAAATATACATTATTTTAAATATAGATTCTGCTAAAAATGGTAATAAAAATTATTTCAGTTCAGACCATAGTTAAAGATAAAATTTAGTTTGAACTTTGTCTTTTCTACATCTATAGGTAAGTTATGAGCGATAGCAAAACACTTCGAAATCAAGTGTCAAACCCAAACAATCGATTTCATTCAATTCAAGCGATTTTTAACTATAACAATTTAAATCCCTTAAGAAACAATTTTGGCCTTCTCTAACACTGCACTCTCAGCAAATTCAGTTGAAAGTTGAACTTTGATATCGACATAACCATATTAAGGTGCAAATTTGCTTTAAATTCAAATTTTCTTATTAAAGCATAAAATTGAATCATGTTTCGGTAAAATGATAATATACATTGCACATTTGGCATGATTATGAAAAACTGCCAACGACGAATGCCGAAATAACACGTGGACACTCATTGCCAAGCTGTTACCAACGTCTAAATGATGTTTTTACGATAGTCTCCAAAAATTAGCGAAGGCAAAAAACAGAAAATCGCAACCTGTAAATGCAAACAATTAAAAATACCATGAAAAAAAAACATATAAACCAAAAAAATCAATAACGCACCAAAGGGCTGGGATAGCCTGGTAGGTAGGGCACTAGACCCATGTTCAAGCGGCATTGGGTGCGATCATCGCCGGCCGAAGACTTCCCATGTAGTAAATGGTGATTGATGCACGTTAAATCTGTCTGGTCACAAGGTCCTCCATGTTCCCATAACAAATCAACAAACCAATACCTCTGGGGGTACTGATCCAGGAGTTTCCTTGTCTTCTGGTTTGGGTTCAAAATTGCAAGGCTACGGAGTTGAACATCAGTAGTCGTACACCCAAAAATTGGGTTAGGCTGTTCAACGACGATTTTATTTTTATTTTATAACCGTCGTTGAACAGCCGACCCAACTTAATGGGTTTACGGCTACTAATGTTCAACTCCGTAGCCTTGTAATTTTGAACCCAATCCAGAAGACAAGGGAACTCCTGGATCGAGTATTGGGAGAAATTTGCCTTCGTGGAGGACTTTTTTGATGGAGCTAACCCGCATTTGCGTTACATGGAGAGGAAGACCACGAGAACCTCCCACGGTTAGCCTGACGGCAAGGGGACTCTAACCCATAATCCGTCTACCACTGAGGATATTTCACGTCAGCACTGTGGTCAGTGCAAGCCGGATGCGGAATTCGTATCGACTGGGATTCGAACCCGGTTCGCCTCATTGGAAGGCGAACGCTCTATCCCCTGAGCCATCGCGGCTCGTTCAACGACGATTGTACAAAAGAATAAAAAAAAAAAAAATAACGCACAGAATTTCGCCAAATTTACAACTACATATAGCAAACTTTATCGCCTTTCCAAGCTTCGCCAACATCGAGAAATCTGAGTATATCGAGTAACGTAAATTGGAATTAAGCCCATGTTTCCTTCTAAGTTTAACCATAATATCATGTTAACTAGTGCATTAATATGGTTTAGGTAATCATTTTATTAAAGCGACAGCAAATTTCATCAATATTATGACTTTACAAAATCTAAAACTGTTTACAGAATGTGGATAAAAAATATTCATTGGAAAATTACTGAAGAGTGACATAAAACAATCTAAGTGCTTTCAGAATTTATGGGTACATTAAATCATTTTGAATCAAATTATCTGTTACATATAATTTTGCGTGGTCGAAACAGAAACTGGATTACTTATATAACACAATTCTATCTCGTCAATTGAAACATTTGAAGACAGACAGTATCAATGCGGATCGTCAAATCTGTTCACCAATTTTTCTGACTCCCATTTTCCTTAATTTTTCATTGATTCAAGAGCATTTTTTACAAATATGAATGACTTTTTTCTTCTTTCTTAAATCCGCAGTGAATATTATATCTTAGTGAATACACAGCGGCATTATTTTTAACCATTATATTTTAGTGAATATACAGCGGCTGTTCCATGAACGGCAATCAAATACTCCGAGAAATGCTGCCAAAGGCAGCAGCATCGATTCTGTACCACGTGGAAAAGACATCATAACAAAATGGTTATTGGAGTAGGTTAATGAAAGAATTGATATTCATAAGAAAATAAAATGTTGTTGTGGAAAATAATTTTCTGAAAACAATCCTAGACCGCCATCATGTATTTTATTCCTTATCAAAAATTATTCCTTATCAAAAATGAAAGCAAGAAAGCATACACATCGGGGGTAAGACGTTAATCGTGGGAAAAAAATGCAACTGAAGGCGAATGTACGAAAGAAATAAAAACTAGTTTGATTGCTACAGGAAACAGAGAGGAGTTGAAAGACGATTATTAGAAGTCTCTTTTAAGTCTGTTGTGATGTTTATTACATTCACATTTCTCAACAGTGATCTGCCAGATTTCTGTGGAATTTTTTTTTCCTTGCTTAAATATTTATTTATGACCCCCCTCCCATGTGTGTATTATTTCGATTTCATTTTTGATGAGAAATCTAAAAATACATACTAAAAGCAATCTTTCCTCTACATCCTGCATAATGAAATGAACTTACGGATAAGTAATAATTTTCTTTAAAAAAATACGAATCATATAGATTATTGATAGTTTTGCGTAGTATTTATTACAACATGTACAAGTTAATCAATAAGGAAGAGCATATTCTATTCTCTAGAAAGGATAATAAATGATGTTAAGTAATAAAACATAAATAATAAATATGTAATAGTTACTTATTAAAATACTAGTTGTGTAATAAAATATTACAAATTATTTTGTTTTAAGATTAAGTTATTTTTAGGATTTGAAACAACGATTTATAGCCATATCAGTGAGTAAATAAGACACTAAAAAAAGCAGCACACATCATTTCTTCAGCTTCAACGTGTATTTTGGTAAGCATTTACATTCATTCAAGTCTCATCCTGTAAGTACTTCATCCTGTATTTTGGCTGGAACATTTATTCAATGTCTATCTTGTGTAAAAAATCCTTTTTTATAACTTTTTTTTTGTGTTTACTCAATATTATGTCCGTCCTTGTCTCGGAATGCTATTTTGTATCTTTTATAACTCCATTACCAATCGGGTTCGGAAATTTAGACTTTGACTACAAGGAAGAATTTTAGGTCTTGTTTCAAAAAACCGTTTAAAAATTTTAGTTATTCTGTTCGGGGAAAATGTTTTAAAATTGATTTTTTTTGCATAAGTTTAATGTCATTCATTGTTATATAATTGTAAACGATTCTGTTTAAGATTTTATCGCATGCTCTTTTATGTGTAATAATTTTTTACAAGTTCAGTCATCCAACGCGACTGGCATGTGAATCGATGCTACGTCACCAAACTAGCATTTCTAAAGTTATTTGAAATCACGTGCTTATTTTTATCTGTAGTTAAGCTTTTAGAACGTATTTCTGGGAATAAAAATAAGGTTCAATTTTTTATCTCCAAAGATTTAACAAACATAAGACAAAAAGAAAGAAATAAAATAATTTAAAAAAGTTTAAAAACAACCACATTTTTATGGATCAGTGCAAAAATGTAATACATAAAATATTGCTCGTAACTTTTAAAAATTGATTTTATATAGTCTCGGTTAATTTTCCAGGCATTGTGTTTATTTTATACTAGCCGCTTAAGGCGGCCAGCTGTCCACCAGAGTTTTCCTGGTCTTGCCACAAATGCAATCGAGCTTGGGATGTTGAAGCACGATTTTCTTCTAGCCTTCTTCGACGTTCCTGGGATGTTTCTCGGGTCCTTGCATTTCTGGTTGAGACACGATTATTTTCTAACCTTCTTCCGCGTTCTTCAGATGTTTCTTGGGCCCTAGCACTGCTAGTAGAGACACGATTCTCTTCCAATCTTCTTTGACGCTTCTCAGGTGTTTCTCGGACCCTAGCACTGCTAATTGAGACACGAACCTCTTCTAATCTTCTTTGACGTTCCTCAGGTGTTTCTCGGGCCCTAACACTGCTAGTTGAGACACGATCCTCTTACAATCCTCCTTGACGTTCCTCAGGTGTTTCTCGGGCCCTAGCACTGCTAGTTGAGACACGATCCTCTTCTAATCTTCTTTGACGTTTCTCTGATACTTCTTGGGCTCTAGAATTGCTTGTCGAAATTCGGTCATGTTCCATCCTTCTTTGACGTTCCACAGACGTTTCTTGGGCCCTTCTTCTTCTTTGAGAATCTCTTATTATCTTTTTCTTCGACAAAATACAAAGTATTTTGGAAGGCGGTTCTGCCATGTCAGTAATCGGGTTTTTAAGAAGTCAACGAATGCTTTAGAACAACAATTACTATGAAAGCAAATCATGACAATTTAATATTAAAATCTAAGTGCTTATCTGCAAACTGAAACTTTCTGAAAATAACTAATTACATTTAATAAAAACTATTAAAATAAAGAATAGAAGAACCAAAGAGATCCAAGGTAAGTGTGATCGTTCCTTCAAAAACAATTAAATTCCTATTTTATATATTATATAGCTACAACGCTTAAGAAAAAAAAAACTAAAATGCTAAATACATGGAAAGAACACGAAAACGAATTAATTTTTTATGGTATCAATTTCTATTTCTATATAATTTTTTATGGTATCAATTTCTATTTCTATATCGCTACAAAAATTATCGTCTTCGCTTAAGAAAAAAAAATAGAGCGTAGAAAGAAGAAAAACTTATTATAACAATTATGAACAGCGACAAATATATCAAAGCGAAGCGTTCTATTTACGTATCGAATATGTCGCCACATTTTTAATACTCCACTCCACTTTACTTTCTCCACTTTGATAAATGTAAACTAATGCGCACCTTACAATTAAATTATTAATTCTTTCGTATATTATTAGTTTAAGTTGTCGGAAATTAATATTTCAATTGTAAGGTTCGCATTAGCATACATTTATAAGAGTGGAGAAAAGTATATGCATTTTTTAATAGTTTTTTGAATATGGCTCTTTGAAGACGAAAAAGCATAAATTTTCTTACAAAATGACTGATAACTAAAAAACTAATCCAAATTTTTGAAAAAGAAAAAAAATACTTCTTCATTATGTCAAAACACAATTATGTGCCGAGTTTCGTGCCTGGGCGAGGCTTCTGGGGCGATATATTGTGATTACAGACAGACACACACACAGCCGCGTTTATTATTATGTATAGATAAAGTTTATCTTAAAATGTGTTGCAAGAATTTCTTTTAACTCTTTTAAAGAGAGTAGATGAAAAGTCGGTTGTTGTTGCTGTCGTAGGCCATTAAAGCAAGGGTTGCGACCGTTCTTGTTTTCCAGTGGTTCCATCTATGGCCAAGAATTCGATTTCTGCCACACCCGTCGTTAAGATACCGTCACACCCGTTTATAGGGCGGAGTCATTCATTCATCCACAGATTGTAATTTTGACCCTAACCAGAGAACAATCTATCTCTAATTCAGTAACTAAATCAGTAATTCAGTTTTAATTCAGTATAATTTGCTATGAGAACATGGAGGGCTTTGTAACCCGACAGATTTAAAGTTGCACCAGCCACTATTTACTACGCAGAGAGTCTTCGACTGGCTAAAATCGAACTCCCGTCCTTATGAACGAGAGTCCAGTACTCTAACAACCAGGCTATCGCACCCATGAAAAGTCGGTGGTCTTCGAATAACAACAATAACACCAAATAAATTACTTTATACTTACTTTATAAACATTTTATGATAAATTCTTGCAACAACATTTAAGATAAACTTTATAAGAAATGAACATAATACCAGGAAAAATTGCCGACATGTAAAACTGAATTTTTATAAGTTACATACAATATTTCATTTGTGGATGGCGCCACTGGAAAACAAGTACAAGTAGTAGGCACATCGTCATAGGGGACGGAAGTGACGTCATAGTCAACCAGAGCTTATTTCTGCTCGTCTGAAATCGAAACTTCGTCTGCAGAGTCATGGGGAGCTTATTTCTTTTTTCTTAAGCCTAATATACTTTTAGTTTCGGTTTCTGTTTTTAATATAGTTTCGTTTTTCTTTAATGATTAAATGATTCCTTACGAGCCAACGACAACAATATTTCATTTATAACACTTTCGTGAAGACCCATAGAAAAGTTGTTATTATTTAAACTTTTTTAAATAATTTTATTAAAAATTTTGTCCCACTTTAAATGTGTGAAGAATTGTATTTATGTTTTCTTTGAAAACATAAATACAATAGTAGTTTTATGTTGATTCTAAAAGTTTTAATTTTGTATATTTTTTAGTAAATATGAGTTCATAAAAAATTCTTTTTAGCAAATTAATCGGAAATATGGTAATGAAAAGATTACAATTAAACTTTTCGATGCAAAAAAATAAAAAGGCCTGTACATTAAAAATGCCCTGCATTTATTTTGTCAGAGAACATGCACATTCTGTAATTTATATGACTTTGAGTAAAATAAATAAATACAAAGAATATTGCTTCTTTTTATTACAGCAATAAAAGAACTAGTCTATTACTTTAATAGGATATAAAATTTTATGGATTTTATCTGCAAATTTTCTGAGTAACTTTGCTATAAATTACTTTCAAATAATTAGTAATTGTTGCTCTTTTACTTTTTTGTCATTTCAGCTTACCAATAAATCAATTTCAATCGAAATTTTTTTTATACATTTCTGTGGATTTGTTCTTCGAGTTATTATTATTATTAAGCTTTCGTTTTTTTTTTCTTTGATAAGCAAGTCGTTCTTTAAAAATGGGTATCCCTTTCTATGTGAGTTGTCGCTCTTATATTTCGAACCGAGATAAAGCTATGAAAAATAATAACAATTAACAACTGAAAAATAGTCTGTTACCGGATATTTTGGTTTATTAACCGAAATTAAGGTTTATTTAGAGAGAAATTTCATTATATCACAGCACAATAATTTTTCTAGATTTTTTTCCTTATGTATGAAAGCTGGTACTCTTTTAAACCGAAGCTTTAATAATATGTGGCATATACTGGCTGCGAAACTGAGTCAATCAATTTATATTAAATACATTCATTTATAATACTATTTTGAAAGTACTTTTGAAACAATTAATTCATAAAATTTTCTTACACAAAAATTTCTCACGTTTTGTGTTAGAAAAAAAAAAAGTTTTAAATTCATTTAAAAGAGGTGGAATAGGTAAAAACGAAGGTTATATTTCAGGGTATAAATAAAAGATTTTCTAAAACATAAATTACGTAATAATGGCTATTGTTAAAAATTTTTAATTTTCCTTGAAGTTATATAAACTACAATTTTGAGAGTTTTTAAGAATCAACATTCACCGAATATTAGAATATTATCCAAGAATCTCTAATATTAGTTTAGATAAACTAATTAACTCTCTTTGAAATGTAATATAAGCTGATTTCCATTGCATCAGTTCTAAAGTTTTTGTAAAGCGCTTCACTTTTTTGAGCAAAACATCAAATAATCTACAATCATTATATAATCATTAATTATAAACCATTTTTAAATAAAACGTAGCTCTTAATTTATGCTTAAATTTCATAAACTGATGAAAGTTATAGAATATACACAAATATGGATGGTAGACTAAATATAACCAGTAACAGAAGAAATTTATAAGACTTCCAGTGTATCCCTCCGCTTATGTTATGCTTACTAGGCGATGCGTGAACAGGCTTAATATATATATATATATATTTAGAACAGTTCTGTAAAAACTTCTCCTGTCTACAGGGCTATATATATCATGTGTCCAGCTTATGAGTTAGTTAGTTTCAAATCCTAATTGTTAGCAGAGGAAAAGAAATTTCCAAGATTCTGAAGTAACATCCGTGTTAGTGCTTTATATTACTTTTTTATACGATTTCCTGCATTTTACGTTTGTTTCAAAGTGTAGTTACTAACTATTCATCTAAAATTTTGAATTTATGTTTCCTCAAAGATATTTTTATGATGTATTAACAATATAAAAAGGATTAAACCTTCTTTTTATTTTAGAAAAATAAAACATGAAGATATTCTCTCTCTTGGGATTGTTCAGCTCTTTAATTGCTATGGTTATTGGAGCCCAAACTGCATGCCAACTGCAAAGACAACAGGAACAGGCAAAGAGTAAGAATGGCTTATAAAAAATTAAAAGCATGAATCGATGAAAAAAATTTAATTTCAAGGTTTACACGTATTAAATTAGGGTGATTGATGGAAAAAATTTATAAATTTTTCCCACTGTGATTTCAGAATTTTAATCTATCAAAGGAGTACTCAAATGTACAGAGCTCTTCAGAAATAAGAAACAAAATTGAAAACAATTAAGAAATTAAAACGAAAATGACCAAACAGAAGCAAGAAAAAAATAAAATATAAATAGTCTTCGGAAATTTACGTTTAGCATATACAATTAATTTCTATATAGAACATGTGCAATTTAATGACGTATTAAGCTTTGATAAACTGCTTTTCGCGGTGAGTCATTAGTGGAAAATAATTAAAAATGCTTTCCCTCTTTCAATTTACCATTCAAATACCATTTTTTGTTATTGCTACCCTCTTCTACCAAATACTGCTGTTTGTCATTGTTATTCTTTTCTATCAAATATTATTATTTGTCACAGTTAACCATTTCTACCGAATACTACTATTTGTTTTTACAATGTCTTCAACCAAATACTATTATTAGTTATTTTTCGTCTCTTTAACCAAAAACTATTATTTGTCATCGTCCATCCTACCAAATATTGTTATTTATCATGTTAATCCATTCTATCGAATGCTATTATTTTCCCTCGTCCTTCTCTACTACTAAATACTATTATTTGTCCTCGTTAGTATCGTATATCAATACTATTATTTGTCATCATTCGTCTCTTGAACCAATTACTATAATTTGTCATTGTTCGTCTCTTAAAAAAAAAAAAATCTATTATTTGACATCTCTAACCTCTTTTACCGAATACTATTATTTATTATTTGTCATTGTTTCTCTCTTCTACTAAATAATGTTATATGTCCTCATTAGTCTCTTCAACCATATACTATTATTTGTAATCCATTCCTCTCTTCAATTAATAAACTATTATTTGTCATCGTCATTCTCTTTTATAATATATTATTACTTGTCATGGTTAGACTCTTCTAAAATAATACGATTAGCTGTTCCCGTTAATCTCAACCAAAAACTATTATTTTTCATCTACAATCTCTTCAACCAAATTATTTACTATTATTTGCCCTCAATCTCTTCGACCAAAATCTATTATTTGACGTCGTTAATCTGTTTTACCAAATACTATTATTTATCATCGTTCGTTTCTCCTAATAAATACTAGTATTTTTCATGGTCCGTCTTTTCAAGCAAATACTATTATTTATCATCGTTAGTGTCTTCAAATACCATAATTTGTTATCGTCTGCTGTTATACGTTGATTTCTTTCTACCTCCAAATAAAACAAAATTTATAATCAATATTGATTTGAAAAATAAAATTTCGCAATGAGCTTATATATCAAAAATGAGTTACTGCCTTACTATAATTGCGTTAGAAATAATTGCCCAGATATTCTTCGAAAAGAGTATAATACAAAAGCCTTATTTTTTCAGATCTTAGGGGCAACTTCATTCCACATTGTTATCCAGATGGTAGCTACATCGAAACACAGTGCCATGAATCAACTGGATTCTGCTGGTGTGCTGATGAAGATGGAAACCAACTCACCAAATCTGTCCGAGGAAGACCAAACTGTTCGAAATTTATAGCACGAAAAGTTAGATTGGAGTAACAATCACAATAAATTTTGTAGACTCTTAATTATGTGTTGATATTACGATAATTTTCAAGATTACTTAAATTCAAAGCATAGGTTACAAAATGAAGGTCAAGGTTACAATATATAGTAGATTATATTTTTTTGTACTCACAACATTCCATAACAAATTTTCATAGTATATTTCTTGAAATATATTTTTTCTTCTTCAAACTTATGCTTAACTTTTTTTTCCAATGAGATTTTCAAACGTTATAAAAGAACTACATGAAACGAGAAACAGTCCAAAGTAACATTGCAATTTTCATAAGTTCTACATTTTAGTTCAGTATAAAATCTATAAATGACGTTTAAAATTTTTTTCCTAACTTATATGATGCAATAATAATCTACCTTCCAAATTTAAGAATTATTTCACAATTCAAGTTGCAGAAGTATGATGTTTAAACATATGATTAATGATGTGTTATGCTTATTTAATTGATTTGTGAAATAAATCTTTTGTCAATTACTCAAAATAAAAAAAACAATACTCAGCTTAGTTCGCATTGAAAGAAACTAAACTATTTCACAAATATAATGATAAAAACTAAACAGTTAGAAATTACAAAAGAAATAAACATATTTTAGAAATAAATGTAATAAATTTTACAGCAACTACGGTTACCTAACTGATATCTTCTTTTTAAATCATTACTTTTATTCAATTTTTTATAAATTAATAGTATCAATAATATTCTAGATTAGATGTTTATAATATTTTTCATAATATCTAATAATATATAAAATTATTGATAACATTCTTATGAACTTTTATTCTAATTTATAAGACGCGAAAATATTCACAGAAATTTATAAATTGTTTTAAAATTCATTGATATATTAATAGATAAGAAGTGTTGCATGGTATATTTCAGTTACTAAATAATTAGTGAGCAGTCAAAAATTAGTTAGTAGTTAAAAATCAATTTTCAGTTAGTAGCCGACAGATTCTAATATCTTTTATCATTTTTTCCTCAGACTCAATGAGTCTTTTATTTAAAAGTCACTTTTTTTCTTTGCTTGGAAGAAATAATACTTTTTAAAACAAATTCATACTAGAAGAAATATTCTACGGCTATAAAAATTTAATTCAACTATAAAAATAACATAATTATGTGAAAAATTTTGTTAAACATATTGAATTTGAAGAAATGTTTCTAAAAAAATATTTCGGGAAGCACAAAATGGATTTAAGGCTGTTTTTCGAAAGCTCCGTCGCAATTGAAATTATGCTTTTTATGCAAATAATATGATAATATTTATTACCAAGTTTCATTATTAACTTGCCTTCGTGTATGTCTGTTCGGTTGGAATTTTGTAATCGATTTTAAACTAACTTCCCGACTAGCTACAAATTTCAAATTTGGCACATAGTTCAGAATTAGATGACAGTGGATGAAAATGAAGAGAAAGAAGACATACAAAGTAAAAAAAAAAAAAATAAAGAAAAATTTATATTTTCGCGATTATCATTTGTTGTCGATTCGATTATTTCAAATTAGTGTCACATGTCAGTTGAAAAGTTTTGCGTACAATGAGTAAAAAAAAAACAGTTATTATTTTTAAAAACAGCGTTTTTGTAGTGGAGAACAATAATTAAAAAATAAAAATTTAGAAAAACGAAAAAAGAGGGGTGCATGAAATACATGACAGTAATGTAATATTAGAGTGTATGTGTGCTCATAAGAATATGTGTATGTATATCTGTAATAGTGATTGTATCTGAATGTGCATGTGTATGTGGAATATGTTTGTGTATATGCATGAGTGTGTGGATGTGGCTGTGCATGTGCATGAGTAAGAAGATGTGTATGCGTATGTGTATATGTACTGTTATGTATTTCAGTGACTTGAAAGTCACTGGTATGTTCCTCGAACCAATCCATGACTATTCGATCCTTACGGCATAGTGTATTATCCTGTTGGTAAACACCATCCCCCGCAGAAAAAACTGTTGCCATGAATGGGTGAACCTTGTTCTGCAACTATGTTCAAGTAGCTTACAGACGTCAGGGATTGTTCTATGAGGATTATGGGTCCTAATGTGCCCCATGAAAACATTGTTCCTGGGCGGGAAACCATGAAAACCTGTATACCGGGCAGCGGCATTCAACTAGACCTAGTATATATTTCGGACATTTACCAAAGATCTAATCCTACTACGTCTAGTTAAGTGCCACTTTCCAGTACACATTTGCCCGATATATCCTACACTGATGCTTTTTTAAGGTCAAGTGCCCCTGCCCGGTATACATTTGCCCGGTATACCCTATACTGATATTTATTGAAGGTTCAGTGCCACTGCCCGGTATATCCTACACTGATGTTATTTTAAGGTTCATTGCCACTGCTCGGCATGCATTTGCCCGGTATTTTTCTTCTAATCTATCGTCAGTAAGTATTAAAAAATCGAATAAATGTAATCTATCGTCAGGTATCGTACAGGTATCCACATACCGAGTGGTATGGTGGGAGCACAATTTTTTAATATTTGTGTGGGGAGTGAAGTTATAGACAATGCCAACCTTCATCCATGAAAAGGTACCCCGACATAAACTTGCTTTGCTTTATTTAAAAGAACTGGGCACCTGGGCCGCGCAGCGGCCCCTATCCCATACATCATGAAATATTACATTTTGAGATAAAACATTTTGAATTATGCAACAATGAGGTGGCAGTCCCCGACATAAGGTCGAGTTAACATGTCTCATATACTAGTGAATTGTAATTTTGTAGTGGTAGATACCCTACAGTACTCCCCTACCAGAATTATATCTATGATAGAATTCGATACATGGATACCACTAGTTGCTGTATTTATGACAGACCGGGACAGCTGGATTAAGGTCACCGGGTTTTGAACATTAGTCATGAGAGCTGTATTCAGATCATGGTCGTACTCGCTCTTGTGTTGCCTTTAGCAGCCGAGTGGATACGTTGTACGTTGTGTGTGTTTGAAACTAAGCAGCAACAGCGCTAGGAGGTGGATGATGATGCAGTTACAAGTAGCAAGTCAACTGTTTTAATGTGTACAATCCAACGAAGTAGGCGTTACTGTCCATGTAGGCGTTTTCATATCGAAGTGGGCGTTTCGGTCAAGGTAGGCGTGGTCACATCACGTCCGAAGCTCACTAAAGTAGGGGTGGGTATTAATAGACAATGTCAACCTTCATCCATGAAAAGGTACCTCGACAAAGAGTCGAGTTAGCATGTCTTATACACTAGTGAATTGTAATTTTGTAGTGGTAAATACCTTACATTTGTTTTATTAAAAAGTAAATTTGATAATATTGCCCCTTTTGTCTTATTACAATCTTCTAATTTAAAAATATAAAAAATAGACAAGTTTTTAAAATAAAATTTAAAAAATTTTATTTTTTACTTTGTCTCAAATGGCCACATCCCACAGCTAGTAACTTTTAAAGAATGAAGTTATGGTTATACAGAGCCAATAATACGTGCCAATGATTTTTTCTTCCAACTTTGGCTGATCCTCCCATGCAACTTCACAATATGGCCGACCAATTCCCGAAACCAAGAAAAGATCGGACGTTGGCCTGCCAATTTACAGCTTTCTTGGCCTATTCGCAATTTTGCTGGCCATATATATATATATATATATATATATATATAATATTTAAAAAATTAAAAACTTGTAGGAAAAAAATACCTTGTTCGACCGATCTGTAATTTGTTGAAGTATACAACTTCTGATTTAAAATTGGACAAGCTAAAAAAGATCTTTATTTAAAATTTTTAATTCTAAAAAAATTTCTAAATGTTCGAATGTTATTGCCAATTTATGTGATTTTTCGTCAACTTTTTCAGTTTTAAATTTATTTAGATATAAATTGTTTAGTTATAATTATTTAGTGTTCATTATTATTTATGTATAATTATTTAGATTTCCATTGTTAAAGAAGAGACTTATAAACTTACACTCGCGCAGATGTTAAACAAAACTAGAAATGTGAGAGAGATTACATGATGCTGGGTATAAATCTTAACATTTATAGTGAATAAATTTTAAAAAATTTAAAAAAAACTTAATAAGGAGCGATAAAAACCGTTTTCTGTTGGGATTGCTATAAGAATTTATTTTATACTATAAAAATTTATTTTATATCCTGCAAATACAAATTTTTAATTCTTTTTTTTTTAATAAATCAATGACAAGGTCAAAAATTGACCTTTTCTTAGAGCTAAATAACGCGCCATAAATTAATTCGATCTTTTTTACATTTATAATCATTATGAGTAGAGGAGAGTGGGGTCAAATGTAACAGGCTACGATTGTAACAGAGCAAAAATTTCGAGTGTCGGGTTCTAGATATGGTTCCTAGGTGGCACACAAGGTATATCTAATAAATCTACATGTATACCCCTGCTGGCAACCATTTTTACGTACTTTTGAAAGAGTTACATCACAAAAGATACACACTAATAAAAGAGGCTATGTAATAAAACATAAGTAATAAATATGTTATAGTTACTTATTAAAATAATAGTTGTGTAATAAAATATTACTAATTATTTTGTTTTAAGATTAAGTTATTTTTAGGATTTGAAACGATGATTTATAGCCATATCAGTGAGTATATAAGACATTAAAAGAAAGCAGCACACATCATTTTATCAGCTTTGACGTGTATTTTGGTAAGCATTTACATTCATTCAACTTTCATCCTGTAAGTACTTCATACTGTATTTTGGTTAGAACATTCATTCACTGTCTAAATGCCTTTTTTAATTTTTTTTTTTTTTTTTAGTGTTTTCTCAATATTATGTCTGTCCTTGTCTCGGAATGTTATTTTGAATCTCTTATAACTCCATAGTCGCTGAGGTTCTGAAATTTAGACATTAACTACAAGGAACAATTTTACCCCTTGTTCCGAAAAATGCTTTACAAATTTTAGTTATTCCGTTCGAGAGAAATGCTTGAAACTTGATTTTTTTGCATTAGTTTAACGTTATATAATTGTAAACGATTATGTTTAAAATTTTATCGCATGTTCTTTAATGTTTAATAATTTCGTAGGCCATTAAAGCAAAGGGTGTGGTCGTTCTTGTTTCCCAGTGGCTCCATCTAAAGCCAAGAATTCGATTTTTGCCACACCCACACCGTCACACCCGTTTTTAGGGCGGACCCATTCATACATACATTCATTCATCCACAGATCGTAATTTTCTTGAGCCAGCAAACGATTAATCTCTAATTCAGTAACCCCAGAGGTTTAATTTGTTATGTAAGCGTGAAGAACTTTATGACCCGACAGATTTAACGTGCACCAGTCACCATTTACCAGACAGAGAGTCTTCTGCCGGCTAAATTCGAACTCCCGTTCTCATGAACGAGAGTCCAGTGCCCTGCCAACCAGGCTATCTCACCCATGAAAAGTTGGTGGTTTTCGTAAAATATTTTATTTGTAGATGGCGCCACTGGAAAATAAGTACAATCATACCCCTTGCCAACGACAACAACAGCAATATTTCATTTATTACTTTTTCGTGAAGACCCATAGAAAAGTTGTAGTTATTTAAACTTTTTTGAATCATTTTATTAAAACTTTTGTCGCACTTTAAATTTGTAAATAACTGTATTTATGTTTTCTTTGAAAACAGTTTTTAAAATTTAAAGGTAGTATTTATTTTTATTTTAAAAGTTTTAATTTTGTATATTTTTTAGTAAATATGAGTTTATAAAAAATTCTTTTTAGCAAATTAATCACAAATATGATAATAAAAAGATTACAATTAAACTTTTCAATGCAAAAAAATAGAGTGGCCTGTACATTAAAAATGCCCTGCATTTATTTTGTCAGAGAATATGCACATTCTGTAATTTATAAGACTTTGAGTAAAATAAATAAATACAAAGAATATTACTTCTTTTTATTACAGCAATAAAAGAACTAGTCCATTACTTTAATAGGATATAAAATTTTATGGATTTTATCTGCAAATTTTCTGAGTAACTTTGCTATAAATTACTTTCAAATAATTAGTAATTGTTGTTCTTTACTTTTGTGTCATTTCAGCTTACCAATAAATCAGTTTCAAGTGATCATTTTTTATACATTTCTGTTGAATTGTTCTTCGAATTATTATTATTATTATTAAGCTTTCGCTTTTCTTCTTTGATAAACAAATCGTTCTTTAAAAATGGGCATCCTTTTCTATGTGAGTTGAGCGCTTTTAAATTTCGAACCGAGATGAAGCTATAAAAAATAATAACAATTAATAACTGAAAAATAGTCTGTTAATTAAGCATTTTAAATCAATAAAAGTCTGAGTCATTGTGGCTCAGGGTATAGAGCTCTCGCCCTCCAATGAGGTGATCCAGGTTCGAATCCTGGCGGTGACTGATAGATACGAATTCTGCTCTCAGCTCAAACAAACCACAGTGCTGAGACAAAATATCTTCAGGTTCAGACGGATCATGGGCTATGAACCCCTTGCTATCGAGCTAACCGTGGGAGGTTTTCACAGTTTTCCTCTCCAAGTAACGCATATACGGGTTAGTGCCATCAAAAAATCCTCCAGGAAGGCTAGGTTGCCCCAATGCCTGATCCGGGAGTTACCTTGTCTTTTGGATTGGTCGGTAGGGCGCTGGACCCATGTCTAAGTGTTCGTGGTTTCGATTCCCGCCGGCTGAAGACTCCCCGTGTAGTAAATGGTGACTGGTGCACGTTAAATCTATCGAGTTGCAAAGTACTCCAAGTTGACATAACAAATCAATACCTTTGAAGGTACTGATCCAGGAGTTTCCTTGTCTTCTCGATTGGTTCAAAATTACAAGGCTACGGAGTTGAACATTAGTAGTCGTAAACCCAAAAATTGGGTCGGCTGTTCAACGACAGATATAAGACTACGAAGTTGAACATTGATAGTCATAAATTCGAAATTGGATCGGCTGTTTGACGCTGGTTATAAAATATAAAATAAAACAAAAGTCTATTTGATTCAATATAGAATATCATAAAAACTGGTAGTTTGCATAGAATATTCTGGATATTCTTAGTTCAAAAGATTTGTATCGTAATGCTGCATATAATATACATGACTAACAAGTGAATGTACAAAAAAAGATAGATTCGACTTCAAAACTGAAAAATGAAAATATATTAGGGGTCACTCACGCCCGCTGCTCTCTGCGCTCCCCAATCCCTGAAAAGGCTATTGTAGTTTCTCATTTATCACTCGTTCATTGATACGAAATTATTTTAATCAACACTGAGGGGAAAAAAATGGTGAACACTAAAATATGGACTATAGAAAAATTTACCGTATTTTTGGCTACATGGGTACACTGAAAAGTTATTTGGTAATGACTTTTGGTAAAATTAAGAATGTAGCTTGGTTTTATAATGTGTGATAAAATTTGGCAAATGTGGTAAAATAGGACAATTTTATCACAAAACCTTTTAACATGGCATGAAAACCTTTTATAATGTAAAATTTATTTTTCATTTTTTTTTTCTAATTGCGTAGTAATGCGAGCTATAATTTTGAAAACCAGAATTTTTCAGTAAACTTTACTATGTTAACAGAAAAATTACCAAGTGAATATCTTAAATGCTGGATATTTTGGTTTATTAACCGAAATTAAGGTTCATTTAACGAGAAATGTCATTATGTCACAGTGCAATAATTTTTCTAGATTTTTTTTCTTCGTGTATGAAAGCTGGTACTCTCTTTTAAAACGAAGCTTTAAAAATATGTGGCACATACTGGCTGCGAAACTGAGTCATTCAATTTATATAAAATACATTTAATTTATAGTACTATTTTGAAAGTACTTTTGAAAAAATTAATTCATAAAATTTTCTTACACAAAAATTTATCACGTTTTGTGTTTGAAGAACAATAGTTTTAAATTCATTTAAAAGAGGTGGAATAGGTAAAAACGATTGTTATAGTTCAGGGTATAAATAAAAGATTTTCTAAAACATAAGTTACATAATAGTGGCTATTTAATAAAAAAAAATTTAATTTTCGTTTAAGTTGTATAAACTACAATTTTTAGAGTTTTAACGAATCAACATTGACCAAATATTAAAATATTATCCAAGAATCTGTAATATCACGCTAGATAAACTAATTAACTCTCCTTGAAAGGTATTATAGGCTGATTTCCATTACTTCAATTCTAAAGTTTTAGTAAAGCGCTTCACTTTTTTGAGCAAAACATCATATAATCTACAATCATTATATAATCATTAATTATAAACCATTTTCAAATAAAACGTAGCTCTTAATTTATGCTTAAATTGCATAAACTGTTAGAAGTTATAATATATACACAAATATGGATAGTTGACTAAATATAAAAAATAACAAGCTTCCTAAAAACCTGAAGAAATTTAGAAAACTTCCAGTGTATCCCTCCGCCTATGTTATGCTTACTAGGCGATGAGTGAACAGGCTTAATATATATATATATATATATATATATATATATATATATATATATATATATATATATATATATATATATATATATATATATATATATATATATATATATATAATAACAGGGCTAAAATCCCTGTTATCAGTGTTGTATTTAGCTTAAATAATGCAGTCGTAAGCCATCATACGTTCTCAAGAGGTTTATTTAAGGTAGGCTGGTGGTTAACATAGTTCACACCCGCACTCCACGAGGAAGAGGTTGGACAAAACTTCTGACAATTCTGGAACAGCTTATCAGGATATAAACATGATGAAAAGGACACGCAAAAACAAGTGTTCCTACGTTTTATACAAACACAGATTGGAGTAAAATGGCACAGTCTCTGAAATACTTGTATCCTTACGCATTAAGGAAAATCATTTTATGCTTCCTAATAGGGAAGTAACAGAGGGAAAGATTCTAAAAATAACTCCTCCTTTGAAATATAAATCTAATTATAATTCATGGTATGTTTTTAGCCTTGAATTCTCAAAATAGAATATCTCTACGCTTATTCTTTAACAAAGACATTTTATGAAAACGAAAGAGTTTTAATTCTTTTATTAATATATATAATATATTATAATTTTTGTATTACATATATATATATATATATATATCATGCGTCCATCTTATGAATTAGTTAGTTTCAAATCTTAGTTATTAGTAGAAGAAAAAAAATTTCCAAGATTTCGAAATAACATTCATGTTAGTGCTTTATGTTAATTTTTTATACGATTTCCTGCATTGTACGTTTGTTTTAAAGTGTAGTTACTAGTTGTTCGTCTAAAATTGTGAATTTATTTTTCCTCAAAGATATTTTTATGATGTATTAACAATATTAAAATTATTGAACCTTCTTTCAGTTCTAGAAAAATAAAACATGAAGATCTTCGCTCTCGTGGCATTGTTCTGCTCTTTAATTGCTATGGTTATTGGTGCCCAAACTGCATGCCAACTGCAAAGACAACAAGAACAGGCAAAGAGTAAGAGTGGCTTTAACTTATAAAAAATCAAAATCATGAATCGATGTAAGAAAAATTAAATTAAAAGGTTTACACGTATTAGTTTTCAAATTAAGGTGATTGATTGAAAAAATTTATAAATTGTTCCCACGGTGTGTTCAGAATTTTAATCTATCAAAGGAGTACTCAAATGTACATAGCTCAGCAGAAATAAGAAACAAAATTGAACACATTTAAAAATTTAGAACGAAAATAATGAAACAGAAGCAAGAAAAAAAATATAAATAGTCTTAGGAAATTTACGTTTAGCATACATAATTTATTTCTATACAAAACATGCACAATTTAATGACGTATTAAACTTTGATAAACTGTTTTCTGGGGTGAATAATTAGTGGAGAATAATTACAAATGCTTTCCCTCTTTCAATTTAACCATTCAAATACCATTTTTGTTATTGCTACCCTCTCCTACCAAATACTACTATTTGTCATTGCTATTCTTTTTTATCAACTATTATTATTCGTCACAGTTAGCCATTTCTACCGAATACTATTATTTGTCATCTCCGTTTCTTCAACCAAATACTACTATTTGTCACCTTGTTTTGTATTCGTCATCGCCCACCTCTTCTACCAAATTTTATTATATATCATGTTAATCCTTTCTATCGAATGCTATTATTTGTCATCGTCCTTCTCTACTACCAAATACTATTGTCTTCGTCAATCTCTTATATCAAATACTAATATTTGCCATGATTCGTCTCTTGAACCAAATACGATTATTTGTCATCGTCTATCTCTTCAACCAAATACTATTATTTGTCATCACCAATCTCCTTTACCAAATACTATTATTTATTATTTGCCATCGTTCCTCTCTTATGCCAAATAATATTATCTGTCCTCGATAATCTCTTCAACCATATACTATTATTTGTAATCCATTCCTCTCTTCAATCAAAAACTATTATTTGTCATCGTCATTCTCTTCGATCAAATATTATTACTTGACATCGCTTGCTTCTTCAAATCAAATACTTTTATTTCTCTTCGTTAGACTCTTCTAACAAATACGATTAGCTGTTCTCGTTAATCTCAACCAAATACTATTATTTGTCATTTTTCGATTGTTCATCCAAAACTATTATTTGACATCGCCAATCTCTTTTACCAAATACTATTATTTCTTATTTGACTTCGTTTTTTTTCTTTTCTTCTGCCAAATAATATTATCTGTCCTCGTTAGTCTCTTCAATCATATATTATTATTTGTAATCCAATTCTCTCTTCAACCAAAAACTATTATTTGTCATCGTCATTCTCTTCTGTCAAATATTATTATTTGTCATGGTTAGAATCTTCTAACAAATTACGATCAGCTGTTCGCGTTAATCTTAACCAAAAACTATTATTTGTCATCGACAATCTCATCAACCAAATACTATTATTTGCTCTCAGTCTCTTTAAATAAAATCTATTATTTGACATCGTCAATCTCTTTTACCAAATACTATTATTTGTCATGGTTCGTCTTTTCAACCAAATACTATTCTTTATCATCGTAAGTGTCTTCAAATACTATAATTTGGTATCGTTTGCCGTCATACGTTAATTTCTTCTTTTTTTCTGGTTTTAAAACAACAAAAATTCATAACAAACCACAACTGAGTGAATGTCCCAACTGTAGGAGGAAATGTAGCATATTGCTGATTTTAATTATATTTAATTCAACACAACGCTGAATATTTTATTTAAAATCGATAACATGTGCTGTAACAGGCAGAACTCCTGATGAATTATTTTTCACATCTCTCTTGTAGTTCATACAATACCTCTAAATAAAACAAAATTTTTAATCGATATTGATTTAAAAATGAAATTTTGCTATGAACTTATATTTCAAATGAGTAATTGTCTTCCTATAATTGCGTTAGATATGATTGTCTAAATATTCTTTGAAAAGAGTAGAAAAGAAAGCCTTATTTTTTTTCAGATCTTAGGGGCAACTTCATTCCAAAATGTGATCCAGATGGTAGCTACAGCCAAATACAGTGTCACGGATCAACTGGATTCTGCTGGTGTGCTGATAAAGATGGAAACCAACTCACCAAATCTGCCCGAGGAAAACCAAACTGTTAGAAATTGTTAAAATAAGTTACATTGCAGTAACAATTACAATAAATTTTGTAGACTCTCAATTATGTGTTGAAATTGCAATAATTTTAGACATTACTTAAACATTTAACGAGGATCGATACCGCACACTTTCGGTGCCTACGCAGGCTAATCAAAATGGTAATATACCCGCATACTGACAGCAGTCAGTGATGCTTAACTTCGGTGTTCTTCTGGAAACCGTGTCTTTACGATCAGTCCGTTGCGGAACTCAAAAAATAGGGAAATTAGAAAGTAAAAATTTATAAATTTAAAAGTAAAAATTTATAATAAATTAATGTGAATCAAGTTCGACTTATATTTATTTAAAAAAATGAAGAATCGCTGATAAAGATCAGCATTTAAATATACTTTGAGCTATTTATCTTAAATATCGTTTTATCCACATTGTTTAATGATTGATAAATATATTTTTTCCTGCTTAAAACTCCCTTATAGAATGATATGATATATAGAAGATTATATTTTGTTATGTACTCACAACAATCCGCAACAAATTTTGAAAGTATATTTTTTTAAATATATTTTTTCTTCCTCAAATTTATGTTTAACACGTTTTTTCAATGAGATTTTCAATTTTTATAAGAGAAGTACAAGAACCCTAAAACAATCCAATTTCATAAGTTCTGCATTTTAATTCATTATAAAATATATAAATGACGTTTAAATTTTTTTTTCTGATTTATATGAATGCAATAATAATCTACCGTCCAAATTTAACAATTATTTCAAAATTCAAATTGCAGAAGTATGATGCTTAAACCTATAGTTAATGATGTGTTGTGCATATTTAATTGATTTGTGAAATAAATCTTTTGTTAATTGCTAAAAATAAAATAAAAAACAATTCGCCGCTTAAAAGAAAACAAAACTAATTCGCCAAATATATTGTTGAAAACTAAACAATTAGAAATTCCAAAAAAAAAAACAAAAAAAACATATTTTAGCAATAAATATAATAAATTTTTCAGCAAGATTACTGATAGCTTCTGATAGCCCAACTGATAGCTTCTTTTTAAATCATTACTTTTATTCAAATTGTTATAAATTGATATTATGAATAATATTCTACATTAGATGTTAGTAATATTTTTCATAATATATATAATAATATATAAAAATTATTAATAACATTCTTATGAACTTTTATTCTAATTTATAAGATGCAAAAATATTCAGAGAAATTTATCAATTGCATTAAGATTCAGTGATATATTAACAGATAAGTAGCGTTTCATGGTAAATTTTAGTTACTGAATAATTAGTTAGTAGTACTTGGTAGTCAAAAGTTAGTTAGCAGTTAAAAATCAATTTTTAGTCAGTAGTCAGTAGCCGGCAGTTATTGTAGTAGCCATTTTTTCCTCAGGCATAATGAGTCGGTGTGACCAATATCAATTTCATTTAATAGCCGCTCTTTACAAGTTTTTTTTTTTTTTTTTTTTTTTTTTTTGCTTAGATAAAATTATGTTTAAAAAAAATCATGTTAGAAATAATCTACGGCTAAGTTAATTCAACTATAAAAATAACATGATTATGTGAAAAATGTTGCTAAACATACTGAATTAATGAACTGTTTGTTAAAAAATTATTTGGGGAAGCAGAGGGCATTTAAGGCTGTTTTACGAAGGCTCCGTCGCTATTGAAATGATGCTTTTTATGCGAAAAATATCTTATTTTTAATAACTGCTTTGAGTTTGCAATTGTTACTCAAGACTGTTGGGTCACGTTTAGCCCATCTTAAGAGAGTACCCTCTACGATTATTTTGAAAATGGCGCAAAACGTCTATATGGAGAAAGGATTTATCTGGTCTAATTTTTCAATATTTGAAAACTTACTACAATGTTGCAGAGCCTGGGCTCATAAAAATGTACAAAAACTGAAAATTAGGCGGCTATTTTGATGAATTTCATCTAGTTGGAAAAATGTTTCCGAATTAGCAAATTTTTAAAAAGTTTAATAACTTTTAAAATATTTTAGTTATATGTCTGTTCTAATGCTCAAATAGTTCTTCACGTCAAGATTATATATAGTTTAGAATCATCGCATTTTTTCAAGTGTAAGGCACTTAAACTAAATCATCTCTTATTTACGGTATTGATAAACCTTTATCATTAAAAAATTATCAAAAGAAAAAAAAAAACTTTGAAGAAAGTGACCAATTGCTTATAAAATCTAAGTGGCTAATTATATTTTGAAGCATCACGTGGCGAATGGTGAGAAATCAGTTTCAGGTCTATTGTATGTTGTATATTTAGCCTATAAATGAAATAATCTTTTGGCAATGATTTAAAACAGTTTAAAGTGGTTTCTTCATGTTAATATAGCAAACCAAATCACACATATAACTGAGAAAAACCAAACTGTTAGAATTAACGAAAATTGGCTATTTTGTTTCAGTGATCGATATAATAAATTTCACTTAACAATTAACTGTGCTTTCCTTTTATATTGTATAACAGGGGTTTCAACTTACATGTGGCCAGCGGCAGCAATTAAAAACATCAGTCAAATGGCGGGCCGCAACTTTATCGAAATTATATATATAGCTCTCTTTTATGTTTGAAGGAACATTAAATATTACTGCCAGATTTTTATCAAAGTATTTTTAATATTAAAAAGCAAAATAACGAGCATTACAAATAATGCTTGTTACGTATCATTTTCTGTGATAAATTAACATTTTTTTCAACTTATTAGGAATTATAGCAACAAAAAAAAAGGAAGAAAAAAACCCTCGAGCATCTGCAATTAATTTTTTTTTCTTTTCCGCTCATGCGATATTCAATTCAAGGAATTCAAATAAAGCATAATATTCATTCCCTATTTTATGCGTTTTAAAATTTACAAATTTAAATAATTTCGTCCAAAATGAGTGGTTTCAAAAAGTTAAATGGGAGAATTTCATCTGATACGCACATGCTAAATTATATTCACAAAATACAAAAAAATAACGAAATAAAAAGGAGCATTATACACAATTATTTTTGTATTTGTATAAATGTTTTCTTAAATGAAAAACCTGAGAAATAAATTTTTTTGCACCGCTGGTATGTTAAATTTCACAGAAACAAAGAAATTAGCTTTTTTATACGAAAGAAAAGTATTTTAAACCTGTATAGATTTTTTATGAAAATTGTCCGCAAAAAAACGACAACTAATATATTTTAGTTCACGAGCAAAAAAAAAAAAAAAAGGCTTCGCGGCGGCCAGTTGGTAACCACTGTTGTATAACTTAAAATTTTTCTAGTTTATTTGATATAAAAATATCCATTAAAAAATCGTTTTGAAATTGACATCGCAAAAGTATAACGAATTGACCTATAATTACGTACTTAAATACATGATAGATCTTGAAAAAATAAATAAAATAAACTTCGGGGAATTACTGAAAAAATTAGAGAACAATACAAAATTTTATTGTTTCCTATATAAACAATAAAATAACAACAGTTTAATTTAATTGTCCTATAGTTGTCAAATGTAAGCTCAGATATCAAACAACTCCTCATAATTAGGTCATTATGATGTCTTTTTCTTAAGCCATAATTACTATAACAGCAAGTGAACCAACACGGAAAAGCACTTTCTAAGTTTATTAATGAAATAAAGATTTTAGTATCATTTTAAGCGCAATCATTTTATCAGTTCATTTGCTATATAAACTTCGAAATTTTTTTTTTTGCATGAACTGAACAATTGAATAAAACATTAAAAAGAAACTTCTCACGGCCTGGTGGATATCTGTGAGTAAAATTTCGAATTCAATTTTTTTACTACTTGAACTTACTATTTAAAGTATACTTTGACCAAATTGGTTAAAAATATTTTCGACTTCTGTAATTAATTGCTAAGTGCAATACATTGATTGATTTTATTTTCATTTATGGTTGTTTTTTAAAATTATTGAATAATGGTTAAATAACCATAAAATTATAATAACAGTAAACGAACCGTAAAATGATAATAATGGTAAACCAACTGTAAAATAATAAAAAAATTGTAACCCAATCGTAAATTATCCAAATTGAAAACAATGGATTTTGATCTGATTAACTAAAGATTTAACTGTTTTTTTTTTCTTTTTTAATAATAATATAGCTATTAGACTGAGAAACTCTTATTCAATGCTAAACCCCGATGAAGGTACTTTGAAGCTACTTACATTGAAATTTCGTTGCAACTTTTACAGGATCTTTAATTCTACCATGATTTTGCTCAATATATGAACCATAGTAAAATACAATCAAGTTTAGCTGTACGTTAATACAGTTGAACTAAAGGCCATGTTGAGATTGCAACGAATTTGCATGTTACTATGGTTCAACACTCCTTAAAATTTCTATTCGTGTATTGATAATATAAGTTCTTAAGTATACGTCTCCGTTTTTAAAATTTTAAAAGGCAAATAAATTACTTACCAAAAAAAAAATTCAATTTAATAAATCAAATCTTAAAAATCCCTACGGTATTCTCATACAGGAAAAGAAATTCTGGTAAATTTGTCGCTGTTGCTGTTATTTATGTCACTTGACAATGCCAGCAAGCCTGCTTGAAATCAAGCTAATTTTTAAGGCAGAGAGTGTATTTCTTGTTCAGTGGCGCCATCCATTTCCGTGAATATGACGTCCGTCGCGCACACGCTGTAGGCCGTTTTACAGGGATGACCCAATCATAGTCAATTCATTCATCCACACATCGTCAACTGAACCAGAGAATCCCAAAAGTATTGATTTATTATGGGAACTGAGAGGACTTTGTAACCCCGACAGATTTAACGTGCACCAGCCACCATTTAATGCACGGGAATTCTTCGTACGGTGGCATTCGAATTCACATTTCCATAAACACGAGTCAAACGTTCTACTGAAGAAAATAAATAGGGGAAGAAGGCTAGCTTCCTTCCTTAGACATAATGTAAGCCAATCCCCAAAGGTTTGTTGCTGTCCCTGTGTATAAAAGAAAAAACAACATTAAGGAGCATAGCAGCAGAAGTTCTTGAAAGGGGTTTGCGCCCTCCTCTTCTCCCAACCACTACTGGGGTTGAGAAGAAAAAGAAAAGTTCTCTTTTTATTTATTGTTCGTTTGTTCTGCATTTTTACACTATTGATAAACAGTCATTATCGTAATGATGCGTCTGTCTGTACTATATTAAAAAATCGCAACGGCAGCAGCTGCTTTGGGAGTTCAATTTAACATTATATTTTGCTTTGCTGAGAAATAACTATATAATTTAGAAACTTGACTCTACAAAAGTGTGTTAAAAACAGTACAGAGAGTACTGCGAAATAGAAAAAAAATTATTATTTATATAATAAATATTTGTATTATTTATATAATAGCTAAAAAAATTATTTAACTGTGAAACTTGTAGGGAAAAAAGTATCATGTTCGACCGATCTGTAATTTGTTGAAGAATACAACTTCGGATTTAAAATTCGACAAGCTAAAAGAGCCCTATATTTAAAAATTTTATTTTAAAATAAAATGTCAAAATGTTCGAAAGTTGTTGCCAATGTTGTTGCCAATTTATGTGATTCTTCGTGAACTTTTTCAGCTTTAATTTATATAGATATAAATTATTTTTCCATTCTTAAAGAAAACTTATAAACTCACACTCAAGCAGATGTTAAACAAAACTAGAAATTTGAGAGAGATTATATGATGCTGGATATAAATCTTAACATTTATGGTGTATAAAGTTTTAAAAATAAAAATAAAAACTTAATAAGGAGCGATAAAAACCGTTTTCTATTGGAATTTCTATTATAGCGAGCAAAATAACTCATTTATTTCTACGTATAATACAGTCACACATCGTGAATTCTTTAGGTTAAGCTTTTTTCATATTAAGTTTATATGATTATTCCAGGTAATCGCCCATTTCGTTACCACTAACACATTGACAAATGAAGTTGCAATATTTGTAAAATTTGAAAAAAAAATAATTTTTCTTTTTTATAAAAAATATTGAAGTTTAAAGAGAAAAATATAAGGATGAATGCAAAGTAATTACGATATTTGTCGAACCGAGAAATCAGGGGCTGAGCCTCCTAGTCTGATAAAAAAAAACAACCTAATTCTATTAATAACACCCAAATATACAATAAAAAATTCCTTTGGTAGTTTATCCGTTCGTATAGTAACTACTAGATATGGTACGTACTAGATATTCTTAGTTCAAAAGATTTGTATAGTAATGCTGCATATAATAACATACATGACTAACATCTAAATGTACAAAAAAAAAAAAAAAAAAAAGATTGATTCCACTTCAAAACTGTAAAAAGAAAATATATTAGGGTGTCACTCACGCCCGCTGCTCTTTGCGCCCACCAACCCCTGAGAAAGCTATTTTATTTTCTCATTTATCACTCATTCATTGATACTAAACTACTTTAATATACACTGAGAAAAAATGGTAAACACTAGCAAAATTTACCGTGTTTTTGGCTATATGGGTACTCTGAAAAGCTCTTTGGTAATGACTTTTCGAACAATTCACATTATAGTATGGTTTTATAATGTGTGATAAAATGTGGTAAAATATGACAATTTTATTATAATACCTTGCAACATGGCATTAAAATCATTTATACTGTAAAACTTATTTTTAGTTTTTTTTCTCTACTAATTGCGTGGTAATACGAACCGTAATTTTGAAAACCAGAATTTTTCAGTAAACTGGTACTATGCTCACAGAAAAATTACCAAATGAATGGCTTAAATACCGGATATTTTGGTTTTATTAACCGAAATTAAGGTTTATTTAACAAGAAATGTCATTATGTCACAGTACAATAATTTTACTAGATTTTTTTCTTCGTGTATGAAAGCTGGTACTCTTTTATAACGAAGCTTTAAAAATATGTAGCTTATACTGGCTGTGAAACTTTGACATATATATTTTATTCAATTTAAAATAGATTTAATTTATAGTACTATTTTGAAAGTTCTTTTTAAGCAATTAATTCATAAAACCCAAAATTTCTCACGTTCCTTACCCAAAAATTTCTCACGTTTTGTGTTTGAAAAAACACTAGTTTTAAATTCATTTAAAAGAGGTGGAATAGGTAAAAACGAAGGTTATATTTCAGGGTACAAATAAAAGATTATCGATAACATAAGTTACATAATAGTGATTCTTTTGAAATGTTTTTAATTTTCAATAAAGTTACATGAACTACAACTTTAAAAGTTTTAAAGAATCAACATTGACGAATATTATCCAAGAATCTCTAATATTACGCTAGATAAACTAATTATAACTCTTTGAAAGATATTTTAGGTTGATTTCCATTGTTTCTGTTCTTAAGATTTAGTAAAGCGAGACATCATATAATCTACAATCATTTTATAATCATTAATTATAAACCATTTTTAAATAAAATTTCCAGCTCCAGTATTCCTCCGCTTATGCTTACTAGACGATGCGTGAACAGGCTTAATATTCTAGAAAGTTTTATTATTTTGATTTTTGCTCAAATTTGCTCGAAATTTTGCCGTTTATAACAGTTTTCCGTAACTAATAAATTCTAAAAGGTCGTGAACCTGAAAAAATTTTTAAAAAATTAATTTCACAGCATAAATAGAATTTAAGATTTACCATTTTTTGAATGTTATTCCTTATTTGGCTATATTTGGGTAATTTACTGCAGTTTGTTATTTTTGGGAAGCATCATAGCATGCTTGCGGAGTCTTCCGAATTCATTTGTTATTAGTTTCGTTGAAAGTTAATTTGAATGAACGTGTTATACATTAAACATTACAAGTATAATATTGGATGGTGTGCTTTTACTAGCTTAGGCATAAACATCAATAGGAAGTAAAAACCCGGAAGTCTTACGACGAATTTTAATCCTTAGCGCCGTCATCTTAGCACAGCTTGCTTTTTGAATTGAACAGTTCGGTAACAACTTTTCTTGTCTACAGGGCTATATATATCATGCGTCCTTCTTATGAATTAGTTAGTTTCAAATCTTAGTTATTAGTAGAAGAAAAGAAATTTCTAAGATTTTGTGATAACATTCGCGTTAGTGCTTTACGTTACTTCTTTATTATACAAGTCCATGCATTTTACATTTGTTTTAAAGTATAGTTACTAGTTGTTCGTCTAAATTTTTTAATGCAAATTTATTTTTCCTCAAAGTAGTTTTATGATGTATTAATCATATTAAAGAATTTAAACCTTCCTTTTGTTCTAGAAAAATAAAACATGAAGATCTTCGCTCTCTTGGTATTGTTCTGCTCCTTAATTGCTATGGTCTTTGGAGCCCAAACTGCATGTCAATTGCAAAGACAACAAGAACAGGCAAAGAGTAAGAATGGTTTGACTTATAAAAAATTAAAAGCATGAATTGATGTAAAAAAATTAAATTTAAAGGTTTACACGTATCAGTTTTTACAATTAAGGTGATTGATTGAAAATTGTTTATAAATTGTTCCCATGGTGATTTCCGAATTTGAATCCATCAAAGGAGTAAAAAATACTCAAGGGTACAGAGCTCTGCAGAAATAAGACAGAAAATTTATCACATTTAAAAAATTAAAACGAAAATAACGAAACAGAAGCAAGAAAAAAAATATAAATAGTCTTAATTTTACAATACTATTAATTTAGGAAATTTACGCTTAGCATGCACAATTAATTTCTATACAAAACATACACAATTATTAATTATTATTATAAAACAATTATTATTATAACAATTATTATTATAAAACATACACGCATTAAATTTAGATAAACTGTTTTTAAGTGGTGAGTAATTATTGGGGAATTATTACAAATGTTTTCTCTCTTTCAATTTAACCATTCAAATACCATTTCTTGTTATTACTACCCTCTCCTACCAAATACTACTATTTATCATTGTTATTCTTTTCTATCAAATATTATTATTTGTCACAGTTAGCCATTTCTACCGAATACTATTATTTGTTTTGTCCATCTCTTCAACCAAATACTATTATTTGTCATTTTTCGTCTCTTTAACCAAAAACTAGTATTTGTCATCTTCCATCTCTTCTACCAAATACTGTTATTTAACATGTTAATCTATTCTATCGAATGCTATTATTTGTCCTCGTCCTTCTCTATTACTAAATACTATTATTTGTCCTCGTTAATCTCTTATATCAAATACTATTATTTGTCATCATTCGTCTCTTGAACCAATTATTATAATTTGTTATTGTTCGTCTTTCATAAAAAAATCTATTATTGGATATCGTCAATCTCTTTTACCAAAAACTATTATTTATTATTTGTCATCGTTTCTCTCTTCTACCAAATAATATTATCTGTCCTCGTTAATCTCTTCAACCATATACTATTATTTGTAATCTATTCCTCTCTTCAACCAAAAACTATTATTTGTCATCGTCATTCTCTTCGGTCAAATATTATTATTTGTCATGGTTAGACTCTTCTAACAAATTACGATTAGCTGTTTCCGCTAATCTCAACCAAAAACTATTATTTGTCATCGACAATTTGTTGAATCAAATACTATTATTTGCCCTCAGTCTTTTCAGTCAAAATCTATTATATGACATCGTCAATCTCTTTTACCCAAAACTATTATTTATTTCTTGTCATCGTTTCTCTCTTCTACCAAATAATATTATCTGTCCTCGTTAGTCTCTTCAACCATATACTATTATTTGTAATCCATTCCTCTCTTCAACCAAAAACTATTATTTGTCATCATCATTCTCTACTGTCAAATATTATTATTTGTCATGGTTAGACTCTTCTAACAAATTATGATCAGCTGTTACCGTTAATCTTAACCAAATACTATTATTTGCCCTCAGTCTCTTCAACCAAAATCTGTTATTTGATATCGTCAATCTCTTTTACCAAATACTATTATTTGTCATCGGTCGTTTCACCTATTAAATACTATTATTTGTCATGATTCGTCTTTTCAACCAAATACTATTCTTTATCACAGTTAGTGTCTTAAAATACTATAATTTGGTATCTTTTGCTGCTATATGTTAATTTCTTCTTTTTGTCTTGTCACAAAACTAAAAAAATTTCATAACAAACCACAACTGAGTGTATGTCCCCAACTGTAGGAGGAAACGTCGCATAGTGTTGATTATACTTACATTTATTTCAACACACCGCTGAATATTTTATTTAAAATCGATAACATGTGCTGTAACAGACAGACATCTCACATCTTTCTTGTAGTTCATACCTCTAAAAAAACAAAATTCATAATCGATATTGATTTAAAACATAAAATTGTGTAATGAACTTATATTTAAAATAAGTTACTGTCTTCCTATACTTGTGTTAGAAATAATTGCCAAAATATTCTTTGAAAAGAACATAAAAGAAAGCCTTATATTTTCAGATCTTAAAGGCAACTTCATTCCAAAATGTGATCCAGATGGTAGCTACAGCCAAGTACAGTGCCGTGGATCAACTGGATACTGCTGGTGTGCAGATAAAAATGGAAACCAAATCACCAAATCTGTCCGAGGAAAACCAAACTGTTAGAAATTGTTAAAATAAACAGTTACATTGCGGTAACAATTACAATAAATTTTGCAGACTCTCAATTGAACAATTGAGCTGAACAATTGAATAAAACATTTAAAAGAAATTTCTCATGGCGTGGTGGATTTCTGTGGGTAAAATTTCGAATTAATTTTTTTTACTATTTTAACTTATTATTTAAAGTATACTTTAAGTAAAATTAGTTTAAAATATTTTCGGCTTTTGTAATTGATTGAATTTCTTTTATTTTTATTTAAGGATGTTTTTTAAAATTAAGGAATAATGATTAAGTAACCGTAAAATTACAATAACAGTAAATGAACCATAAAATAATAATAATAATAATAAACTAACTATAAAATAATTTAAAAAAATGTAACCTAATCGTAAATTATCCAAACTGAAAACAATGGATTTTGATCTAATTAACTAAAGATTTAACTGTTTTTTTAAATTTTTTTTAATAATAATATAGCTATTATACTGAGAAAATCTTATTTAATGGTAAAACTCGATATAGGTACTTTATATGTACCTATATTTTTTCAATGTAAGGTAATCAATGTATTTCCTTACATTGAAAATTTGTGGGAACTTTTACAGGATCTTAAATTCAACCATGATTTTGCTCAATATATGAACCATAGTAAAATATAATCAAGTTTAAGCTGTATGTTAATACTGTAGAAGTAAAGGCTATATTAACATAGCAACGAATTTGCATGATATTATGGTTCCACACTCCCCAAAATTTCTATTCGTGTATTGATTATATAAGTTTACGTCTCCGTTTTTAAAAATTTAAATTTTAAAGGGCAAATAAGTTATCAAAAATAAATTCAATGCAATAAATCAAAGTATGAAAAGCACTACAAAATTCTCGTACTGGAAAAGAAACTCTGGTAAATTTGTCGTTGTTGTTATTTATGCTATAGACAATACCAGCAAGCCTGCGCGAAATCAAGATAATTTTTAAGGGAGAGAGTGTATTTCCTGTTCAGTGGCGCTATCTATTTCAAAGAATATGACGTCAGGCGCAGACAGGTCATAGCCCGTTTTATAGGGATGGCCCAATCAGAGTCAATTCCTTCATCCACACATCGCAAACTGAACCAAAGAATCCCATTGTTATTAATTTATTATGGAATTTCGAGGGCTTTGTAACCCTGACTGACATAATGTGCACCAGTCACCATTTAATACACAGGGATTCTTCATGTGGTGGCATCCGATCTCGCATCCCCTCCTCTCCTCCCAACCACTACTGGGGTAGGGGAGGAAAAGAAAAGTTCTCTTTTTATTTATTGTTCGTTTGTTCTGCATTTTTACAATATTGATAAACAGTTATTACCGTACTTGTCGTAATGATGCGACTATCTATTCTGTACTAAAAAATCACAACGGCAGCAGCTGCTTTGGGAGTTCAACTTAACATTATATTTGGCTTTGCTGTGAAAAAACTATATAACTTAGAAACTTGAAATTACAAAGGTACGTAAAAAACAGTACAGCAGTACAGAGAGTACTGCGAAATAAAAAAAATTATTATTTATATAATAATATATATATTATTTATATAGTAGTAAAAAAAATTTCTTAACAGTGAAACTTGTAGGGGAAAAAATACCATGTCAGACCGATCTGTAATTTGTTGAAGTATACAACTTCGGATTTAAAATTCGACCAGCTAAAAGGGATTTTTTTTTTTTTAAAAAAGTTTTAAAATTTTCGAAAGTTATTACCTATTTATGTGATTATTCGTGAACTTTTTCAGCTTCAAATTTATTTACAAATAAACTAGTTTTCCCTTTTTAAAGAAGACTTATATACTCACACCCGAGCAGATGTTAAACAAAATTAGAAGTGTGAGAGAGATTACACGATGCCGGATATAAATCTTAACATTTATAGTGTATAAAGTTGTGGAATAAGAAAAAAACCTTAATAAGAAGCGATAAAAACCATTTTCTATCGGAATTGCTATTATAGCGATTCAAATGACGTCAACGAGCAAAATAACTTATTCATTTCCACGTATTCAGTCACTCAATGAGAATTCCTTAGATTAAGCTTTTTTTTTCGAAGTTCATATGATTATTCCAGGTAATCGACTATTTCGTTACCACTAACACATTTACAAATGAAGTTGCAGTATTTGTATAATTTGAAAACAAAATATTTTTGTTTTTTATAAAAAATATTGACGTTTAAGGAGAAAAAAATAATGATGAATTTTAAGTAATAACTATATTTGGTGCGCCGAGAAATCCAGGGCTGAGCCTCATAGTCTGATAAAAAAAACTAATTCTATTAATTACACCAAAATATACAATATTTAAACATTCCTTTGGTAGTTTATCCGTTCGTATGGTAACGGTTTACCAGAAATTTTGATTTTCAAAATGATAGTTCTTAAAATTATATAAAAACAAAACTGAAAAACAATATTAACCGAATAAACGGTTTTTTGACATGCTTTAGAGAAAAAAGGGAGAAAAAGCATTGAAATTCTTAAATAAACCTTGGAAGATCTGCTTGCCCCTGAGAGTACACCTGACTAATTTTATCTAGCTTTAAACTTTTGGCTTTTAGATTTCCTGGTTTTAATATTTGCTTTTTAGTACTTTACCCTGTTTTTACCGTGCTCTGGTGACTTTGTCTTCCTCTTGAACTAAAAATCCTCATCATGCATTGGACATTCGAATGGAAGTGTTGGATCTTTGTGAACTTCAGCACCCTGAATTTTACCTGGTGTCATTTTTGAATTTTTTATCCTTTTGAGAGAAACTTTGGTATACCTTAGAGCATTTTTAATCCTAGAGGCACTTTGAAAAGGGGGTACTAGAACTTTTAGTCGACTATTTTAATTATTTTATTATTCTTACTTTAGATATTATTTATTTTTAATGTGATTTTTCTTGTTTTTACCAGTTGATGTTTTACCTGACTTTACTCTTTACTATACTGTATTTTAGACACTTGTATTTTCATTTGATTTTACTCTTTTAGATGTTTTAAGTGATTTTGACTTATTTTTAGGAATTCTAGTTCTCTTCAAGAAACCTTTTATCTTTTATTTTAAGCAGGACACTTGGACTGGTTTCTGTTCCGGGGCCTTGCCCTTCCATGGAGAACTTTTGGTCATTGGTGACCTATTTTGTGATAGCAATACACTTTGAAGTCTTGCTCCGAAATTTTATGTTGGCTTTAACTATAAATGCCTTTTTGAATTATTATGACTGATTTTAAATTTTATAAATCTCATGGTGATGCTGAACTATCTGTTCTTGCACGGGCACATTTTGCATTCATTTATCCACTTCATATTTTTAATTCTCTACATGGTTTAAAATACTTGATTTATTGTTTTAAATTTACACACAATCGATATTGTGATATTTTCTAATGTGTATCAATCTTAATTAGTTTTAATTTTACTGTAATTTTAATGCTTTCTTCCTCCTGTAATTATCACAATTTAACTTAAATTACTTACTTTTCCAATTTTCAACTTTTTTTAGTTATTTTACCCAGAATCAGTCAAAGGTGAAGAATGATATATAATATTTTAAACAAACATTTTTTATGTCTTATTGTCTATATCTTTTGGTTTCTATTTAGCAAGTATATAAAAAGTTTTCTGGTTAGCTTTTATCGAAAATTGCAAGATTAATCATTTTACATAATCAAAATTCATATAAATGATCTAGAGTGGCTAGTACATTACGAATGTATGTGCGTATGCCATGTGGTTAGTGTATTGCAATGTACTAATCGCTAGAGATCAAGCACAATTTTTCTCAGTTTCAGTTATAAACTGATTAATAATTACAAATACCTAACACTTTTTACAACAGACACATCTCAAACTTAAATTTAGATCCTAATTAATAGAAGGGATATAATTCTAAGTTAAATTACAAACTTATCAAAATCCTGTAAAAGGGAAGTTTGTAGAAAAAATACCTAAAAGTGAGAAACGTGATCAAAATTCTGGAAACCCATTTGTTTACTTTCGATCTATCTTTTCCATGAATGCACTACAGATTCAGGTGAACTACTTCTCAAAACTAAGTACTTCCAGCTAATCAGAGTAAAACTTATATTTTAGACTTTTTTGATTCATTTCCGAGTTGATAAACGATACAAACGATTTTAGTGTTTTTGATATTGAATGTTTTCCTATGTTTAAAATTAACAAGGTTTAAAATTAGAAAGATTGGGCTTGGGTTGAATTCTTCCCAACTACAGGATTTTAGAAAATACACCTGAGGGAAGCGCATAACCCGTTGTAAATTAACAGATCTTGCTATTATAAAGATTGGAACAATAATTCCCGCTTCAGCTTGTGCAGCCATCTATTGTGCAATTGACTATACAGAATTAACACATTTGTTTCGAAAGTTTTCAAACTTCAGTGAGATTTGTTTCATGACGCCTGTTTTGATGTAATATTTGTATTGATCAACGCTTCAACTGCAAAAGTGAGTAAAACATTGTTTTTATTGTAATAACACTTTCTTATTTTGGGTACATTTATATATTACATTTTGTACCAGTAACTATCTTATATTATAGCATAAATAATTGGTGGAATGTTAAAGTGCCATAAGATAAAATTCGTACAAAAACATATAAGTCGGCAAAATGATCAATGCTTCCTTTAATTCTATATTTGTTTACCTCCTTAAATGTTTGTTTGAGTTGTTAATAATGCATAAAACGCTGTGAAAGAAATTAAAAAAATCAAATAAATAAATAAATGGACCACGAAAAGGTTAAGCATGTCAAAGACATTAATAGGATCCGAATGGAAGAGAATTTAGAATGATGACTTCGAATACAGTTGAGTAAAGACTGGAGTACAATAGAAATTAACTTCGTTGCGTATTAAACAGGTCCGTGATTCGCATAATATTTTCAAGAGCTATTAAACCAGACCTGAAAATTAATAGTCACACTTTGTGACCACTCATCTTGACCTGTAGATGGCGTATCCGGCAGAAGTCTAATTTAATTACCAATAAAGAGTAAATTATCTATAAGCTTCTTTGACATTTAAAGGAAGTGATCATTTATATGGATTGTTTGTGATTTTTAAAAGATAACTTTTATTTAAAGTCGTGGTAGCGCTTCGTGCTCCCGTGTCACCAGTCCTGGGTTCGATCCTCGGGCCGGGCAAGATTGACTCAGCCTTTCATCCCTTCAGTGGGTCGATAAATGAGTACCAAGCATGCTTGGGAACGAAACACTGGGGTTCCGTGTTCGGCTGACCCCCTAACCGGAACATCTTCTCCTGCACCGCAGAGTCCAAGGTCAGGAAAACTGAGATGGGCACAGTAGGCCTTGGCCCTCAGTGGGCTGTCGCGCCACTGAGTTTAGTTTATTTAAAGTCAATAATTATTGATTTGCATTTAGGACCGACTAAAAATCAATGAATTACAGGGGTTGGAAAAAAATAAAGGAAACATTTTGTATTAAATAACTTTTTATATTTATAAAGAAATACTAAGATAATTATTAGAAAGATTTAGAAGCGTTTAGGTCATGTGAGTTCTCATGCATATGAATAAAGTTAAAAGCTGTTAGAAGTTTAAGAGATTTTCAATGAATTAGCATTTATAGTAAGAAAGCGTATGCCAAAAGAAATTTGGTTTTAAATAAAAATGCTTATGACTTCGTGAATATTTAAGCCAGGCTTACGAAAATTTGGTGCAGTTATTGTATAGGTTAAGGATTTCAACAACTCCCCCCCCCCCAAAAAAAAAAAAAATATATGGTGTGTATGCGGGAAGAAACAGACTCGTCACCGCGACAGCCCTCTTCCTCAGAAGAGGCAACTGGCGCATTGGAAATTTGTATACAAATAAGTTTTCTTGTACAGGGAAAACAGTTATATCGAAGGACCCTTATATAAATTTTTAAATACAAAAGGAACATTTTATAACAAAATAACAAACATAAAATATACAGAAGCTAGAATAGAGATATCATAAAATGGTTCTTTAAAACCAGTGAGTTCTAAAGATACTTGAAATGAAAAAAGTTTTACTGGGATGTGAGCCAGAGCTGGCAGTATTTGTAAAAGGGCAAGATGATAAAACGATGAAGGGTCAAGAAAAAAGATCAATAAAATCAAAACTGGTGATAAAATGGGCTCGTATAAAATGTAAAAAAGTGATAAGATTAAAAGAAATTGTTTAAAAAAAAGGTTGTTTAAAAAAAATTAAATTTTTTAAAAATAAATAGTTTAAAGTAGTTATTGTATGTAATAACCTACGTAATTGACATAAATTACAAGCTATACTGTTTGGCATAGGGTATTCAAAAAACATTCTTTTTCGTTCGTAATTTATTGCCGGTCCTTCAAAGCTCTAAAATCTTTAAACTTTATTGATATGTATGATAAATCGCAGGACTTGGACACTTCTAATGTTTCAGAATAATCCTCCAAGCATTTCTTGAGAAATATGAAAAAATGAGTAAGTATAGAAATGTTTCCATTATTTTGTCCAATCCCGGCATTTCGTGCTTTGCAGTTTTCTTCTTCTATCAAAATATGGTTCCTATAACCGTAATTTCTCAACAATAAAATTATTCTTATTTTCTTCAGAGGAAAATAAACATGAAGTTCGTCATTATTTTGGTTTTGTTGTTATGCCTCATTTCTGTTGTGTTGGGCTCCAAAAAATGCGAAAAACATCGAAAAACAGAAATGAAGAAGAGCGAAAAGGGTACGTACATAGTTTGTTATATTTACCATGTTATGCATATACTTACCATTTAAACAGTTTTCTAGAAATGCTTTATTTTACAATTATAAAATTAAGTACTTGAAAACTGTCATGCAAACGATGCGTGTAGAATTTAGTATTTTTTTTTTTTAAATTCTAAGATTAATTTCAAGGGCTTACAAATATACAGATTGATCAGAAAAAAATTCTGTCTTAGAGGGGACGAATATAAAAGAATGCGTCATGCAATGCGTGTCCGGTAACGCCGTGTGGAAGAAGTGGAAGGGCGCTGTGTAGGGCAGTCCAAGGAAGCCGGAAGCTGTTCTAGTGATTTTATACGGCATTCAACGCTAAAGAGCATAACGCTGGTTCAAAACTAAAACGACACTTCAGCACTCTCTTCTCATGTTATTTGAATGAGAAGTGAATGCAGAAGTGTCGTTTTAGTTTTGAACCAGCGATATATACAGGTGGATGGAGCTGCGAATGAAAATGGGAGAGCAATGCAAAGGGTGAACAGGGAATTTTTCCCCAACAAAGAAATACGAAATTGTCAAAATTTCGAGTGATTGCACCTCACAGATAGAATCAGCAATCATTAACAACACATACAAGGTCCTAACCCCGTGATAACAGTGCCAGTAGAAAATGTCTTACGCAAGATTGAGCACAATTCTTCCAATAGCATGACAACTATACTGATTCGACAAATGTCATAAGATGTTTCTTAATATCATGGCGGACCTTATTAATCTCTAGGGAGTGCTGTATCTCGACGTGGTATGAACTCAACAAGTAGTTAGAAGTTTCTTGCAAGAATATTCAAGTCTGACGTAAGATTAAGCGCAAGAACTTCACTGAGGTGACAAAAGTCATAGGATATTTCTTTATACCATGGCGGACCTCCTTTTGCTCTACGAAGTGCTGCAACTCGACATAGTATGGACTCAACAACTAGTTAGAAGTCTCTTGCAAGAATTATTTATCCATGCAGAGTAAATAAATGTTCATGATCGCGAAAGTCCACAAACTGACCTTTCGATTATATCCCATAAAAGTTCGATGAGGTTCATGTTGTTAGATCTATGTTGTCAAATCATTCGCTGGATATGTCCTCAATGATCTTCAAACCTGCCGTGAAAAAAAATAGAGTCCTGTGTCATGTGCATCATCATCCATAAAAATTCCAAAATTCCATTGTTGTTTAAGTACAAGAAGTCCACTAATGGCTGCCAGTGGTCTCCAAGTAGATGAATAGAATCATTTTCAGTCCAATGATCAGTATGATTGAACCATACGGCTCAGTCCATACCATAAAAAAATAGCCCGACCAATATGAAACCACCACCCGAATAATACATACGTTTCATTGTTGCCAATTTGGTACCGTGGTTTCTGTGTCACATTCAAACTTTCCCATTTTCTCTGACCAGCTGAAATCATTTATTCTGAGTCCTTCCAAAATCGTCACCTCCAACCCCTTTAAATTTTGGCCACGCATTTTTGGATCAACCTATATGGTGAAATAAAATGCAATGGTTTTCTAATTAACTATTAATTTTCTTAGTTCATTTTTTTTCTGTGTTACAAATCAAATTATTACAGAAGTAATAGAAAACAAACATTCGTATTGCATTTAAAAAAAAATTATATAGTTTCAACAATACTTTTTTTCCCTTTTCTCTAAATTTAATAATTTATAATAATTAACAAACAGAGCTTAGAAAAATAAAGACATTTTAAACCTATTTATTTCTTCTTCTCTATTCTGCCTCAATGAATTTGATTTTTATCAATTAGTTTAAACGACGGGCTGTGCTATGTTTCAAAAGTTCGAAAAAAGATTTTTATAAAAAAAAAAATCAAACAGTTGGCTTTTTAGATTGAGAACGTTGAAACAAAATCTATTTATTTTTCTAACATAAAAATTAAAATCACAAAAGTAGATCGAGCCATTCTATTGCTTACACATGAAATAATTTAAAGAAATCAAATTTAAAAGAATCATGAAAATTTAAAACTTTAAGAACTTCCAAACTTATTTCCAAATTAGATGCTACAAATTACCAAATTACTGTTTCTGCCTTCAATTTTAGTTTACTAATTAATGCAATTTTATCATTTCAGGATTAGTTGGCAACTTTATTCCAGAATGTGATAAAAAAGGTCATTACAAACAAGTTCAGTGCCATGGATCAACTGGATTCTGTTGGTGCGTCGACAAAAAAGGACACAAAACAACTAAATCTGTCCGAGGAAAACCGAACTGTCCAAAAAGTTGAAAACTCTATGTTTTTTAAAGAGAATTTATTCGACTCGAGTTTTTGTTTTCAAATTGTGGTTTAAAATGTACTCTAAAACTCTTCATTCTTCCTAAAAATGTGATAAGTTTATACTTGTTGAAATAAATAATTTAGATGAAACTAAATAAATCGCAAGAGATTCTGACAAAGAAAAAATTCTTGAAATTATGTAATTTGCTACTTTGTTATCTTAATTTGAACTTTTATTTAAATACATGAGCTGTTAATATGATAAATGATAAATTTATCATATTAACAACATTTATGATTTGTTATGATAACATTTTATGATAACATTTTATGATAAATTTATCATAAAAATATGATAAATTTATACTTGTTGAAATAAATAATTTGGATGGAACTAAGTAAATCGCTAGAGTTTCTGACAATCAATCAAATCTTGAAATTATATAATTTGCAATTTTAATTTAAACTTTCATTTCAATAGATGAGCTGTTAAGCTGTTAAAATGTGATTGAAATTTTTCAAATCGCTATATATATATATATATATATATATATATATATATATATATATATATATATATATATATATATATATATATATATATATATATATATATATATATATATATAAGCGAAAGTTAGTATGGTTGTATATTCGCTGATAACTCGAGAAAAAAACTATTGTTTTAGATTAAAACCTTTTCTGTCATTGAAAAAAAAAAGCAAATTTTATTATTTTTCTTTAAAATACATTGTTTACTGCCTTAACTTAAAGAAATTTATAACTGCTATTAAAGTTCGTTTCGTTTCTGCGAAAAAACACAAATGAATTTCATTGGCTCGCATAGTTAAATAAGTTGCTAATTTAATTTATTATCCCTCAAAAGGGCAATTTTGATAACTAGCTTTTTTTTTTTCAATTTTATTTTTTAGTGTTAGCATATATTGTACTTAACATTTTAATAACGAATTCGCCACTCCCACGATACCATACGAGCATGTAAGAGACAGAAATTAAATCGACTCTTACTTGAGCAAAAAAAGTGTCATGGAAACAATAAAATTTGTTTTTTTGCTTTAAAGAGTATTGTTAACTGTATTAACTTAATTTTTAATTGTTAAAGATTGCTTCTTTTTTGTGAAAAAACACGAATGAAATCCATTGGCTCGCATAGTTAATAATAGCTAATAATTGCAAATAATATATAATATTGGATTTTTACAAAGTTGCTAATTTCATTTATTATCCATCAAAAGGGCCATAGATAACTAGCTTTTTTTTCTTTCATTTTTTTAGTGTTAACATATATTGTACTTAGCATTTTAATAACAAATTCACCATTCCCACGATACCATACTAGCACGATACAAAAATTAAATCCTCTCCTTACTTGAGGAATAAGAGTTTATACTTACATATTGTCTTGATTTGTGACTGTACGATTTTAAATCTCAGAATACTCGAAAACCTACTTATTTAAACAGACGGACCAGCTGATTTCCGGTGGTAAATAATATAAAAATACGCATAAAGGAGGTCTAAAAATATGCATTAAGGGGGGTGATTATGGAACATCCTGCTTAATACTTCATTAATAAATCACAAATAAATTTCACTCAGAATTCAAAAATTTTTTTAATGCCGATAAGACGCTATTTTCCCATTCATGACTTCTTTTAAAAAAATTTTAGAACCGTCGTTGAACAGCCGACCCAATTATTTGGGTTTACTACTGCTAATGTTCCACTCCGTAGCCTTGTAATTTTGAACGCAATCCAGAAGACAAGGGAACTCCTGGATCAAGTATTGAGTGAAATTTTTTCTTCGTGGAGGACGTTTTAATGGAACTAACCCACGTTTGCGTTACATGGAAAGGAAAACCACGAAAACCTCCCATGGTTAGCCTGACGGCAAGGGGTCTCTAACCCATGATCTGTCTACCACTGAGGATATTTCATGTCAGCACTGCGGTCGGTGCAAGCTGGATGCGGAATTTGTATCGGCCATCCATTGCTGGGATTCGAACCCGGTTCACGACATTAGATGGCGAACGCTCTATACCCTGAGCCATCACAGCTCCTACTTATCCCTATCTATGGATAACTTCAAATATCAATTAAGAGGTCTTTTGTTTATATGAATGTGATTAGGAGTTTCCTTGTCTTCTGAATTAGTTCAAAATTACAAGGCTACGGAGTTGAACATCAGTTGTCGTAAACCCATGAAATTGGGTCGGCTGTTCAACGACGGTTATAAAATAAAATAAAATATATGAATGTGAGTAACAGTAAAAGTTACGTGGTGCCAAGAAGAGAGGCGAGTCAGATAAAAGAAGCTGTTCTTTCTTGTGCTTTTGTACATTAGACTATTTCTCATCGACTTTATTTGTATTTATCAACACAGAATTTATAAGCACAGAAATTATAAATGAGCACAGAAATTCAAGTTTATGGCTAGTTCTTTACAGTGAATAACTATTTTTAAAGAAATATAAAGATACACAGTTAGTTTGATCATTTGTCACCGAGTTTAAATGTATTTATAAACACAGAAGTTCCAAGTTTATGGCCAGTTCTTTATAGTGGTTAAATTATTTTAAAGAAATATATTGATACCCAGTTAATTTGATCATTTCTCATAGAAATTAGATGTATTTATAAGCTCAGAATTTAAAAATAAACACAAAAGTTCCAAGTTTATGGCTAGTTCTTTACAGTAATTAAAATTTTTTTAAAAAATACATTGATACACAGTACCTTTGATCAGTTTTGATTGAATTTAGTTGTATTCATAATCACAGAATTAATAATTAAGCATAGAAGCTTAAATTCATGGTTAGTTCTGTAAAGTAAAATAGTAAAATTAAAAAAAAAAAAAAAAACATTGATACGTAGTGCATTAGATCATTTCTCATTGAGTTTATTTGTACTTATAAACAAAGAATGTCTAAATAAGCACAGTAGTCCAAATTTATGACCAGTTCTTACAAGTTACTAAAATTTAAAAAAAATTTCACCCACCTTCACACCAAAAAATAATCCAAAAAATTCAATTAATTTTAAGTAATAAATTAACTTAATCTCTTTTTACAAATAAATATCAACCCTAAAAATATTTTAACTTAACATTACTTGATAAAGAGTAACCTCATAAAAGGTTAGTTAATATATCAATATTATTCCGTGATATCTAAAAATACAAAAAGATTTATAAATTGTGAAAGAAATGTATGTCATAGGAAAAAAATATAATGCTTGTAGATATCTCTTATTTTACTTCTCGCTCCTATTAATAAACATTATTTTTCCAGACAAAAGCTGTCTGACAAACCCTTCATTTAATTTTAAAATTATAAAATTTTAAATATGTTTTCAATGCCATTAATTAAATTCTCTATTAATAACTTTTAATTAAAATAAATGAAATCATAAATAGTCTTTATACAAAAAATAAAATTCTATTGTAGGAAAATTATTCTCTGCTGTCCTAAAAAGACCTACTTCATAGACCTACTTCATAAATTTTCTTTACAAACGTTAATAAATCAAATTCGTTAATATTTCTTATGAGTCATTCGGATAAATAAACAAGGAAAAGCGCATTCCTAATTCTTAGAGACGCTAATAAAAAAACATGATGAACGTTATGCTAATAAAATAACAATGATTTTTCTGTGTGATAATAATATAATATTATCAATTAAAATGACAAATCAAAAATGTTTCAGTTCAAAAATGTTCAAAAAAATTCACATCGCGTTTCAAGCAGTGTATAAAGATATTTTATAACGTTTTATCATTCATTTTGGTAAGTCTTTATATTATATTGAATATTTACCCCACATATTTGATAAATCTTCACTATTTTTAGCAAAATTTAATCATACAAGTTATTGATAATGAAAAAACTATTTATTGATATGTTATTTAGTTAAAATTTAAATTAGAATATATTGAATGCACACATACGAGTTATTAAAAAATAGCATCGCTACTGAGAGAAAAGAATTCTAGTGAAATTTCCATTCTTGTTTAGTAAAGACATTCTGATAATTAAACCAAAATATGCGAAAGGTGGCGGTGCTGGGCTAAAGCCTAGCGTTGCCATTTCTTTTGTTCAAAATTTCGTTTCAACTCTATTTTAAGTTTCTTACTGAAAGGATTACATTTCGATTAAAAAAAAGTGAATGTTGTTGTTCGGAAATTTCAAAAGTTTGTCACTGTAACTGTAACCATAGATTTGTAATGGTTTTAAACATCATTCTTGAGCGCATAGATCATAAAACTTATGTACAAAATTTCATTCCGCACACTCAAATGGAATAATCTCCCTTGAGCATTGAGTCATTTGTTGGCACAGTTATTTTATAATCACACTGCATATTAAAAAGATTATAATCGTTTCTGTTCATATTATCTGCTATCGTTTATTTTTATCTTATTTACTAATATAAAAAACTTTGGTCTTAGCATTCATGACTTGATTTTTTTTTCTATGTCAAAATACAGATGTTTTATAAAATTTTAACATCCAGTATTGGTTTTTTTATTTTGGTTCTGAAATAAAATTTAGTAAAATCTAATATATGGGATTTTTCGCAGTAGCTTTTGTATGAATTATAATTCCGTAAAGAAATGAATAACTATGTTTGTTTTCTAGCTTATATGCGAATCAATTTTGAATGAAATTTCTGTTTTATGTTTTTTTTCTTTTAACTTTAAGTAAGCAAATCAGCTGAAAAAGAACATATAGCATACGTAAAACGTTGGTTATTGACACTTACAATATGTCTTATAATAGCTGCGCTTAGTATATATCTATTTGAAATCTTTAGCAAAAAAATTATATTCCAATTAGTAAATAATATTTGAGCTGGGAAGAAAAAAATATAGGAATGTACTATATTACTAGTAAGAAAGATTGGAGTTAAGACATCCAAACCTGTCCGATCTTCGGAAGAATTAGACAGGAGATTGATGCTTTCGTCCCACCTTTCTCGTTAGTGATCCGAGACATTTAAAGAGAATTTTCTTTTTTTTTTCTCTCGAAAATTCTAGTTTTTTCTTATTTGTAATTTCTTTACTCAAGTCCTTAGAAGGTTTTCAAGATATATATATATATATATATATATATATATATATATATATATATATATATATATATATATATATATATATATATATATATATATATATATATATATATATATATATATATATATATATATATATATATATATATATATATATATATATATATATATTATATATATATATGAATCAGATGTTTCGAATAACCACCCTTCAACTCTTCTTAGTTTCTCCGGCAAACGAAAAAGTTTTAAAAGTTTTCAATTACGTCTTCCTGCCTAGAGATTTGATAGACTTCGATTCTCCTAATCTTTTTCTGTTTTCTTGGATCAAGCAATTATTTGCAACCCCTAATGTGTATACTTAATTCTTAAAAAGGATTCTAAAAATATAAGGGCAACTATCACACGGAGAAAAATAACCTGGTATTTCCGTACTGTATGGTAAGGACATTTCTGGTAAAAAGAAAAACATCATTCTGGTATTAAAAACCAAAATATATGGTATTTAAACCATTTATTTGATAATGTTTTCCGTTCGTATTTCAATGGTTTAGCGAAAACTTTGGTTTTCGAAATTATAGTTTTTATTACCACACATTCAGTAAAAAATACAAAAGCTAAAGGGAATTTAACCGAAAAAATAGGCCTTATGCCATGCTGTAAGGCTCTATCATGATAAAATTACGAAATTTTTTTACATTTATCAAATTTTATCACATATTTTATAAGTATATTTCACTGTTAATTTTACTGAAATCATGACCGCTTTTGTTAAAATTACCAAGTGTTTTGGTGTTCCCATAGAGCAAGAAAAACGTTAATTATTAATGAAATTTTGTAGTTTTGACTATACTTTTTCAGGTGAATGGAATCCAGGTTGTATATTGATCATAGAATGTGATATGTCCTTCCCATAGAGCAAGAAAAACGTTAATTATTAATGAAATTTTGTAGTTTTGACTATACTTTTTTCAGGTGAATGGAATCCCGTTGTATATTGATCATAGAATGTGATATGTCCTTCCCATAGAGCAAGAAAAACGTTAATTATTAATGAAATTTTGTAGTTTTGCCTACACTTTTTTCAGGTGAATGGAATCCCGTTGTATATTGATCATAGAATGTGATATGTCCTTCCCATAGAGCAAGAAAAACGTTAATTATTAATGAAATTTTGTAGTTTTGACTACACTTTTTTCAGGTAAATGAAATCCCGTTGTATATTGATCATAGAATGTGATATGTCCTTCCCATAGAGCAAGAAAAACGTTAATTATTAATGAAATTTTGTAGTTTTGACTACACTTTTTTTAGGTGAATGGAATCCCGTTGTATATTGATCATAGAATGTGATATGTCCTTCCCATAGAGCAAGAAAAACGTTAATTATTAATGAAATTTTGTAGTTTTGACTACACTTTTTTTAGGTGAATGGAATCCCGTTGTATATTGATCATAGAATGTGATATGTCCTTCCCATAGAGCAAGAAAAACGTTAATTATTAATGAAATTTTGTAGTTTTGACTACACTTTTTTCAGGTGAATGGAATCCCGTTGTATATTGATCATAGAATGTGATATGTCCTTCCCATAGAGCAAGAAAAACGTTAATTATTAATGAAATTTTGTAGTTTTGACTACACTTTTTTCAGGTGAATGGAATCCCGTTGTATATTGATCATAGAATGTGATATGTCCTTCCCATAGAGCAAGAAAAACGTTAATTATTAATGAAATTTTGTAGTTTTGACTACACTTTTTTCAGGTGAATGGAATCCCGTTGTATATTGATCATAGAATGTGATATGTCCTTCCCATAGAGCAAGAAAAACGTTAATTATTAATGAAATTTTGTAGTTTTGACTACACTTTTTTCAGGTGAATGGAAACCCGTTGTATATTGATCATAGAATGTGATATGTCCTTCCCATAGAGCAAGAAAAACGTTAATTATTAATGAAATTTTGTAGTTTTGACTACACTTTTTTCAGGTGAATGGAATCCCGTTGTATATTGATCATAGAATGTGATATGTCCTTCCCATAGAGCAAGAAAAACGTTAATTATTAATGAAATTTTGTAGTTTTGACTACACTTTTTTCAGGTGAATGGAATCCCGTTGTATATTGATCATAGAATGTGATATGTCTTTCCCATAGAGCAAGAAAAACGTTAATTATTAATGAAATTTTGTAGTTTTGACTATACTTTTTTCAGGTGAATGGAATCCCGTTGTATATTGATCATAGAATGTGATATGTCCTTCCCATAGAGCAAGAAAAACGTTAATTATTAATGAAATTTTGTAGTTTTGACTATACTTTTTTCAGGTGAATGGAATCCCGTTGTATATTGATCATAGAATGTGATATGTCCTTCCCATAGAGCAAGAAAAACGTTAATTATTAATGAAATTTTGTAGTTTTGACTATACTTTTTTCAGGTGAATGGAATCCCGTTGTATATTGATCATAGAATGTGATATGTCCTTCCCATAGAGCAAGAAAAACGTTAATTATTAATGAAATTTTGTAGTTTTGACTATACTTTTTTCAGGTGAATGGAATCCCGTTGTATATTGATCATAGAATGTGATATGTCTTTCCCATAGAGCAAGAAAAACGTTAATTATTAATGAAATTTTGTAGTTTTGACTACACATTTTTCAGGTGAATGGAATCCCGTTGTATATTGATCATAGAATGTGATATGTCCTTCCCATAGAGCAAGAAAAACGTTAATTATTAATGAAATTTTGTAGTTTTGACTACACTTTTTTTAGGTGAATGGAATCCCGTTGTATATTGATCATAAAATGTGATATGTCCTTCCCATAGAGCAAGAAAAACGTTAATTATTAATGAAATTTTGTAGTTTTGACTACACTTTTTTCAGGTGAATGGAATCCCGTTGTATATTGATCATAGAATGTGATATGTCCTTCCCATAGAGCAAGAAAAACGTTAATTATTAATGAAATTTTGTAGTTTTGACTATACTTTTTTCAGGTGAATGGAATCCCGTTGTATATTGATCATAGAATGTGATATGTCCTTCCCATAGAGCAAGAAAAACGTTAATTATTAATGAAATTTTGTAGTTTTGACTATACTTTTTTCAGGTGAATGGAATCCCGTTGTATATTGATCATAGAATGTGATATGTCCTTCCCATAGAGCAAGAAAAACGTTAATTATTAATGAAATTTTGTAGTTTTGACTACACTTTTTTCAGGTGAATGGAATCCCGTTGTATATTGATCATAGAATGTGATATGTCCTTCCCATAGAGCAAGAAAAACGTTAATTATTAATGAAATTTTGTAGTTTTGACTATACTTTTTTCAGGTGAATGGAATCCCGTTGTATATTGATCATAGAATGTGATATGTCCTTCTCTAGTTTTTATATGATTAATTAAAAAATTTTCATATCAGCATTTATAAAGTAAAGTTTGTTTAAAATATAGACTTTACTTCAGTATTTCAAAATTGTTTCATTATAACAACAAAATACTGAACATGTTTTTTCCAGAAAAATAAATCATGAAGGTTTTCGCTGTCTTGACTTTATCCTCCTGCCTCGTTGCTATGGTAATTGGAGCCCAAACTACATGTCAATTGGAAAGACAACAAGCACAGGCTCAAAGTAAGATTTATATTTACTAAAAATATTACATTTAAATTTGGCGAAAAAAGTGAATTGTTGATGTCTTAATTCTTTCCAGGATACAAAAACAAATGTTGACGCATTTCTTAGAAGAGGTTTGTTTGACTGTCTTAATTTTTTGAAAGCTTCACCGAGTAATCCAAAGCCAGAAAATAGCAACAAATATTTAAATTAATTTAATTTTTTAAAAATATTCTTAACGATGGGTTTTTAATATCAACATTAAAACTTTATACATAATCCAAACTAATTTAATTCACTCTGCATGAATTATCAACAAATTTACTATCTTCTAATTTAAAATTACGAATAAACATGAAAAATTAAATGTGCATATCTAAATTTATGAGGAAAAAAATGAATAATGAATAATTTAAAATAAATAATTTACGAGAATAAATTTACGTGAGTATGTAGGAAATGTTCAGAATGCACGATATAATAAATAATATTTAACATTAGATATTTTTTTCGAGAATCTGTTAAACTTGCAAAAAAAACCATGCGAGCCACTGTACATCCTGTAGAAATGCAGCTGATGAATTAAAATTTGTCTTGCTGAAAGGTTTTTTTTTCAATGTTAACACGATTTTTGTTTTTAATATTAATTTGTTCAAACGTTCAATTTGTTCAATTTAGAGTAATTTTTTTCCCGAATATTTTCTCTCATGTTTTTCCTTTAAGAAATGACTATTTATCCATTTTTGTAAGAATCCCTTCGAGACCTTAATTTTATGAGTATTACTAGTATTCAAAATATTGTATTAAATTTTATGTCAAAATTAAATATAAAATGTTGAACAGCAAAACTTGGACTTTTTCAAAAAATACAAGTCTACATTTATACCGAAAAATTCTATGAATTTTATGAAGTTTTAACCACTATTTCTCCGTAATTTAAATTTTTAGTAACTGAAATTTTTTTACGATTTCCGATTTCGCTTACTCTAGTCGCCCTGTTTTCAATAGTTCTAAGTTTATTTCAAGCACCCAAAAGTATTATTCTCCCCGAATATAATATGGCATACTCTTAATAAAGGGACCACCATATTTACTTGAATTCAGACTGTCCACTTTAACCAAGTTCATTTATTTAAGTTGGAGTATAGTACCAGTCAGTTAAAACCAATAGTTTTTTTAGATAAATCGACAAACGAATTTTAAAATATTATAAAACAAACATGGCGTTGCTGAAGTACTCAATAAGTTTATATTTGATTCAAAATTAAAATGATTCATTTTAAACTAAACAATTGGCAATTAAGTGAGAACAAAAATTAGAATAGAGTATAAATGCCAAATACTAACAGTTGGAATTTCAACAGCTCCGTTATTATTATTACCTTAAAACTACATCCAAAATGACTCATATAAGACTCATAAAATCATTTTTCTTAAAAAAATAAATAAACCATGCTTTTATTTTAACTAATGGTGAAATTTTGATTGTGAACTTGAAAATAAAAAAAAATACTTTATTTGATTCATGAGAAATAAGGAAGAAACGTTGATGTGTTTTGAGTGCTTGAAGAAAAAAAAAATTTAAAGATGAAAACATCTTAAAGAAGAAAGAAGAACAAAGATTTACGAATGTCGACAGGCGTGCTGTTCTTATAATCTATAAAACACGTCTTATTTGCATAATAAGACGTGTTTCGTTGCTTTATACTTTTGTTCGATCTCAATGAAGTTATTTCCAAGTACATTTTCTGATAGAGTTCCTTCCTTAAGATTATACGATTCAATTATAATTACCACACGGAAGCTCATATAACGAAAGGGCAAAGTAGGATTGAGTTTTCTTAAGATTATTTTATTCAAATATAATTGCAACACAAAAGCTTATATAATAGAATATCATATTAGGATTAAATTTTCTTACGATTATTCGATTCAATTAAAATTATAATTCGAAATATTATATAAACGAATAGAATATTAGGATTGAGTTTTCTTAAGATTATTCGATTCAATTATAATTACAATATGGAAGCTCCAATGAAGGAATGGTATATCAGGATTGAGGTTTCTTTCATTTGATTCAATTATAAACACAATATGACATATTATATAATTGAATGGCATACATAAATTACAATAGTATCGTAAGAAAAATGAGCAATTTAGATTATTCGGAAGTGCATTCTTTTTAGCATAACTATCAAGATAATGTTTTTATCATATTGAATAAACCTTATTAGTGTTACGTTTACAAACAGCAAACAACAAAAAATTTCAATTGGCAAATAAAAGGATAATTCGCATTTATTATATTTACGTCACCCCGCCATTTATAACGCGTATTGACTTGAAAGCAGACAAAAACTTCATCTGTTGTTACTTTTAATTTTACACATACTGCATTAACCTTACTTTCTTTAGAAATATTTTTTAAATAAAATAAAAACAATATGAATGTTCAGTAAAAAAAAGTACCATAAATACTCTTCATGAATTTCTCATAAATAAATCTATATTGTTTGTAAATAATATTTTTCATTTCAAATATACAATATTAATATTTCAAAATCCACAATAATAATATTTTAAAATTAAGAGTCATCTAAATTCCTTGTTTAAAAAGTTTTTTTTGGCCAAGAAGTTTTAATTCTATATAAATATTAATTTTAAAAAAAAATTTCAGACGATATTGGCAACTTTATTCCGAAATGTGATCCAGATGGTAGCTACAGCAAAGTACAGTGCAACGGATCAACTGGATTCTGCTGGTGCGCTGACAAAGATGGAAACCAACTCTCCAAATCTGTCCAAGGAGATCCAAACTGTTAGAAATAGTAAAAATAAGCAGTTTCATTTCATTAAAGAATGAATAAAACATTCAAAATGGTGAATCAACAACTACTTTAAAAATATTCACACATTATTTTTTTAAAAACTAACAATGAAATTAAATGAAGCTGCACAGAACGTTTGATCATTTACCCAACAGAAGAGTTACGTTAAAAAAAATTAAGTAATATTTTATTAAGTTTAAAAATATCAGTTTCAGAATATAAAGAAAACATGTTTGATCGCTTACCCAACAGAAGAGCTACGCTAAAAAAATTAAGCAATATTTTATTATGTTTAAAAAAATCAGTTTCAGAATATAAAGAAAACATGTTTGATCGTTTATCCAACAGAAGAGCTACGCTAAAAAATTAAGTAATATTTTATTAAGTTTACAAAAGTCAGTTTCAAAAAAGAAAAAGAAAACATGTTTGATCGTTTACCCAACAGAAGAGCTACGCTAAAAAAATTAAGCAATATTTTATTAAGTTTAAAAAAAAAATCAGTTTCAGAATATAAAGAAAACAAGTTAGATCATTTACCTACCAGAAGAGCTGCGCTAAAAAAATTAAGTAATATTTTATTAAGTTTAAAAAAATCAGTTTCAGAACATGTCGAAGAAAGTGCGTTTCAGAAAAAAAAGTTAAGTAATACTTTATTAAGTTTAAAAAAAATAAGTTTCAGAATATAAAGAAAGCCTGTTTAATAAAAAAAAGTTATGTAATACTTTGATAAGTTTAAAATAATTAATTTCAGAATTAAAGAAAGCACGTTTGATCACTTTCCCAAACGAAGAGCTACGCTAAAACAAAATTTAAGTAATACTGTATAAGGTTTAAAAAAATCAGTTTTAGAATGTAAAGAAAGCACGTTTGATCATTTCCCCAATAGAAGAGCTACGCTAAAAAAATTTAAGTAATATTTTATTAAGTTTAAAAAAATCTGCTCAGAATGTAAAGAAAGCATTTCGTCTTACGAAAAATATATTTTCACTGAAAATTGCCTTATAAAATTATTTGATCTAATAATTATTAGGTTATAGTTCTGACTTTAAAACCCGTCACAACATGTTTAAAATTCGAACTTTGACAATTTCGGAATATTTGACTACTTTGAAAACATTCTTTTGTGTGAATTTCTCTTGAGCTTTTAAAAAATTACAAATTAAACTAAATTTTACAGAATGAAATGTATAAATAAGGTAAGTGAAACAAATTAAAAGCGAAAAAAGTCAGCTTCATAGAGTGTAAAGTTGTTAAAATAACGATTTTTACCAATGAAAAAAATTCCACCTTAAAAAAAATTTGATTAAAGAAATTATTAAATTTCTTTTGAATATCTACAATTAGTTATTTTTTTTAACACAGAAGTTTGAATGTTGAATCACACAGAATCTGTTCAAAAAATAGTGTCAATAAGTCTATTAAAAATGATTCAATGTTCGAATCCTTACAATACATTAAAAGGTTTTTAAAAAAAATAGCTAATCAGTTCAGTTAAAAATCAGTTTCAGAATGTAAATAAAGCATTTTTGATCATTTACCCAACAGAAGAGCTACGCTAAAAAAACATTAAGTAATATTTTATTAAGTTTAAAAAAATCAGTTTCAGAATGTAAATAAAGCACTTTTGATCATTTACCCAACAGAAGAGCTACGCTTAAAAAACATTAAGTAATATTTTATTAAGTTTAAAAAAATCTGTTCAGAATGTAACGAAAGCGTTTCGTCTTACGGAAAATATATTTTCACTGAAAATTGCGTTATAAAAATATTTGATCTAATAATTATTGGGTTATAGTTCTGACTTTAAAACCAGTCATAACATGCTTATAATTCGAAAGTTGGACTACTTTGAAAACATTTTGTTGTGTGATTTTTTCCTAAGCTTTTAAAAATTTTTAAATTAAACTAAATTATTTCGAATGAAATGTATAAATAAGGTAAGTGAAAAAATTAAAAGAGAAAAAAGTCAGCTTTATTGACAGTAAAGTTGTTAACGAAACGATTTTTACCAATAAAAAAAACTCCACCTTATAAAAAAGATTTGATGAAAAAAATTATTAAATTTCAATTGAGTATCGACAGATAGTTATGCTTTTAAACACATAAGTGTGAATGTTGAATCACACAGAATCTGTTCAAAAACTAGAGTCAGTATGTCGATTAAAAATGATTCAATGTTCAAATCCTTACAATACATAAAAAGGTTTCAAAAAATAGCTCTCCATAATCGATGCATTGCTTCTAAAAAGATTTCCAGACATCGATGTCCCGACTGTAGGCATTTTTTGAAATGTTATTTAAAACTTTGACTTCTTAAACTTAGTAAAGCTTTGATAAGTAATTTAACTTCTAACTAAGTAACTGGTAATTTAAAAATTTGACTTCTTAAACTTCTGAGCTTCTGTAACTCATTTATTGTCTGAAAACGATATTCGTACATAAAAGTTTTCAAGCACAAGAGTTATAGGGTAAATGGAAAATAATTGAAACCCATGAATCGACCAAGAAGCGCGTGAATGATAAGACTCGTTGTCATGGTGAAGTTTCCAATCGTTCGCGATGTTAAACCAAAAGTGTTTGAAATTTCTAATAGCTGTGGTTTAAAACGAAAACTCAAATGGCAAAGAGTTCAGTCACACACATTACATTTTTGACGATGGCTTATGTTGATGGTTACGTCGATGGCCTATGCTGATGGTTATATTGCTAACCTCTTCTTGCCACTTTTAAAAATGCCAGAAACCGTTGGTAGGCTTGGCATTCCGATAAACAATCATCATTAAAGGCCGGTCTTAAACATGGAAAAGTTTCCACAGTGATCTTGCAAAAGTTTCATACAGATTTCACAAAGTTTCATAACATCCTTCGTGTGCTGTGTACAGAAACGATTTTTGGGAAAATGATTGTTCTTTCCAGATGATCGGAGATGACCTCCTCATCTCGCATACTAAGGTTACAGCCCTTTTCCCCAATTCGTACCAGGCTGATCACACTGCAACATGCATTCATTCCTTAGTAGAATCTGTGACATTATTTTTCGCTCATGCCCAGACTAATTATTACACAAGTGAACAAATTCTTTGTTGCATTTATACCAGTGGTTACAATGGTCTATATGGGTTTTAAATACTTTTAAGTTTTACATCTAAACAATTTGATATCTTGCACAGTAATTGTTTAATACATAGGTGCACATTAAAGTTATTGTAGCCAGAATTTTTTAGTATGCAATTAAATATTTTTAAAAATCTACTTTTTATTTCAATTTGTAATTAAATACTTTTGCTTTATACAGCTTGATAAAAATCTGACAGTAATATTTAATGTTCCTTCAAACATAAAAGAGTCCTACATAAAATTTTGATAAAGTTGCGGCCCGCCATTTGACTGGTGTTTTTAATTGCTGTTATGAGTTGGAAAACCCTGATTTATACAAATACTTGATCTTGCCTAATTCGGACGTGGAAATTTCAAATCTGAAATTAGTTTTGCCACTAAAGCTACGGATTTTTTTTAAATGACATTTTAGTTCATTTTTGTCGAAATATACAAGTTTAAAAACGATATAACAACAGATGAAAGCAATAAATCGCTTAAATGTTGTGAAAAACTTCTAGAGGAGTTAGGACACATAGTCAGGATTAAAACTACGTAGAAACTCTTGCCTGGAAATGTCGTCGTACACGGTTACCGGCGCTTAGCAATTATGACCTGTTCAGAAGTATACGAAGAAACAGTTCATAATAGGGAAGAACCCCTAACAGAGTATGATGGCATTCCTGGGCATGGGTTCTTGTGCACTTTTATTCCAGATTGTGCACCTTAACACTCCTAGAAGCTTGTCTCAACATTTATGCAACCCTTTGTTATATATAACGTTTTCAAACTTGTACATTTCGACTAAAATAGACTAAAAATGTTATTTTAAAATAAAACTGTAGCTTAGAGAGAGAAAGTGATAGCAGATTTGAAATAAGTGATACGAAAGTATCTAAGATCTTTTGAAAAATTCTCATAGAAGAGAAACCAAAAATAAGAATTGTACCCTGTGTGCTATTCATTACTTTAACAAATATCATAAATTGTAATTTATAGAGTCGCATGAACTATGAATGAAATCAGTAAAAATGTCTAATAATAAATATCTATTCTATGGTTTTATTTGCAATTAAAATTGGTGTTACTAAAATTAATATTTTGAATTTTTGTTTTAATTAATGTGATGTAAAAATTCTACAAACAAAATTTTGAAAATTCAAAGGTATGAAGTATTAAAATCTAGTCAATGTGATGATATTTAAGAATTGAAACAATTTGCCGTTAATTGCTAAAAATATGCTACGAAACAACACACAATTTTATTGTTTCTCGTATAAATATTGAAACTATACATATATACTTGAACTAACTCTAAAAAATCTTTCATAAACACTCAAGTATCAGATAACGTCAAATACTAAAAGAATTATCATGTTTTTTGTTTAAATCATGACGAATATAACACATGTGAACCAATAAGGAAGAACATGTTCTATGTTTTAAAACTGGTACATAATTTTTATTATCATTTGAAATGAGTATCTATTATCTTTTCATTTACTATATAAACTAGCAAAAACAGTCTCATCAGTTCCTATTTATGTTTTAAACTATTTAAGATCATTTTGGATATTTAATTCGTGCTCTACTGTAAGTGAATTTTTTAATATAATTATCTAGTCTATTTTTAATCACTTGTTTCATAAAAATCTTTTTTCTTCGAATTGAAGATTAAAAATGTTACTTTTAAACTTTAATAAAATATTTTAAAACACATATAAGAAATTCGAATTACCTTAAAAGCACGGCTTAATGTAACACTCTAAAAATAATTAGGATTTTTTATTGTGTAGATGCTCAATATTTTTAATATTTAAAAAAATTAAAAGTTCAAAACTATGCAGTATAAAGAGCAAAATCAGCATTGTACCAATCATTTTTTTCTATTTTTTAGATTTATTAACTTTCATATATATATATATATATATACACGGAGAGAGAGAGAGAAAGCGTATATTTACTTTGCTGGATAAAAAGATAATTACCTCTTCATTTTTTCTTAATTTTATTTCCAAATAACTGATAGAGAAAAAAAAACATATATTTTTCATTTGCTGGATAATAAGATGATTACGTCTTCATTTTTCTTTAATTTAACTTGCAAATAACTGTTAGAGAAAAAAACCTATATTTACTTTGCGGGAATAAAAATTAATTACATCTTCATTATTCCTTAATTTTACTTGAAAATAACTGATAAATAAAACATGGATTTACTTTGCTGGATGTAAAGGATATTGCATAGTCATTTTTTTTTAATTTTGCTATAATAAATAACTGATAGATCAAAAAACATTTACTTTGCAGGATGAAAAAGATATCAAATCATCATTTTTCCTTAACTTTACTTGCTGATAACTGATAGATAGAAAAAAACATATATTTACTTTGTTGGATAAAAAGTAAACTATATCTTTATTTTTCCTTAATTTTACTGTCAAATAACTGATAGAGAAAAGAAAAAAAACATATATTTAGTTGGCTGGATTCAAAAAAAATCTCACCTTCATATTTCCTTAATTTTATTTGCAAATAACAGTTAGATAAAAAAAAGCATACATCTACTTTTCGACAAGACTTTGCAACTTGACTTTATGGACTTTTGGGAGCTTGACCATATACCATGTAAGTAAATTCTTAGTGAATCTAAAAAGTATTGGGAGGAAATCTTTCAAGAAACTACGACTAGAAATGCAGAAGGACGATTTGTTGTTCGATTGTCATTTAAAAGATCAAGTCCTGAATTGGGAGCCTCTTAGAGTGTTTGCCATTCAACGTCTGAAACGCATAGAGAGAAAATTGAAACACAACCATGATCTAGACAGGGCGTACAAAACTTTCATGTGGGAGTATATGTCCTTAGGGCATATGGAATTGCTACCTCTAGAAGAACTATTAAAACCTATTCATGAGACCTTATATTTGCCACATCATGCTGTTACGAAATGTGAAGCTATCAGTACAAAATTCCGAGTGGTTTTTGATGCATCGCCTAAATCTTCAAATGGAATATCTTTAAACGATAAGCTACTGGTCGGACCTGTAGTACAGGATACTCTTGCTGACATACTTCTCATATTTCGCATCCACCAAATAGCTATTGTGTCAGACATCGTAAAAATGTACAAACATTTCACTGTCGAAGAAGAGAATAGGCACTATAAAAGAATTGTTTGGAGGGAATCCTCGTCAGATCCAATTCAAGACTGGTGGTTACGAACAGTAACATACGGTATAGCCTCAGATTCATATCAAGCTACAAGATGTTTGAAGCAACTTGCCCTCGACGAAGCAAAGGACTTTCCATATGCTGCTTTAATTGTTCAGCGAGATTTCTATGTAGATGATCTAATGAGTGGTGCAGATAGTGAAACCGAAGCGATTTAGCTTGCACAAGAAGTTATATCTCTTTTGAAAAGGGGTTGCTTAGAACTGAAAAAGTGGTCATCAAATTCACCAAAGATAATTCAAACAATAGAGTCTCAAATCAAAGATATAAGCCCACCTCGGCGTATTAATATTGATGACTCAATAAAGACACTTAGTCTTCAATGACAACCATCTTCTGATTGCTTTTCATTAGACGTGATTGAAAATTTATCTACATCAGTTACGAAACGACAACTCTTATCTGAACTATCTAAAAATTTTGACCCACTTGGTTGGTTGTCACCAGTAACAGTTAAAGGAAAAATCCTAATGCAAGAGCTATGGAGGAACAATCTAAACTGGGATGAAACTTTGCCGACCACGATTCATCGAGATTGGTTGGCTCTGTCCTCTAAACTAAAGGACTTAAAAAACATCAGAATTCCAAAGTGCATAGAGCTGAAGAGCTCCATAAAAGTTGAAGTTCTTGGATTTTGTGATGCCTCGAAGAAAGCCTATGCCAGTGTACTTTACTTACGAACTAGTGACAACCTGGGTAACTTGATGACAAGATTAGCGGTAACTAAAACTCAAGTAGCGCCATTGAAGCCGATTCCTCTGCCTCGACTAGAGCTATGTGGGTCATTACTTTTAGCTCGTACAATACAACAGGTGCGCGAATCCATTTCCCGGAAATCACCAATCATTCACTGTTGGACAGATTCCAAAATTATCTTAGCTTGGATAAATAGAGATCCTAGTCGATGTAAAACGTTTGTTGCCAATAGGGTCAGCAAGATCCAAGATATAATTCCCCAAGCACAATGGCATCGCATCAAAGGCGAACACGATCCTGCAGATTGTGCTACCAGGAGAATCAACCCTATAGACTTGAACTATCATCGTTTGTGACGGACAGGTCCAGACTTATCCAATACCGACACAAGTTCTTCAGTTAATGATTTGACTGAAGAAACACTAAGTGAAGTAAAATCGGTGAAAATTCATCACACTATACAACCTGAGAAAACAAATATCTTTCCGTTTGCCAAATACTCAAGTTTGTAGAAACTAAAGGGAGTATTAGCCTATCTTTTTGCTTCTAACGCTCACCCTGGTAGACGTGGGCAGTGTACTGATTTCTATAGTGACTGTGGTACTAATTTTGTAGGTGTATCCAAAATACTGGAAGAGGATCGCAACTGGAGGTCTATCATCCACACAGATAAACCCAGAAAGCATGTAACCTTACGACAACCTTCTGTCTTAATTTTATTTTCATTGTCAGGATAAGGTTTGCAGTAAAAACCTTTTTTCAATGACGTAAAAATACTGCAATTTCCAACCTTTCCTCTTTAAAGGAAAACTAAAGGATTTTTAGAGCTTTTTTAAGAAATATCGTTATTTAGGTTAAAAAAACAAGCAAATGGTAAACCTTATTTTTTGCATTTTTGTTTGTTGTCATGATTAGGTTAGCAGAAATATAAAGCGAAAACCTTTTTCCAAGGAAACGAAATAAGGCAAATATTAACCTTTTCAGCGAAATTAATAATAAATAATAAGAAAATATTTTGCAAAGAACCTCATTTAAGGGAAAGCATATAAACGAGCATAAGACCATGTTTTCGGATTGTTTTCTATGGTCTGCGAAAGTACAATGCGAAAACTTTCTTTTAAAGTTTTCTTCTTGTCATGGTTCAGCTTTAAAAAGTTGGGAAAACATTTCTGTTGAACCTGAACAATATCTAGTCAACGGCTTAACCTTCTTCCTGTAATGATGAGAAACACTTAAGCAGTTTTCAAGTTTTGCCTTTTTAAGAAAATGTGGACACAAATATAAGTAATAGTTCTTTTTTAGAAACTTCTCATTCGAACTATCTCATTAAAAAATGAATAAAATTTAAAAATATTTGAATCTGGAGTTAAAAATTGACTCTTCAATATTTTTTTATAAATTTTAATTTGTTCTCGAATTGGACTTTAGGTATCCTATGCGTTGCGGTTCCTTTAAAATGTGTGACTTTCTTTCGTTCATTTTACCCTATTGCAGACCTTATTATGGTATAGCAATAAATTATCCGCACGAAGATAATTTTATTTAAAATATTTATATACAGAAAGCATTCGCCCAACAGTCTATTGTGATCTAGAGGGTCATCGATATTAAGACTCTACGATTTATGACTATTGCGGAGTGATGGGGAAAATAAAATCAACATTGCGCACCTACCGCCTTTATTTCCCTGGCAAGCTGGTACCCGCTCTAAAGTTGGGTGGATTCAAAGCCTAGACCCATAGCTTTTTTCATCATATCTTTGGAGTGAATTTAAAAACATTTTATTCACAGAACTCGATGTATAGTGTGCAAAATAAAAAACAGACCACCCTGAATAAATTTTGATCAATGATCGGATTTTCACGTTTTATAACTCAATCTTAATGGTTTGAAGGGGTGACATCAAATATACTAATTAATTAGCGCAGACTGTGTCTTACGTTACGAAATCAAACACAAAAATGTGTTTTCTCTGAATAAACATACCTTTTTTTCAACGGATTCAGATTTTGAACCCCCAAAATATAGGGGTTACCCACAATCTGGGGAATATGGTCCCTATAGATTGATCATCCAAACTTTGGATGCCTTAATGTTAATTTTATATTTTGTATATTTCGCCATATATAGAGACCTTTTTAAGCGAGTTAAAAAAATTTTTTACATAATTTTAAAATTCGTTTATCCAAAGATAATTGCATGCATAGAATAAACTATAGTAGATATTCATTATTTTTTATTACGTTATTCAATAATACCCGGAAAACTTTTGAATTGTAAGGCATAAAAATTTTTATACAATTTTTATGCATGTAATTTTACATGGCAAAATACAAAATTGAGCTGAATCTATCAAATTGTTCCTGCGTATATTTAAAATTCGATTTCTCAGAAACTATTCAAATGATTTTGCTCAAATTTTGCATTTTGTTATGTGAAATTACATATTTTAAAAGGATGTAAAAATTTTATACCACGCAAATTAAATTTTTTTCGACTATCACTTAAAATTATAAATATTTACTAAAATATATTTTTTGTGCACACTCGAAACATTACGATTGAATCCTAGAACGCGAAAATCTGATCATTAGATCAAAAGTTATTCACGGTGGTCCGTTTAATTTTTTATTTTTGCGCACTCTATATAATTTCAATAATATTGATTGCAGTTTTTGCGATTACTGTTATACGAATTAAATTGTATTAACATTTTTCTGATGTAATTAATGCTTTTAACCGTATGCGATTACTAGTAATTTATTCTTGTTTAATCATTATTTAGCATGAATAACAATTGTAATCGACACCTAATTCTGAACGGTGACTAGTTGATTTGTATATAACTGATGGTCTGTCCCGACTACCAGCAGCGACAAAAAATGACGCAAGCGGCCAACTTATCATGGTGTGAGAGATCCCTTCGACGTCGGGTTAACAGTGAGAGATTCCATGAACGCAAATGTGGTGAATTATTAATTTTTTAATATGATTTTTATTAATTTAATTTAGTGGCCTATAGATTCAAGTAAATTGTTCCAGAGACATGGCCAAAAAAAGAGCTAAAAATAAATTTAACATAATTATTAAAAATGGAAATTAGAACTAACGTTAATTAGATTTGCATTAATATCAAAATATAGCTCAACAAATAAAAATAATATTTTAGAATATATTTTATAGAATATATTTCACAATATACTTTATATAGATTTATCCATATTAATATTTTTATGAGTCTCCAGACTACTTATCAGGATTTTAAAATAGAAACTGTGAATCTGAGTTTTGCTAAACGTAGCATTTATAATATTTTAACCCACTTTCAGGTGTATCTGTGGCTAGAAGATTGTACCTTAAATTTCGGTAACTTTCCGATTAGCTTAAGCACTTTAATTTCGAGACAGGATAATATATGTTTTATTCATATTCTAATCACCATAAGTAGAATTGATTGCTTATAGAAATAATCTTCTATCGAAGATTTGACTTTTTTCTTAGTTGCTGGGAATGCTCAAATTAAAATTGGAAGATATTATGGTTGCATGATATTATGGTTCAACACTCTCCAAAATTTCTATTCGTTATTGATAATATAAGTTCTAAAGTTTACGTCTCCGTTTTTAAAAATTTAAATTTTAAAAGGCAAATAAGGTACCAAGAATAAATTCAACGTAATACAGTATTCTCATATTGGAAAAGAAATTCTGGTAAATTTGTCGTTGTTGTTGTTATTTATGTCACTTGACAATAACAGCAAGTCTGCTTGAAATCAATCTAATTTTTAAGGCAGAGAGTGTATTTCTTGTTCAGTGGCGCCATCTATTTCCAAAAATACGACATCATGCGCGCACACGTCATAGCCCGTTTTACAGGGATGACCCAATCAGAGTCAATTCATTTATCCACACGTCGTAAACTAAACCAGACAATCCCAGAGGTATTGATTTATTGTGGGAACTTGGAGGATTTTGTGACTCCGTCAGATTTAACGTGTACCAGTCACCACTTAATACACGGGGATTCTTCGTACGGTGGCATTCGAATTCACATTTTCATAAACATGAGCCAAACGTTCTACGGATAAATATAAATAGGGGAAGAAGGCTAACTTTCTTCGCCTTAATATAAGCCAATCCCCAAAGGTCTGGGGCGGTCCCTATGTATAAAGGAAAAATCAACATTTAGGAGCATAGCAGCAGAAGTTCTTGAAACGGGTTTGCTCCCTCCTTTATTCCCAACCACTACTGGGATGAGGCGAACCGGGTTCGAATCCCAGTCGATACGAATTCCGCATCCGGCTTGCACTGACCACAGTGCTGAAGTGAAATATCCTCAGTGGTAGACGGATCATGGGTTAGAGTCCCCTTGCCGTCAGGCTAACCGTGGGAGGTTCTCGTGGTCTTCCTCTCCATGTAACGCAAATGCGGGTTAGCTCCATCAAAAAGTCCTCCACGAAGGCAAATTTCTCCCAATACTCGATCCAGGAGTTCCCTTGTCTTCTGGATTGGGTTCAAAATTACAAGGCTACGGAGCTGAACATTAGTAGCCGTAAACCCATTAAGTTGGGTCGGCTGTTCAACGACGGTTATAAATAAATAAATAAACCACTACTGGGGTTGAGAAGGAAAAGAAAAGTTCTCTTTTTATTTATTGTACGTTTGTTCTGCATTTTTACACTATTGATAAACAGTTATTACCGTACTTGTCGTAATGATGCGACTATCTATTCTGTATTAAAAAATTGCAACGACAGCAGTTGCTTTCGGAGTTCAACTTAACATTATATTTTGCTTTGCTGTTAAAAAACTATATAACTTAGAAACTTGAAATTACAAAGGTGCGTAAAAAAAAGTACAGAGAGTACTGCGAAATATAAAAAAATATATATTTTTTACATTATATATATATTATTTATATAATAGTTTAAAAAATTTAATTAACTGTGAAACCTGTAGGGGAATAAAATACCATGTTCCACCAATCTGTAATTTGTTGAATTATACAACTTCGAATTAAAAATTCGACAAGCTAAATGAGCCCTTTATTTCAAATGTTTATTTTTAAAAAAAATTTCAAAATGTTCGAAAGTTATTGCCAGTTTATGTGATTTTTCGTGATTTTTTTCAGCTTTAATTTATTTAGATATAAACTATTTTTCCATTGTTAAAGAAGACTTTTAAACTCACACTCGAACAGATGTTAAACAAAACCAGAAATTTGAAAGAGATTACATGATGCTGGAAATAAATCTTAACATTTATAGTGTATAAAGTTATAAAAATAAATAAAAAACCTAATAACAAGCGATAAAAGCCATTTTCTATTGGAATTGTTATTATAGCGATTCAAATGACGTCATCAAGCAAAATAACTTATTTAATTCTACGTATCCAGTCACACAATGTGAATTCTTTAGGTTAAACTTTTTTCATATGAAGTTCATATGAGTATTGCAGGTAATCGCCTATTTCGTCATCACTAACACATTGACAAATGAAGTTGCAATTTTTGTATAATTGGAAAAAAAAATAATTTTTTTTGTTTTTTTTTTTTTAAATTTTGACGTTTAAAGAAAAAAAAATAATGATGAATTTTAAGTAATTACTATATTTGGTGAGCCGGGAAATCAAGGACTGAGCCTCCCAGTCTGATAAAAAAAAACTAATTCTATTAATAATACCAAAATATACAATAATTAAAAATTCATTTGGTAGTTTATCCGTTCGTATGGTAACGGTTTACCAGAAATTTTGATTTTTTTCAAAATGATAGTTCTTAAAATGATATAAAAACAAAACTGAAAAATAATCTTAACCGAATTAATGGTTTTATGCCATGCTTTAGGGAAAAACGGACAAAAGTCACACAGGAGAAAAATCATTGAAATTCTTGATCTGCTTGCCCCCGAGAGGACGCCTGACTAATTTCATCTAGTTTTAAACTTTTGGCTTTTAGATTTCCCGGTTTTAATATATGCTTTTTTTGTACTTTACCTTGTTTTACCGTGCTCTGGTACCGTCCTTGTTTTTACCTCCTCTTGGACAAAAACCCTCTTCATACATTGGACATTCGAATGGAAATTTTGGATGTTTTTGAACTATGCATCCTATGTCTTACCTGGAGTCATTTTTGAGTTTTTATCCTTTTAAGAGAAACTTTGGTATACCTTAGAACATTTTTAACCCTAGAGGCACTTTGAAAAGGGGGTACTAGAACTTTTAGTCGACTATTTTAATTATTTTATTATTCTTACTTTAGATATTATTTATTTTTAAAGTGATTTTTCTTGTTTTTACCACTTGATGTTTTACCTGACTTTACGTTTTTCAACTGTATTTTAGACAGTTCTATTTTCATTTGATTTTACTCTTTTAGATGTTTTAAGTGATTTTGACTTGTTTTTAAGAATTCTGGTTCTCTTCAAGAAGCCTTTGATCTTTTATTTTAAGCAGGACACTTGGACTGGTTGCTGTTCCGGGGCCTTTCCCTTCCATGGAGAACTTTTGGTCATTGGTGACCTCTTTTGTGATAGCAATACACTTTGAAGTCTTGCTCCGAAATTTTATGCTGACTTCAACTACAAATCCCTTTTGTCATTATTATGATTGATTTTAAATTTTATAAATCTCATTGGGGATGCTGAACTATCTGTTCTTTCACTGGCACATTTTGCATTCATTTATCTACTTCATATTTTTTACTTTCATTCATGGTTAAAAATACTTGATTTATTGTATTCAATTTACACACAATCGATATTGTGATATTTTCTAATGTGTATCAATCTTTATTAGTTTTAATTTTACTTTACTGTAATTTTGTAGTGTTTGGTTCCCACGTGGCAACGGGTCAAACCCTTATCCGAAAACTTCTCCGGTGGTAGTCTAGTAGTTTTTACCATATATTTTACAGATTTCTATAAATTTGATAATTCGCATTTTGCTTTCCTCATCGTATAATTTTGGTATAATTCATCATCGTATAATTGGAAAAGTAAGTTTAACTTTAATTACTTACTTTTCCAATTTTCACCTTCTTTTAGTTATTTTACAGAATCAGACAAAGCTGAATAATGATATATAATATTTCAAACAAACAAAATTTTATGTCTTACTGTCTATATCGTTTGGGTTCTATTTACTAAGTATATAAAAAGTTCCCTAGTTAACTTTTATCGGAAATAGCGAAATTAGTCACTTTACCAAATCAAAAATGGTATAGCTGATTTAGAGTGGTTAGTACATTGCAATGTACTAATCGCTAGAGATCAAGCACAATTTTTTTTCTGAATCAGTTATATACTGATTAATAAATACAAATACTTTTTGTAACAGACACGTCTCAAACTTAAATTTAGATCCTAATTACTAGAAGGGATATAATTCTAAGTTAAATTGCAAACTTTTTTTTTTTAAATTGAACTTAGGTGTTATGACTTCGATTAAAATATAGACTTTGTCCTTAAAATAAAACGGCAGCTTACTTCGAACATAAAGTTACGAATATTTAGTTTATAATAATGACATATTTAAATTGTGTTTACTAAGAATACCTTCAATCAATTTACTAAAAAATCGAATAAATCTACTGATGTAAAAAAAACATATGAGGTCAGTGTTACTAAATGCGAAATGACTTCATATTAGTTTCTCAGAATTAAGTCAAATTTGACCTTTTATTGGACATAATCACCAAAAATAGCCAAAGTTTTACCTCCTCACTTCTAAACAAATTGAAATTTAATTATTACAAGTAACCTAAGCACTGTCGCAAAAAAAGCACCCAATAAAATTGATCACGATAAAAAGTACTGTCGCATTTAGGGCATTTTTATCCCATTCAGCACAACCAGTCCTTAAATAATACACCCCAGGTACCGAAATGCTACAGAACATTTTTATAACGTTTTTAATCGTTAGCTTTTGTGTCTCTAACAATGAAATCTTGCTGTTGAAATTTGGAACACTTTCCGACTGGCTAGAATATGCTTTATTCCAGATTGCAGTACAAATTTAAATAATTTTAAACCGTAAAGAAATTATTCAAATATGATACGACAAGTAGGTATACGACATTGTATCAATATCTAAGTTCAAAATGTAGAGAAAACATGGAAAAAAATTACAGAATAATGAAAAAAGAGAAGAAAAATATAATTAAAAATAAAAGATGAAATAATTAATAAAAATCCAAATCCGAAAAAAATATTTATAAAAATTTAGAAAATGTTGTAGCCAAAGCAAATTATATCCATACAATAGTTTAAGGAGCACTCAAAAAAAAATTTTTTTAAACAAAATAGAATAGAACGCATTAAGTAATAAATATCACGTAAAAACAGACAATAAAATGTAAAGAAAAACAGAACAAAACATAAAACGAATTTTCTTGATATGTAATTAAAACAAATGCGTCACTTGGTGGTGTCAATCACGCGTTTGGCTGTGACGTTAAGCAAACGGCAAATATTTGTTACCTTTTTATTGTGATTTGTTCATCCAGACTCCTACAACGAAAACAACGTATTCGTTCTGAGAGAACAAAAACAGTTCAACGTTTAGTCTTGTAAAAAAGCATCATTTATAATAAACAGACTAATTCCTCGGTTTTTCATTTTTAACTTAATTCTGTAAAAGGAAAGAGAGTAGAAAAAATACCCAAAAGTGAGAAACCTGATCAAAATTCTGGAAGCCTATTTGTTTACTTTCGGTCCATCTTTTCCGTGAATGCAATAGAGATTCAAATGAACTCCTTCTCAAAACTAAGTACATCCAGCTTATCAGAGTAAAACGTATATTTTAGACTTTTTTTTTATTCATTTCCGAGTTGATAAACGATACAAACGATTTTAGTGTTTTTGATATTGAATGTTTTCCTATGTTTAAAATTAACAAGGTTAAAAATTAGAAAAATTGGCCTTGGATAGAATACTTCCCAACTGCAGGATTTTAGAAAATGCACCTGTGGGAAGCGCATAACCCGTTGTAAATTAACAGATCTTGCTATTATAACGATTGGAACAATAATTTCCGCTTAAGTTTGTGCTGCCATCTATTAAGCAATTGATTAGACAGAATTAACACATTTGTTTTGAAAGTTTTCAAACTTCAGTGAGATTCGTTTCATGACGCCTGTTATGATATAGCATTTGTATTGATCAACGCTTCTATTGCAAAAGTGAGTAAAATATTGTTTTTATAGTAATAACACTTTCTTATTTTGTGTACATATATGTGTTACATTTTGTGTCAGTAACTATCTAATATTATAGCATAAATAAATGGTGGAATGTGAAAGTGCTATAAACATAAAATTCGTACAAAAACATATAATTCGGCAAAATGATATATGTTTCCTTAAATTGTATACTTGTTTAGCTCCTTAATTGTTAGTTTGAGTTGTTAATAATGCATAAAACGCTGTGAAAGAAATTCAAAAAATCAAATAAATAAATAAATGGACCACGAAAAGGTTAAGCATGTCAAAGACATTAATAGGATCAGAATGGAAGAGAATTTAGAATGATGACTTCGAATACAGTTGAGTAAAGACTGGAGTACAATAGGAATTAGCTTTGTTACGTATTAAACGGGTCGTGATTCGCTTAATATTTTCCGGAGCTATTAGACCAGTCCTGAAAATTAATAGCCACACTTCGTGGCCTCTCTTCCTGGCCTGTGGATGGCGTATGTGGCAAAAGTCTAATTTAATTACCAATAAAGCGTTAATTATATATAAGCTTCTTTGACATTTAAAGAAAATGATTATGGATTGTTTGTGAATTTTAAAAATTCACTTTTATTTAAAGTCTAACAATATTGATTTGCATTTAGGACCGACTGAAAATTAATGAAACACAGGGGTTGGAAAAAAAAATAAGGGAAACATTTTATATTAAATCATTTTTCATATTTATAAAGAAATACTAAGATAATTATTTGAAAACTTAAGAAGCGTGTAGGTCATGCGATTTCACATGCATATCAATAAAGTTAAAAGCTGTTAAAGGTTTAAGAGATTTTCAATAAATTAATATTTATAGTGAGAAAGCGTATGCCAAAAAATTGGTTTTTAATAAAAATGCCTATATCTTCGTGAATAATTAAGCTAGGCTTACGAAAATTTGGTGCAGTTATTGTATAGGTTAAGGATTTTGACAACCCCGACCCCACCAAATTTGGTGGGTATACTCGAAGAAACAAACTCGTCGCCGCAAAGTTCAGGACCAGCACACGCACCGGTCAAGAGACCCGGTGAAGCCCCCCCCCCTGTGGCATTTATTTAAAACCAAAAATTTACATTCAAAACAATGGCAACAGACACATTGGAAATTTGTATACAAATAAGTTTTCTTCTACAGGGAAAACAGTTATATCGAAGGACCCTTGTGTAAATTTTTAAATACAAAAGGAACATTTCATAACAAAATAACAAAGATACCATTTACAGAAGCTTGAATAGAGATATCATAAAATGGTACTTTAAAGTTCACTTGTGAGTTCAGATACTTGACTCGAAAAAAGTTTCATTGGGATGTGGGCCAGAGCTGGCAGTATCTGAAAAAGGGCAAGATGATAAAACGATGAAGGATCAAGAAATAAGATCAATAAAATCAAAACTGGTGATAAAATGGGCACGTATAAAATGTAAAAAAGTTATAAGATTAAAAGAAATTGTTTAAAAAAAAGATTGTTTAAAAAAAATTAAAATTTTTTAAATTAAATAGTTTAAAGTAGTTATTGTATGTAATATCCTACGTAATTGACATAAATTACAAGCTTATCGCTATACTGTTTGGCATAGGGTGTTCAAAAACCATTCTTTTTCGTTCGTAATTTATTGCCGGTCCTTCAAACCTCTAAAATCTTTAAACTTTATTGATGTGTATGATAAATCGCATGACTTGGACACTTCTAATGTTTTAAAATTATCCTCCAAGTATTTCTTGAGAAATAAGAAAAAATGAGTTAGTGTAGAAATGTTTCCATTATTTTGTCCAATCCCTGCATTTCGTGCTTTGAAGTTTTCTTCTATCAAAATATGGTTCCTATAATCGTAATTTCTCAGCAATAAAATTAATCTTATTCTTGCAGAGGAAAATAAATATGAAGTTCATCATGATTTTGTTTTTGTTCTTATGCCTCATTGCTGTTGTATTTGGCCACAAAAAATGCGAAAAACGTCGTAAAAAAGAAATGAAAAAGAGAGAAAAGGGTAAGTACATAGTTTTTTTATATTTACCATGTTATGCATATACTTACCATTTAAACAGTTTTCTAAAAATGCTTTATTTTACAATTATAAAATTAAGTACTTGAAAACTCTCATGCAAGCGATACACGTGTAGACTTTAGTTTTTGTTTTAAAATTCTAATATTAATTTCAGTGGATTACAAATATATAGATTAATCAAAAGAGACTGTCTAAAAGGGGACAAATATATAAGATTCTAAGATTAATTTCAGTGGCTTACAAATATATAGATTAATCAAAAAAGACTGTCTAAGAGGTGACGAATATATAAGATTCTAAGATTAATTTCAGTGGCTTACAAATACATAGATTAATCAAAAAAGACTGTCTAAGAGGTGACGAATATATAAGATTCTAAGATTAATTTCAGTGGCTTACAAATACATGGATTAATCAAAAAAGACTGTCTAAGAGGTGACGAATATATAAGATTCTAAGATTAATTTCAGTGGCTTACAAATACATGGATTAATCAAAAAAGACTGTCTAAGAGGTGACGAATATATAAGATTCTAAGATTAATTTCAGTGGCTTACAAATACATGGATTAATCAAAAAAGACTGTCTAAGAGGTGACGAATATATAAGATTCTAAGATTAATTTCAGTGGCTTACAAATACATAGATTAATCAAAAAAGACTGTCTAAGAGGTGACGAATATATAAGATTCTAAGATTAATTTCAGTGGCTTACAAATACATAGATTAATCAAAAAAGACTGTCTAAGAGGTGACGAATATATAAGATTCTAAGATTACTTTCAGTGGCTTACAAATACAAGGATTAATCAAAAAAGACTGTCTAAGAGGTGACGAATATATAAGATTCTAAGATTAATTTCAGTGGCTTACAAATACATAGATCAATCAAAAAAGACTGTCTAAGAAGGGACGAATATATAAGATTCTAAGATTAATTTCAGTGGCTTACAAATACATAGATTAATCAAAAAAGACTGTCTAAGAGGTGACGAATATATAAGATTCTAAGATTAATTTCAGTGGCTTACAAATACATAGATCAATCAAAAAAGACTGTCTAAGAAGGGACGAATATATAAGATTCTAAGATTAATTTCAGTGGCTTACAAATACATAGATCAATCAAAAAAGACTGTCTAAGAAGGGACGAATATATAAGATTCTAAGATTAATTTCAGTGGCTTACAAATACATAGATTAATCAAAAAAGACTGTCTAAGAGGTGACGAATATATAACATTCTAAGATTAATTTCAGTGGCTTACAAATACATAGATTAATCAAAAAAGACTGTCTAAGAGGTGACGAATATATAAGATTCTAAGATTAAATTCAGTGGCTTACAAATACATAGATTAATCAAAAGAGACTGTCTAAAAGGGGACGAATATATAAGATTCTAAGATTAATTTCAGTGGCTTACAAATATATAGATTAATCAAAAGAGAGTCTAACAGGGGACGGATAGAAAAGAATGCGTCGTTCAATGCGTGTCCGGAAACGCCATGTGGAAGGAGTGGGAGGGCAGTCAAAGTATACCGGAAGCTCTTCTTATGATTTTATACAACATTCAACGTTGAAGAGCATATATACAGATGTATGGAGCTGCGAATGGAAATGAGAGAGCAACGTAAAGGTTGTACAGGAGACGATTTCCCAACAAAGAAATACCTAATCGTCAAACTTTCAGGTGATTGCACCTCACAGATAGATTCAGCTATCGTTACCAACACACATAATGTTCAAACCTGGTGAGAGCAGTGCCGGTAGAAGTCTTACGTAAGATTGAGCACAATCCTTCCATAAGCACGGGAACCACACTGAGGTGACAAAAGTCATGGGATATTTCGTAATATCATGGCGTACATCATTTAGCTCTACAAAGTGCTGCAACTCGACGTAGTATGGACTCAACAAGTAGTTAGAAGTCTCTTGTAAGAATATTTAACCATGCAGCCTAACTAGATCTCCAAGATCTCGAAAGTCCACAAACTGACCTTTCGATTATATCCCATAAAAGTTCGATGAGATTCATGTTGTTAGATCTATATTGTCAAATCATTCGCTGGATATGTCCTGAATAGTCTTCAAACTTGTCGTGCAAAAATAATGTCCTGTATCGTGGCGCATCGTCATCCATTAAAATCCTATCGTTGTTTAAGTACATGAAGTCCACGAGTGGCTGCCAGTGGTCTCTACGTACCTGAATAGAATCATTTTCAGTCCAGTGATCAGTGTGATTGGACCATACGACTCAGTTCATACCATGAAAAAACAGCCCAACCAATATGGAACCACCACCATAATAATACATAGATTATATTGTTGCCAAGTTGGTATCATGACTTCTCGTTTTCTGTGTCACATTCAAACTTCCCCATCTACTATGACCAGCTGAAATCATTTATTCTGAATCCTTCTATATTCGTCACCTCTAACCCCTTTAAATTTTGGCCACACATTTTTGAATCAACCTATATAGTGAAATAAAGCGCAATGATTTTTCTTTGCGGTGGCTGAGCGGTAGCGCTTCGCGCTGTCGTGCCACAGGTCCCTGGTTCGATCCTCGGGCCGGGCAAGGTCGACTCAGCCTTTCATCCTTTCAGTGGGTCGATAAATGAGTACCAAGCATGCTTGGGAACTAAACACTGGGGGTTCCGCGTTCGGCTGGCCTCCTGACCGGAACATCTGCTCCTGCACCCCAGAGCCCAAGGTCAAGAAAACTGAGGTAGGCACAGTCGGCCTTGGCCCTCTACGGGCTGTCGCGCCACTGAGTTTAGTTTAGTTTAGATTTTCCTTTGCTATAAATATTTTCTTAGTTAATTTTTTTTTCTGTGTTACAAATCAAATAGTAATAGAAAACAGTCATTCTTATTGTATTTAAAAAAATGAATTAGTTCCAACAATAACTTTTTTTCTCTTTTCTCCAAATTTAATAATTTATAATAATTAATTTATATTAAAACAAACAAATGGAGCTTTGAAAAATAAAGACATTTTAAACATATTTATAATTCCTTTTTTTACTGTTCCAACTGTTCAACCTCAATAAATTTGATTTTTATTAATTAATTGAAGCGATGGACTGCGCTATGTTTCAAAAGTTAGAAAAAAGTTTTTTAGAGTGGTTTTTTAAAAATAAAAAAATCTAACAGTTGGCTCTTTAGATTGAAAACGTTGAAGCAAAATTTATTTATTTTTTTTAACATAAAAATTAAAATCACAAAAGTAGATCCTATTGCTTACACATGAAGTGATTCAGAGAAATCAAATTTAAAAGAGTCATGAAAACTTTAAGAACTTCCAAGTTTATTTTCAAATTAGATGCTACAAAATACTGTTTCCCCATCAATTTTAGTTTATTAATTAATGCAATTTTATCATTTCAGGATTACCTGGCAACTTTATTCCAGATTGTAATGAAAAAGGTCATTACAAACAAGTTCAGTGCAATGGAGCAACTGGATTCTGTTGGTGCGTCGACAAAAAAGGACACAAAACATCTGAATCTGTCCTCGGAGGACAACCAAACTGTACAAAAAGTTAAAAACTCTATGTTTTTTTAAAGAGAATTTATTCGACTCGAGTTCTTGTTTTCAAATTGTGGTTTAAAATGTATTCCAAAACTCTTCATTCTTCCTAAAAATGTGATAAATTTATACTTGTTGAAATAAATAATTTAGATGAAACTAAATAAATCGCAAGAGATTCTGACAAAGAAAAAATTCTTGAAATTATGTAATTTGCTATTTTGTTATCTTAATTTGAACTTTTATTTAAATACATGAGCTGTTAAATGGAAATTTCAAATCAATATATATATATATATATATATATATATATATATATATATATACAAGCGATAATCAGTCTGGATGTATGTTCACTAATAACTCGAGAACAAAAAAAGTACCAATTTAAATCGTGCTTTTTTTTAGCAGTTTGTACATTCTTAAGATATATAAACATCCACCTATTTCCGTTGCTATGTGGCTCTGAATTTCATAAATGAAAACTATTATTTTAGATTAAAACATCTGCTGGAATGGAAACAGCAAAGTTTATTTTTTGCACAAAATGTATTGTATACTGCTTTTACTTAAAGAAATTTATGACTGTTAAGGTTCGTTGCGAGAAAACACAAATGAAATTCATTGGATCGCAGAGTTAATAATAGCAAGTAAGTTAATAATAGCTTGTAAGTTATTAATTAATAGCATAATTAATAATAGCTTGATTTTAGACTGTACGAATTTAAATCTCAGAATACTTGAAAACCTACTTATTTAAAAAGACGTACCAGCTGATTTACGGTGGTAAATAATCTAAAAATACGCATAAAAGAGTACTGAAAATATCCATTAAGGGTGGTTACTATGGAACATCCTGCTTAATGCTTCATAAGGCCGTGGAAAATAAATTTCATAATTTGTTAATGTCAATTGGAAGCTATTTTCCCACTCACGACTTTTTTTATATTTTATAACCGTCGTTGAACAGCTGACCCAATTATTTTTGTTTACTACTGCTAATACTCCATAGCCTTGTGATTTTGAGCCCAATCCAGAAGACAAGGAAACTCCTGGATCAAGTTTAAGTGAAATTTTGCCTTCGTGGAGGATTTTGTGATGGAATTAACCCGCATTTGCGATACATAGAGAGGAAGACCGCGGGAACCTCCCATGGTTAGCCTGACAAATAACGGTTAGGGGACTCTACCCCATAATTCGTCTACCACTGAGGATATTTTATGTCAGCACTGTGGTCGGTGCAAGCTGGATGCGGAATTTGTATCGGCCATCCATTGCTGGGATTCGAACTCGGTTCACGACATTAGATGGCGAACGCTCTATACCCTGAGCCATCATAGCTCCTACTTATCCCTGTCTATGGATAACTTCAAACATTAATTAAGAGGTCTTTTGTTTATATGAATTTGAGTAACAGTAAAAGTTACGTGGTGCCAAGAAGAGAGGAGAGTCAGATAAAAGAAGCTGTTCTTTCTTGTGCTTTTGTACATTAGATTATTTCTCATCGACTTTATTTGTATTTATCAACCTAACAATTATAAATGAGCACAAAAGTTCAAGTTTAAGGCTAGTCTTAACAGTAATTAAATTATTTTTTAAAAACACATTGATACACAGTACATTTGATTATTTCTCATCGAGTTTGTTTGTATTTATAAACAGACAATTTATAAATAAGCACAGAAGTTCAAGGAGGTTTTTGCTAGTTCTTAACAGTAAATAAAAGTTTTAGAAAAAAAAATACATTAATGAACAGTACTTTTTAATAATTCTTAACGAGTTTAGTTGTTTTCATAATCACAGAATTTATAAATAAGCAAAGAAGTTCAAATTTATGGCTAGTTCTTTACAGTAATTAAAATTTTAGAAAAAAATACTTGATACACAGTACATTTTATCAATTCTCATTGAATTTAGAATCACAGAACTTATAAATAAGCACAGAAGTTTAAATTTATGGCTAGTTCTTTACAGTAATTAAAATTTTAGAAAAAAAATACATTGATACACAGTACATTTGATCAATTCTCATTGAATTTAGAATCACAGAATTTATAAATAAGCACAGAAGTTCAAATTTATGGCTAGTTCTTTACTGTAAGTATAATTTAAAAAAATACATTGATACATAGTACATTTGATCCTTTCTCATCGAGTTTATTTGTATTTATAAAGAAAGAATGTATAAATAAGCACAGAAATCCATGTTTATGACCTATTCTTTACAGTTGGTAAAACTGTAAAAATTTTTCAACCACCTTCCCACCAAAAAATTATCCTAAAAATCAAATTAGTTTTAAGTAAAAAAATTAAATTAGTCTCCTTTTACAAATAAATATCAACCCTAAAAATATTTTAACCTACAATTACTAGAAAAAGAGTCACCCTATAAAAGGTTAATTGATAAATTCATGATACCTCAAATTAAAAGAAGATTTTTAAAATGTGAAAGAAACGTATGTCATAGGAAAAAATATAATGTCTATAGATATTTCTTACTTTACTCTTCACTTCTATAAGTTGTGTTATTTTTCCAGACAAAGGCAGTCTGGCTAACCCTTCATTTAATTTTAAAATCATACAATTTTGAATATGTTTTCAATATCATTAATTCATTTTTCAATTAATAACTTTTAATTGAAATAAATGAAATAGTCTTTATGCAAAAAATAAAATTCCATTGTGGGAAAATCATTCTCTGCTGTATTAAAAAAAAATTAAGCAGCGTCATAAATTTTCTTTACAAACGTTAATAAATTAAAATGATTAATATTTCTTATGAGTCAATCAGATGAATAAACAAGGAAAAGCACATACAGACGCTAATAAAAAAAGATCTTACAGACGATCATAAAAACAATATGATAAAAGTTATGCTAGTAAAACAATAATGACTATTCTGTTTAATAATAATGTTTTTATTAGCATTTAAAATGACAAATTATAAATATTTCAGTGAATATATAAAGTCTCAGAAAAGTTTCAATTCACATCGCATTTTAAGCAGTGTATAAAGATCTATTATAACGTTTTATCGTTCATTTTGGTAAGTCTTTATATTATATTAAATATTTGCCCCATATTAAAATATTTGATAAATCCTAACTATTTTTGTATCAAAATTTAAGCATGCAAATTATTGATAATGAACAAACTGTTTATTGATATGCTACTTTGTTAAAATTTAAATTAGAATATTTTGTATGCGCACAGAGTTATTAAAAAATAGCATCTCCACAGAGAGAAGAGAATTCTGCTGAAATTTCCACTTGTTTAGTAAAGACATTTCTGGTAATTAAACCAAAATATGTGAAAATGGCGATGCTTTGCAAAAGCCTAGCGTTGCCATTTCTTTTGTTTAAAGTATCGTTCTATTTAAGGTTTATTACTGTAAAAATTACATTTCGATTAAAAAAAGTGGGTGTTGTCGTCGAAATTTTAAAATCTTGCAACCATCTGTAACTGTAACCGTCGTTTTGCAATTGTTTTAAACATCATTCTTATACACATCATTATATAGCACGTAAATCATAATACTTATGCACGAAATTTTATTCCGTTTACTTAAATATTGGGTTGTTCGGAAAATAATTTCTTTTTTTTTCGGGGGGGGGCGGAATGAAAGACAATTTTCGTATGATGAATAAATATTTTATTAAATTATATATTGGCCAGTCTGGCCCAACACCTTTCTCCATCTTTCTGGTAGTAGAATGATTCCACGCTCATGAAATCTTTGGTCTTTGCTGGCAAACAAAACTGAACCAGGTGACTTTTGACCTCTTCATTTGAAGTAAAGGTTTTATAGTCCAAAAAATTTTGCAGTAACCGGAACAAATTATAATCCGAAGTCGCAAGATCTGGAGAATATGGTTAATGTGGCAGTGTATCCCATTCAAGCTGTAAAAGCTTTTGGCGAGTGACCAAATTTGTATGAGTTTTTGCATTATCTTGGTGGAGCACTATACCTTTTCTGTTGATTAGTTCTGGCCTTTTCTGTTGAAGTGCATCATTCAGTTTGTCGAGTTGACGATAGTAGACTTCCGAATTAATTGTTATCCGGTAAATGCTAAAAAAAAATCTATTCCCTTAAAATCCTACCAGACAAACAGCATTACCTTTTTTTTGATGGATATTGGCTTTCGAAATGCTTTGAGCTGGTTCATATTTTTTGCTCCATGATCTCTTGCGTTTGACATTGTTATAGACAACTCATTTTTCGTCCCCAGTAATCATTTTTGCGTCGTTTGAGAAGCGAATCACAGACGTCAACGCGATGACACAAATTTCTCTCCGTGAGAACATGGGGAACCCATATATCGAACTTCGAGGTTAAATCCACGCCTTTCAAGTGGTCATAAACAGTTGAATTCGATAAATTTAACCTCTCACCGATCTCACGTGTTGTTAAACACCGATTTGCATCAACTAATGCCCTTATCGTGTCTTTATCAGCTTCAATTGGCCTTCCAGAACGTGGTGCATCTTCGACATCAAAATTGCCGGATCGAAATTTTGCAAACCAGTTCTGGCACTGGCGTACTGTCAACACATTCTCGCCATACACATCGGTTAATTTCTTTCTGGCATGAACAGCATTTTTACCTTTTCTATAGTAAAAAAGTAAAATGTGACGAAAATGCTGCTTATTGCTCTCCATATTTAAAAGGGCCCCAACCAAAAACTACTGTGTAGAATTAATTGAACTTTTTCCTGGATCAAGCAATTATTTGCAACCCCTAATATGCATACTTTATTCTTAAAAAAGATTCTAAAAATATGAGGACAATCACTACACGTAGAAAAACATTCTGGTATTAACGTAAGGACATTTCTGGTAAAAAGAAAAATCATAATTCTGGTATTAAAAATCAAAATAGATGGTATTTAAGCCATTTATTTGATAATGTTTTCCGTTCGTATTTCAATGGTTTAACGAAAAATTTGGTTTTCGAAATTATAGTTTTTATTACAACACATTCAGTAAAAAATTCAAAAGTTAAAGGCAATTTAAACGAAAAAATAAGCCTTATGCCTTGCTCTAAGGTATCATGATAAAATTACGAAATTTTACTACATTTACCAAATTTTATCACATATTTTAAAAGTATATTTCACTATTAATTTTACTAAATTCATAACCGCTTCGGTGAAAATTATCACGTTTTTTGGTGTTCCCATAGAGCTAGAAAAATGTTAATTATTAATGAAATTTTGTAGTTTTGACTATACTTTTTCAGAGAATGGAATCCCTTGTATATTGATATGATTGATAAAGAAAATTTTTTAAGATAGATAGACTTTACTTCAGTATTTCAAAATTGTTTCATTATAACAACAAAATACAGAACATGTTTTTTCCAGAAAAATAAATCATGAAGGTTTTCGCTGTCTTGGCTTTATTCTCCTGCCTCGTTGCTATGGTAATTGGAGCCCAAACTGCATGCCAATTGCAAAGACAACAAGAACAGGCTAAAAGTAAGATTTATATTTACTTAAAAATATTACATTTAAATTCGGCGAAAAAAAGTGAATTGTTGATGTCTTAATTCTTTCCAGGATACAAAAACAAATAAATTTTTGACACTTTTCTTTGAAGAGGATTGTTCGGTAGTCTTAATTTTAAAAAGCTTCACCGAGTAATCCAAAGCCAGAAAATAATACAAAAGAATTATTTTATTTCATTTTATTTTATAAAAAATGTTTGTAGAAATATTCTTAAAGATAGTTTTTTAATATCAACATTAAAGCTTTACACATAATCCGTACTAATTTATGTGTAAAGCTTTGCATGAATTATCAACAGATTCAAAATCTTCTCATTTAAAATTACGAATACATATGGAAAATTAAATGCGCATATCTAACTTTACGAGAATAAAATGAATAATGAATAATTTGAAATAAATAATTTGCGAGTACATTTACAATTACGTGAGTATGTAAAAAATGTACAGGACATACGATATAATAAATAAAATTTAACATTAGATATTTTGTTCGAGAAATAGTGTCTGTTAAACTTGTAAAAAATACCACGCGATCAGTAGAAATGCAGCTGTTGAATTAAATTTTGTCATGTTAAAAGACCTTTTTTTAAATGTTAATACGAATTTTGTTTTTAATTTTAATTTGTTCAAAAGTTATTGCAATTTTAAATAATTTTTTCTCGCACGTTTTTCCTTTAAGAAAAGCCTATTTATCAATTCTTGTAAGAATCCGTAGTAATACTCATGAAAGAACTTCATTTTATGAGTATTACTAGTATTTAAAATATTGAATTAAATTTTATGTCAAAATTAAATATAAAAAGTTAGACAGTAAAACTTGGACTTTTTCAAAAAATAAAAATCTACAATTAAACCGAAAATTTCTCTCGATTTCACAAAATTTTAATCTCAAATGCTCTGTAATTTAAATTTCTAGTAACTGAAAATTTGTTACTATTTCCGATTTCAATTACTCTAGTCGTCCTTTTTTCAATAGTTCTAGTTGATAATTCATAATTGACAAGGAAAATATGTTGACATGTTTTGAGCACTTGAATGCGACGCTCTATATCAAGAAGAAAATATCTTAAAGATGAAAAAATCTTAAAGAATTATCGTTAAGATGAAAACATCTCAAAGATGAAAACATCTTCAAGATGAAAGAAGAACAAGCAACGATTTAAGAATATGAACAGGCGTGCTGTTCTTATGTATTTACATAATAAGACGTATTTTATTGCTTTATACTTTTGTTCGATTTTAATGGAGTTTTTTTTTTTTCAAATACATTTTCTGATTGAGTTCCAGATTAAACGATTCACTTATAATTACATTACCAACACTTATGTAATGGAATGGCATATTGGGATTGAGTTTTCTTAAGATTATTTGATTCAATCACAACTACAGTACGAAAGCTTAGAATTGCATATTAGGATATAATTATAATACGAAATTTTATACAATCGAATATAATATTGGGATTGAATTTTCTTAAGATTATTCGATTCAATTATAATTACAATATGAAATATTATATAATTGAATGGCATATATCAATTACAAAAGTATCTTAAGAAAGATAAGCAATTTAGATTATTCGGAAGCGTCTTCTTTTTAACATAACCCTCAAGATAATGTTTTTATCCCATTGAATTAATCATATTAGCGTTATGTTTACAACAAACAGTAACAAATTATATTTGGCAAATAAAAGGATAGTTCGCATTTATTAAATTTACGTCACCCCGCCAATTACAACGCGTATTAACTTTAAAAGCAGACATAAGCTTCATGTATTCTTATTTTTACATTTGCACATTCTGCATTAACCTTAATTTCTTTAGAAATATATTTTTTAAATAGAAAAAAACATTATCAATGTTCAGTAAAAAATTACCATAGATAATCCCAATGAAGTTCTTAGAAATAAATCAATATTGTTTGTAAATAATATTTTTCATTTAAAATATACACTATTGATATTTTAAATTCCACAATAATAATATTTTAAAATTGAGAATCATCTAAATTTCATGTTTAAAATGTTTTTTTTTCTTGCTAAGAAATTTCAATTTTATATAAATGTTAATGGAAAAAAAAATTTCAGACACTGTAGGCAACTTCATTCCGACATGTGATTCAGATGGTAGTTACAGCAAAGTACAGTGCCACGGATCAACTGGATACTGCTGGTGCGCTGACAAAGATGGAAACCAACTCACCAAATCTGCCCGAGGACGCCCGAACTGTTAGAAATTGTTAAAATAAACAGTTTCATTTCAATAAAGAATATATAAAACATTTAAAATGGTGAATGAATAACTACTTTAAAATATTCAAGCATTATTTTTTAAAAAAACTTATAATAAAATTAAATGAAGTTGCACAAAACGTTTGATCATTTACCCAACAGAAGAGCTACGTTAAAAAAATTAAGTAATATTTCATTAAGTTGAAAAAAAATCAGTTTCAGAATATAAAGAAAGCACGTTTGATCATTTACCCAACCGAAGAGCTACGCTAAAAAAAAATTAAGTAATATTTTATTAAGTTTAAAAAAATCGGTTTCAGAATATAAAGAAAGCACGTTTGATCATTTACCCAACAGAAGAGCTACGCTAAAAAAGCATTAAGTAATATTTTATTAAGTTTAAAAAAAATCGGTTTCAGAATATAAAGAAAGCACGTTTGATCATTTACCCAACAGAAGAGCTAAGCTAAAAAGCATTAAGTAATATTTTATTAAGTTTAAAAAAATCAGTTTCAGAATGTAAATAAAACACTTTTTATCATTTACCCAACAGAAGAGCTACGCTAAAAAAGCATTAAGTAATATTTTATTAAGTTTAAAAAAATCAGTTTCAGAATGTAAATAAATCACTTTTGATCATTTACCCAACAGAAGAGCTACGCTAAAAAAACATTAAGTAATATTTTATTAATTTTAAAATATCAGTTTCAGAATGTAAATAAAGCACTTTTGATCATTTACCCAACAGAAGAGCTACGCTAAAAAAAATAAGTAATACTTTATTAAGTTTAAAAAAATTAATTTTAAAATATAATGAAAGCACACGTTTGATAATTTTCCCAATAGAAGAGCTACGTTAAAAAAAAATTTAAGTAATATTTTATTAAGTTTAAAAAAACCTGTTCAGAATGTAACGAAAGCGTTTCGTCTTACGAAAAATATTTTTTCACTGAAAATTTCCTTATAAAAATATTTGATCTAATAATTATTGGGTTACAGTTCTGACTTTAAAACCAGTCATAACATGCTTATAATTCGGAAGTTGGACTACTTTGAAAACATTTTGTTGCGTGATTTTTTCCTAAGCTTTTAAAAAATTATAAATTATACTAAATTATTTCGAATGAAATGTATAAATAAGGCAAGAGAAAAAATTAAAAGAGAAAAAAGTCAGCTTCATTGACAGTAAAACTGTTGACGAAAAGATTTTTACCAATGAAAAAAACTCCATTTTATAAAAAGATTTGATGAAAAAAATTATTAAATTTCAATTGAGTATCGACAGTTAGATATGCTTTTAAACACAGAAGCGTTAATGTTGAATCACACAGAATCTATTCAAAAACTAGGGTCAATATGTCGATTAAAAATGATTTAATGTTCAAATCCTTACAATACATAAAAAGGTTTCAATAAAATAGCTCTCCATAATCGATGCATTGCTTCTAAAAAGATTTCCAGACATCGATGTTCTCACTGTAGGCATTTTTTGAAATGTTATTTAAAACTTTGACTTCTTAAACTAGTAAAGCTTTGACTAAGTAATTTAACTTCTAACTAAGTAACTTGTAATTTAAAGCTTTGGCTTCTTCTGAGCTTCTTTAACTTACTTGTTGTCTGAAGGCGATATTTTTACATAAAAGTTTTAAAACACAAGAATTATAGGGTAAATAAAAAAATAATTGAAACCCATGAATCGACCAGAAAGCGTGTGAATGATAAGACGCGTTGTCATGGTGAAGTTTCCAATCGTTCGCGATGTTAAACCAAAAGTGTATGAAATTTTGTTATAGCTGTGGTTTAAAACGAAAACTCAAATGGCAAATATTTCAGTCACACGCATTACATTTTTGTCGATGGCTTATGTTAATGGTTACGTCGATTGCTTATGTTGATGGTTACAAAGCTAACCTCTTCTTGCCACTTTGAAAAACGCCAGAAACCGTTGGTAGGCTTAGAATTCCGATAAACAATCATCATTAAAGGCCAGTCTTAAACATGGAAAAGTTTCCACAGTGATCTTGCAAAAGTTTCATACAAATTTCACAAAGTTTCATAACATCCTTCGTGTGCTGTGTACAGAAACGATTTTTGGGAAAATGATTGTTCTTTCCAGATGATCGGAGATGACCTCGTCATCTCGCATACTAAGGAATCTGTGACATTATTTTTCGCACATGCCCAGACTAATTATTACACTAGTGAACAAATTCTTTGTTGCATTTATACCAGTGGTTACAATGGTCTATATGGGTTTTAAATACTTTTAAGTTTTACATCTAAACAATTTGATATCTTGCACAGTAATTGTTTAATACATAGGTGCACATTAAAGTTATTGTAGCCAGAATTTTTTAGTATGCAATTAAATATTTTTAAAAATCTACTTCTTATTTTAATTTGTAATTCAATACTTTTGTTTTATACAACTTGATAAAAATCTGACAGTAATATTTAATGTTCCTTCAAACATAAAAGAGTCCTATATAAAATTTTGATAAAGTTGCGGCCTGCCATTTGACTGGTGTTTTTAATTGCTGCCCCCGGCTTCATGTGAGTTGGAAACCCCAGATTTATACAAATACTTGATCTTGCCTAATTCGGGCGTGGAAATTTCAAATCTGAAATTAGTTTTGCTACTAAAGCTACGGATTTTTTTTAAATGACATTTTAGTCCATTTTTGTTGAAATATACAAGTTTGAAAACGATATAACAACAGATGAATAACAAGAAATCGCTTAAATGTTGTGACAAACTTTAAGAGGAGTTAATACATATAGTCAGGATTAAAACTACGTAGAAACTCTTCTCTGGAAATGTCGTCGTACGTGGCTACAGGCGCTTAGCAATTATGACCTGTTCAGAAGTACACGAAGAAACAGTTCATAATAGTTCGACTAAATTAGACTAAAAATGTTTTGTTTTTTTAAAATAAAACTGTAGCTTAGAGAGAGAAAGCGATAGCAGGTTTGAAATAAGTGATACGAAAGTATCTAAGATCTTTTAAAAAAGTCTCATAGAACAGAAGACAAAAATATGAATTGCACCCTGTGTGCAATTCCTTAGTTTTACAAATATCATAAATTACAATTTATAGAGTCGCATGAACTATGAATAAAATCAGTAAAAATGTCTAATAATAAATATCTATTCTATGGTTTTATTTGCAATTAAAATTAGTGTTATTAAAATTAATATTTTGAATTTTTGTTTTAATTCATGTAATGTAAAAATTCTACAAATAAATTTTTGAAAATTCAAAGATATTAAATGTTAAAATCTAATCAATTTAATGGGATAAATTTAAAAATAGAAACAATTTGCTGCCAATTGCTAAAAATATACTACGAAACAATACACCGTTTTATTGTGCCCTGTATAAATATTGCAACTATACACATATAATTGAACTAACTCTTAAAAATCTTTCATAAACACTCAAGTATCTGATAACGTCAAATACTAAAAGAATTATCATGTTTTTTGTTTAAATCATGACGATTATAACACATGTGAACCAATAAGGAAGAACATGTTCTATGTTTTAAAACTGGTACATAATTTTTATTATCATTTGAAATGAGTATCTATTATCTTTTCATTTACTATATAAACTAGCAAAAACAGTGTCATCAGTTCCTATTTATGCTTTAAACTATTTAAGATTATTTTGGATAGTTAACTCGTGGTCTAGTGTAAGTGGATTTTTTAATATAATTACGTATTCTACTTTTAATCACTTGTTTCTTAAAAATCTCTTTTTTCCTCGAATTGATGATTAAAAATTTTACTTTTAAACTTTAATAAAATATTTTAAAACTCATATTAGAAATTCGAATGACTCTTAAAAGCACGGCTTAATGTAATACTTAAAAATAACTAAGATTTTTTATTGAGTAGATGTTCAGTGCTTGTAATTTTTAAAAAAGTTAAAAGTTCAAACTATGCAGTATAAAGAGCAAAATCAGCTTTGTACCAAGAGTTTTTCCTACATTTTAGCTTTATTAACTTTCATATACACCTTTTACATGTTAAGAATATATATTAGTACTGCATAGATGTTTCGGAAAAATATATGTGAAACATACACTTACTTCACATCTTCATATTATAATATATTATCATCATATCTTCACAATATATATATTAAATAAAAGACTCCCTCACTTTTCCCTAATTTTGTTTGCAAATAACTGATAGAGATAAAAATATATTTATTTACTTTGCTGTATTAAAAGATAATCACATCTTCATTTTTCTTTAATTTTACTAGTAAATAACTGATAGATCGAAAAGCATTTACTTTGCTTGGAGAGCATATCAAATCATCATTTTTCCTTAGCTTTACTTGCTGATAACTGATAGATAGAAAAAAACATATATTTACTTTGTTGGATAAAAAGTAAACTATATCTTTATTTTTCCTTAATTTTACTGTCAAATAACTGATAGAGAAAAAAAAACATATATTTAGTTTGCTGGATTCAAAGAAAATCTCACCTTCATATTTCCTTAGTTTTATTTGCAAATAACAGTTAGATAAAAAAAAAAGCATATATCTACTTTGCTGGAGGAAAAGGATATCACAATTTCATTTTTCATTAATTTTACTTGCAGATAACTGATTGATAGAAAAAAAACATATATTTAATTTGCTGGATGAAAAGTTAAGCACATCTTGATTTTTCCTTAACTTTACTTGCAAATAACTGATTAAGAGAAAAAAAACATACATTTATTTCACTGGATGAAAAGATAATATCTTCAATTTTCCTTAATTTTATTTTCCATAGTGATAAAAAAGAAAATATTTATTACTAGATGGAGATAATATCACATTCTCCATTCTCCTTGGTATCACTTGCAAATAATTTATATAGATAGAAAAAACAAAGTTCCGCGGTTTCATATAGCACTCATCAGCGAGTTAAGTAAATGTTTTAATATGAAAAAAATATTTAGACCAATCCTTTTCCATATTTCACAAATCATTTCTATAAGCCATGATGGCTCAGGGAATAGAGCGTTCGCCTTCCAATGAGGTAAACCAGCTTCGAATCCTAGCGATAGCTGGTCGATACGAATTCCACACCCATCTTGCACCGACCACAGTGCTGACGTGAAGTATCATCCCATCATTGCATTTGCAATACAGCACTAATAACAACAACAACAAAAAATTGCAACTATAAATGTTTCAAAAATTCAGTTTATTTCCTGATCATCTATAATAATAATAAAAATACATTAATCTAATGTTAAATTTGTAAATATTACGCGCAGCTTAGCTTTTTTAATAAAAGGAATTCTTAACGTGAAAATGATATATTGTTCTTTATTTAAACTAATTGGAATTTCTTTGCAAATTTTATAAATAGTTTCGCTTAGTTTTGCACCCCAACAAATGTTCGTAAAATTCGGAGTTGGTTTTTTATTTATACAGTAAGCTCCCTTACTGGAGAAAAAAAGCCTAGTACTCGTAATTTTAACAAATTTCAGCTTTATCATAGTTGATCTCTATTTTATACAGCCAGCGCCCTTCTTACATAAAAAAATGCCCAGTGCCCGTAACTGCAACAAACTTCATCAAAATTTATAGAGTTGAACGTTAATTCTTGCAGTTATAGAGTTAAATAAATTCACAGGTGCTCACGCATTTGCACGGTGGTTAGAACATCTGGCTACAAACACTAAATTCCCAGGTTCGATGACAGACGGCACCAAAGAAGATATCTTTCGCACTCCTTCTAAATTGGTGACCACAGGCAACAAAATGAAACTCTCTTACTCTTCAACTTGGACATTTTGCTTCGTTCCACCAGTTCGAATAGACCAAACAAACAAGTCATATAAGTCTTAAGCAATATGAACCCGAACTGAACTTTTACGGGCAAAATGTGGTCAATGGCCATAAATTGATATTTTCGACCAACAAATACAAGGAAAAATTTCGAGCAAATGCTTTTTATGCTCATGATAATTTTATGGGCTTAGATTTATTTTTATTGTCAGTGGCTGGTACACTTTTTTGACACTGACAGAAATCTAGCACTAAATTTTTAAAACAAATTATATACCCTTCGAAAAATTTTATAAAAATATGTAACATTGAAAAATTTATTGAAATTCTTATTTATTAATTCATCGAAAATTTTATTTTATTCACAGACGCCTTACAGAAATATAAGTCGTGGATAAGTTTTTGTAAAACTTAGAAAAAAAATCATTTTGTCACCATTTTTTCTCAATATTACTAATTCAAAGAACAACAAAATAATATTTCAATAAGAAAATACGGTAAAAAGTGTGCGTCCAATTTTTTTTCTTCTAAAATTGAAAGCGAGGAGAGATTTAAAAGAAGAAAACAGAAAATTATTTTATTGGACAAAAATCAAATATTTATGCAAACATGCTTGCAATTAACAATACTGTTATTAAAATCTCTTTCGAATCTATTCTATCAAATCTATTATTTTGATAACGATGCCAGTACCAAATAAAAAACATAAATTTCTTTGTGCTTTGGACAAAAATAGTTTTCAAAATGATACGATTTTTACGGGTCTGTGTATTGTTTAAATAAATTACAAAATATTGTTGGAAATTTGCGATTTGGGCATTACAGAATATAAAAAAAAGTGAAAAAGCAGAAAAAGAAACTGAGAAAAATTTCTAAATATTTAAATGGTAAAAAGTTTAATGACACCGCAGAAACATTTCCTTCTTACCCACTATGGGTTTTGAGGATTTCTTACTTTATACAGAAAGAGTACAGACCCAAAAAATCCTTTATTTGGATACAATCTCTATTTCTTAAATGCACTTTAAAAGCTAAGAAGTTACCTGAAGGACACTTTTAGAGTTTTTATTGTAAAATCATGATAAAGCAATCTGCCCATCCGATTAACTGAAAAAATTACGGTAAAGAACATTTTTTATCTTTACAGTTCTGAATCAGTATACAACTAGTATGGTCTTAAAACTATACCGTTCTTTAACCATTTAAAATTAACATGGTTTCAACACCGTAAATATAAAATTTAACTGAACCTAGTAAATTGGCTTTTCGTTACGTATTGAGCATTGGAGAGTCCACGACACTGGAAATTCATCAGCTGAGGAGAATTGAGGAAATATTATAGTGTCAACGTGGGGACTCGAAGCCCGGTTTTGCTAATCATGAGACAGACGGATTAGCCCTCTCGGCAATAATATGTACCCATCTGATAGGAACTAAGTGGCTTCCTTAGGTGGGTGTAGTTGGTGTGACAAAATTATGATTGTTTAACCGTATGATGTGAAAACAGTTAATCGACGGTTTTTCTCACAGTTAACAGTTTTAATACCATCTTGTTTATGATCATTTGAATGTCTCGTTTGAATATGGTAAAATAGTAATTAAATAAATTGTTGTTTAACCATTTTCCAAGAAATTTTTAACAATGAAAAGTAAGGCCTTTGATTTCAGCACTTCAAAATAGTATTTTCATGTTTAATATTACATTTGATGTCATTTCTGTATTCGCACTAGAAACTAGTAAATACACGTATTGAAAATAAGAACTTACATTGAGAAATTTTAGAGACCTAAGTAAAACCTGCAATAAGTAAATAGATAGCAATAAAAAATGAACTTTTCCAGATTAAAAGAGACAAACAAATGTTTTGAAATATTTTTTTTTTTGCAGTTTTGTGAAATATAATATTTGTTCTATAATTTTTACCCCTCTAAGATCCTTGCAATAAGAAATAGTGTTTTACTAGAATGAAACTTAACATTTTATTCAAAGAAAATTAACATCGACTTTTAGACAGAGTATAGAGAGTATCAAATTTGTGATTGAAACATGAAAGACGGAAAAATTTATTTCAAACACTGACTTTTGATTAAAAGAGACAAACAAATGTTTTTGAAATTTTTTTTTACAGTTTTGTACAATATAATATTTGTTCTACAATTTTTACCCTTCTGAGATCTTTTACTGAAAGGCAATAAGAAACAGCGTTTTACTAAAATGAAACTAAACATTTTATTTAAAGAAAATTAACCTTGACTTTTTGACAGAGTATAGAGAAGATCAAATTTGTTATTGAAACATGAAAGACGGAAAAATGCATTTCAAGCACTGAGTTTAGATTAAAAAAGATTTTGACTGATTGAGTATAGAGAGAATCAAATTTATTATTGAAAAAAAGACTGAAAAATGTATTTCAAACACTGATTTTAGATTAAAAGAGATTTTGACTGACTGAGTATAGAGAGTATCAAATATGACTATTGAAACATGAAAGACGGAAAAATGTATTTCAAACACTGATTTTAGATTAAAAAAGATTTTGACTGATTGAGTATAGAGAGAATCAAATTTATTATTGAAAAAAAGACGGAAAAATGTATTTCAAACACTGATTTTAGATTAAAAGAGATTTTGACTGACTGAGTATAGAGAGTATCAAATTTGACTATTGAAACATGAAAGACGGAAAAATGTATTTCAAACACTGATTTTAGATTAAAAAAGATTTTGACTGATTGAGTATAGAGAGAATCAAATTTATTATTGAAAAAAAGACTGAAAAATGTATTTCAAACACTGATTTTAGATTAAAAGAGATTTTGACTGACTGAGTATAGAGAGTATCAAATTTGACTATTGAAACATGAAAGACGGAAAAATGTATTTCAAACACTGATTTTAGATTAAAAAAGATTTTGACTGATTGAGTATAGAGAGAATCAAATTTATTATTGAAAAAAAGACTGAAAAATGTATTTCAAACACTGATTTTAGATTAAAAGAGATTTTGACTGACTGAGTATAGAGAGTATCAAATTTGACTATTGAAACATGAAAGACGGAAAAATGTATTTCAAACACTGATTTTAGATTAAAAAAGATTTTGACTGATTGAGTATAGAGAGAATCAAATTTATTATTGAAAAAAAGACGGAAAAATGTATTTCAAACACTGATTTTAGATTAAAAAAGATTTTGACTGACTGAGTATAGAGAGAATCAAATTTATTATTGAAAAAAAGACTGAAAAATGTATTTCAAACACAGATTTTAGATTAAAAGAGATTTTGACTGACTGAGTATAGAGAGAATCAAATTTGACTATTGAAACATGAAAGACGGAAAAATGTATTTCAAACACTGATTTTAGATTAAAAAAGATTTTGACTGATTGAGTATAGAGAGAATCAAATTTATTATTGAAAAAAAGACTGAAAAATGTATTTCAAACACTGATTTTAGATTAAAAGAGATTTTGACTGACTGAGTATAGAGAGTATCAAATTTGACTATTGAAACATGAAAGACGGAAAAATGTATTTCAAACACTGATTTTAGATTAAAAAAGATTTTGACTGATTGAGTATAGAGAGAATCAAATTTATTATTGAAAAAAAGACTGAAAAATGTATTTCAAACACTGATTTTAGATTAAAAGAGATTTTGACTGACTGAGTATAGAGAGTATCAAATTTGACTATTGAAACATGAAAGACGGAAAAATGTATTTCAAACACTGATTTTAGATTAAAAAAGATTTTGACTGATTGAGTATAGAGAGAATCAAATTTATTATTGAAAAAAAGACTGAAAAATGTATTTCAAACACTGATTTTAGATTAAAAGAGATTTTGACTGACTGAGTATAGAGAGTATCAAATTTGACTATTGAAACATGAAAGACGGAAAAATGTATTTCAAACACTGATTTTAGATTAAAAAAGATTTTGACTGATTGAGTATAGAGAGAATCAAATTTATTATTGAAAAAAAGACGGAAAAATGTATTTCAAACACTGATTTTAGATTAAAAAAGATTTTGACTGACTGAGTATAGAGAGAATCAAATTTATTATTGAAAAAAAGACTGAAAAATGTATTTCAAACACAGATTTTAGATTAAAAGAGATTTTGACTGACTGAGTATAGAGAGAATCAAATTTGACTATTGAAACATGAAAGACGGAAAAATGTATTTCAAACACTGATTTTAGATTAAAAAAGATTTTGACTGATTGAGTATAGAGAGAATCAAATTTATTATTGAAAAAAAGACTGAAAAATGTATTTCAAACACTGATTTTAGATTAAAAGAGATTTTGACTGACTGAGTATAGAGAGTATCAAATTTGACTATTGAAACATGAAAGACGGAAAAATGTATTTCAAACACTGATTTTAGATTAAAAAAGATTTTGACTGATTGAGTATAGAGAGAATCAAATTTATTATTGAAAAAAAGACTGAAAAATGTATTTCAAACACTGATTTTAGATTAAAAGAGATTTTGACTGACTGAGTATAGAGAGTATCAAATTTGACTATTGAAACATGAAAGACGGAAAAATGTATTTCAAACACTGATTTTAGATTAAAAAAGATTTTGACTGATTGAGTATAGAGAGAATCAAATTTATTATTGAAAAAAAGACTGAAAAATGTATTTCAAACACTGATTTTAGATTAATAGAGATTTTGACTGACTGAGTATAGAGAGTATCAAATTTGACTATTGAAACATGAAAGACGGAAAAATGTATTTCAAACACTGATTTTAGATTAAAAAAGATTTTGACTGATTGAGTATAGAGAGAATCAAATTTATTATTGAAAAAAAGACTGAAAAATGTATTTCAAACACTGATTTTAGATTAAAAGAGATTTTGACTGACTGAGTATAGAGAGTATCAAATTTGACTATTGAAACATGAAAGACGGAAAAATGTATTTCAAACACTGATTTTAGATTAAAAAAGATTTTGACTGATTGAGTATAGAGAGAATCAAATTTATTATTGAAAAAAAGACTGAAAAATGTATTTCAAACACTGATTTTAGATTAAAAGAGATTTTGACTGACTGAGTATAGAGAGTATCAAATTTGACTATTGAAACATGAAAGACGGAAAAATGTATTTCAAACACTGATTTTAGATTAAAAAAGATTTTGACTGATTGAGTATAGAGAGAATCAAATTTATTATTGAAAAAAAGACGGAAAAATGTATTTCAAACACTGATTTTAGATTAAAAAAGATTTTGACTGACTGAGTATAGAGAGAATCAAATTTATTATTGAAAAAAAGACTGAAAAATGTATTTCAAACACAGATTTTAGATTAAAAGAGATTTTGACTGACTGAGTATAGAGAGTATCAAATTTGACTATTGAAACATGAAAGACGGAAAAATGTATTTCAAACACTGATTTTAGATTAAAAAAGATTTTGACTGATTGAGTATAGAGAGAATCAAATTTATTATTGAAAAAAAGACGGAAAAATGTATTTCAAACACTGATTTTAGATTAAAAAAGATTTTGACTGACTGAGTATAGAGAGTATCAAATTTGACTATTGAAACATGAAAGACGGAAAAATGTATTTCAAACACTGATTTTAGATTAAAAAAGATTTTGACTGATTGAGTATAGAGAGAATCAAATTTATTATTGAAAAAAAGACGGAAAAATGTATTTCAAACATTGATTTTAGATTAAAAGAGATTTTGACTGACTGAGTATAGAGAGTATCAAATTTGACTATTGAAACATGAAAGACGGAAAAATGTATTTCAAACACTGATTTTAGATTAAAAAAGATTTTGACTGATTGAGTATAGAGAGAATCAAATTTATTATTGAAAAAAAGACGGAAAAATGTATTTCAAACACTGATTTTAGATTAAAAAAGATTTTGACTGACTGAGTATAGAGAGAATCAAATTTATTATTGAAAAAAAGACTGAAAAATGTATTTCAAACACTGATTTTAGATTAAAAGAGATTTTGACTGACTGAGTATAGAGAGTATCAAATTTGACTATTGAAACATGAAAGACGGAAAAATGTATTTCAAACACTGATTTTAGATTAAAAAAGATTTTGACTGATTGAGTATAGAGAGAATCAAATTTATTATTGAAAAAAAGACTGAAAAATGTATTTCAAACACTGATTTTAGATTAAAAGAGATTTTGACTGACTGAGTATAGAGAGTATCAAATTTGACTATTGAAACATGAAAGACGGAAAAATGTATTTCAAACACTGATTTTAGATTAAAAAAGATTTTGACTGATTGAGTATAGAGAGAATCAAATTTATTATTGAAAAAAAGACTGAAAAATGTATTTCAAACACTGATTTTAGATTAAAAGAGATTTTGACTGACTGAGTATAGAGAGTATCAAATTTGACTATTGAAACATGAAAGACGGAAAAATGTATTTCAAACACTGATTTTAGATTAAAAAAGATTTTGACTGATTGAGTATAGAGAGAATCAAATTTATTATTGAAAAAAAGACTGAAAAATGTATTTCAAACACTGATTTTAGATTAAAAGAGATTTTGACTGACTGAGTATAGAGAGTATCAAATTTGACTATTGAAACATGAAAGACGGAAAAATGTATTTCAAACACTGATTTTAGATTAAAAAAGATTTTGACTGATTGAGTATAGAGAGAATCAAATTTATTATTGAAAAAAAGACGGAAAAATGTATTTCAAACACTGATTTTAGATTAAAAAAGATTTTGACTGACTGAGTATAGAGAGAATCAAATTTATTATTGAAAAAAAGACTGAAAAATGTATTTCAAACACAGATTTTAGATTAAAAGAGATTTTGACTGACTGAGTATAGAGAGTATCAAATTTGACTATTGAAACATGAAAGACGGAAAAATGTATTTCAAACACTGATTTTAGATTAAAAAAGATTTTGACTGATTGAGTATAGAGAGAATCAAATTTATTATTGAAAAAAAGACGGAAAAATGTATTTCAAACACTGATTTTAGATTAAAAAAGATTTTGACTGACTGAGTATAGAGAGTATCAAATTTGACTATTGAAACATGAAAGACGGAAAAATGTATTTCAAACACTGATTTTAGATTAAAAAAGATTTTGACTGATTGAGTATAGAGAGAATCAAATTTATTATTGAAAAAAAGACGGAAAAATGTATTTCAAACATTGATTTTAGATTAAAAGAGATTTTGACTGACTGAGTATAGAGAGTATCAAATTTGACTATTGAAACATGAAAGACGGAAAAATGTATTTCAAACACTGATTTTAGATTAAAAAAGATTTTGACTGATTGAGTATAGAGAGAATCAAATTTATTATTGAAAAAAAGACGGAAAAATGTATTTCAAACACTGATTTTAGATTAAAAAAGATTTTGACTGACTGAGTATAGAGAGAATCAAATTTATTATTGAAAAAAAGACTGAAAAATGTATTTCAAACACTGATTTTAGATTAAAAGAGATTTTGACTGACTGAGTATAGAGAGTATCAAATTTGACTATTGAAACATGAAAGACGGAAAAATGTATTTCAAACACTGATTTTAGATTAAAAAAGATTTTGACTGATTGAGTATAGAGAGAATCAAATTTATTATTGAAAAAAAGACGGAAAAATGTATTTCAAACACTGATTTTAGATTAAAAAAGATTTTGACTGACTGAGTATAGAGAGTATCAAATGTGACTATTGAAACATGAAAGACGGAAAAATGTATTTCAAACACTGATTTTAGATTAAAAAAGATTTTGACTGATTGAGTATAGAGAGAATCAAATTTATTATTGAAAAAAAGACGGAAAAATGTATTTCAAACACTGATTTTAGATTAAAAGAGATTTTGACTGACTGAGTATAGAGAGTATCAAATTTGACTATTGAAACATGAAAGACGGAAAAATGTATTTCAAACACTGATTTTAGATTAAAAAAGATTTTGACTGATTGAGTATAGAGAGAATCAAATTTATTATTGAAAAAAAGACGGAAAAATGTATTTCAAACACTGATTTTAGATTAAAAAAGATTTTGACTGACTGAGTATAGAGAGAATCAAATTTATTATTGAAAAAAAGACTGAAAAATGTATTTCAAACACAGATTTTAGATTAAAAGAGATTTTGACTGACTGAGTATAGAGAGAATCAAATTTGACTATTGAAACATGAAAGACGGAAAAATGTATTTCAAACACTGATTTTAGATTAAAAAAGATTTTGACTGATTGAGTATAGAGAGTATCAAATTTGACTATTGAAACATGAAAGACGGAAAAATGTATTTCAAACACTGATTTTAGATTAAAAAAGATTTTGACTGATTGAGTATAGAGAGAATCAAATTTATTATTGAAAAAAAGACGGAAAAATGTATTTCAAACACTGATTTTAGATTAAAAAAGATTTTGACTGACTGAGTATAGAGAGAATCAAATTTATTATTGAAAAAAAGACTGAAAAATGTATTTCAAACACAGATTTTAGATTAAAAGAGATTTTGACTGACTGAGTATAGAGAGAATCAAATTTGACTATTGAAACATGAAAGACGGAAAAATGTATTTCAAACACTGATTTTAGATTAAAAAAGATTTTGACTGATTGAGTATAGAGAGAATCAAATTTATTATTGAAAAAAAGACTGAAAAATGTATTTCAAACACTGATTTTAGATTAAAAGAGATTTTGACTGACTGAGTATAGAGAGTATCAAATTTGACTATTGAAACATGAAAGACGGAAAAATGTATTTCAAACACTGATTTTAGATTAAAAAAGATTTTGACTGATTGAGTATAGAGAGAATCAAATTTATTATTGAAAAAAAGACTGAAAAATGTATTTCAAACACTGATTTTAGATTAAAAGAGATTTTGACTGACTGAGTATAGAGAGTATCAAATTTGACTATTGAAACATGAAAGACGGAAAAATGTATTTCAAACACTGATTTTAGATTAAAAAAGATTTTGACTGATTGAGTATAGAGAGAATCAAATTTATTATTGAAAAAAAGACTGAAAAATGTATTTCAAACACTGATTTTAGATTAAAAGAGATTTTGACTGACTGAGTATAGAGAGTATCAAATTTGACTATTGAAACATGAAAGACGGAAAAATGTATTTCAAACACTGATTTTAGATTAAAAAAGATTTTGACTGATTGAGTATAGAGAGAATCAAATTTATTATTGAAAAAAAGACTGAAAAATGTATTTCAAACACTGATTTTAGATTAAAAGAGATTTTGACTGACTGAGTATAGAGAGTATCAAATTTGACTATTGAAACATGAAAGACGGAAAAATGTATTTCAAACACTGATTTTAGATTAAAAAAGATTTTGACTGATTGAGTATAGAGAGAATCAAATTTATTATTGAAAAAAAGACTGAAAAATGTATTTCAAACACTGATTTTAGATTAAAAGAGATTTTGACTGACTGAGTATAGAGAGTATCAAATTTGACTATTGAAACATGAAAGACGGAAAAATGTATTTCAAACACTGATTTTAGATTAAAAAAGATTTTGACTGATTGAGTATAGAGAGAATCAAATTTATTATTGAAAAAAAGACGGAAAAATGTATTTCAAACACTGATTTTAGATTAAAAAAGATTTTGACTGACTGAGTATAGAGAGAATCAAATTTATTATTGAAAAAAAGACTGAAAAATGTATTTCAAACACAGATTTTAGATTAAAAGAGATTTTGACTGACTGAGTATAGAGAGTATCAAATTTGACTATTGAAACATGAAAGACGGAAAAATGTATTTCAAACACTGATTTTAGATTAAAAAAGATTTTGACTGATTGAGTATAGAGAGAATCAAATTTATTATTGAAAAAAAGACGGAAAAATGTATTTCAAACACTGATTTTAGATTAAAAAAGATTTTGACTGACTGAGTATAGAGAGTATCAAATTTGACTATTGAAACATGAAAGACGGAAAAATGTATTTCAAACACTGATTTTAGATTAAAAAAGATTTTGACTGATTGAGTATAGAGAGAATCAAATTTATTATTGAAAAAAAGACGGAAAAATGTATTTCAAACATTGATTTTAGATTAAAAGAGATTTTGACTGACTGAGTATAGAGAGTATCAAATTTGACTATTGAAACATGAAAGACGGAAAAATGTATTTCAAACACTGATTTTAGATTAAAAAAGATTTTGACTGATTGAGTATAGAGAGAATCAAATTTATTATTGAAAAAAAGACGGAAAAATGTATTTCAAACACTGATTTTAGATTAAAAAAGATTTTGACTGACTGAGTATAGAGAGAATCAAATTTATTATTGAAAAAAAGACTGAAAAATGTATTTCAAACACTGATTTTAGATTAAAAGAGATTTTGACTGACTGAGTATAGAGAGTATCAAATTTGACTATTGAAACATGAAAGACGGAAAAATGTATTTCAAACACTGATTTTAGATTAAAAAAGATTTTGACTGATTGAGTATAGAGAGAATCAAATTTATTATTGAAAAAAAGACGGAAAAATGTATTTCAAACACTGATTTTAGATTAAAAAAGATTTTGACTGACTGAGTATAGAGAGTATCAAATGTGACTATTGAAACATGAAAGACGGAAAAATGTATTTCAAACACTGATTTTAGATTAAAAAAGATTTTGACTGATTGAGTATAGAGAGAATCAAATTTATTATTGAAAAAAAGACGGAAAAATGTATTTCAAACACTGATTTTAGATTAAAAGAGATTTTGACTGACTGAGTATAGAGAGTATCAAATTTGACTATTGAAACATGAAAGACGGAAAAATGTATTTCAAACACTGATTTTAGATTAAAAAAGATTTTGACTGATTGAGTATAGAGAGAATCAAATTTATTATTGAAAAAAAGACGGAAAAATGTATTTCAAACACTGATTTTAGATTAAAAAAGATTTTGACTGACTGAGTATAGAGAGAATCAAATTTATTATTGAAAAAAAGACTGAAAAATGTATTTCAAACACTGATTTTAGATTAAAAGAGATTTTGACTGACTGAGTATAGAGAGTATCAAATTTGACTATTGAAACATGAAAGACGGAAAAATGTATTTCAAACACTGATTTTAGATTAAAAAAGATTTTGACTGATTGAGTATAGAGAGAATCAAATTTATTATTGAAAAAAAGACGGAAAAATGTATTTCAAACACTGATTTTAGATTAAAAGAGATTTTGACTGACTGAGTATAGAGAGTATCAAATTTGACTATTGAAACATGAAAGACGGAAAAATGTATTTCAAACACTGATTTTAGATTAAAAAAGATTTTGACTGATTGAGTATAGAGAGAATCAAATTTATTATTGAAAAAAAGACTGAAAAATGTATTTCAAACACTGATTTTAGATTAAAAGAGATTTTGACTGACTGAGTATAGAGAGTATCAAATTTGACTATTGAAACATGAAAGACGGAAAAATGTATTTCAAACACTGATTTTAGATTAAAAAAGATTTTGACTGATTGAGTATAGAGAGAATCAAATTTATTATTGAAAAAAAGACTGAAAAATGTATTTCAAACACTGATTTTAGATTAAAAAAGATTTTGACTGACTGAGTATAGAGAGTATCAAATTTGACTATTGAAACATGAAAGACGGAAAAATGTATTTCAAACACTGATTTTAGATTAAAAAAGATTTTGACTGACTGAGTATAGAGAGAATCAAATTTATTATTGAAAAAAAGACTGAAAAATGTATTTCAAACACTGATTTTAGATTAAAAGAGATTTTGACTGACTGAGTATAGAGAGTATCAAATTTGACTATTGAAACATGAAAGACGGAAAAATGTATTTCAAACACTGATTTTAGATTAAAAAAGATTTTGACTGATTGAGTATAGAGAGAATCAAATTTATTATTGAAAAAAAGACTGAAAAATGTATTTCAAACACTGATTTTAGATTAAAAGAGATTTTGACTGACTGAGTATAGAGAGTATCAAATTTGACTATTGAAACATGAAAGACGGAAAAATGTATTTCAAACACTGATTTTAGATTAAAAAAGATTTTGACTGATTGAGTATAGAGAGAATCAAATTTATTATTGAAAAAAAGACTGAAAAATGTATTTCAAACACTGATTTTAGATTAAAAAAGATTTTGACTGACTGAGTATAGAGAGTATCAAATTTGACTATTGAAACATGAAAGACGGAAAAATGTATTTCAAACACTGATTTTAGATTAAAAAAGATTTTGACTGACTGAGTATAGAGAGAATCAAATTTATTATTGAAAAAAAGACTGAAAAATGTATTTCAAACACTGATTTTAGATTAAAAGAGATTTTGACTGACTGAGTATAGAGAGTATCAAATTTGACTATTGAAACATGAAAGACGGAAAAATGTATTTCAAACACTGATTTTAGATTAAAAAAGATTTTGACTGATTGAGTATAGAGAGAATCAAATTTATTATTGAAAAAAAGACGGAAAAATGTATTTCAAACACTGATTTTAGATTAAAAAAGATTTTGACTGACTGAGTATAGAGAGTATCGAATTTGTTATTCAAACATGAAAGACGAAAAAATGTATTTCAAACACTGACTTTTGATTAAAAGAGACAAACAAATGTTTTTGAATTATTTTTTTTACAGTTTTGTACAATAATATTTGTTCTACAATTTTTACCCCTCTGAGATCCTTTACTGAAAGGAATAAGAAACAGTGTTTTACTAAAATGAAACTAAACATTTTATTTAAAGAAAATTATCCTTGACTTTTTGACAGAGTATAGAGAAGATCAAATTTGTTATTGAAACATGAAAGACGGAAAAATGCATTTTAAACACTGATAAAATTTTATTGGGCCATTTCAAGTAACTATTCTTTCTCAATTTCGATCCTATTAAATATTTTCATCAAAACTACTATCAATTATAATGGCTCAAATGTCATCTCAGCTTGCGAATAAAATATTTTTAAACATCAGACGTGCGTAAAAGAATCTTCGAAAGATTTATGAATGTTATACAAAAGAGACATACATTTAAAGCATTAAAATTACGTTACACAAAATAAAACTTCAAATTTGCATTTTGGAAATATTTCCTATCCTTCTAAAAGATATTATAATTACTGTTCTCTAAAAAAAAGTTTTTTTTTTTTTGTTTTTTACAATTCGATAACAGAGTATTTTGTCAAAATAGAAAACTTCTATTTTAAAGAAATGCACTACTTTACAATAATAAAAGAGACACTTTCAGTTTTTCTCTTTTTTTTAAAAATTTCTCAAGAAATATTGTAAGGATTATTTTATAACTCTGAAGATGTTTAGATCATAAAATTCCTCATACTTATCAATGAATTCTAAAGCTGTCAAAGCTTTAAGGAACCGGCAATAAATTACTAACGGAAGCAAGTATTTTTTAACATTCTATGCCAGAAAATATCGTCATAAGCTTTTAACTTACATTGTTATTTTCAATGATTGAATGAAATTTCGCAATCTTAGCTTAAATATTTAAGGATATATGGACATTTTATGTAAAAAAAAATTTTTGTCTCAGTTTTTTTTTGCTTTAGTTTTAAAAATATTCAACAAAATATTAAACAAAATTTTTCGAGCAATTGATATTAAGACTTTCATTTTAAAATTCGAAAGGAAATCGTTTAAAATTGTGTTTTTAAAGTAGCTCTTTTATGTTGCGCATGCGTATAAAATATTTTAAAAAATCAGAATTTTGTAGTGAACTGTAATTCGTAACTAATGAAAAAAGCCTAATTTCGATCTTAAAAACTTAAAATTATTTAAGCAATTTTCCAAATACTTTTTGTACTTTTTTAAAAAACGAAAGCTCTAAATGATGATAGGTTTTTCAGAAGTATAATTTTATACTATTAAAAAATATTTATTAATAAATAAATATTTATTAATAAATAAATATTTATTAATAAATAAATATTTATTAATAAATAAATATTTATAAATAAATAAATATTAAATAAATTAAAAAATATTAATTAAATTGTGAGGAATCATTTTTCATAAAGATTGTTTCCCTTAGCGTTTTTTTTCTTTATACTATCATATTTTGTAGTATGGACAATTATTGTAAGGTATTATCATTTGCTATTAAGTTTTGTTTTCTGATACAAAATGAAATTTGTGGAGAAACCCTGATCTTTTAGAACTATTATTTATTAAAAAAAAATATAAAATCTGTTGCTGGAAACATTTTAAATTTTTAATACATTCAAATCGAATATTTTTCATCAGTTAATTATGCGCATAGGCTTAACGTGAGAGGTGGCACACTTTTTGTTTAGAAAACTGTTCGTTTATTTTAAGTTTTATACGTATATATGTATAGATAATTTACATACATGCATATTTATATGTATATTTAAATGTATACATGCATATTTAAATGCATGTATATAAAGCTTAAAATAAACGAACAGTTTTTTAAAACAAAAGATGTGCCAATTTCAAAATACTCCTGCGCAAAATACCATTCACTGCAAAATTATGAAGACAAAAATTTTAATTTGTACACATACGAGCAGTATAAATGAACTACTTTAAATAATTAACCAACGCAATCTAATTTTTTTCTTCAAATTTTAAAATATGAATTTTGCTTTTAATTAAAAATTGCTCCAAAAGTTTTGTTTACAGCTAAAAAACGTTTGTTGTTTTGATAGCAAAAACCCGTAAGACAAAAAAAATTAGTTCCTTAAACAAAAATACTAAAAGAATACAATTAATATCTAAACAAAATGAACAAAACTTCTTTTAAAAAAATGCGCTAAAAAGCAGCAGAATTTTCAAAAAAAGAGAGAATAAAAATAGAAATAAATGTAAAAAAGGAAAAAAACAAAATTAAAAATATGACCACTGAAGCCGACGTCTTCAGGGGGTACCGGCCCCAGTGGCCAAAAAACAAAACCTTTTCTATTGAGGAAGAAGGCAAAAGCCTAAAAACCTTCCTCAGTACCCCGAAGGTTTTGTTTAAAAATCCAGGAGAAAGTATAAATGAACTACTTTAAATAATTAACTAACGCAATCTAATTTTTTTTTTCAAATTTTAAAATATGAATTTTGCTTTTAATTAAAAATTGCTCCAAAAGTTTTGTTTACAGCTAAAAAACGTCTGTTGTTTTGATAGCAAAAACCCGTAAGACAAAAAAAATTAGTTCCTTAAACAAATGTCTATTTCTTATAAATATTTAAGTCAAATTTACAAAATTCCATGCAATTATTTAAACTAACAACCAAAGTAATCCATACAAGTTAGCTAAAAGCTTATTTCTAAATTTTCTGGAATAGGGTGTTGAAAGATACTTCTTTTCGTTCGTAATTTTCTGCCAGTCCCTTAAAGCTCTGAAAGTTGTAAAATATGATCTAATAACGCTAAAGTTTTAAACTAATACTTTAAGTTTTAAACTAATACTTTAAGTTTTAAACTAATACAGTAAAAAAATAAAATATTAAAGTGGATTTGTGGTTATCTGGCTCTTAATTGGAATTGGATTTATGGAACGAAATTGCTTCAAATTTATCTTCTAATTTTCCATTATGTGGTTAATTTCATATTTTAAATAACTAATTATCGCTTTTCATGTAAGGAATGGGCATTTTATCGAATTCCGAATAACCAAAAAAGGAGAAAGATAAATATTACCGGTGCCAGCGAAAGAGTGATCGAAATTTTAAGAATCCCTCGATGTTAGTTTACATAAAAGTTAACATCAAATCTTTTTATTAAAGTAATCTAAAAAGAATTTTTTAATGTAAGCAAAATTGTTTGATTTAACAACAACAAAAAATAATTTTCAGTTAATCTTACTGAAATATACAAATCAGTCTCTATTTCAGTACCCCTAGAGGTGTAATTTGTTATGGTAATGTGAAGGACTTTATGACCCAACAGATTTAATGCGCACCAGTCACGATTTACTACACGGGGAGTCTTCGGCGGGCTGGATTCGAACAACGAGCCTATCCTGGCCTTGATCAAGCTATACATTTTATAAATAAATACAAAATGAATTCGCTATTTTCTTAAAGCCAAAAATCTGAAACATCTTATACGTGCCTGAAAAAAAATGATAATTTTAAAACGATTTATTTTTTTTCACCTCGAAAAGTTTAAATGACCCTTAAACGAAACGGAAATAAACTATTTAATTACTACAAAATTAAATCGAAATTCGAACTGAATAAATAAGTGCCCATCTTCCATTTTACATTCATTTTTCGCATTAAAAAAATTCAACTGTGTCAGAAAAATAAACCAAAAGCTAATATCTTTGTCAATAATGTTTTCCTATCAAAATTTTTCTTAAACAATTTAACATTTCTCTAAACATTTACAAAGTTTCTTATATTGTTTCATTCTTTAATTTTTGGGTAATCTGAGAAAAATTTCGCGGCAAAAATTTTTCGAATCAGAGGTGGCGTCAAAAAATTTTATTAATATAGTAATTTTAATCTTTTGAAACGGCATGAAATATAAAATAATTTAAATATAAATTTTTAAAACAAATGCTGATCATTCTATTAACTATGCTGTTAAAATATTACGTAAACATTCTGAGGAAAGAAGGAAGTGTAAGATTTGATTACTTTTTTCTACGAGGAAAAGGAATGAATTTGAAATATGTTTACTTAAGATCTAACAATCATTAAAGGAAAAAAGTTATTGTTTTTGAAATATTTCTCATTTTAAAAATATTGATAGTAAGAATTTGGCAATATGCTATGGATTACACAATGAAATACTTTCTTTAAAGGCGTGTATCAAAGCACACGCAAAACATTAAACTATATAAATATGCGTGCAAAAGAAGGAATTACCAAGTGAAGGCGCTTTTAGAAACTATCTTGTTCTTGTCAGTATTGCTGACCAATTGGTGTGGTGGGTAGACTTCACCTAACAGGGCTTAGTTCGGGGTTCAATTCCCCATACTGAATTTCTAATTGTTTTTCGCTTTCTTCAATCTTAAGTAAATGATTCATAATCTACTCACTATAATATTTCAAAACTGGAAAATTCCAGTCCCGGACAGGGAGAGAGGTGTTGGTATTTACTACCTACATCTGGTCTCCGATTTTAGGTTAAATATCTCAGACTGACACTAAAAAATCGTTAAAAATTAGAAAATTTACAAAAAAGTCTCGAAATTTTAACGTCATTTGGAGAGAAAATAAAGCCTGATGTGTTTCGTATGAAAACTCGGTTTGGCGATATTTTTGCCGACTTGGTGACAATCATGGCAATTCGGCGTCACTAGACGATCATTTTGGCAAAAACATATTGTTCTAGAAACTTCGTATTTCAATTTTTATGCAAGAATCAATTGTTATGCAAGAATCGTCTAAAATCGTGTCGGAAGTTGCGAAGTTCCGTCGCCAGTATGAGTGTACCATGCAGAATCGTAATAGTAATAGTCTGCTTGGGACTTTAATACTGTTCTGATCTGAGTTAGATCTTTGACCCGTCTGAGATGGTGAAGCTTTCTGTTTTGCTGTACTACACTGTTATTCGAGCTGTTTTTAAGTGATAGAAATAGCTGTATTTTCTGGAAGTTTCTGCCCATAAATCTTATAGACAGTTTCATTCATCATGCAGCAGGGTTTTTTTTTTCCGTCCAAAACCGTTTATGATAATTCCCAAACCGTCACCAGAAGCCCATTAGTGTAGTTGTAGTGCTATGTGATGTCAACTTCCATACCAAATCTTGTCATCTTACCATTAATATTTTTCAAATGAGAACAACTTTAAAAACTATTACCTTTTTTAACTATTATTTTTCTTATTAATGATTTTTAGATCTTACGGAAGCACATATACTTAACTAGATTATTCTTTCAGAACAACAAAATATGAAAGTCTTCATTGTTTTGGTCTTGCTCTCCTGTTTCTTCGCTACCATTTTTGGAGCTGACACGCCATGCCGAGTACACCGAAAACGAGAATTGGCAAAGGGTAAAAATATTTTTTTACATATTTTTGGACTCAATATCCTATGCCCTATTTATTATTTTTGAAGGTTAACTTTTGAAGGTTTCAAAAGATAATTAAGAAACTGAATGAATTACTTGAAAAGTAAATTTTGCCATGCACGTCAATTCAATACGCATTTTAAGATTTTGTTATACAATTACTAACTTAAATCGATTACTTGAGAAAAATAAACTTAATAAATTAATGAAACAATAATACTATATTATGAAATAAACTTTAAGACCTGTAACGTAGTTTTGTAAATTTTTAGAAAGTGTCAGTTTTAAAGGCAACGTCATGAAAATATCGGGAATTTCATTATTTATTTTTTTAAATATTTGTATCCATAATCGTGGGGGAATTGCTATTGTTATACCTCTTATTTTTGGCAATTTACCTCGGCGTAAAATTCAGCAATTTTATAATTTTAAACATGTTAATGTACTCGGATAAAGAAAAAATGCAGAAAAATTATCGTATTGTATGGTGGTGACATTTCAAGTGAAAAAAAAATCCTAATTCTGGTTAATAGTACCAAAATATACGATATTTAAAGTATTCATTGGTTTTTACATTCATATGGCAACGTTTTACCAGAAATTTTGGTTTTCAAAACTATAATTTTTATCACCACACTGAATAAATGGTTTTTATGCCGTGCTCCAGGGTATCATGATAACATTACCAAATTTTACAACATTTACCAAATTTCACCACATTTTATCAGATATTATATAACATATTTATTGTTCATTTTACGAGAAACATTATAGCGCTTTGGTGAAACTTAAAGAACTATTTTGGTGTTCCTATTGAGTCAGAAACGAGGTAAAATTTACCATATTCTGGCAATTTTGTTTATACTTTTTCCTCAATGTAAATTTTACCTTCTATACAACGTGTATGCATATTGGGATTATTTAACTACAAATAAATATTTGAAGAATAAAAATAAGTGTCATTATCCCAATGATGGAAACCAATCGCCTTCATTGAGCCAAAGGCTTGACAGCTGTGTTTTTATTTTTGTTTTATGCTGTGTTTTATTCATTTTTGTATTTTTGAATAAAGTATCATCTTAATACAAGTCAGTTAAAATGGTTAAAAATATTGTGAACCCGTGTAAAAAATGATAAGATGTTAATATTTAAAAATTTCTAAGCTTGTCATGACTCCAACTGATTTTTTTTTTTTTTTTACACTTTTGTTTCTAAATTAACAATATAGTCAGTTTGCGCAAATAAAAGTTCAAATACAAATCAAACTTAACATACACATAAAGTCCGTAAAAGAAACAACGCAACAAAAAAACACACACACACGCACACACAAAAAGTTGTCATAAAACAGTTGCTTATGTTTCCTGGATCATTCGAAAAATACACATCCCTGAAAAAGTAACAAAAATTCATGTTTTATTTGGAGGTGCCATCATTTAAAGTAATAAATAAATAATGCCAAACTTCTCCTCATATTAGTCACATTAGTTTATCTTTATGCATTTGAATCATTTTTCATTCATATGAATGCTGATTCCCTAATCAACAACATAATTTACCTGGCAAATGTCTATATTCATTTGAATGCTGATTCCCTAATCAACAACATAATTTACCCAACAAATGTCTATATTCATATGAATGCTGATTCCCTCATCAACAACATAATTTACCCAACAAATGTTTATATTCATATATGAATGCTGATTCCCTCATCAACAACATAATTTACCCAACAAATGTCTATATTGATATGAATGCTGATTCCCTCATCAGCAACATAATTTACCCAACAAATGTTTATATACATATGAATGCTGATTCCCTCATAAGCAACATAATTTACCCAACAAATGTCTATATTCATATGAATGCTGATTCCCTCATCAACAACATAAATTACCCAACAAATGTTTATATCGAGCACTAATTTACCTTTCTCAGTTACCACGGTTTTCCTAGTTTTATTTTTCACCTTTATTTTTTCTAGTTGGAAACGAAATGTTTTCAATTTCAAATTTGTTTAGTTTTCCCCATTTATATACTACAAGTCATGGAAATAGGTGCCTATTTTTGATCGCTTTTAACATGTCGTCTTTTTCTACCTTTATATATAATTTTTAAGGCAAATGAAATTGTAACCCTAGATAACTAAACATTCGTCTGATAGACTATCAACTCTTGCCAGTTTTGCAAATTAGAGACCGTCCCGTTTGCGAATTGCCAAGATCCGCTTCATTGATACTAGGAAACGTCGCATCCATATCTAACTTTTTGAATGTTACGTGATACCAAAAACAAAACAAAAACATAAGCGCAGAGCTGTTTGGCGATTTGCGAGAACGCTCCTTTAACGCCAAAAGAAATTTTCGCCAACCCTTTTCAATCTACGGTACGGTTTGGCAATTCGCTTCCCGTTTCGCTCACAGTACCATTAAAATGAGTTATCCAAAACTGGTAAGCACGGCTGTATACTTGTTACTCATCAAGATTTGCTGTAACCGTCATCTAACAGTCGAATGTTTAGTAGCAGAAATTATGAGCGTTTAGCAGTAGAGTGTTACATGCTGGAGTTTGCATCCATAATTGCTGTGTGTAATTTTGAGTTTTTCCTGCATTTTATTACAATCCTAAATATTCTTTATTCTGTCCATGTGCAAAACGTAGAAGAACAAAATACGTATGAAACTCTTGAAACAAGGCTATTTTTAGAGAGCACAATTTTAAAATCTGCCAAAAGTGCCAAAGATAATTTTACCATCGATTTCTTTTAAAACAAAATATTTAATACTTTAAATTACGCTAATTTGTTTGAAATAAATAAGGGAAATATTAAAATTTATTTGCTTTTAATTTGTAGTCTATAAATCGAACCAATAGTTACTGGCCTAGGTGTAGCGTAAGGAGGGTATGTATGTGTTTGGAAATTTTGACTCCCAGACTGTCACTTGATTTCTATATCAAACTTCTCTCTCATACCAAAAAATTATTTAAAAAAATAATAAATTGTTCCCTAGTTGAATCGCTTAAATGCAGCTAGTAATAATATTGTGTAAATAAAACACGAAAATGAATTAGCGAACGAAACGAAATGAATTAACGAACGAAACGAAATTGAGAGGTGAATCCTTTAAGTGAGGGCAACGAATTATTTTTTAAGCCGTGGCAAATCATAATTGTGTAATCAGTGAATTAATCCCTAGATATGCTCTACTTATAGAAAAACTAGGACAAAAGAAAATTATTTTAAAAACATTTTACAAACGTCTTATAGCATACTTAAGTATTTTTAGACAGCTTGACACCCACCCTTTCACTTGATGAGCAATGCTCCCTTTATTACCAAAGAATTATTAACTGTCCCTCAGATTAACACCTCAAATACAGCAACTAATTATATTATATAAACAAACACGAAAATGCGTAAAAATAAAATTAATAGTTGAACGCTATAAGTGAGGACTACGTAACCTTTTTTGACCCGTCTCAAATCATAATTGCATTATCAGATATTTATGCGCCATCGATGCTTTAGGTATCGAAAGACAAAAAAAAAAATTTTTTTTTAATATTTTACAAATATACTACTGTACATATATGTATATCTTTTTGAAAAATTTGAAATCTACCCTGTAAGTTGATTTTATTCTCAAAGTTCTTTAGCATACCAAAAAATTATAAAAAAAATAATTAAGTTCAATCCCTTCCAGCTCAATCCCTTAATTCAACTATCAATAACATTATGTAAATAATAAAGAAAATGCGTTATAATGAAAATAAGAGTTGAACTCTTTAAGTGATTAAGTGAGGGCTACGTAGCTTTTTTCATCCCGTCTCATATCATAATTGTATAATGATCGATTTAAGCGCCACCTATGCTGTATGAATAAAAAGACTTGGACAAAAGAAAGTTTTTTTAGAAATGTATTTTACAAATATATTATAGCACAAGTATGAATTTTTAGAAAACGTTAAAACAAATTTTGTTTTTTGAAAACTGTTCGTTCATTTTAAGTGTTATGAATACATACATATTTATTGTTTCTATGTATGTCTGTAAAATTTATGTATAATAAAATTTTTATATAAAACTTAAATTAACAGTTTTCTGAAAACAAAAAGTTTGCCCATATCACATCTATCTTTGCAGATTAATACTAATTTACGTTTAGTTAACGAGGGTAGATATTATCAAGATTATCATATAAGGTCATTATTTTAGAATGCTTTATTTGAGCCTCGGTTAAACCTACTTGCCGTTAGAAGTAATTTTATAAAACGCACCTCAATTTGAAATTCTAATATGAAGATTTTACAAACGAACTAAAACCTGGTGTATAAAAAAAGAATACTGTCTGCATAATAATACATCGTGTAACAAATGCAATTTTATCGTTTCCAGGCACAGTTGGCAACTTCGTTCCAATGTGCAATGCAGATGGTAGCTATAGCCAAGTACAGTGTCACGATTCAACTGGATTCTGCTGGTGCGCTGATGAAGATGGAAAACAAATCACCGAATCAGTCAGAGGAAAACCGAACTGTTAGGCGAGTTAAAACCAACAGCTTCTTTTGAGGAACAATGAACTACATTTAAATTTTCTTTTAAATGTATTCTGAAATTAATAAAAAGATGGTTTAATTTATATTTGTTTTCCGTCCATTGAATGAAAATATATAATAGCATATTAAATGCAACTGAACTGTGAGCTATTCTAACAAGAGAAATGTTCTGTTTTTAGTGCAATAAAAGCTACCGATAATGAGTATGGTATTTAAGAGCTTCTTTTGAGAAAAAATAAACTACATTTAAATTTTTTTTAAAATGTATTCTGAAATTAATATAAAGATGGATTAATTCGTTTTGTTTTCGTCAAAATAGTGTTAAAAAATGTAAAAATTATATGTTTATAACAAGTTGAAAATAACTAAATTTCCGCTATTGTGAAAAAAATTTTTGTGAGTTGCATGTTTAAGTGAGAAAGTTTTGTGAAAAAGAGTAAAAATTAAGATATTTATATTTTCTTCTATTAACAATATATTTTTTTTTATCATTTCAAAAAGTGAGTATAACTTTTGATAGGTACTCGTGAGCTTACCAGTTGATCGGTAAAGTTACATCAATTCGACTACTCTAAGAAGCAAGCAAACAATTCCCTAGACCCTCTGAGGGAAGTTAATTTACCTTTACAAATACTTCTTACACTCTTAACCTTGGGCCACGGTGGCTCAGATAATAGTGCGCTCGTCTCTCAATAAGGTTTCCCAGGTTTCAATCCCAGCGATTGCTGGTCGATATGAATTCTACTTCCAGCTCGCACCAACCACTGAGCTACCGTACAAACATCCTTAGTGGTAGACGAGACATATCTTAAAATCTCTTTATCCTCTGGCGAACCATTTGAGGTTTCCGTAATTTTCCTCTCCATGTAATTCGCCAAATGTTGTTAAGTTCTATCAAACGGTGGCTGGTTTTTCACATTGGTTCATCCAGGAGTTCTCTTGTCATCTGGGTTGGGTTTGAAATTGCAAGGCATCGAACATTGATAGTCGTAAGTTGAAAAATGGAACGGCTGCTCAATGCCGGTTATAAAAAAAAAAACCTAACCTCTTATATTTATGTATATATAAAGACCTGTAGGCTTACAATGGAAAATCGCTTTCGCCATTTTTAATAAAATCTCGACTAATCCTTGAAGATAATACACCTTTTGTTAGCCACATGTCTACAATACTTCTTTGTTTCTTTTTCTTGACGGATTACTATTGAAATCAATATCATCTTGAATATTGAAATCAAGTCATCCATTATGTCCAAAGCTATTGCACATTATTAAATAAAATAAAAATTTTTGAATAATATTTAAGCATTAGATTTGTGTTTGATTAGGTTGGAAAAAAAATTCTTTTGTTTTGTTTCGGAACGCTTTAGCACGAAAAGGTTTCCTATTGTAAGGAGAATAAAAACGGCATTAAAAAATAATATCTTTTCTTCGCGCATCGAGCTTAAAATAATTTAAAACTTGATAAACTTACCCTTTTTTTAAATTTACGATGTTTGTTTTTAGTTTCCTACTCTGGTAATGTTTGTACACTGCACGTGTTACAATTCCGTTTGTCTTTTACTCATTTGCATCATCTTAATAACATATATTTAGAATTAATGCAGTACAGAGTAAAAATAGCTAATAAGACAAAATTACGATATTTGTTTTCTGTACTGAAGATATTCTAAACAACATCTTTGACTATTCCATTTGTAATTTACTTATTTACATTATTTTACGATTAGGGGAGTGTCGGGTACCCCCGCCCACTGTCAATTTCAAATGTATAGAATATTTTTTCAAGTCAATGGGCCATCGGATATTAATTGTTATATTAAAAAAAGATTATTTTCAAAGTTTCAAGTATTTATGCCGCTGGTAACATGGTAAGCAATAGTTTTGAAAATATGTTAAATACAGTAGTCAATTTTTTTAAATTTCTATTTTTTTAAGTTAAACTTTTCTTTTTTGGTTTACTCTTTTTCCATTATTTAATTAGATGATAAAGCAATAGAAACATACAAAAATAGTGATTATTACTCAATATTATCCAGAAATATAAGCAATACTCCTTAAGTGGGCGGGGCTACCCGACTCTCCCCTATATGTTAATAGAATCGCAAACGAAGTTATCTAGAGTAAAAATCAAACATAAAACCAAAATACGATTCTTGAAAAGAATCTTTAAAGAATTTTTATACTTTAAGGCATAAAAAGTATAAATTATTTATGATTTTAGGGATTTTGTATGAAACTGCAAATTTGCAGCCGTTCAAACACAGAAACTCGTATCAAAAAAAAAAAAAAATTCAAGAGTTTTTTGTGCAGATTCGTAAATCAAATAACATTTGAATCGTGTTTATATTATCTGCGGAAATATAATTATAGTTCAAAAGTTTCACAATTTAATTCATAATAAAAATTTAATAATATTTTAACTAACTAAACAGTAGATCTCCAAATTGTATATTAATGTTTTTTATTTTTTATTTTCTTCATTTCCTTTAGAGGTTTTCTTCTTGCGTGAGACAAACTCGACATTCAAACTCTTGGCTTGTTTGATATTAGATATTCAGGTACTTGGATTGCTTGATATTAAATATTCAAGCACTTGGCTTGTTTGATATTAGATATTCAGATATTTTGCTATCTTGATATTAGATATTCAAACACTTCGCTTGTTTGATATTAGATATTCGAGTAACTAGCTGTATCCTTAGCTATTATTATTTGTAAATACCGGTAACAGCTCTGAAATATGTTTTTCTCTACTAATGATTTAGTCAGACTAAAAAAAGGAACAAGAATAAACATAGCTCTAATATTTAAAAAAAAAGTTCAACCCAGGAACAAATTAAGAACCCTCTAAATAGTATGTCATAAAAAATTGCAGGGCACTTTGCAAATTGTTCTCATTTACATCTATGAGAATTTATATTCTCATTTACATATAATTAGAACAAAATACTGTACTTATTGTACATAAAAGCATTTTAACTTCTAAATAATTAGTCTGATCATCTCGTTCTAGGTTGCATACGACTCAGGGCTAAATAAACATTTGGAATAATATATATATATATATATATTGCTATGGATTTAAAATATGTAATTCCCGCATTTAACTCAATTAAAAGTAACAATATTTATCACTAAATTCACTTTCATTTTTATCATATTTTAATATTTATCTTAACCAAGTGCACCAGCTAATCAGAATCCTTTTTCAAACTTTTTGATAAGAATACACACTCAATATATCCTGACCTACATCACATCTGCATCGTTCTGAGATTTCAGTTGGCGTGGGAATTCAAACAAATGTTGAGAATAATATATATTAACAAAAGACAAGGTATAGGCACCATTTCTCCGAACAGTACGGTAAGTTGATCTTAGCTTAGTACTTAAATTATCAACTAAGTTTTTATAAAAAATATATATAATTGTATTTCTTTTATGTTTGAGTAACTATTGCGATGTTGTTATTTCAAAAAATACAAATACATTGAAAACTTTTTATGAAGTATTTTAAAAAAGCTTTCTTATCCCTTTTACGCAGATTATTTATTTGACATATTTTTTGTACTTTTTTCATTATTTTGTATTAATTTAGGTCAAAATAAGGGAGAAATTTTATTTAGCATTTTAATAATTTATAGTAATGAAATACACCATAAAACACTGCTGTCTTTTTTTATTAATCTTCCAAACACGACTCGCTTCCAAACAATAAATTTTAAAATTTTTACTTATTTGCATTTATTTGGATCTAAAAGATGCAGTTATTCATCATTGAAATTTGTTCAATTTGCAAAATCAATTATTTCTGAGTTTTTGAATGATTTTTTTTAATAAACTGCTCTTTGGGATTTCATACAGACAATTTTTGTACAAATACAATTCCGATAATCAAACAGATTCTTGTTGGTAACTGTTAGACTGTTTTTTATAATAAAAAAGTGCCAAAATATAATTTTGCTTGTAATTAGTGTCAGAAAAAGAATATAGAAAAGGAACACTGTCGTACAGGAATACTTGTTATCCAAAGCTTCCGCATCTTTGCGCAATTTATTGGATCCCATGGGCCCAATAAATTGCGGAAGATGAGAACAAAGCATAATTTACAATTGTTCGCATAATTGCAGAATATCCGCATGACTTTTATTCTTCATTAAAATATCTTAATTTACCACATAAGTTTGTCGTTTCGATTTTTTCCCGAGCTTATTTTGCAACTATAAGAATCTTTTAAGCAATCCTTACTATCCCTTTCCCTTACTATCTCGTCATTCAGTAGAAAAGAGCTTTTTTCTATTATAAACAAATTTTAAGAGAATGTACATCTTCTGAATTGGCTTTACTTCAAAGACTTTAATAATCATTGTGATATAGGTTAAAATCTTCAAATCTTTGCAATAATAAGTGAAAAATCGTAATTAAAACAAGGAGAAAAAGGAAAAGTGCATTTGTTTTGCAAAATTGATTTTTTTTATAAGTCACCTGCAACTTGTCAATGTATTTTTAAAAATAATTTATCGGACCTTAACTATAATTAAAAACAGACATTTTCCCCCGAATTTCAAAAAATCAAAAACGTCTACATTAATAATATGTTAATGCGAAAATTAAATTTATAAGTTCACATAACTAAAATTAATTTTCAAAGAAAAAGTTCCTGGTTAAATCAAATATAGAAGAACACTTTTCGTAATTGTTCATAAAAAGTTTACTGTTTTGCAAAATCAGAAGTTTATATTAAATAAAAGCTTTTAATTTATATTTTTACTTTTTTATAAAATTGATAACACTAAAAAATGTGAACATAACCCGTAAATGATTTAAAATGTAAGACTTTTTTCTCATAATGCTTTAACCATGTGCCCGATGCATTTCGATGCATTCTGATTTATTTAAAATTGAACAATATTTATAATATTAATTGCATAAAAAATATAAACAATTAAATAAAACATATTTTAAACGAATGTGCATCATATCGAAAAAGATTTTATAAACATTAGTGTTATTTTTTTTAAATTTAATTAAGAAAAATATAAAGTTTATGTAAAGAATATCTGTTTTCTTTAAATTCCTTAATAACATTAAATTTATATTTATTTCTTGTAATTGATTAAAAAAATTATTAAGAAGCATTTCCTTTGAAGAGGACTCTTTTTTTTCTCTATATTTTACTATAATTATAAAAATATTGAAAAAATCAGTTATAAAAATGCTGAAAATTTCAGCGGAAAACAACATTTAATTTTTTATGAGCCAGTTTTAAATTATAATATTCTGAAATTATTGAGCCTAAGCAACTTAAAATCTAAGAATTTGAGTTCTTTGTTCAAATATTTTAATGGTTTGGTAGACTTATAAAAATATGCAAATAATTAAAGCGGGTCAAAGTTTGCATATGAAAATCAGATACAAAAATGAAAAATAAATAAATAAATAAAAATGCGCGTTTTTTTTTCAGTTTTGTATTTTAAAAATTTAAATTATGGCATGTAACTGCAATTAGGAAAATATCGTTCAATAATTTAGTCAGGAAGCTAAAAACAGTCAAACTTTTAGGCCTCTTAATAAAAATTGTTTTACGCATTTGCTATATCTATTAAAATACACGTCACTGTAATGGATATTTATGCGAGGACATTTCCATGAAAATGAATATTCTTAATAGTTATTTGTCATTTTTATTATATACTAGCTGAATACACGTTCAATGTACGGGGGGGGGGAGGAATAAAAAAAATCAATTAATCAGTATTGAACAACACGCACAAAACCGAAATCACGCACAAAATCACGAAATCTCATCTACGAAATCACGCACAAAACCGAAAAGCATATACTGACACAATTGAACAGCTCAGTGAAAGAACCAGGAAAGTGACATTTGTCATAGGTGTTCATGAATCAGTGAAAGAAGTATAAAGTGCTTCCATCAATATAGGTATGTTTAATGAAACAGAATCGTTTTTCACTTGTCTCAATCCGCGTTACTTTTTAGTATGTTCGCATAATTTTTATTTTCAAATTAGGCAATGGTAAATAATGTGAGACAAAGAATTATTAGTCCCGCCTTCCAACAAATTGTTAACAAAATAGTTCGAATAACACATTTTTTCTTCTTACCTGATGATAGTAAATAATGCTTTGCGTCCCTGGCAACTTCGATGCATAATTAGTTTGTTTATGTTCTACATAACTTCGTGCTTATTTTTGTGTTAAGTAAGAAATATGCGGCAAAAAAATTAAATCTTTGTGAAAGAATATAAATTATGTAACTTAAAAGTATTGATATTAAACGGGCTTGGATTACTTGAAATAGAATGGAAAGAACAGTTACTAATGTAAAGAAATGCCATGTTTTAGCAACAAATCAGGATCGAGATACCCACACTACGTCACTTGCAGGTATCCCACTTTAGATATATTAACTTGGTGACGTAATTCACGAATGCTACCACTTTATATCATTGAATTTATCTGATATTGTAGATAAAAAATAATTGAATATTAAAGTACGTGCAATAAACGGTTTTTTAATCAAATAGAGATATAAGGTAGCAAATATCAATGGTGTTATCTTTAAAATTTTTGAAAAATTGAATCGACTATAATTTAATTTAAAACAATTCCACAATCTTAACCAGTCATAAAATACAATCAGAAAATTTCCAATCAGAAATTTTCACTTATCCAGCTCAAACGGTTCATTGTAAAATGTTCTAATGTCGACAATGACTCGTGCTTTGACTCGTGCTTTGAACTGACTGTATGCCAAATTTTATCACTTTTCGTCGGATGGCTTAGAACTCTATAAAGGACACACAAATAGACAGGCGGACAGACATACATTCATTTATATATATATAAATTTAAAAAGGATTAAATTGTAAGAAAAAAAATAATCCTTCTTAAAAATATAATTTTGAAAAAATAAAAAATTAGATTTTTGAAAAATTAGTTTTTTAAATAGCTTTTGAGCAAAAGAATTCTTAAAAAAAGCCATATTTTAAACTTTTATTTCATAAGGACTAAGGAATCAATTTAGTTTAAACATCAGATTTTTTTTCTGTTATAATTGCGTTTAATAAAATGATGTAAAAGTGTTTATGTTATCATCCAAACATAATCCTATATGTTTAAAAATAATGAATAGTTTGATTACTTTTTACCTTTTTAATTTACTTCGGGGTAAATGAATTTTATAATTATGTACAAACAATGTTCGATTTCCTTAAAGAATTCAGTAATACAGTGAAAGACTCAAAATGCAAAATTCTTATAAACTTTCAACCTCTCCTTTGACTAAACTGTTTAAATCATATTTCATTTTCCACATTGGGGATACTTTAGATTTTTTAGGGAACAAAAAAGAATAAGTTTATGTGATATATCCATAAAGATAAATCCATAAATAAAAGAATATGTTACGTCAAGTTACACTTTTTGTCTGAATTATAAGCTTTATATATGACATGCATTGATTTCTAAGCATATTTAAGATCTGTTCTTTTAACCCTTGTCTGTTCGTTCTAGAAATCCAATATTTAAGTTAATTCATTAAGGTTTTAATTTTTCCTTACACTTTGTATAATTTTCAATTGTTATGAAGTGTTTGCTATTTTAAGATTTTCTATTCTAAATATTTATTTCAAACACATTTATAAATATTATATTCATTCCTCTAAATATTTGTAGGAATCCCAAATATCCAGCATGGCAAAACTTCTTCTCTTAATTGCTGTAAGTATAAATTTTTTAAGGAATTTAAATATTTTATGTTCGTTATATTGACATGAGTTTTGTTTAGTGTTTAATTTAGGATTTTTTAGTACATTTATAATATAATATGCCCTACTACCAGACTTGAAGTTACCATTTGTTAACTAGCTATTGGCGAATGGATATTTAGAACGACCCAATAAGAAACAGAGTTTCTAGGGATTCCAGGAGTATGAGTTAGACTCTAGGTCTGACATTGACAGATGGTATTTCAGATATCCTAACTTTCTGATAATTTTTTTTTTATTTCATAATGATTTTTAATGATATGTGTAAGAAATTGAAACCAACGAGACCATAAGAGAACCATATTTTAAGTTAATATTATTCTTACTTTGCAATAAATGGTTTTTTCAGTTTTTGCATTCTTTAATGGTTTTGGACACCAAAAAGTTGTTCATCTGATAACATTTTAAAAATTGCTCATATTTTTCGTGAAAATAGAAGCGAGCAAAAAATTTTAGTCTGCCTACTAATGACAGAACTTAAATTTCATGTCATGTCCTAGTTTATTCTTAAGCAGTTTGTTTAATTTTTCATTCAAGAGCAACAATCATTTAAACTACAGTGCATGAACTTGTTTTTAATTGTTTTCTCGATAAATCTGAACACTATGCTAATAAATTTTACTCTATTAGATATGACCTCTGCTTTAATATTCTGATGGTCAATTAATTAATTAGATTTTAAAATTTACAAAATCTTTTTATTAAAATATCAGTTCTTGAGGTTGCGTGTTTTTCCTCCGTGTTTACATAATTAGAAATTTTGGAGCGTGTTAAACTACAATAGCATTCAAGTTTTCTTCAACCTAAATATAGTGCTGTAATAAGCTTTCAAATTTATTGTAACCTAAATTTGGTTCAGCGTAGTGCCGTATTAAGCTTTCAAATTTTTGCAACCTATTTTTGGTTCAGCTTAGTGCTATATTAAGCTTTCAAATCTTCTGAAACCTAAATAACGTTCAACTTAGTTATATTAAGCTTTCAAATTTACTGCATCCTAAATATGGTTCAACTTTGTGCTATATTAAGCTTTCAAATTTTCTGCAACCTAAATATTGTTCAACTTAGTGCTATGTTAAGCTTTCAAATTTTCTGCAATCTAAATAGGGTTCAACTTAGTGCTATATTAAGCTTTCAAGTTTACTGCAACCAAAACATGGTTCAACTTCGTGCTATATTAAACATTCACATTTGTTGCAACTAAAATACGAACTTCTTAAAACCATTTGAATATCTTTAAAATAAATATTTTAAATCTGCATCACAAAATATACATTAAAATATGAAGATTTCAAGTATTTTGCAAATGCCTTGCATATTCATGATTTTTCGAGTATACTTCTTATATTCATAAATTATTTGAAATAAGCATAATATATTTATAGATTTCTGTGTGAAACACACTCCAAAATAAAAATAAATTAATAAATATTTTATTGAAACATAATCACTAATCAATAATTTCACATAATTTTTTACAGGTAGCCTCGGTGGTTTGTGCTGCTTTGGCTAAGGGTATGTAGTCCTTGTTTTCTAAGAAAATACTTTATAATGCATTAAGCAACTAAACGTTACGTAAAACTATATATTAGTTTTCGAAATCTTTTAAAGTTTACATTACGGAAAATATTTATCAATCAAATTCTTCATTTGAGTTTTATTTTCGAATATTGCTGGCCTGCAGGAAAACTGTTAATGGATGGTTGACCGTGTAAAGCTAAGCTCAGATGGCGCTAGGGGTTAAAATTCGTCATAAGACTTCCGGGTTACAACTTTCGATTTATTTTTACGCCTAAACATGAAAAAGAGCTCCATCCAATATATTTATACTAATAGTATTTACAATATAATGCGTTCTTTAAATTTGAATTTCAATGAAACAAACAACAATGGAATTCGGAAGACTTCGCAAGCATGCTATGCTGCAAAACAAACAATATCAAAAGTACTATTTTACACAAATATAGCCAAATAAGGGTTAATAATCAAAACACGGCAAACCTTACACTTTATTTATGTTTTAATATTATTTCATATGCCATTGTTTTTATTATTCTATTTTTGTTAAGGTCAAAGCGAATGTGAGAAGCGCCGAGAGGAAGCTTTGAAGCATGAGACCATCATGAAGCTTATCCCTAAGTGCAAAGCTAATGGTGACTACGAGGAATTGCAATGCTACAAGGACAGTAAGTTCTGTGTCTGTTACGACAAAAACGGACATCCTGCTAGTCCAATTTTGTCCAAGCTCACGGAGTGTGGATGCTTCTTGGAAAGGAAGCGCAAGATTGACAGCAGTAAGCTATTCTTTCAATATGGTTAATTTTTAATCTACATGCTAATTAGTTGCCGAATCTTTCGATTTTCGCTGGATATCTTCATTCAGTGAAATAAAAAATATATGCTCAAATATTTTTATCACTCTTTGACAAAGTTTTTTTAATTATGATTTTGACCACCACTATACATAATTAATTTAAATAAACATTCATAATTTATAAAAAAAAATTCTTAAAAAAAAAATTCTTAAAAAAATATTAAATGACTACATAGTTATAACATACCTGCTTTTAAAATCAACTGTTATAACGCTGACTCTACAAGGAATCTTAACCATAAAAGCTATAGCTAGGATAATAGAGACCAGATGGGCTCATCCTGAACCTGGCATGAGCTCCGACTCGTTAGCTGAAAGAAATTTTGAGACTCTGATTAAAATTTCCTATGTTTTCTTACTTCTTTTAAACATACAAAACCCTATTTGATTATCTTGTTTTTCTGCGCAATAATGTGGTGGAAATTTCGAATGCTTATGCCGAATGCCGATTAGGAAAGATTAGTATGGAACAAATTACTGCAAAAATGCAAACTCTGAAAATATTGTGGCTCATCACTAAATACTCTCAAGCCCTATCTAAGGTTTGATCTTTAACAAAATTCTTGTTGGACCCCAACCTTCAAAAATGAGCCAAAGCTCATTTTTAATGTGTATATGTTAATGTTAATGACCGAAGTCTGTGGTTATTTATTTCCACCGGTGAATGTTGACTATCACATAGTCACTTTGGTGAATGTCAGAAATATATACAAGGTCTAGTTAAGTTCCACTGCCCGGTATACGTTTACCCGGTATGCCCTACATCAATGTTTTTAAGGTCAAGTGCCACTGCCCAGTGTGCATTTTACCGGTACTCCAATATTTCTCCTAATCTAACTTTTGAAGATATTAAAATATCGAATAAATATCATAATATCACCGAATAAATTAATATCGAATCGAATATAACTAATATTTCAGATATTCATCAAAGCGACTATGTGATTGTTCACATTCTCGGGTGAAAGTCGACATACCCTCGATTTCGGTCATTCAGGGTAACATATCGAAATGCAATTTCCCCCCTTTACCACTAATGATGAATCCTCTTCCCAATATTTAAATAAATAATACATATACTTTTATTTACATAAAATCGTTATCTTTTAATTCATATTTTAAACCACATTCTTTAATTGTACTCACTCTAATTGATATTAGGCTTTTTGGACATAAAAACATGAAACAATTATTTTCTTGATTATTTTTTGAGTAACTTATTATAATCATCATTAAGAACAAGATTTGTGAATTAATTTTTTTTAATTCCCATTTGCCACAAAAAATTTTAAAGCTGTTTTCATTTCTCACATTAAAATGCATGTCAGGTCATCTCTTAATATTTTCAATACGAAATATATAAACGATAAAATTAACTTAATCTTCACTACATTTAATCTAGTTTGGTTCAATAATATGTCTAGCATACTATAAAAATACTGTTTAATATTTTTAAAAAAACTGCTAGGACATAGGAAACCTTACGTTTACACTTTCAATAAAAAAATATGAAATAAGATTCACATTTCACAAAATAATAATCTATTTCAGTAGAATATTTATTTCCTCAATATGTATTTTATGGCAAAAGTTAAAAATTATAATTTTGAAAACTATTTCGACAAGTCATCATTTATAAAATCGCTTTTACAAAGCAGTGTGCTCTTTTTTTCTCTTTAAGGCAATGTCTGAAAAGAACACTTCAAGATTTTTTTGGGTTAGAAATTATTTTAAAGCTATAAGAAATCGTTCGAAGGCAAAATTTTAAAATTATAAAATGATTCTTAAAATCTACCATCCATAAAATAATTTCTTGAAAGGTTATGTTGTTTTCCCACCTTTAAAGCAATATTCGAAATCAGATAATTCAACACTATTTTTTTAATTACGAATGATTTTGAAGCTATAGATAAAATTATTGTTATTTACCCCTTATCATTCCACGAACTTTATGAATTAATTTTAAGGCAACTCTAAACGGAAAAGAAACTGATAATATAATGTGTCCTTTCACCATTTTTTTAAAATGCAATATATTTTCTATTTCTGCCACAACTAATTACCCTTTATAACATACATATTTGCTAGTAAGATATTTCTGCCACAACTTATTACCCTTTATAAGATATACTTTCGCTCGTAACACATTTCTGCCACAACTTATTACCGTTTCTAACATATTTATTCACTCGTAGGATATTTCTGCCACAACTAATTACCCTTTATAACATAAATACTTGCTCGTAAGATATTTCCCAAAAAACTTTTTATCCTTTATAAAATATATTTTCGCTGGTGAGCTATTTGGCAAGCAATCACCCTTTTTATAACCAAAATAAATTTACAAAAATCAAAATAAAAATAATATTTTTAAAAACCACGTTTTTGTAGTGGAGAATAATAATTAAAAAACAAAAATTTGAAAAACGAAAAACGAACGTGGGGTACATGAAATACATAACAGTAACAGTATGTGTGCTCATGAGAATATGTGTATGTATATCTGTATTTGTATCTGAATGTGGATGTGTAAGTGGAATATGTTTGTGTACATGCATGTGGATGTATATGTGGATGTGTACTTGGTTGTGCATGTGTATGAGTAAGAAAATGTGTATATGTATGTGTATATGTACTGTTATGTATTTCATGCGCCCCACGTTTTTCGTTTTTCAAATTTTTGTTTTTTAATTATTATTCTCCACTACAAAAAAGTGGTTTTTAAAAATATTATTTTTATTTATTTTTTTTTTTTTTTTTTACTCACTTCCAAAATCTCAATTTTTTCACTCACTGTACACAAAATTTTTCAACTGACATGTGACACTAATTTGAAATAATCGAATCCACAACAAAAGGCAATCGCCATAATATTAACTTTTCTTTAATTTTAACTTTATTTTACTTTGTATGTCTTTTTGTTCTTCATTTTCATGCATTGTCATCCAATTCTGAACTATGTGCCAAATTTGAAGTCTGTAGTTAGTCAGGAAGTTAGTCTAAAATCGATTACAAAATTCCACCCGAACAGACATACACGAAGGCAAGTTGATATAAACGTGGTAAAAAAATGGTATCACAGAAAGTTAATGTTTTCGAAAAAAAGATAGAAATGAAATAATCTTTCTGCAAGTTATTTTATCCTTTCAAAAAAAAGTAGTTGATCTATGACAATGACGCCAAGCAGTATTATTGCTGTTTTGAGAGATAAAGGTTAACATATAAAAAAATAACTTCGAACGTGAATTGTAAGAGGAATTATATTATCTGATTTATACTTACTCTGTAAATTTACTTTAAACTCCTGAGCTCCAGCATCCAATATACATTAGGTGCAATTTTATTTCTTGAAAAACATTTAATATTATTTTATATTAAATGTTTATATGTCTTTAAAAATTTATTCTCTCAGTAAAAATAGTTTTGGATTTATTCTCTTCAATTGGAGGTTTTTATTAAAAAATTATAAAAAGGGAAAGAAATCCGATTAAAGTAAATTTTTATTTCAATTTTGTGGTATATGTAATTGTTTCAGTCTAAGTGGATTTTGTTTAATGATCAGAACCTGAAAAAAAATCCTACACCATGCAAAAATTGCTAAAAATCAAAATTTATTGTTTATATAGCAATTAAAAATAACTAACAACAGATAAATAAAATCAATTAATGGAATTTTTTAAGCATTTTATCTGATTTATGAATTCACTTTCTTCACAAATTTCTACGTAAATATCATATTTCCTGCAGTTCAAAACTCAGATCACTTGAGGTTAAAGGACATTGACTTAAACACACCAAAAAATTAAAAAACTTATGTTATTTTAATTTTAGACCACGAGAACGCTTTCATTCCTCAGTGTGAAAATAATGGTAGCTGGACACCAAAACAATGCTGGGACTTCAACGGCAGTTGCTGGTGTGTTGACAAGAATGGCAAACAAGTCGGAGAAATCAAACATGAAGGAAAGGGTCTTGACTGCTGAGAAAATCAATTTTGTTCAATTATCTGTTCAATAAAATCTTACAAAACTGTTTATAAAGGTCTTGTTAATCTCATTTTAAAATTCTATCTATGCTATGTAATTTCCCCACTCTCCACATATTACTCTGTTCGTTGTCATGGTTACGGAATATCTTGTTTTTTTATCCACGCCTATCTATTCCAATTTCATAGTAAAACGTACTACAGTGGGGAAAAAGGCAAGATTTGCCAAACCATGACAACGGAGAGGAGAAAAGTTAGGAGTGTAAGAAAATCAGGTAACCTTATGGCGCTTACTTACAATGAGTATACATCACAAGCCAGTTCCTGGCAACTCTGAGTTTTCACTAAAATACCATAAATCCGGATTATTAGGATCCACTCTTTTGAAGTTCCAAATGTCTATATCTTTATGAAATTACTAATAAAATTATGTTAGTCAGGCTGTCCAATTTATATTTTAATTTATAGTAATGCTTTCAGTTTATGACAGCCCTTAGGCTATGTGACTTGAACTCACGTTTTATTACACTAATACACTAAAATTTAGAATTTAAATTGAATAAATTTGTATAGAACGAATTCCAAAAGGGACCAAAATACCTAATCCTAAGGGGCATATTGGCTCCTTAGGTATTTTGGTATATATAACTTAACCCTAGGTAGTTTTTGATATAAGATATTCTTAAGTATTTTTACGGTTCCCTAGCCTCTGATTCTCAAAAAAAAGAAAAAGAATATTTTAATATATCTATAATTGTTATTAACAGAGAAAAAGAAACACAATTAGCCAAGAAACTAACCTGAACAAATTTTTCAGTTATATATAACTGAAAAATTTGTTTTTCCGTTTAATCAAAATTGAATAAAATACCATAGAATTTCACTAATCAAGTCTATATCTTTTTGTTAAACTAATTATGATTATATTTTGGCTCTCTAATTGATCTACACACAAACTATTTCGGAAGTGGCCATACTGGACCCTATCTGTCTTTTTAGGTATACAGCAATGTTCAGTGTTAATGGAGTGTGAAGTACAGTATTTTAGTGTAACCTTCACTGACCTCTGGTAGAATCTCCATAAAATCCTCCGATAATCATCTATTAATCTCATAAAATCATCCAGAAGCTACAAAGAGCTTAAATCTTATAGACTAACTAACAAATCCATATATTACTTCAATATACCAGTGACAGAAGCGACTTTCATTTCAAATGCAAGCTATTAAAGTAATTAAAAAAGGGACCCTATATAGGGTATGAGACCTCAAACTATATAGGGTATGAGACCAAATAACTCTGATACTAATTCATGTAAAGGGAAAAGGTATAAGGAAGGTTTCTTATAAAGCATTAACAGGCTTCATTCCATTTTCCAATGCCCACCTGTGTTAACATCCGTCAATTCAGACATATACAGGGAGATTTTGTTGGCCTCTCCTTCAGTGGCACCATATTAGGTGAGCCAACGTCGCTCCCACAGTGAGGACACATAGTACAGAGAAGGAAAAAACATCTATGTCTTACCCGGGATTCGAACCCAGAATCTTTCTGATGCAAGGACAGTTCCCTGCCCCCTACACAGGCCGGTCTGCTTTTACAAAGTTCTTGCCAGCATAATTTTACCATACACTTCCTAACCCTTTACTGAATTTTTGCGTGAAATTTCACTTTTCTGAAAATACAAAGTATTTTGATAAAAATCCGCTGTTTGATATTGAAATTCCTCATAAATGATCACCAACAACATTGATACGCAACTAATCTTATTTCTCGCAACAAAACAGAAATTTCCTATGAAAATAAATATTATTCGAGTTACTTAATATGTTAACTGACAATGTTCGGGTAATAAATTTGTTATATTAAAATTTTTCTGACTCATTAAGCAATTTTTAACTCAACGCAATATGTAAAGTAGCTCCTGAGTAAAGTTAACGAATAAACTCGAGAGTAAACTTTTCACAGAATGTATTTATGATTGTGACTAATCCAAGTTTGTGTCGCATAAAAAGTGAAAATCAAAATTCAAACAGTTTGTGCTATGACGACATTACTTAATTCATCTACATTTGAGGCAATTTTTATCATCACAATACACCAAGAAAACAACTGCCAGATGAATGCCATAGTATTTTTTTTCCAATGGCAGGTTCTGAACTTTTACGTCCTTCGTCTGGGAAGATGCCGGGAGTATTGCTCATTTAACGTTACCCAGTGGGCACCTGTGAACCAAAGTCACGGAGGCGAGCAACATTACCCACGCCACATTGCCACAGATATTCGTTCATAGAGAGGGCCACATTCACACATCACAACAGAGGACAGCACATAGAGAGAAACATATATACCCAAAGCGGGATTCGAACCCGCAGCCATTGGTATGTCATAGTATAAAGGATGAAAATTCTTCTAAGCAAGTACTGACGGAAAAGAAAGGCTGGCTTTTATAAATCTTAAGTCACGCTGGCAGGTAACAGGTTGGAAAGATACACAAAACGGTACCCTACTTACGTGATTTTAAAAATGCTGTATTTCATATGTGTCATTTGGGCAACTATTTCAATATGTTTCCCAAGCAGCCGGACAGTTCACATGCTGGAAACCACCTACAGTACACCTTCAAAGGTTAATGAAACTGTGACTGCAATAACGTCATTTTAAAAAATCTGAATTCTATTATGTTACTGTCCGGCTACTTTGGAACTATCTCAAAATAGTGGTGTAAAAATTTCAAAACTCAATAAATCAATAATACTTCTTAATTAAAGGTAAAATTACCTTATCTGTAATTTCTGCTGACTTTTCTTCAATTTTCTATTTACCGGTGAGAAAATGGAACGCTTTTCTTTCGCTGTTAAAAAGATCGCTACTCATGCAAAAATAAAAGATGTCAAGCATAAAAATAACAAGGTCTACCATTGAAGGAATTAACTATTTTTTGAAAATATTTAATAAATCAAAACGTAACAACATACATAATTTAAACGAAACATCAAACTTTTTTTAAAATGAGCATAACATTCCAACTTCTTCACTCCGAGGCGATCATTCCTCTTCTGCTTTCAAACTGCGGTCATGTCACAGTTACGGTTAAATTTTTTATAGTCAAATAGTTACTCGCAGTTTTTCGATACTCCCCTCTTGAGTTTTAGAGATGTAGATCACTGAAACTCAACACATATTATTGTCCAAAACGTTGAGGCACTCTCACAACCCTACCAGCTCGAGTGGTCACCGAATCAGTTTTTCTGTAGTTATCATCAGTCAGTGAAGAAACAGTTAAGATTTTTCATGCAGGGTTAGGGGTGACGCAATCATTTGGAGTAGTATAATTAGCAATAACATCACTACCATCCAGTTCCAGAGGGCACAGTTTTTTGGAAAGGGTGAATAAAGACACCAGATTTTGTCTTTATTTTTGCTAGACGATCAAGTCCATCTTGACTGGGATAAGTTTCCAAAATTCTTGCCAGAGGCCAGTTAAGTCTCTTGGTGTTATCACTCCATACAAGTACTATATCACTTACTTTAGGAACACAGACGTTATCTTTCTTTTTGTAACTTTCACGTAATTGGCCTAAGTATTCAACTCGAAATCTCGAGTGTAGATCTTTTAAAATTTTTAATTGGTAAGCCAAACGTTTATTTAAACTTTTTTTCCATCTGTTTGGCTAAATTGTTCAAGATCAGCAACATCATTATTTTTGTTTTCTTGCAAAAACATTGCTGGTGTCAAGTCATTTGCATCATCATAAACATGGGTGAGTAGTCTTGAATTGAGAAGACACTCACATTCGCTCAAAACAGTAGCCATTTCCTCATAACTTAGAGGAGTTCTTCCCATAACTTTTCTCAAAATCTGCTTCATAAGACCTACTAAACGTTCCCAGAAACCACCCTACCATGGAGCTGAAGGTGGTATAAATTTCCAAGTGATGGGAGCTATTTCTCCTTTCAGTCTCTCTAGATCAGTTTTTCAAATCCCACGTAGTTAGTCCCATTAGTCGAGTAGATTTTCGAAGGTCTTCCGCGTCGTGAAATGAATCTTCTTAGAACCAATAAGAAATTGTTAGCGGATAGAGCAGTCAAAAGCTCCAAATGAACTGCTCGGTAGATAGCATATATTATTAGAAGTATCCACACCTTTTGTCTTTCTTTAAGGTACAAAGGACCTGCCACATCTAAACCAATTATCTCAAATACAGATGATTCCTTCACTCGGTCTTCCGGTAATGGTCCTTCAGGAATACTCGCGGGTCTTGAATTGAACCTTTGGCATACAACACACATGTTTATGGCTTTCTTTATGGTTCGTCTACTCTTTAAAACTCAATACTTGTCTCTCAAGGCAGTCATTAAAAATGGTACTCCTGCATGTCCTAACTCTTGGTGTTTACTAATTAATAGACTTTTTACCACATGAAGATTTGATCATAAAAGTAGTGGAAGTCTAAAATCTTCTTTATCTATTCTTATGAAAACTCTGGTTTTTACCCTTAGGAGACCATTATTATTCTTTATAATTTTTAGAGATTTAAATTGGTTTTTTGTTCCTCTAAAGAGTTCTTCATCCTGGACTTTCTTTAGAATTATAAATTCGGCCTTTTTTAGTTCCTCAGCACATAGTTGTTCAGATCTTTTATCACTAGGCATCTTAGCATTTCTGAAAAATCTTAAAATCCAACCGTTGATTCTTATTATTCTTTTGTACGATGAAAGGCGATGATAGTATTCGTCATTTTCTTTATTCAAGGAAGACAATACAGTTTTCTTCTTCTCAGAGTTTATCAAATTTTCATCTGGATTCAATTTGTAATTAGACCAGTGGTCTCTAGAATCCTTCAGCCATGCCGGCCCATGTCACCATTTTCCTTTGATAAGTGTCTTCACCGAACACCACCTAGAAGGTAGATCGGCCGGGTTTTGGATTCCTGGAACATAATTCCATTCACTAACTTGGGGCAAAGCTCTTATTTCTTTTACCCTATTGATCACAAATACAACCCATGGACCTTCTTTATGCAATACAATGCGTCCATGGAATCAGACAAATAAAATGTTATGATCCATGGTCCTTCAAAATCAGATCATTTTTTACATATGTTGCTAGTCTCACTCCGATGATACAGGCGAGTAATTCCAACCACGGCATAGACACATTCTTTAATGGTGCTACTCATGACGTAGCTTGTAGCAACTGACAAGTCACTTCATCACCCCGTTCTGCTCTTAAGAAAATTCCAGTAGCATAAGAAAGTTTGGATGCGTCACAAAAAACATGTAAAGTCAATTTTGCGTCATTTAGATCCAAGCATGAGTAATTTCTAGGAATTTCAAATGTCTTTCAAATCTGATATTTGGTTTCTCCAATTATTAAACTTTTGAGCGATATCTTTCGGCAGTTCAGTATCCCAAGAGATTTGAGCTTTCCAACACTCTTGGCGAAGTAGTTTCGGTATTAGAGTCACTGGGCACGTGAACCCAATCGGGTCAAAAATCTTCTGTGCCAATGATAATATTTTCCTCTGAGTTATGCTTTTATCATCGATACTGATATCGTTAATATCTCAAGACTGTGTATCGTTCTTAAAATTCCACAAAAGCCCTAAAACTGGGACTTTAAAGTTTTCAGAATTCGTAACCTGTAAAGTTTTCTCAATTTTATTTCCTAAAGTGTGTGCATTGTCTATCCAGCCACGCAAGTCAAATTTTGTGGACGCTAGCAGTTTCTGAGATTCTGATCGAAAATATTCTAGTTCTGTAACAGAATCAACACTTGCTACACAATTGTCCACGTATATTGAGTCTTTTAGTTTTTTAGCCAAATGCTTTAAGTTTTCTGGTACGTTTTCCAAATGGTGGTTTACAACTGCAGCTAGCAGAAAAGGGCTGCACGAAACACCAAAAACAACGCGATAGTGCCTGTAAATAATTAATTTGCGAGGGTCACCGTCTCTCCACCATAAAAACTTCAAAATTTCCTATCACTTTCTTGTAGACTTATTTGCAAAAAAGCTTAGCGAATATCCGCTATAACACCGATTTTACTCCCTATAAAACGATTTAAAACTGATGATATTAGCTCTATCAAATTTAGCTCTTTTTCACTGCACTCATTTAACGATAAAGAATTACGAGTTTTAGCTGACCCATCAAACACGGGGCGAATTTTAGTCGTTGAATTTTCTTTGATGACTAGTCTATGAGGTAAGAAGTGCTCAACGGAATCTGCATTATTTATATTGTTTTGATCGGACAAAACCTGCTCTATAATGCCTTCTTTTTCCCACTCATCAAATACATCCTGGTATGCCTTTAACATATTACTAGAATTAAGCGATTTCACGGTATAGCTGAGCCTTTTCTTGGCCAATTCTTTATGATCCGGCAATGTTACGCGACCCTCCAACCAAGGTAAACAAATTTGATACCTACCGCTTTGATCTCTGGTTAATGCTTCTTGAAAATGCTTTAGAACAATTTCTTGTGTGTTCTGTTTTTGTTTGTTTTTCACTTATATTGTGAATGTCTAAAGAATCTAACTCCTAGAGATCCGATATTTTAGCATAGTCTACATGTAAAGTTAATAATAATTGAGGAGTATTAAGTGCGTTTTCTCGTACAGATTTTCCCAGTACTTTCCCCCCTAGACGCGGCGTATTTACAGCTACTAACCCTCTTGATAGATGTTTAATATTCCCCGTTAGCAAGGTACTTGCAAGATCTGCCCCAATAAGTATGTGAATTTCATTTGGGTTTTTTTCATATAAACAAGAATTTTCTCTTAATTCGACATCAATAGCAAAAATACCCATACTTTTTAATTCATGTTTACAGTTGGAATCACTTATTTTAGGAATAGGAGCACAAATTTGCTTTTGATCCATCACGTCAAATTCACAGCTGAATTTTTCATCAAATCTAGTTAGCTTAACACTATACCGCTTATGTTGTTCGGTATTTTCACTATCCAAAATGTCCGTGGGTGACAGTTTCCTCCCCAATGCAATTTAAACCCATTGTTGTAGAAATAAATTTACTACAATATGATCTTTGACTACCCAAATCAATAATTATTCTTACTAAATGTTTAGAATTTTGACAATATACACAATTAAAGTTTGTAAATAAACTTCATTAGAACAACAATTATTAGTTAAAACTCTACTATCAACAAGTTTATTACTAATATCAAAATTATTGGATTCATTCGCATTTAAATTATGATTTAAATAACACATTATTGATGAATGGCGCTTCGAACAAAATGTGCAAGCAATTTTTGAATAACAACTGATCCGCCCTATGATTCATAATTAAACAGTGAAAGCAAGCTTTTTTCAAAATATTCTTTTTTTCTTCTAACGATAAACTAACTCATCGCTAATTTACAATTCGCTGAATCATGCGGTTCCTAATGGACATGCGGTTTAAGCAAATGGACACAATACACTTCCATAATTTTCCGCTTTTAATTCTAATGATTCTATGTGTCATGCAATTATCATAAAATTTTCTAAAACAACGAATATCATTTGAACTTTTTAATGGTTGCATATTTAAAATAGCACTCATATGTGTGTGAATAAGTAAATCGTTCTTAGCAAATCTATCTTTTAATAATTCAATTGCTGAATCATACGATGCGTTCGAAATTGAAAAACCCTCAACCATATTTGTAGCAGAAATAGTTAAATTTATCTACTTTATCTAATTATTTATTATTGTGAATCGCCGTTTCGAAACTATTCCAAAAAGGTCAGCCATTGGCTGACATCACCGTAAAATTTCGCGATACTCAGTTTCGGGAGTTTAATGGGCACCTTTTCCGCTGCTGTTTCGTTTATTTCTATTTTATTTACTATACGTTGTAAGCTTATATTTTCGCTTTCCATACTCTTTACAGACGTTTGTATTTTATTAATTTTCCTTTTTGCTCTTAGTTTAGAAATAACTACCTTATCTAGATACTCTTCGGTTTTTTTTTTAAAATTCTGATTGATATTCATCATCGTGGAGGAGGGGTTCTAGTTCTTTATAAACAGAACTCAAAGAATCAAATTTATTTGTTAATGTTTCGGTTATTTCTTCTATTACACTAGCATTTACATCTTCCGTTTTCGAAAGTTCTGCATCTAATTTAGTCAGTGAATTAGTTAAGCTTATTCTTAATGAACCGCGTTTTCTTTTTAACTGTTTAATTTTCTCATCTGTGCCTTTGAGGTGGCTGCAAGGCAAATGGGCTTAGTCATAAATGTAGAGAAAACAAAATATATGTTATTCTCAAGAAACAGAACCCCCTATCTTGAAATAAGTTCTTATAGATTTGAAACAGTAAGAGGTTTTACATACTTAGGATCAGTTATTACCATTGACAACAGGATTACTCCTGAAATAAAAAATCGACTCTATCTGGCAAATAGGACTGTCTATGGGCAAAGAAGATTTATTAAATCTAGGTTTATTTCTAGAAAAACAAAGTTCTTGATCTGCAAAACTCTTGTCCGGCCAGTCTTGGCATACGCATCTGAAGCTTGGACAATGACAAAACAGGAGAAAAATTGTATTGCAACATTTGAGAGAAAGATTTTGCGGAGTATACTTGGTGGTGTAAATGAAAACAATAACTGGAGAAAGAGATTTAACTTTGAACTGTACAAGATTTATAAACAACCTGATATTAAATACATAAAATAAATAGAATGAATTGGATGGCCCACATGATGAATAAAAAATCGACTCTATCTGGCAAATAGGACTGTCTATGGGCTGAGAAGATTTATTAAATCTAGGTTTATTTCTAGAAAAACAAAGTTCTTGATCTGCAAAACTCATGTCCGGCCAGTCTTGGCATACGCTTCTGAAGCTTGGACAATGACAAAACAGGAGGAAAATTGTATTGCAACATTTGAGAGAAAGATTTTGCGGAGTATACTTGGTGGTGTAAACGAAAACAATAACTGGAGAAGGAGACTTAACTTTGAACTGTACAAGATTTATAAACAACCTGATATTATTGAATACATAAAAATAAATAGAATGAATTGGATGGCCCACATGATTTGAATGAATGATGACAATACAATAAAAAAGATACTGCTTTCACTGGAACAAGAAAGCGGGGAAGGTCACGGTTAAGATGGGCTGACTCAGTGGAGTCTGATTTTCTCACAATTAATAAAAAGAATTGGAGATCAAAGGTAAATCGGAAGCCGTCATAGAGAAATCTTCAGAGGAAGGCATTGGCTCACATTGGGCTGTCTGGCCAACTATGATGATGATGAATTTTCGCATCTGACGACATCTTTCTAAATTATAAATCAATTCGATTAATACACGATCTTTTAAGAAAAACTAATCGGTCTTCTCATCCCGGCAGAGAAGCCATGTAAAAAATTTTACAATCAACTCAATAAATCAATAACACTTCTTAATTGAAGATAAAAGTAAAATTACCTTACCTTGACTTTTCTTCAATTTTCTATTTCCTGGTGAGAAGATAGAAAGCTTTTCTTTTGCTTTTAAAAAGATCGCGACTCTTGCAAAAATAAAAATATGTCAAGAATAAAAATAACAAGGTCTAGCATTAAAGGAATAACTTATTTTTTGAAAAAATTTAATACTCAAAACAAAACGTAACATCATACATAATTTAAACGAAACATCAAATTTTTTTAAAATTAACATAACATTCTAACCTCTTCCCTCTGAGGCGATCATATTCCCCTTCTGCTCACAAACTGCGGTCACGCCACAGTTAAGGTTAAATTTTTTAAAGTCAGATAGTTCCTCGCAGTTACTCGACAAGTTGCCCAAGTAACTTATACGGAATTCGGCTTTTATAAAATGACGTAAGTGTTGTCCCATTTACTTAATCTTTAAGAATGTATGCCCTGCAGATGGTTTTCATCATGCGAACTGTGCGACTACTTGGGAACGATCTTAAAATAGTTGCCCAAATAACATGTGCTGAATTTAGCTGTTATAAAATAACGTAAGTATGATCCCATTCTCTTAACCTTTAAGGGTGTCCCGCAGGTGGTTCACATCATGTGAACTGTCCGACTACTTGGGAACGATGTTAAAATAGTTGCCCAAATAACATGTGCTGAATTTAGCTGTTATAAAATGACGTAAGTAGGATCCCATTCTCTTAACCTTTAAGGGTGTCCCGCAGGTGATTCACATCATGTGAACTGTCCGACTACTTGGGAACGATCTTAAAATAGTTGCCCAAATAACATGTGCTGAATTTAGCTGTTATAAAATAACGTAAGTAGGATCCCATTCTCTTAACCTTTAAGGGTGTCCCGCAGGTGGTTCACATCATGTGAACTGTCCGACTACTTGGGAACGATGTTAAAATAGTTGCCCAAATAACATGTGCTGAATTTAGCTGTTATAAAATAACGTAAGTAGGATCCCATTCTCTTAACCTTTAAGGGTGTCCCGCAGGTGGTTCACATCATGTGAACTGTCCGACTACTTGGGAACGATCTTAAAATAGTTGCCCAAATAACATGTGCTGAATTTAGCTGTTATAAAATAACGTAAGTAGGATCCCATTCTCTTAACCTTTAAGGGTGTCCCGCAGGTGGTTCACATCATGTGAACTGTCCGACTACTTGGGAACGATCTTAAAATAGTTGCCCAAATAACATGTGCTGAATTTAGCTGTTATAAAATGACGTAAGTATGATCCCATTTTGTGTAGCTTTCCCACCTGTTACCTGCTAAAGTCAATTTTAAAATAGCCAGCCGTTCTTACCCACCTGCATGTACTTGCGAAGATTTGAAACTATGCCTTGCCTAGAGGTTTTGGCATAGTTTCAAATATTCATACTATCTGCACTGGCATGGTGTCTGAGCCATTGTGCTCTTATTATTGTTTCCTTAACTGCCAACATATCCATAGACTGCCAGCACATTCTTAGCTGTAGTTCCATGTTCTTTGTAATTTTGATCAACGAGAGATATAAACGAGAGAATTTGCATAAAGTTTGTCTAACGTTAACCTTAGCGATAACCTTATTCTCAGCTCCTTAACGACACTGCGATTTGTATAAGAAATTTTCACGCATGCTCTGTGAATTTCAAATAGTGTTAAGGCAATACCTCCTAGAAAAAGGAAGGCCACAGCACGAATCAATTTAGTAGTCCGATGTGACGAAGTTAACTGCGCAGTTGATGAAAAATAAGAAAGATGTCATTACGTTCGGGATACTAAGCTGCGCAGTGGTTGAAAATACGAAATATGTCATTATACGTTTGAACTACTAAAGGATATTTATAGTAACCCGTGCTGAGGCCTACTCTTTCTAGGAGGTGTTGGTTAAGGTAGGAAGAAACCGCAACGCTTTCTCTATTCGGAGGCTAGGAGATGCCTAATGATAAAATAACTTTTTTTTTAACCTTCCTTTAGTTTTTTATTGTTACACTCTGTCACCCTCTGCCATCGGAAAGAAAAATAAAAAATATGGTTTTAGTATTTTTTTATTTTTTATTTATTTATTTTTTTTTATAACCAAAGTTTTTCGCAGAGAGAAGCACGTCAGAATTTTTTTGTTTTGAACATAATTAGCTCTAAAGTTTTAAATATATAAAAACTACATTGAGCTACAGTTCGCTCATGAGCTGCAATAGTGGCACAACTCAAAAAACACATGTTTTGGACTAAGAACAGGTGCAAATATGAAAATACACAGCAGCAATAGTAGCATAACTCATAATTCAACTTGAAGGTAAGTTTCGTTTAAGCAAACTAAAGCATTTCTTATGCATTTTCCTTAGCGATGAAAACTTTAAACCCACTTATCTCAAAACATGATTTTTTGAGTTGTGCCGCTATTGCAGCCCATGAGCGATTTGTACATATAAATTTTTTAAGCGATTTGTACATATAAATTTTTTTGCAGAAAGTTCGCTTTTCGTATGAAAAGTTAAACATTAAAGATAAATAGTTTAAAATACTTTAATTTTAATGTATTGTTTCATAATCACAAACTGTGTATCGTATATCAAACTTGAAATACGTTTTGAATAAAAACTACATTATGAATTCATTTGAACATATTAAAATTATTTCAAAAAATTCTCTTTTTGTTTGAAAAGTTAAACATTAAACATAATAGTTTCAAATACTTTAACTCTATTATTTCATAATAACAAACTGCATATCGTTTAACTGTGTATCAAACTTTAAATAAATCTTGAAACATATTTGAAACATATTTGAAGATTGAAGATAGTACCTGATTTCAAAACAAATATGCCTGAACATCTGTTTGACTTATAGTAGTAATATTAGTTTTTTTCCATGGTAATTTTATCGCCTTGCGTTTGTCCTGAAATTTCACTTAGCGTGGGAATTCGTACAAATGTTAAAACTGATTATATATTCACAAAGGGTTTAGTTCACGACACTATTATTTCTAACTTCTGAAGGGTGAGTGAATTTAATATTTGTTATATAACAAATGTTTGCAAAACATTGTTAAATAATTTATTTCATATATTAATATTTTACATTGCATAGTAGTTTACTATTTTACATAATAATATTTCACGAAGTAAAATTTATAAATAATTGTATGATAAAAACTTAAAGTACCAATTAAAAGTTTCAAAACTTCAAAACAGTTAAAGATGATTAAAGTATTTTCTTTAAAAGACAATAACAAACTTTTAACTTAAAATACAATAACAAAATTTTTCAGATCTCATTTTCTTTAAAATAAAATAACAAAAATTGCAAATTCTTTTAAAAATAAAAATTATGCATTATATTGCAGAAATTTAATTTTATAATTTCTATTTCGACAACAATCTCAAGTTTAGCATTTACATTTACTAAATTAGTGTTTTAATTATTTAAATATATCACTCAAAAATATGAAGAAAAAAATCTAGAATAGTTTAGAATTTTGGGAAAAAATTCTAAATTTAAAAAAACAATATTATAATGTGGAAATTCCAAAGGTATGGTTTTGTTTTCAAATTTAGTAATATTAGATTAAATTAGATTAAAGAAAATTGCAGTAACGACACTGTTTCTTTTGATACAATTTGTAGTTATATAAAATTGAATATTCAATTTTTTTCAAAGATATTTAAAACTTTCAAAACATATATCATTAGTAAATAAATAATTTAATTAATGAAATGCATTATTAAATTTTATTTAAATCTTGAAAACTAAAAATCAGCTCAAAATATAAACATGATAAATGAATTTTTATTACAAATATAGTTACTAAAACTTAAAAAAAAACTTAAGAACTTTGAATTTCAAATGAATTTAACCCAATTTAATATATAATAAAACTTTTTATTAATAATGGATATCATTAATTTATAATTAGCATTTTAATAATTAATTAACCACAACTTTTAGTTATTATTATTTAAAAATTAAATCATGTGCATTTAATATTTCATATCCCAGTCTAATTTTAGGAACGTGGCAAAATCCCCTGCTTCCAACATGAAATACGTTCTTTTGATGGCTGTAAGTATATTATTCTAATAACACATATTACTGGCTCTTCTGATTTCTGATTAGGCTTAATATTGTTATTAGTAGCTGTAATAGATATAATTGAAATATTCTTATTCTTATTGTTCTTAAGAGACTTTAATATTCTTATAAGCCAGCAGTATTCTAATAGGACAATAATATACGAATAAACAAGAATATTCTGGTTAAATTGTAATATTCCTATTGGATATAATATTCTTATCAAGATCTTAGCGAATAATATTCTTTTCAAGTTTTTTTTTATTTGTAAGTAAAATTATATTGCGTTTATATTAAACATCTATAAGAAAATACTATCTTAAAAGCTGTTGTTAGTTGTAGAACTGTTATTAGGTTTAAAAGCGAATCTTTATTTTATATTGCAGTAAAAGCACTTCAGTGTTTTTTTTAAATTCTATATATTTGTGTTTATTAGGGTTAAAATCAATGTTTTTTAACAACTCTAAAATTAAATTCAAATCACTTTTTAGAATAACTTATTTAATATTCTTCTAGAACTATCTAGCAATGTCTCTTATACAATTTAAGTAAATATATCACGAATAGTTCAGAAAAAAAAAAAAAACAATTTTCTTAAATAAGGCAGCACTGAGACTGTATTTTTAAAGTAAATTTGATTATAAATTACTATTTCTCAAAACGTTCTACATTTAAAATAATTATGCTTAATAATAATAATTAAAATAATAATTATCATATTGTAAAATCTAAATTATCTAATCTATTTTCACAAGAAAAGTAATAATTTTAGTAATTCTAAGAAATTTTTAATGGAAAATTTTGGAATTAATTTAATTTCAATTACCGTATATTCCGGCGCATAACGCGCCCCGGCGTATAACGCGCACCCGTAATTTCTAATACTTTTTTTAAATTTTAAGATATACTCTTCGTATAACGCTCACGAAAATTAGGATTGTACATGTGCAATATTTCGTCTTTCAAGATCGTAAATAAAAAGTTTTTTTCCCTATCTTTTGCAAAAATAAAAGAACTGAATTTGACATGTATGTGAGGGTAGAGTTGAAAGAGTAATAATGTGATTCTGAGAAAAGAGATGTAGTTGTATTCAGCAGTGCAGGTGTGTGGAAGAATGTTGTTCCCCACATTCTAGAAGTAAGGGGGGGATGGTTATCTGGAATGCTGTCTATTGTGTATGTCTCAAAAGCATACCACGAATCAGGAGACAAAACGTAATTCCTCTTCGGCCAATCGCACCATTTGATGTCCTGCCTTTGAAAAGTAAACATTGTAAACTTCAAGAATTCAGCGTAGTTTTTAGTAGTAGACATGGCTCCTATCAAACGAAGCAAACACAGCGCTGGATTTAAATGCAAAGTAATTCAGATTGTGATGACGTGCCTGAAGAAATAACGGAAGACGAATATAATGAACTATTTATGTAATAACGAAAATGAATAAAGTATATAGGTAAAGGTATGTTATTTCTTTAAAATAAAGTTTTTTTCTATATTAAATTTTTTTTAATCAATAATTTTTTATATTCGGTGTATACCGCGCACCCGTAAATTCCAATATTATTTTTTGTATTAAAAGTGCGCGTTATACGCCGGAATATACGGTACTTTATATACAGGTTGCCTCGATGGCAGTTTGTGCCGCTTTGGCTAGACGTAAGTAGTCACGGTTTTAATGTAAATATCCATCCATAATATGTTGTAAGGTTTTGTTTTCATCAAACATTATTTCTCAACTATCGCCTATTAAAATTATCTTGTACAGCATATACATTTTGATGATAACCAAACCGAATGCACAGCACAACTGTATTCGAATTCTTCAACTCCTTCTTAATCCCAACAACTTAACTAGTTTTAAACTTAGTTAAAACTAGTTTAAAACACTAGTAACACTAGTAATCACATTCTTTCTCCGTCTAGCTGTTGCCCGAGTGGATATCATTTGGTTTCTTTTTTAACTATTTTAAAGAGATGTCTGCGATGTATTTTTAAGTTCTTAACATAGTGACAGCTCTTAAATCACACAAAACAACATAAGTATGAGTTCGGGACACATCTTCATCGAAAAAGGCGAGTTCTGTCATAAATAATTAGTATGACAGAATGTGGCACCATAGCGTCATTTATGGTTTCAATTTCTACAGCTGTTTTAGAAAGGTTTAAAGATAAATATAGATAATTACTTGGTAGCTAATTTTTTATTTCTATTAAAATTCAAAATCACTCTAAATAAATAATTAACGTATTCTAAACAATACTCAACTATACTACACTACCTTCATTATTACTTAAGACAACCTAACAAAATACAACTAAATAAATACTAAACGCATAACTAATTTCTTAACATTACTAAAATAATTTTTTAAGCCAATCTAACTAAATTAATAATTACAGATAGATAGAGAAATACCAGAGTGTATAGTGCCAAATAAAAGAAATATATATAGATTATCTATTCAAAAAACACTATTTCTTCTATTCGAAAAAATTATTTAAATTGGACTAACGAAATAATTAATCCACGCATTAGATATATATGGTTTCATTGCGTCAGATAAACGCATTGTACCATATTTTCAGATATAAACGAAATTTTTCCAAACTCGATTCATAATTTTTCTCTTTCCTTTAAATCTTTTCATTTAGAGATTATTAGATTTTATGAAAAAATGAGCGAAAATTATTTTTAAAAAAATTTACTTGTTCTTTATCCACCGACATTAGTTTATATATTTTAAAACTTGTTTAATTTGAATTCTAAATTCACGAGATCTCTGATATGTAACGGCAAAATTTTTTGAACGCTTTTCTAATGTTGAAAAGCATGCAGGATGTTCCGAAATTCGGTCGTCAAATTCAAAAGAATTATAAAGCGCGCCAAGACAAAGATAAAGCTTATCTTAGAACGGTAGGTCACAAATCACGTTCATGGCAAGTTTTCTCTTGATGCCTTTTATCATCCCTCTGAATTTGATGACCAAATTTCTTAGCACCTTGTGCAAAAAGCACTTTTGCCACGAGCACAACTAGGATTTAAAGAGGAGTTTTTCACAATTGGGTACTAGCAACTCGAGAAGAAGTATACGTGATTAGGCCTAACCATATGATTTAAATCAGACTTAACTGGATGCCTGTAAACGACGTCAAGTGTGTGTAAAACCTCATTGGCATTTATGCTCCGATTTACCCACGATGAAGTCACTTGCAGGCATCCAATTTTCTTGAAAATTATTTCACTGAAGCGGTATAGAAAACTGATCGTTTGAAGTAATTTTATTCCCTTGGTTGGTTCCTTTTTATTAGCTCAAAGCGAATGTGAGAAGCACCGAGAGGAAGCTCTGAAGCATGAAATTAATATGAAGTTTATTCCTAAGTGCAAAGAAAATGGTGACTACGAGAATCTGCAGTGCTACAAGGACAACGAGTTCTGCTGTGTCTGTCACGACAAAAAAGTACATCCTGCTAGTCAAATTTTGTCCAAGCTCAAGGAGTGTGGATGCTTCTTGGACAGGAAGCGCAAGATTGACAGCAGTAAGCTATTCTTTCAATATGGTTAATATTTTATCTGCATTCTAATTAGCTGCCGAATCTTTAGATTTACGCTGGATATCTTCATTCAGGGAAGTAAATAATGTATGCCCAAATATTTTTATCACTCTTTGACAAAGTGTTTTTAATTATAACTTTGACCACCACTATACATAAATAGTTTAAATAAACATTCATAATTTATAAAACAAATTCTTAAATAAACATTAAATGACTGCATAGTTATAACATTCCTGCTTTTAAAATCAACAGCTATATCGCTACCACTAAAAAGAATCTTAACCAGACGAGATGGGCTCATCCTGAACCTGACATGGGCTCAGACTCTTTAGCTGAAAGAAATTTTTTCACTCTGATTAAAATTTCATATGTTTTCTTACTTCTTTCAAGCATACAAAACCCTATTTGATTAACTTGTTTATCTGCGCAATAAGCTAGTGGAAATTCCGAATGCTTATAAAGTGCCGATTAGGAAACATTACTTTGGAACAAATTACTGTAGAAATGCAAACTCTGAAAATATTGTGGCACATCACATCACTAAATATCGTCAAGCCCGATCTTGAATCTTTAACGAAATTCTTGTTGGACCACAACCTTCAAAAAATAGCCAAAGCTAATTTTTAATGTGTATATGTTACTGTTAATGATCGAAATCTGTGGTTGTTGACTTCCACCGGCGAAAGTTGACAATCACATAGTCGCTTTGGTTAAAGTCCGAAATATATACTAGGTCTAGTTAAGTTCCACTGCCCGGTATATATTTACCCGGTATGCCCTGCATCCATGTTTTTTAAGGTTCAGTGCCACTGCCCGGTATACATTTCCCCGGTATGCCCTATATCAATGTTTTTAAGATCAAGTGCCACTGCCCAGTATGCATTTTACCGGTACTCCAATATTTCTCCTAATCTATCTTTTGAAGATATTAAAATATCGAATAAATATAACATTATCAACGAATAACAAATCGAATATAACTAATATTTCAGATATTCATCAAAGCGACAATGTGATTGTTCACATTCGCGGGTGAAAGTCGACATACCCTAGATTTCGGTCATTCACGGGAACATATAGCAAACGTATCCACTATCCACTATAACATATCCACTTCCCGATATTTAATTAAATATTTTATAACTTTTGTTCACATAAAATCGTTATTTTTAAACCACATTCATTAATTCCACACACTCTAATTGATAAGAGACTTTTTGAACATAAAAATTTGAATCAATTATTTTTTTTTTTATTGTTTTTTGCGTAACTTATTATAATCATCATTGAGAATAAGATTTGTGAATTAATTTTTTTTAATTCCCATTTGCCACAAACAGTTTTAAAGCTGTTTTCATTTTCAACATTAAAATGCATGGCAGGTCATCTTTTAATATTTTCAATACGAATTAAATAAACGTTGAAATTAGCTTAAAAATCTTCACTACATTTAATCTAGTTTGGTTCAATAATATGCTAGCATACTATAAAAATACTGTTTAATACTTTTAAAAAACTGCTAGTGCATAGGAAAACTTATGTTTATGCTTTCAATAAAAAATAATGAAATGAGATTCACATGTTACTAAATAATAATTTATTTCAGCAAAATAATTTATTTCCTCAATATGTTAGAATTTATTTTATGGCAAAAGTAAAAAAATTATAATTTTGGAAACGATTTCGACAAGTCATCATTTATAAAATCGCTTTTACAAAACAGTGTGCCCTTTTTCGCTCTTTTAAGGCAACGTTTAAAAAAACACTTCAAGATTTTTTGGGGTAATGAATTATTTTAAAGCTATTGGAAATCATTCCAAGGCAAAATTTTAAAATTATAAAACGATTCTTAAAATCTACCTTCTGTAAAATCATTTCTTGAAAGGTTATGTTGTTTTCCCCTCTTTAAAGCAATATTCGAAATCAGATAATTCAACACTTTTTTTTAAAATTACAAATGATTTTGAAGCTATAGATAAAATTATTGTTATTTACCCCTTATCATTCCACGAACTTAATAAATTAATTTTAAGGCAACTCAAAACGGAAAAGAAACTGATAATATAATACTAAAAGAGTACAATTAATATCAAAACAAAATGAACAAAACTTCTTTTAAAAAAAATGCGCTAAAAAGCAGCAGAATTTTCAAAAAAAGAGAGAATAAAAATAGAAATAAATGTAGAAAAGAACAAAATTAAAATTATGACCACTGAAGCCGACGTCTTCAGGGGGTACCGGCCCCAGTGGCCAAAAAACAAAACCTTTTCTATTGAGGAAGAAGGCAAAAGCCTAAAAACCTTCCTCAGTACCCCGAAGGTTTTGTTTAAAAGTCCAGGAGAAAATCAAGTAAGACATAAAGCTAATACAGAAAAGAAACTCATACATCTCATCAAAAACTCAAGTTATTCAGAAAATAAAAATCAACAGAAAATAAAAACTCACATAAGCAAGGTCAGACAGCAAACTCTAAAGCAAACCAAATGAAAAGGAATCACTTAAACCAAAAGAAAAACAACGCCCTCTTTTAAAATGCGCAGAATGAAAAAAAGATAGGTAGAAGTTGTCAAAGAAAATTTACGTCACATATTAATAGAATGCTTAACTGGGGCTGCTCAGTTAAGTCTTGAATTGCGCCCTGTTAAAAGAAATAAAAAAACTAATATTCTTCAATCATTTTCTTAATTAACAAATTAACATTACAAAAATTATAAGGAAAATCATTATTACTCAAATGATTCAAAAAATTATTCACAGCCTCTTGAAAACTTTCAACATTATTGCAAATATTTTTAATCCTAACCAATTGTGAAAAAACTAAATTTTTAAAAATTTTATTACACAAATTAGTATAAAAGTTGCAGAAAAAAATAACTTTAAATTTAAAAGCCTTTCTTTTATCAAAAACACCAATTTTAATAATTTTGTCAACGATATCAATTTTAAAATCTAAATACTCAACATTAAAACAATCCTCATTAGTTTTCTTCAAAACCAAATCTCCAGGATAAATACTATAAATAAAATTATAATTATCACTATTAAACAAAATCAGGTCATCAATATATCTAAAAGCTTTAAAATCATTATTTTCAAGGAATTTAGCTTCAAAAACATGCAAAAAAATATTAGCAAAAGCACCAGAAAAGGAATTACCTTGTGGAATTCCAATAATTTGTTTATAAAAATCAACCATTAAAAAGAACATTCTCAAAAAGATTAAACCTACACAAATCCAACCAATTAGACTTATCAATTTTCTCATTAATTAAATATTTATCAAAAATGTCATTACAGATATCAATAATCTTTTCGTGTGGTATACTTGTATACAAATTTTCAAAATCAAAAGTATTAATGTTGGATATTTCATTATTATTAATATAATCCAAAACATCAACATAACTATCAATAATAATATTTTTCTCTTTTTTAATTTTAAGCAAAATAATTTTTAGAAAACTAAAAAACTTTTTACTAACATCAGAATTGTAACAATTAGTACCACACGCTATAAACCTAAATTTAACAGGATTTTTATGAAATTTAACAATAGGAAATAAATATGGAAATTTAATCCTATTTAACCTAAATTTTAATTTTTTACTAAACGCAATAATTCTTTTTTCAACAACCTTCCTATCCACTTTTAGTTTTAAATAAGTATTATTTGCGTTATATTCTCCAATAATCAAATTTTTAAAAAAATATTTACACATAATACAAAAATTATTTGAAGCTTTATCCACAACCGTAACAATAAATTTATCCTTAAGATTTTTAATTTTACTAGACAGATCATAATCAATAATGGTACCACTAGGAAAAGAACCAAAACTGGTATTAAATAAATTAAAATTAACCTTTTCAATAATTTTAGCCTTCCACCCTGAAAAACCCTCAACGGGCCAATGATATTTTCTGGAAATTTTTGCTATAAAAAAATCAAGATCTTTTTTAATGGACAAAATAAAATCTTTTTTATTCATTCTAAACCTTGTCCTAAATTTTGAACCTTTGCCTAAAATATTAATTAAATCTTCATTACCAACAATCTCCAAATTTCCGGTAATAATATGCCCATAATCATTATCAATATATTGTGAATATTCCTTTTCATTACAATAACAATCAAATTTAGAAATACACTTTAAATTTTGACTTAAAAAATTATAATTGCAGACCCTTTTCCTAAGTGTAGAAGAATACTTAAAAGCGACAGAAACATTAATATGCTTTAAAGGAAAAAAAAATCCGAAAGTTCATGTATAATCTGTGGCAATTTAGCATTTTCAAATTTTTTATCATGAAAATTAATCGTACAAAAAACCTTTTCAAAACTATAAACCTTATTAAAAAGCAAATCTGTCTTACTAACCCCAAGTTTTGATTTAATTAAATCCAAAACAATAAATTTAACTAGTTCAGTATCATATTTAATTTTAGAACCAAAAATAATAAGAAAATTTTTAAGAACCTTATTTTTAAAACCAAAAATATATTTCCTAATATTGAAAATATTATTCAAATTAACAGGTAAATTGCAGAAATTCAAAAATTCATCAAAAGCAACAACTTTACCTTTACCTTTCCCACTACCTCTTTTATTCCTATATTTTGAATTAAAAACCCCAGGAAAATCAAAAACTTTAAATCTGTCATAAATACAATAATCACCAGCATTAACAATACCTTCCCCATTAAACTTACTATTTAATCCATATGGAAAAAGAGTTTTAAGACTACTAATGTAAATATTTTCTAAATCAAGTCTATTATCTAAATTATCCATAAAATCCAAAATGAAAAAGGCAAAATTTTAAAATTATAAAATGATTCTTAAAATCTACCATCTATAAAATAATTTCTTGAAAGGTTATGTTGTTTTCCCACCTTTAAAGCAATATTCGAAATCAGATAATTCAACACTATTTTTTTTTAATTACGAATGATTTTGAAGCTATAGATAAAATTATTGTTATTTACCCCTTATCATTCCACGAACTTTATGAATTAATTTTAAGGCAACTCTAAACGGAGAAGAAACTGATAATATAGTGTGTCCTTTCACCATTTTTTTAAAATGAAATATATTTTCTATTTCTGCCACAACTTATTATCCTTTATGACATATATATTCATAAGATAATTCTGCCACAACTAATTACCCTTTATAACATACATATTTGCTAGTAAGATATTTCTGCCACAATTTATTACCCTTTATAAGATATATATTTGCTCGTAACACATTTCTGCTACAACTTATTACCGTTTCTAACATATTTATTCGCTCGTAGGATATTTCTGCCACAACTAATTACGCTTCATAGCATAAATATTTGCTCGTAATAGAATGGTAGAAATGGTGAGAATCTGGGTACACAGCCGCGAAGCCGCTTTAACCCATTCATCGCTGTTAGGTGGTTCTGAGATGTTTCTTCATTCTCAAGTGGATCTGAAAATAGAGAAAAATAAAAGATCACAGAACTGTGATCAAAAAAGTTCAAGGGGCGTGGCTTCATGGATACTGGCATCTGATTGGCCGGTGGTAAAAAGTCTATGTTGAATCTGAATATCTTGTTTCTGGAGCTCTAGATTTTATAAGTCCGATCAATAAATTGAAGACTTCCTCATTTTTAATAAGTTTTTCAAGTTCTGTAAGGAGTAGAAGGACTCTAGCAGCAGGGGAAACATCCTTTTCTATAGATCTGGTGTTGTTCGATCTTATGTTGTTGACTCGATTGTAGGGCCTTTTAAGCCACATATTTCTGCATATATTTCTATATATATATAGCATACATTCTATATGCATATATACATAGGGCATATATTTCTGCCTCAACTTATTACCCTTTATTACATATATTTTCGCTGGTAAGATATATCACAAGCAATCACACTTTTTATAACCAAAAAAATTTAAAAAATGGTATCACAGAAAGTTAATTTTTTTCCGAAAAAAAGATAGAAATGAAATATTCTTTCTACAAGTTATTTTATCTTTTCAAAACAAACAAAAAGTAGTAGATCTATGACAATGACGCCTAGCAGTATTTTTGCTGTTTGGAGAGCTAAGGGTTATTAATATGAAAAATAACAACTTTGAACGTGAATTGTAAGAGGAATTATATTATCTAATTTCTACTTGCTCTGCAAATTTACTTTAAACTCCTGAGCTCCAGCATCCAATATACATTAGATTCAATGTTATCTCTAAAAAAAATTATATTTAATATTATTTTATATTATATGTTTATATGTCTTTAAAAAGTTATTCTCAGTAAAAATATTTTTGGATTTTTTCTCTTCGATTGGAGTTTTTTATTAAAAAATTATAAAAAGGGAGAAAAATTCGATTAAAGTATATTTTTATTTAAGTTTTGTCGCATATATTTTTATTTCAGTCTACGTGGATTTTTTTTAATGATCAGAACGTGAATTTATGAATTTACTTTCTTCTAAACTACAAATTTCTACGTAAAAATCACATTTTGTGCAGTTCAAAACTCAGGTCACTTGAGGTTAACGGACATTGACTTAATTACACCAAAGAATAAAAAATTTTATGTTATTTTAATTTTAGACCTCGAGAACTCTTTCATTCCTCAGTTTGTAAACAGCGGTAGCTGGGAGTTGCTGATCAAGGGCAGTTGCTGGTGTGTAGACAAGGACGGCAAATAAGTGGGAGACATCAAGCATGAAGAAAAGGGTCTTGACTGATGAGAAAATCAACTTTGTCCCATCATCAGTGCAATAAAATCTTAGCAAACTCTATATAAAGGCTTTGTTAATCTCGTTTTAAAATTCTATCTATGTTGCTGTCGTCCACTATACTATTGGTAAACAGGATAACAGTCTCAAGGCTATATAATTTCCCCACTCTCCATATATTACCCTGTCCGTTGTCATTGTTACGGAATATCTTGTTTTTTTATCCACGCCTGTCTATTCTAATTTCCTACTGAAACGTGGGAAAAATGCAAGATTTGCCAAACCATAATAACGGAGAGGGGGAAAGTTAGGAGTGTAGGATAATCACATAAAACTCTGAGGCGCTTATTTACTATGAGTATAAATGACAAGCCAATTCCTGAGAACTCTGTGTTTTCAGGAGTTACCATAAATCTGGATCATTACGATCTATTCTTTTGAAATTCCAAATGTCTATATCTTTATGAAATTACTATTTAAAATATATTAGTCAGGCTATCCAATTCATTTTTTTTTTTAAATTTATTACAGTAATGCTTTCAGTTTATGACATCCCTTAGGTTATATATAACTTGAACTCACGTTTTATTTTATTACACTAATACACTGAAATTTAGAATTTAAATTTAATAAATTTGTATAGAATGAATTCCAGAAGGGACCAAAATACCTAATCCTAAAGGATCATATCAGCCCCTTAGGTATTTTGGTATAATCCCTTAACCCTACGTAGTTTTTGGTATAAGGTACTCTTAAGTATTTATACGGTTCTCTAGCTTTCGATTCTTAAAAAAAGAATATTTTAATATATCTATAATTATTATTCACAGAGAAAAGGAAACACAATTAACAAAGAAACTAACGTAAACGTGTAACTGAAAAATTTATTTTCCGTTTAATCAAAATTGAATAAAATACCATAGAATTTCGCTGATCAAGTCTATATGATTTTGATAAATTAATTATGATTACATTTTAATATTTTGGCTGTCTAATTTATCTACACACAAACTATCTGGGAAGATTCAGACTGAACCCTTCAGTCTTTCTAGGTATACAGCAATGGCCAGTGTTTCTAGTGTCAAAGAAGTGTTGTTTTTTTTTTCAAATCAATGTCAAAGAAGTGTGTAGTGCAGTATTATAGCATAACCTACACTGACCCTGGTAGAATCTCATAAAATCATCCAGAACCTACAAAGTGCCTAGATCTTATGGACTAACTAAAACCTCTATTCATTACTTCACTATAAAAGTGCCAGAAGCGACTTTCGTTTTTGGTACAAGTTTTGAAAGTAATTAAAACAAGGATCATCAAACTATACAGGGTACGAGACAAAATGACTCTCATACTAACTTATGTGAAGGAAAAAAGCATACGGAATGGAAGGTTTCTTGTAAAGAATTAACAAGCTTCATTTCATTTTACAAAGTTCTTACCATCATAATTTTAGGATATACCTTCTAGGCTTTTGTTGAATTTTTGCGTGAAATTTCCCTTTTGATAAAAATCCGACATTTAATGTTGAAATTCCTCATAAATGCTCACCAACAACCATCATTGATACGAAACGAATCTTATTTCTCGCAACAAAACAGAAACTTTCTATGAAAATAAATATCATTCGAGTTACTTAGTATTTAACTGACAATGTTTGGGTAATAAATTTGTCATAATAAAATTTTTTTGATTAATTAAACAATTTTTAACTCAACGCATTATGTTAAGTAGCTCCTGAGTAAAGTTATGGGATAAACTCGAGAGTAAACTTTTCACAGAGTGTATTTTTGATTGTAACTAATCCAAGTTTGTCTCCCATAAAAAGTGAAAATAAAAATTTAAAAAAAGCTATGTCGATATTACTTCATTCATCCACATTTAAGGTAATCTTTATCATCACAATACACCAAGAAAACAACCGCCAGATCGACGTCATAGTATAAAGACTGTATAAAAAAATTTCTAATAGTATACAAACATTTCTAAGCAAGTACAGGCGGAAAAGAAAGGCTGGGTTTTATAAACTTTGAGTCTCGCTGGTTACGTCCCCAGTTACGTCATTTAAAAAAAAGCTGAATTTCATATATGTCATTTGGGCAACAGTTCGGAGCCGATGAAGGTTGTGTTTGTTTTGCTCTGAGATTGATAATTCCAATTTTGTGTTATTTTAGACTTTTACTGATTTGTTTTGTGATTTCAAGTTAAAGTAAGATGTGATTATGATTTCCTGAGAGTTTGATTCTGATCGGCGAAGTTTTCAGTGAGATGTTAGTGTTTTGTGATTTTTAGACAAAATGGCGGCGATCGAATGTGCTGTGTTTATGTGATTCGGTGTTGTCTTTATCGGCAATCTGTGTTAATTACCAAACTGTGATTTCATAGTGTGTGCTCAAGAAACTCAACCTTGGATTATTCACCTTAACAAGTAATTGAAATCGCCGGTTACATTGTAAACTCTGCTTTTATAACTGTGATAGCATTTAGCGATCTTGTTTCACGATCATTGCATTTAGGGACCGTCTCAATATTGAATGTTGTACTTTCAAAGAATATCTCCAGGGACCATCTCAACATTGAACATTGCCTCATGAGTCATCCCCAAATTGAAACTTGTGGCGATATTTGAGGGGTCGACCACAAATTTTTAGTGGGTCATCAATAAATTGCAATTTTGAACATTATTTTAGTACTGGTTAAATTTTACGTTTTTACAGATTTTCAGGGGATCGTCTCTGTATTGCGCTTTTTTTATGCCGAACTGAGGACTCTGCCCTTAACACTTTTATATATTGACTGGTTTTCTGGTAATGGTTTTTTCTAAACTTTTTACTTGAATTTATTGTCTTTATATTAGATTTCATAATTCTTTATATGCCCAGGATTTTAATGCTGTGTATGCTGCTGTGTATTTTTAACTATTATTTTGTTTTGATCTTTTAACTGGTGTTTACTTTTCAAACTTTTAATTTATTGTGAATTGTATGAGCATTTACCTTTATCAAATTTTTAACTTTTATGGACACAGTTGCCGCTCACTTAATACTTCAATTTTGAGGGATTTGTTTTCAATACTTGGTACTGTGGGCGGTCTCCTTGATCTCGGTGCGGTTGGTGTCCATTGGACCCAGCTGGCAGATTAGAGAAAGCATGCCGGAGAACGAGAACAGGGAAGACTCGGGGGATGAGGGAGATAGAGAATCTGAGGTAGAGGGCACTGATGTCCCCAGACTAACTCCAGCTATGGCGATTAAGACTCGTATCACGGCGGTTTTGTACAGAGAGAAATCAAAGATCACGAACCAAGATAGAGACTTAATTTTAGCCGCATTAGATGAGCTACTAATATTAACTGCTACTCAGGACACTGAAATCGCTGTATTAATTAGTCAAGACTGGAAGAGGTCTGTGATGTCAACCAAACCGTTCTCGACCTTATTATTGAGGATCAGGCCAAGCATAATATCAGAAACAGGAGAACATATGCTGAAATGGTTGAGAGGGGTAATTACGGACAGCAGCAGCTGCCAAGACCAGTGAAAGAATACGTCGCAATAATAAAACCACTAAGGGAGGGGGAGGAGTCTGCGAACACAAAGGCAGCGTTGTTGTCCTGTTTGAACCCCGGAAACATAAGATCTGGAATAAAGCGTGTAACCAACATCAGAGATGGGGGCCTACTAACAGAAACGGATACAGCTGAAGGACTAGAGGCCATGAAGAAAGAGATTGAGAGGTCAGGTTTCTGCAATAACTACTCCTGCGAACCACCAAAACTGAGAAGGCCAAGGGTAATTGTCTTTGACATGGAGGAAGACTTATCGTCAGAAGAGCTATATGACCATTTGGTCAAACAAAACCCTGAGTTGGAACATGGAGATATTAGGATTGTAGCGAAACTCAGAGCCAGAGAGAATAGAGCCCACAGAATCATTGAACTTAACCCTGACGCATTCAAACTGATCAAATATAAAGAAAAATTGAATATTAGATGGAAAAGGTATCGATTCGATGAGACACTAGGCATAAGACAATGCTTCAAATGTGCAGCCATGGGGCACTTAGCTAGAGATTGCAAGAGCTCAAAAATCTGCAGAGGGTGCTCTTCCGCAGAGCACAAGGAAAGTGATTGTCGGGAGGGCATTTTCTGCAAACACTGTCAAATGGCCAATGACAAATTTAGATTGAATTTGGATGTGAACCACCGGCCGTTTGACAGGGACTGCCCGCAGTACACTAGAGCCATTAAAAACCAGATGAAGAGGATAGACTATGGCCTTTAGTTCCCCTAACAGTATAAACATAGGTCATATAAATCTGCATCATAATCCCACTGCGAATCTACAATTTTGTGACGATTTCATTAATCAAGACCTCAAAATAGCATGTTTAAATGAACCACATTATAATAAAGAAAATTTTATCACAGGCTTTTCCAACAGATTTAAAATTATCCACTCTAAAGACAGACCTAGAGCGGCAATTTTAGTCCATCCTGATATTCAGTGTGTCTTCCCGGTGATAGTAAATAGGGATATAAGCGTTATTGATTTTGAACTTTATGATCATGTCTACACTTTCTTTTCTGTTTATTGTCCACCCGACGACTGTGTACATACCTTTTTGAACAACCTTGAACCGGTTGTGGTCGCCTCTGGTGATAAGCTTTTGGTGCTGTGTGGTGACTTAAATGCCAAGTCCACGATGTCCTAGGAGCGATGCAAGAGGAGATGCCGTGGTGAATTTCTTGCAAAGAAATAACTTAGAGGCGATTAACAGTCCAGACTCTCCTCTGACCTTTAATTCGGTTTTGGGGCAGAGCTGGATTGATATTATTGCTACTAATACAGACAACTTAAATAACTTCAGAGTCCACGACGGCGTCTCTTGCTCAGATCATGAGCTTATCACTGCGACAATCGAAAATTATAGACAACGAGATAGATGTTACAAGAAAGCTCATTATATTAAATATAAAAATTTGGACTGGCTAGTCTTGAAATCAAAACTTCTTGAAATCACGAAAACCTATAGTACCGACAATTTAAATAGCACAGTTAATATAGATCAGCATATTGATAATGTCACTAAAGATATTTACAGAATTTTTCAGGAGTCCAGAATACGTAATACAGCCCCATACACTACGCACTGCTCCTGGTGGAACCCGGCTCTGGGCCTGCTAAGGAAACAAGTTAGAGCTCTCCGTAGGTGGTACCAAAGGGAGACTATCCCAAACATAAGACTCGAATTCAATATTAGGTATAAGGCTATGTACGCCAAATATAAAAAACTAATTAGGAAATCTAAAGCGATTAACTTGAAGGATTTTATAAATAATTTAACAATAGATAGGGCATTTTCTACACCATATAAAATTGCAAAGGGCTGCTTGAGCAGTAATTTGATTGCCAACCCAGTCATGGTTAACGGCAGCACCACTGAGAGCTATCACGACACTATAGAGGGAATCATGCAGCATCACTTACCGGAGGCGACCAATAATTATACTGATGTTAATAGGTGCCATATTAATGAAGTCGATTTTACTTTTGACGAGCTGGAGTGTATTATTATGGGCCTTAAACCAGGGAAATCTCCGGTTCCTGATGGCATACCAGGTGAAATTTTTAAGGAGATCTTTTACATTAATAACTACTGGCTTTTAGCTGTTTTTAATAAATGCCAGGAGTTGGGATGCTTTCCCAGCTCTTGGAAGAATGCCAGAATCACCCTAATCCCTAAAACGAATAAAGACCGCAGTCTTCCGAGTTCTTACCGCCCGATCTTCCTCCTAGCCGTCTGGGGCAAAACCCTAGATAAATTAATTGCTAAAAGACTGAGTTACCATTTGGAAAAAAGAGAAATATTAAGCGATAACTAGTTTGGCTTCAGGGCTGGGAGGGGGACCAATGATGCACTCAAAAGGGTGGTTGATTTCGTAAACAATAAAAAACTGGAGAAAAAACATACGATTGGGGTGGCTCTGGACATTGAAAACGCCTTTAATTGCGCCGACTGGACAGTTATCAAGACAGCGCTTAATAAATAAGTTTTACCGGACAATTTAGTCTCTATTGTTTATAGCTTCTTAGACGAGAGATTGGCAAACTTTTATGATGGCTATGGAAACATTGTCGTTAGTAGAAACTTAAACATTGGTGCGCCACAGGGCTCCTCCCTAGGTCCTATACTTTGGCTTGTTTTAATTAACGACATTTTTTATATTGTTTTAAACATTGATTTTACACAGTTTAGTGATTTTAGCCATAATGATATTGATATAGTCGCCTTTGCAGACGACATATTATTGGTAAGTGGTCCAGTCTTATACCGCTTTGACCAAATAGTGACTCATATTCTTACTTGCATGTCAGACTGGGTCGAAAGGAATAAATTAAAATTCGCTAAAGAGAAAACACAGCTCTTAGCATTCCCCAAAGGTAATAAGAAAATCTCCCGGTTGCCCTGCATCAAGTTTAACTCTACAGATTCGTGTAATGTCAAAAATGTTAAGACAATGAAATACCTTGGCGTCACCTTAGACCCGGGTCTGACATGGATACCACATCTAAACGATATTAGAGATAGAATCACAAATTTTAACCAGGGTATCAGAAGAGTCGCCAGAGTCACTTGGGGACTCAGACCACAAATCTTGAAACGAATATATCTCCAGGCAAGCGAGAGAATCATCCTTTATGCCGCCAGTGTCTGGTACAGAAACAGTAGTAAAATAAATGAAAAACTAAAGAGTCTTCAGAGGATTACACTGGTAACCTTAACTAAAACCTACGCTACTAATAGCACTGAGGCTATCCAGATACTGGCGGGGGTGGTTCCAATAACACTTAAGGTTATTGAGGATGTTTATACCAAGAGGGTGAGATGGGGCTGGCGATTACAAGATCTTATGCATATACTACCTCCCGATTTCGACAACACCTTGAATTTTGAGACGCCGCCCCGGGACCACCCATCTCTTTATCGCTCCTTACCATGGGGATATTGTGCCCCTAGTAACCAGGGGGTGGAGATCTATACTGATGGCTCTCGGATGGAGGTTGACACACCTGGAATTTTCCATGCGTCACATGCAATGATTATCAAACAGGATGGTATTACTATTTTTAAATCCTCCACCAAAGTCACAGATAATACACATATCTTTATCGCAGAGCTAATGGCAATCAGATCCGCCTTTATTTGGATCAAAAATAATAATATCAATAGGGCTACTATCTTTTCAGACTCGTTGTCCTCCCTCCAGGCCCTGGCTGACCCAGAACCAAGTTCAAAGCTGATTGAAAACATTAAAACATATTGGCACAGAGGTATTACAATGAACTGGGTTAAAGCCCACGTGGGGATCCAGGGAAATGAGGAGGCCGACGAAGCAGCTAAGGAGGCCATTGAATCTGAGATTATAGATCTCCAAGTTCTGAGGACCCCTAAGCAAGTAAAGACCGAAATCAAACGGATTTTAATGGCAAGGTGGCAGTACAATTGGTACAATTCTGATAAGGGCCAGCAGACTTTTAAGTTTATTAAGACCCCGTCAACTACAAGAATTCAATCAAATTTCTACTTAAATCAATACCTGACGGGGCACGGAGTGTTCGGGATCTACCAAAGGAAGTTTTTCAATAAGGATGATAAATGTAACAACTGCGATCAACCCCAAACAGTGGAACATCTTTTATATCATTGTTCCCGATTCCGGACGCTCCGACAACAACACTTCCTCGAGAAGAACGAACATCAAATTTTTGCCAATATCACTTGCCGTAATATTATTAAACAAATTATTAAAATTACGCTCGAGGAACTGCTGGCCCAAAATAATAATAACAACCTTTAATATCTTTTAATCTTGTTATTGATTGTCGCCTCGCCAAACTCCTTTTTATCTGGACCACTTGCCCACTTTTACCAAACTTACCATTTTACCACTCTTCAATTTTACCACTTTGCCATTTTTATTATTGACTTGTTTTTAGTTTGCTTTGTCATGTTTACAGGATTTGTTATTTTAAACCGTCTTTTTGCTTTTTATCTCCTGTTTTATGTTATCTCTTTTTAGTCATGTACCTCAGATTTTATACTGTTCTTCGACACCCCTGGGCGTTTTTGCCTTCGGGGCGTGTTTACTTTTGTCCTGCTGTAGATTTTAAATACTTTACCCCTTTTTTTAAATTGGTTTTCACATATTATGTCAGCTAGTCAGACTAATGATTTTACCTTGCCCTTTTGGCTAATGATTTGTTGAATGATTTTAATTCTACATTTTAAACATTGGTGGTTGTGTCTTTTTTTACATTTATTTTTGTTGTACTTTTGTCTCCTTCTCGTCAACTTTTTCGACTTTTTCAATGTTTAAACATTCTGGTGTCACCTTTCCTTGACAGTTGTCACATTTGTTTAACCCTGTCGAGCATGGTCTCTTTGTTACTTTTACCCCAGTTATACTGGTGGTCAGGGTATGTATTACTTTGTACCTTCCTGTAACTGTCGCTGTCCCTGCCAAGGGCAAAACGCTACGTAAAATAGGATAACTTCTTAAGGCTATAAGAGACTGTTGACCTGCCACATAAGGGTCTGTTGACCTGAAATTTTTAACATTTTATTTCTATGTTAATTTATGTAAATGGCCTGTTGCCATCCCGATTATTCTGTACTTGTTGTCTCGGGGTTCCTGTTGTTTGTTAAATCTTCGCACAGGTATATTTTTTGTATTTTATACATAAGGGTATGTTGACCTATTTTAATGTTCCGTTGTCCAATTGTATTCGGCGTATGGGCCTATTGGCCTAGGCCGCTGTAAAATTAAAAGATATGTCATTTGGGCCACTATTTTAATATGTTTCCCAGGTAGCCGGACAGTTCACATGCTGGAAACCACCAACCGTACACCTTTAAAAGTTGATGAAATTGTGATTGCAATAACGTCATTTAAAAAAATCTGAATTCTATTCATATATTGGTCCAGCTACTTGGGAACCATCTCAAAATAGTTGCCCTAGTAGCATAACATAATTCGGCATTTATAAAATAACGTAAATATTGTCCCATTTTCTGGGTGTCCTGCAGGTGGTTTTCCACCATGCGAACTGCACGGCTACTTGAGAACAATCTTAAAATAGTTGCCCAAAAAACATAAAAGTTGCCCAAATAACATATAAAGAAGACATAATTAAGGTCCGATTTTGAGCATCTTTGCCACCTGTTTCCTGCCAAAGCCAATGTTAAAACAGCCTGCTGTTAGTTTTCGCCATTGGGCCATGACGTCAGTCTGACCTTCACGGTCTCTTAACTCTCTTGTAAACTTTTGAATTTGGAACCCTAGTGTCATTTTTCAAAATGTTTCAAAAATGCAACAATTATTTTTTTGACATTTTGCATAGTGTTGTGGAAATGCAATAAATCTTTCTTTCAATAAATTTTATTTTAAAGAGTAGAATTTTTTATTAATGTTTGCGTGCTTAAAATGATATATTCTGTTGTATTTGTATTTTTATTTTCATAGAGAAATTTCAATGTATAAAGTGTTAAGTTAAGTATTAAAAAATTGGTTTATTAATTTTAAATGATGCTATTTTCTTTTTTTTTCTTTTCTTTTTTTTTTTTTTTTTTTGAAATAAGTCAAATTTAGACTGTAATAAAAAACTAATTTCACTTTAAGATTCTTAATTACTCTGTTTCTATTTCATTTAATAAATATCTCCTCTTTGATTTTTTTACTCCTTCAGTTGAAAACATTTTTTTCGATTGAAAAAAATTGAAGTATTTTAAAAAAATGTATTAATGTTTTTCTTTAAATTTTATTTGTTTTAATCATAAAAAATGCGCGTTTTTTACGAGAAAAATTTAGAAGTTCACCTCATGGATTTTGTTCGCTTTTATAAAATAACGTAAGTTGGATTCCATTTTCTTACCTTTAAGTGTGTCCTGCAGGTAGTTTCAATCATGCGATCTTTCCGGCTGCTTAGGAACTATCTTAAAATAGTTAGCCAAGTAAGATATGCAGAATTTAGCTTTTATAAAATGACATAAGTAGGATCCCATTTTCTTAATCTTCAACGCTGTCTTTCGGAACTCTGTCACCAAGGAAAACAAAAAACCCAGAGTTAAAGTGCCGTACATTTCAAACAATGCGATAATTTTAAACTATACATATAATCTTGTCGTGAAAAATTATCTGCGTTTTAAAACAGAGAAATAACATAAATATTTTTAAAGCTATTAAACGTTTTTAAAAATCGCCAATTTGGAGACATTTTTCCAACTAGATGAAAATTATCAAAATTCTCCTTATTCTCAGTCTTTGCAAATTTTTATGATACCAAATAAAGCAGCATTGGAGTAAATTTTTAAATATTAAAGAAATCTACCACAAACGCTTTTCCTTTTCACAAAACTGTGGCTATTCTCCATAATTACGTTTTGTACCATTTACAAAATAAGCGTAGACAGCGCTGGCCTTAGTTAAGCTAAATTTGACCTAAGAGTCACGAGTAACAGTTGCAACCTTACAGCAGTTATGAAAATAGCATATTATTCGCAGAAAAGCTTAATTTCATATTACGACAGATCCTTCAAAAAACAGCCTTAAGAATGTTTCGCAGGTGGTTTCCATCATGAAAACTGTCCAGCTACTTCAGAATCATCTTAAAAAGTTGCACAAGTAATGTATACAGAATTCAGGTTTTATAAAATGGCGTAAGTATTGTCCCATTTACTTCATCCTTAAGGGTTTCTTGCAGGTGGTTTCCATCATGCGAACTGTCCGGCTACGTAGGAAAGATCTTAAAATAGCTACCCAAATACCAGATGCTTAATTTCGCTTTTATAAAATAACGTAGGATCCCCTTTTCGTAACCATTAAGAATATCTGGCATGTGGTGTCCGGCACGAGGTTTCCAGCATGCGAACTGTCCGGCTACTAAGGAAATTACACTAATAATTCAGGATTCAAAATTTTTCAAAACAGTTGTTACAAGAGCCCGTGTAGGCCAGACTGACGTCACGCACCAACAGCGGAAACTTTTTCTTCTCAAGTACATACAGGCGGGTAGGAACGACTAGCTATTTTAATCAAGACTTAGTCAGGCGACAAAAATGCACAAAATAGGACCCTAATTATGCCATTTTATAAAAGCTGAATTCTGTATATGTTATTTGGGCAACTATTTTAAGATCGTCCTCAAGTAGCCGCACAGTTCACATGATGTAAACCACCTGCAGGACAGCCTTAAAGATTAAGAAAGAGAGATCATACTCACGTCATTTTATAAAAGCTAAATTCTGCATATGTCACTTGGGCAACTATTTTGAGATGGTTCCAAATAGCCGGATACTGACATAAATAGAATTCAGATCTTTTAAAATGACATTGTTGAAGTCACAATTTCATTAACCTTTAAAGGTGTAAGGTTGGTGGTTTCTAGCATGTGAACTGTTCGGCTACTTGGGAAAGATTTTAAAATAGTTGCCCAAGTAACCGATGCCTAATTTCGCTTATATAAAATGGAGTAAGTAAGATCCCATTTTCTTAACATTTAAGAGTGTCCGGAACGTGGTTTCCAGCATGTTAACTGCCCGGTTACTTGAGAGTTATCTTAAGATAGTTATCCAAATAACATATACAGAATTCAGCTTTTATTAAATGATGTAACCATTGTCACATTTTCTTGATACATTTACAATCCTTTCTGACATAAGATCAGATCTGTGTTCATTCGAATCTTTAAACCACTCCCTGTAGTGATGTCTTAAAATGTCAAAAATCTATCCATAAATTGCATCTATACAGTAAAAATATCTCCCTCCAGTGGATTCCCAGCCTTTATGGAATTATTGGAAATGAGAGTGCTTACAAATCAACCATAAATTGAGCTGATACAAATCAACAATAATCCGATTCACTTTTCAACATTTTTCCTGTGTTGTAGAATTTTTATTAGACATATTTTTCATAGTTTTTAATTATTTTATATTTTTTTATGTAAAAATAAGTGAAAAATATTTTATTTAGCATCTTAAACATTTACGGTAATTAAATACAGTATGAAACAACGATGTCTTTTTCTGCGTTGAAGGTAAAATATTCCAAATACGGCTCTCCAAGCTATAATATTTCAAATTCACACTTTTTTCCAGTTATTTAGATATATGAAGAAAATTTATTCATCATGGAAATTTCCTCAAATTACAAAATATATATTTGATAAAATTTTGAATATAAATGAAAAAAAAATCATACTACTTGTTTCGGATTTTATATTTTAATACAAATATAATTCTGATAATATAACAGAATTTTTTAGTTTAACTAAATGACTGTTTCCTATAACTAAAAAATAACAAAATATGCTTTTATTCAGAGCGCCTGAGAAAAATATACGAAAGGGGACACCGGTGTTCCATTTGCGTCAAAAGGTAAAAACAAATTAGAAAAAGAAAGTTTCCACTAAATTTCATACTGAGTCAACACTAAATTTCATAGTTTCCACTAAATTTCTTAGCTTCTGACAAGAACTTGAAAAATCCAATAAAAACCCCATCTCAAACTGGCCATGACGTGAGGTTGTGACATACTTTCGAATATTCACAGAACTTGACTGTTTAGTGACCTGGCGTCTGAACCATTGTGCATTTTCTTTAGTTTGTATTTTCGATCAACGAGAGATATTAAAGAGAGAATTCACATAGAGTTCGTCTAACGTTAACCTTAGCGCTAACCTTATTTTCTGCACCTTAGCGACACGACGATTGGTAGGAAAATTTTTTCGCATGCTCTGCGGAGTTTAAGTAGTGTTAATGTTAGAGAAAACCGTAACGCTTTGAAAAATCTCTCTATTTGGAGGCGAAGAGATGCCTAATGAGGAAATAACTTTTTATTTTTTTGCTTTTAACATTCCTTTCGTTTTTTATTGTTACACTGTCATCCTCTGCAATCGGATAAAAAAATGGTTTCAGCATTTTTTGCTTATTTTTTACAACAAATGTTTTATTCAGAGATAGACACTTCGGAAATTTTTTACACTAAACTTAATTAGTTCTAAAATTTATGCAAGAAAATATAAAAACTACATTGAGAATTCATATGAACACATTAAAATTATTTCAGAAAATTCACTTTTCGTTCGAAAAGTTTAAACATTAAACATAATAGTTTCCAATACTTTTAATCTATTATTTCATAATCACAAACTGCATATCGTTTAACTGAGTATCAAACTTTAAATACATCTTGAAACATATTTAAAGTTTGAAGATAGTACCTGATTTCAAAACAAAAATGTCTGGACATCTGTTTAAATTATAGTAGAAATATTAGTTCTTTTTCTATGGTAATTTTATCGCCTTGCGTTTGTTCTGAAATTTCCCTTGGCGTGGGAATTCGAACAAATGTTAAAACTGATTATATATTCATAAAGGGTTTAGTTCACGACACCATTATTTCTAACTTCTGAAGGGTGAGTGAATTTGATATTTGTTATATGTTTGGAAAACATTATTTTACATTGTTAAATAATTTATTTCATATATTAACATTTTACATTGCATAATAGTGTACTATTTTACTTAATAATATTTTACAAAGTAAAATTGCTAAACAGGATCTAAATAATTGTATGATAAAAACTAAAAGTACCAATCAAAATTTTTCAAAACTTACTTAAAAAAATTTAATACGAATAAAGCATAAATATCTTATTTTCTTTAAAATACAATAACAAAAATTGCATATGCTTTTAAAAAATAAAAATTATGCACTATATTGCAGAATTTTAATTCTATAATTTCTATTTCGAAAACAATCTCAAGTTTGGCATTTGCATTTACTAAATTAGTGTTTTAAATATTTAAACATATCACTCAAGACTATGAAAAAAATCTAAAATATTTTTGAAATTTGGAAAAAAATTCTAAATTTAAAAAAATTCATTATAATGTGGAAATTCTGAATTACAAAAATTATATATTTCTAATTTAAAATTTTTTTTAAATTTATATTCAAGATAAATTCTGATTCCAAATTTTCTGAATTAAAACAATTACAAATAAATAAATAAAAACTCTTATCACGATTTTTTTTAAACTTAGTAATATTATTTTTAATAAGATTAAAGAAAATTAAGAAAGCAATATAGAAAACGACACTGTTTCTTTAGATACAAATTATAGTTATATAAAATTGAAGATTAAATTTTTTTAAAGATATTTAAAATTTTCTAAATCTACATCATACATTTTCAAAATCTATATCATTAGTAAATAAATATTTTACCTAATGAGATGTATCATTAGATTTTAATTAAATCTTGAAAACTAAAGATCAGTTCAAAATATAAACATGATAAAAGAATTTTTATTACAAATATAGTTACTAAAAAAAACTCAAAACCTTTGAATTTCAATTTAATTTAATCCAATTTAATATATTAAAAAACTATTTTAATGATTATCATTAATTTATTACTTACATTTAAATATTAATTAACCGCAACTTATAGTTATTTAAAAATTAATTCATTTATTATTTCCTGTCAAATTTTAGGAACGTGACAAAATCCAATATGAAATACGCTCTTTTGATAGCTGTAAGTATATTATTCTAATAACACATATTACTTGGCTCTACTGATTTCTGATTAGGCTTAATATTCTTATTAGTAGCTATAATAGATTTAATTGAAATATTCTTATTTTTCTTAAGATTTTCTTTCTTTTCTTTTTATTTCATTGTAAATTTATATTGCTTTTATATTAGACATCTATAAGAAAATACTATCTTAAAAGCTGTTGTTAGTTGTAGAACTGTTATTAGGTTTAAAAGCGAATCTTTATTTTATATTGCAGTTAAAGCACTTCGTTTTGTTTAAATTCTATAAATTTGTGTTTATTAAGGTTAAGTTCAAAGTTTTTTTAGCAACTCTAAAATTAAATTCAAATCACTTTTGACAATAACTTATTTAATCTTCTTCTAAGACTATCTAGCAATGTCTCTTATACAATTTAAGTAAATATATCACGAATAGTTCTGAAAAAAAAAATTTTTTTTTCTTAAATAAGGCAGCATTTTGAGACTGTATTTTTAAAGTAAATTTGATTATAAATTACTATTTCTCAAAATGTTCTACATTTAAAATAATTATGCTGGCAATTATTATATTGCAAAATCTTGATTATCTGATCTATTTTTTCAAGAAAAGTGATAATTTTAATAATTCTAAGTAATTTTTAATGGAAAATTTTGGAATTAATTCAATTTCATTTACTTTATATATAGGTTGCCTCGATGGTAGTTTGCACTGCCTTGGCTAAATGTAAGTAGTCACAGTTTTAATGAAAATATCTATCTAAGGTTTTGTTTTCATCAAAAAATATTTCTTAACTATCGCCTATTAAAACTATCTTGTACAACGTATAAATATTAATGATAAACAAACCGAATGCACAGCACAACTGTATTCGAATTCTTCAACTCCTTCTTAATCCCAACATTTTAATTAGTTTTAAACTTTATAATAATCAGATTTTTTCTCCGTCTAGCTGTTACCAGGGTGGATATAATTTGATTTCTTTTTTAACTATTTTCAAGAAACGCCTGCGATGTTTTTAAAGTTCTTAACATAGTGACAGCCCTTAAATCACACAAAACAACATAAGTATGAGTTCGGGACACATCAGCATCGAAAAAGGCGAGTTCTGTCACAAATAATTAGTATGACGGAATGTGGCGCAATAGCACCATTTATGTTTTCAATTTCTACAGCTGTTTTAGAAAGGATCAAAAATAAATATAAATAGTTACTTCGTAACTAAGTTTTTATTTCTAAAAAATGCAAAATCATTTTAAATAAATAATTAACGTATTCTAAATAATACTCAACTATTCAATACTACTTTTATTATTACTCAAAACAATCTAGCAGAATACAATTAAATGAATACTTAACGCATAACTTATTTTTTACTATTAACAAAATAATTATTAAAGGCAACCGAACAAATGCAACTAAATAAATACTTAACGCATAAGTGATTTTTTAACATTACTAAAATAATTACTTAAGACAACCTAACAAAATAAATAACTATAGTGTTACAGATACATAGAGAAATACCAGAGTGTATGGTACCAAATAAAAGAAATATATAAAATTATCTATTCAAAAAACACTAATTCTTCTCTTCGGTAAAATTATTTAAATTAGACTAACGAAATAATTAATCCACGCATTAGATATATGTAGTTTCATTACGTCAGATAAACGCATTGCACTATGGGATTAGTTGTTGTGTTTAGGTGCACTTTAAGTATCAGAAGGTTTACAGGTTAAACATTAAGATTTTATTAACCACATCACAAACATATATACGCTACATGCAAAATAGGAAAATTATAGAGAGATGGGACCACACGTCCGTTTTCCATGAGTTTTAGCAGAGAAAGATGATGTGTTCGGTTCGGATCTCACCAGAGAAATGAATTAGCCACACCTTTAATGTGCAATGATTGGCTAGATTTAATTTTAGAAATTAGATTATTGGATTAGAAATTTGATAGACAGATTTTAGTTTCAGTTCCCAATTCTGGGTTTCAGTTTCAAATTAAAAGTTTCACTTTCATTTTAAAAGTTTCACTTCGTGGAAATTGTGATTGACACATAAAGAAAAGGGAAAGTAATTATGGGTCACCACAGAGTATCCCCCCAGTGAGGGAACCGAACGACGCAAAATTTATATAGATAAAATGAAGAAATATTTGTTTCATTCATAAAAAAAATATGTATATAAATTCTGCTAAGAAATAAAATGATATAAGCAAAATTATTTCAATGCAATATAAATGAAAACTTAAGTATATGTAAGTCTGTCAGGAAAATGAACTTTTCTGCCACTCTTCGTTACAATCGGCTGTTCGTTATTGCCGTTTGTTTTATCACACGCACTCGATTCACCTGTAGATTGTTCTGATTCCTTTAAAAGATATGCCGGTTTCACACGATCCAGTGAAACTGTAGACGAACGGTCTTTCAGTTGGATGGTTATTGTTTTTTGGGATCGTTGGAGTACTTTATGAGGTCCGGTGTACGGTTGGCTTAAAGGAGGTTGTTGATGGTCAATGCGTAAGAAAACATGAGTGCAGTGTTTTATATCAGGGTGCATGAAAATTGGGCTTTTCCCATGTCGGGAAACACTGACAGGGTTGAGCTTATTCATTTGTTCTTTTAGATTTGTGACAAATGTTTTGTCTATGCACTGTTTGTTATCCAATTCGTTGAACATATCTGCTGGTAACACGAGAGATTTTCCATACACAAGTTCAGCACTGGTGGTTTGCAAATCACTTTTGAAGGCGGTCCGAATTCCTAATAAAATGATAGGTAATGTGTCAGTCCATCTAGGATTTTCGTGGGCCTTTAATGAGCTTTTCATGTGGCGATGAAACCGTTCAATAATACCATTTGACATTGGGTGATAGGCTGTTGTACGGATGCGGTTTGTACCAGTCAGAATATTTAGTTCATGAAAAAGAGAAGATTCTAGTTGTCTACCTTGATCAGTTGTAATTGTGGAGGGACAACCGAAACGGGAAATCCACACGTTGAAAAGGGCTCTACACACGGTAGAAGCCCTAGCGTCTGGAATTGGTATAGCTTCAGGCCATCTAGTGAAATGATCGATGATTGTGAGACAATATGTGTTGCCGTCACATGGAAGTAGAGGTCCTACCAGGTCTAAGTGGATGTGTGAAAATCTAGCATCTGGTAGAGTGAAGTTACCCAGTGGTGTTTTCGTGTGTTTATGAATCTTAGATCGTTGGCATGGTTCGCAACATCTAACTTGCTCTGTGATGTACTTGTGCATATTTGGAAAAACATATTTATCACAGATCAACTTTTTTGTCGCAGAGATTCCTGGGTGAGAAAGTCCGTGAAGTTGATTGAAAATGATTTTACGATAATGTTTGGGTACAAAAGGACGAGGTTTGCCAGTTGAAACATCACAATATAGTTGCACATTTAATATTGGAATGAATGTTTGTTCCAATTGTAGTGAAGATGGCTTTTCAAGCAGTGATTTTAATTCTGGATCATCTCCTTGTGCGAGTGCAAATTCCTCAAAATTCAAGGAATTGGTAGAGATGCTGTCTATCTCGATGCGGGACAGTGCGTCCGCCACTTGGTTCTCGGTGCCCTTTTTGTGGCGAATGTCTGTAGAAAATTGGGAAATATAGTCCAAATATCGCATTTGACGTGGTGAGTGTTTTTCGGGCTTCTGTTTAAAGGCATAGATGAGTGGCTTTTGATCTGTAAATATTGTAAAATTACGGCCTTCCAGTAAGTGCCGAAATTTTTTTACAGATGTGTAAATGGCCAATAGTTCACGATCGTAGGTGGACCAATTTTTTTGACTCTTGTTGAGTTTCACTGACATGAAGGCAATGGGTTCCCATGCGTCATTGTTGAACTGCATGACTGAACCACCTACAGAAAGGTCACTAGCATCTACGTGAACACATATTTTTGCACCTCGAATTGGGTGTCGTATTAAAGTTGCTGTAGCAAGAGCTTTCTTTGCTTCTGAAAATGCATGTTCCGCTACCTCAATCCACTGAAGGATTTCATTAGATTTTGTTTGTGTGGGACGTTTAGATTTCTTTTTGTTTTTAATACCCTCCAAAAATTTGTTTAAGGGGGCTAAAATGTCAGCGGCCTTTGGTAAAAAACGTCTGTAAAAATTAATTAACCCCAGGAAACGCCTCAATTGCGTGATTGTTGTTGGTTTTGGAAAATTTAAAATGCAATCCGCGCGTTGTGATAGAGGTTTAATTCCCTGTTCCGAGACATGAAAGCCTAAAAATTCGATTTCTTTAACGCCAAAAATACATTTTGAAGTTTTTAAAGTTAAGCCGTAGTGATCTAATTGTTGAAATAAAATTTTAAGGTGTTCTAAATGCTCTTCGGGTGAATGTGATGCTATTAAAATATCATCAACGAAGGCATAGACGAACGGGAGATCACGAGTTACCTCATCGATAAATCTTTGGAATGTCGCAGCTGCATTACAAAGACCGAATTGCATTCTGGTGCTTTCGAACAATCCAAAAGGGGTTATGATCGCCGTTTTATGTATATCATCAGCGTTAATTGGGATACTGTGGTACGCTTTTACGAGGTCTACACGTGAGTATATTTTTGTACCACTTAATTGTGAAGTGAAATCTAGAATACTAGGAACTCCGTAATTATCCTTAATGGTTTGAGAGTTAAGGTTCCTAAAATCTCCGCATGGGCGCCATTCCGTGGAATCTTTTTTAGGGACCATATGTAAAGGTGAAGAGTAGTTGCTTTTTGAAGGACGCATATGACCGAGGTCAATCATGTTTTGAAATTCCTGTTTAGCAATACGCAACCTATCCGGCGCTGGACAGCGAGCTTTTGCCGTTACTGGAGGACCGTTCGTTTGTATATAATGTACAACCGAATGTTTCACTTCTTGGTCTGGCTTAGGAGGTTTACTAATTTCCGGGAATTCTCGTAAAAGATTGTGATAAACAGTATCTCCTGTAATAGTTTTAATTGAGTGGATCTCGCTTTTACTTAATTTACATTGTGTAACAAGTTTTGTTTCGGAATCAATGAGTTTCCTTCTTGTTAAATCGGGTAAAAGATTAAAAATGTACAAGAAATCAGCACCTATAATGGGAGTAGAAACGTTTCCTACTAAAAATTTCCATTTAAAAATTCTCCTAAGACCTAAATCTAAATTTAGAGTTTGAGATGAATAAACCTGAATTGCAGAACCATTAGCTGCAGCAAGGGTCATTTGTACTGGATTGCGTCTTTGTAGACGTGTTGCAGGATAAATGCTGATATCGGAGCCTGTATCTATTAAAAATGGTACCTTTGTACGTTTGTCATATACATAAAGGCGACGAGAAGATATTGGCAAGGTAACCGTCGCTACTACCCTTGCCTGTTCTCGTTTTTTTGTTCAAATTTACAAGGCTGAACGCATCTTTTAGCTTTAGGGCCAAATTTGAAATGATACCAACAAAAATCGAAAGTTTTATTTTTAGATTTGCTGCGTTGACGATTTTGAAAATTTTGATCGCGTGTTTGACTTCTGCCTCGCGAAATTTGGTCAATTTTTGGTGTTTAATTTATTAAGTTCTAGAAATAATTTTCCTTCATTGGAGTTAAGAGAGGTAGTATTAGAGGAACAAGCACTTACCGATACAGGTGATACTTCCATGATTCTGTCAGCAACCTCAGCGGCTTTCTCCAGTGTGAGGGGTGTAATGGCCTCCAGGACTGTTTGTACGTGGGCTGGCAGATGCTGCAGGAAAAGTTCAAGCATCAGTGTTTCTGGAACTTGATGTGTATCCGCACGGCGCTTCAAAACACGCAAGAGTTCCGTAGGTTTCCTGTCGCCGATCTGCTCTCCCTGTAATAGTTTTCGTATTTCTTGGTTCGAGGACTCGCCACTCCTTTTGATAAGTTCAGTTTTTAGCTGTTTGTATGGATCATTCTCTTCTGGATTCATTAAGACGTCTCGCACCAGCGATGCCGTTTCGGGAGGTAAGTACGAAACACAATAGTTATATTTTGATTTACTCTCCGTAATGGTTTTTGGACATCCCAATTTGAAAGTCGATTCACACATTGTGAACCATAGCGCGGGATCAGCATGATTGTAAATTGGCACTTTTATAGCACTGACGATGGGAGAAGGATCCGTCATGTTGAAAATTAATCCGAAAATGTAATCCGAAAGTTAATCCAGGTAGCAGTCACAAAAAGTTTATTATTGCATTTGATTTGAGGAGAGGAATCGAGAGAGAAATTCACGTACGGAAAAAGAAAAGTAGGTCATCTTTCGTTTCGGCTGGATTGCGAGGAGGAATGAATTAAGTCCTTAGCAAAAAGAGATTTTTTTTCTTTTCTTTAAGTGGTGATAGATTTACGGTATAGTCCTTGAAACGCAGGCATCTGTTGATCAGAAAATGATTTCGTCTCTCGTTTTGTAAAGTAGCGTGCGTGAGTGGTTTTGTTATTGTTTATAGTTCTTTTTATCCAGAGTCACCATTATGGGATTAGTTGTTGTGTTTAGGTGCACTTTAAGTATCAGAAGGTTTACAGGTTAAACATTAAGATTTTATTAACCACATCACAAACATATATGCGCTACATGCAAAATAAGAAGATTATAGAGAGACGGGACCACACGTCCGTTTTCCATGAGTTTTAGCAGAGAAAGATGATGTGTTCGGTTCGGATCTCACCAGAGAAATGAATTAGCCACACCTTTAATGTGCAATGATTGGCTAGATTTAATTTTAGAAATTAGATTATTGGATTAGAAATTTGATAGACAGATTTTAGTTTCAGTTCCCAATTCTGGGTTTCAGTTTCAAATTAAAAGTTTCACTTTCATTTTAAAAGTTTCACTTCGTGGAAATTGTGATTGACACATAAAGAAAAGGGAAAGTAATTATGGGTCACCACAGCACCATATTTTCAGATATGAACGAAATTTTTCCAAATTCGATTCATAATTTTTCTCTTTCATTTAAATCTTTTCATAAGGTGTATACATTTAGAGATTATTAGATTTTCTGAAAAAATGTGCAAAAATTATTTTTAAAAAAATTTACTTGTTCTTTATCCACCGACATTAGTATAGAAATTAACACTCGTTTAATTTGAATTCTAAATTCACGAGATCTCTGATATGTAACGGCAACATTTTTTGAACGGTTTTCCAATGTTGAAAAGCATGCAGGATGTTCCAAAATTCGGTCGTCAAATTCAAAGGAATTTATAAAGCACATCAAGACGAAGATAAAGCTTATCTTAAAACGGTAGGTCACAAATCACGTTCATGGCAAGTTTTCTCTTGATACCTTTTATCTTCCCTCTGAATCTGATGACCGAATTTCGTAGCATCTTGCGCAAAAAATGCTTTTGTCACGATCACAGCTGGGATTTGAAGAGAAGTTTTTCACTATTGGGTACTAGCAACTCGAGAAGAAAAATACGTGATTAGGCCTAACCATGCGATTTAAATCAGACTTAATTGGATGCCTGTAAACGACGTCAAGTGAGTGTAAAACCTTATTGCCTTTTATACTTCGATTTACCCACGATGAAGTCGCTTGCAGGTATCCAATTTTCTTGAAAATTATTTTTCTCAAGTGGTATAGAAAACTGACCGTTTGAATTAATTTTATTCCCTTGGTTGGTTCCTTTTTATTAGCTTAAAGCGAATGTGAGAAGCGCCGAGAGGAAGCTCTGGAACATGAAACTATTATGAAGCTTATTCCTAAGTGCAAAGAAAATGGTGACTACGAGGAAAAGCAGTGCTACAAGGACAGCAAATTCTGCGTCTGCTATACAAAAGATGGACGCCCTGCCAGCCCTAACTTGTCCAATCTTAAGGAATGTGGATGCTTCTTGGAAAAGCAGCGCAAGATTGACAGCAGTAGGGTTTTTTTTTTTATTATAAAACTTGTTTTTTTATAAAGCAACTAAATCTCTTTCCTGTATGGAAACCTAAATAAAATAATAAAGTATAGTAAATTCGATTAAAAGTCTATGAAAACTGAACTATTTGAGCCAGAACATGTGAAATTAAAAGATTAAAAAAATTAACAGCTATTTTTTCATCTATTGAAGTCATACAGTACTGAAAATTTCACAAATACAGCCATTAGATATATTTTAATAGTCTAATTGAAAGAAATATGCACTTAAAGATTCGCAAATTAACAATTAAACAAGAATAAACAAAAACGCAAACGAAATCTAATGAATAACAATGGCGGATGATGGATATCTAAATGAGAATTTAAATTGGCGGGATAGCCTAGTCGGTAGGGCGCTGGGCCCATGTCCGAGAGTTCGTGGGTTCGAACCCCGCCGGCCGAAGACTCCCCGTGTAATTAGTTGGTGACTGATGCATGTTAAAATTCTGTCGAGTCGCAAAGTCCTCCATGTTCCCATAACAAATCAAAACCTCTGTGGGGTACTGGATTGGAGCTCGATCGCTCAGATTTATTTCAAAATTACGATCTGTGGACGAATGAATAGATGTATGAATGGGTCCGCCTTATAAACAGGTGTGATGTATGATGTGGCAGAAGTCGAATTCTTGGCCATAGATGGAGCCACTGAAAAACAAGAATCGCACACTTTGCATTAAATTTGCCTGGTTTCACCAAGCAGGCTTGCCCGTGTGGCAAGTGACATTAGAACCAACCGACCAATCAAATTGCATCTTTGAGGTGATACTAATAATTGACTTTCAACTTTTCTCTAGCAATGCATGAAACTATTCTGTTGTTTCGTAAACTCGCCTTCTTTTATTATAACTTGACTAACTTTATTTTTCCCTTGCTTATATAAGAGTTTGCGACCCTTAACCCAGTAATAGGCGTGATCACATACATGTGATTGTGCTGTTCTCTATTCACGACCCACGACGACCATCATATATGGGAACATGACAATTCGGAACCAAACAATTTCTTCAAATTTAAAGTCTTCAAAATAATCTAATTTTTTTTGTATACTTCTTTAGTTACACTTATTAATACCTTAGAGACAGCAGTGTAGTTTATTGACATTTGCTCGAGAAAAAAAATAAAATAGAAATTCACCAAATCTTGAATGTCAGGAAAATGACATATTAGCTTATAAATTTGAAAAAACAGTCATTTTAAGCAATTAATAAGTAACAAAACCTAGGCCTTTATGTTTGGTGGACCATGAATTGCCTAAACTAATTATTTTATCCACTATAGAAATAATCAAAAATGGTTTTGTTGCTGATATGTACAGAATAAAATTGTGCGTAGTAATCTATCATTAAATAAAATAAAAACTTAGATTACATTCAGTTATATAACAATCTTACATAAATTTGATAATAGGTTAATATTTGCTTTACATTCAACTGTTTAAAAAATTTTCTGGTAACTGTTTCAATGTCATGTCATTCATAAACCAGGAAAATGACTGCCAGGATAATGACAAATTCGCCATTTTATAGCATATAACTTTACTTTAATTTAATATTTTTGCCTAAGACGGTTATATTCTGTAAAAAACAACAGGATTTTTTAAAATAACTCAGATAAATCTATGTAGTTTATGTTATTTATGATTTCAAGAAGTCAGGAAAATGAAAACATAAAAACCTACTCACCTTGAATTTTTTGAAACAGACTTTGAACCAGAAAATTGGTTTTTTATTCATGTAACAAGACATGTTCATATAGGAGGGTATCTAATCAATCTATTAACATAAGATATTGATTGCTGGCTCCAACTATTTTGGTTATAAACCACAAATAAAAGTAGCCAGGAAAATGACAGATTTTCTTGGGACAAACAATTTATTGACAGAAAAATTATTTTAAACGAAGTTTTTGTAAATAATACCCTCTGCGTATATTCTAAAAATGCTTACAACGGTAGAGATAAAAAAAATTAGATATTGAAAAATTTCTGGGAAGTTTTGAAGCTAGTTATTATTGGAAACATTGTTTGGGACATGCCAGTAAAATGACATTTTGAAGTTCAATTAAATTTTTTAATTATACGAGTACAAAACAGTCATTGCTAGTGCAGAGTCATTTTAAAATGTTAACAGCGATGCTATTTATTAATTTTTTTTAAAAAAAGTTCTTTTAGTATAATAGTATTAGATCTTGGAGCAAGGGACAGTGAATTTTCATATTTCGTGAGAATCACCCATATACTTGATGAATGAGCTTTTCTGATTCTAGTTGTCTAAGATCACAGTGTCACGATCTCAATACGGAATTCTCGCATTACAAATAGCACTAGCACACATACTTACTCTTTAGCACGAATATTCTCGGATATGAGAGCCTGTGTAAGGTTTTTTTTTCCGTCCTGCCGGCTACGATGGGGTAAAAGGGTATACTTTTTCGACAATGATAACAAAAAAAAATTATTTACGGCTCAAATTTGAAATAAATCACATCAGGGGACTTACTTTGCACGATATGTATAAAAAAAGTATTAGTGGTATTCAAGGATTCGAATAAATTTTTATTGTTTGGTAGTATATAAACTTTATGCCAAAATATAATTATCTGAACTAAGAAGGGTATTTATGACTCTCTAAATATCAATATTTAGAGAATAAAAGGAACATTAAAATCATTGTAAAACAAAGTGTGGCTCGACAGTGGAATGAATCGCAATGATCTCTCAGACGTATTGGTCCCGTCATTGATTTAACTTTCTTTTCGCCTTCATGCTTTTAACTTGTGATCCATGCATCACATCATTGCGTCTGTCATTGATTAACCGTAAATGTGCTTCTTTAATCCGTTGGTTTAAATGGGCATTGAGGGCTTACAAAACATCTACAGAATTAATCATTGTTCTCTCACAGTAAGAAGCCTAATGAAGGCCACATATTAATAGAAGTTTATAGTTAAAGTGATTATTCTTACAGTGGCATTTCCATTTCGATGAACTCTACGGTGGTTGAACTATATTGCCGTGCAATTGAAATACTACGATAGATTCATGATAGATTTCTAGAAAAGTGAGGTGACAATAGTGAGGTGACAACTATTTTCTTCCTATTGCTAATATTCCTGAACGCTAAAATAGATTTTCAAAAAGCAATTCTTTTGCAATTATTATTCAAAAATGCCAAATAAATAAATATCTTAATTTTGAATTTTTTGTCGCTTATTTCAATTCTTCTATTGCACGGTAATATACAGATCTTCTATCTATTTATAATCACGAATGAAAGGGCCCACTGTTATATCAATAAATAAAAATACTTTATTTCTAGACCACGAAAACCCTTACATTCCTCAGTGCCAAGATGACGGTAGCTGGAATCCTATGCAATGCTACGACTACAATAACAGTTGCTGGTGCGTTGATAAAAACGGCAAGCAAGTTGGAGACATCAAGCACGAAGGAAAGGGCCTTGATTGCTAAGAATATTGATTTTGTCCAATTCTCTGTTCAATAAATTTGATTCGTTTCATGACAATCTTTTCAATCTTAATTTTTTCTATAAACTTTGTAAATTAGATTGAAAGGTGATGTCGAGAACTAATCCACTGACGTTTTTTCTTTTACTGAAGTATAATAAAATACAATACGATGTTTTATCATATCACAATTTTTCACGATTTAGGATTGTATATTTTTGTAGTGGACCAATTTTTTGCCAGGTGGCGATGGATTCTGGTCACCAGATGGAAGCACCGAACTGTTAAATAACTTATTTCCATTAAATGTAGATCTGGCAGCATAATATTGTATAATGAGATATGGCAACGCTTTAATGAAATAAGCCGGAATGCTTGTTTTTGATTATGGTGTTGTCAGATCTGATTATAAAATATTATGTTGCCAGTTCTGATGTGTACAGTTCTGTACTGTCATCTGGTGACCGACATTCATCGCCATCTGGCAAGAAGTTGATCCACTTCTTATTAAAATTTCATTAATGATTTCTTAAAGCTCAGACTTTAATTCAGTTTCGAATTTTTATACATAGTTTTAATCGGTTCCAAAAACAGACAGTAACATAAAATTTTTCTTCTAATGAATATCCACGCACTAATTTAGATTTTTTAGCTTATTCATTCTAATAAGAAAAATTTAGTTGATGTAATATATAAAAATCAATTTGAAGAGTAAACACTCAACTATATATAGATCATTGTCACTCATTTTTTAAAATCTTTTTTTTATCTATTACCTTTTTATTTATTGTTCATTAATATTTGTCATGTGATAAGTTCTACTTTAAAAATAGAAAAAATAACTACTTTTTGGATAATTTATCAAAAATCATTTGCGAAGTAACTTAGCAATAGCATTTATCAATATTTAGTCATCTATTTTAAAAAGATTAATATCACTTCACAGGCATATGAATATGCATTATACTCAACATAGAAATACATTGAGAACGAGGAAATTAGGCAGAAGTTGAAATATTTAAATCAAATCTCAATTTATTTTCAATAGTGCTAAAGAAAAATTCTACTTAGTTTTCATTCACTTTCTCACCCTTAAAGAAAAAGCAAACAAACATAAAATAAAACGATTAACCATACGATTAAAAAAATCGTATTTAGTTAAAAAATAATAAAAGAAAACGATAAACTCACTCTCTAACTATTAGTTACCCTTATAACCACAACGGGGCGCTATATACTTTAAGCGTTGTCATATCCTTGACACTTTACGAAAGTCTGTCACGACGTCTGCTTTTATTGGTCAAAAGTGATCAGAGTCATTCGGTTATTTATAGATTGCCTCAATTTAAAAGAGTTAATGCAAATGCTACAGTTAATTTTTTTTTTTTTTTTTTTTTTTTGTATGTGGCATTGCAGGCATTACAGTAATAATTAATTTTAAGCACTGTCTTGTCACAGCTTTGAATACGTTAGAATGCGTTATATTTGGTAAAAGTACATACTAATAAAAATTAAATACGGAAATAGTATATAAATTTTCATTACCTCTTCCAGAATTTTAAATAGATAGAGCTTCAATCTAATAGTTCATACTTTTCTTATTAATATAGGGAAATTAGCAACACAGCTAAATCCCGTATGTTTCATGCCCAACAAAATTATATATACGAAAATAAAGTTTTTTAAAAGAAAAATTAGAAAATTTACGCTTGAATTCCTATTAACCCTCTTATCATCGAAAAAATTCTTCTTTTTTATCAAGAAAATTAAAAAAAGAATTGCTTCTGTCTTGAGTATAATTTTTGTGGATCATTTGGTATTATTCAATTCAGAGCACCAGTTCACAGTAAAATATAATAAAAAATAATGCTTCATTTGGCTGGACAGTAATGTTTATATATCTATCTCCTTTTCCATCCTCTCCCACTTTCAATAAGTTCAAAATGGAGCTTAAGATCGCATTAATGGAATAGACACACTTTAAGTTTTCATTTTATAATCAATTCAAAATAACATAAATATAACCATCTCCATTTAGAACTGGCACGTTAAAAATAAAACATTATTTAGAATAAAATCAATTTTGGTGTGAATAAAGAATACGTACTCGTAAACATACTATGTACTTTGGGACGATTTGGCAAAACTTACGCAGCACTTTATTGGTTAAATTTAGTTTGCGATAAATTTTGCTATTAACAATGTCTTTTTTCTCCTACACTATTACTTATTTTTCACTGCCAATAAGAGAATATCTTATCCAATAATAAAGTTCGTCTATCGAAAGAAGTCCCCTCGCCACGAAGTCTAAGGCCGTCTGCTGCTATGGAAACAAGAAATAGCACATTTCAAAGAGGGGAGCTTCTTTCTCTCCTAATACCCTTTCTCTCGCCAGTCCGAGCCATAACCTATCTTAGATAATAACCCAATTTGAAATAGTTAAACCTCGTAACCATATTCACCGCCCCTATTCCAGACGAATGGCTAGGGGAGTTCTTTACATAGGCAAACCATACTAACATTTTGGAGAAGTTACTACATATAATGAGACTAGAAGATGGAACACAGACACAGAATTTATTTTCGATTTCAGAATTTGGTAATCGAGAATAAAACAGAATGCTTTTAAATATGATTGTCAGATTATATAGATTTTTTATATTTTTTATTTAGCATTAAAATTTTAATTTATTGCTCAAGTAGATGGGAAAAGTTTAAAAAAAATTAGGATCAAACTAGAACAAAAAACCAATATATGGAATAAATAGCGTTGTTATTATTAAATTATCATCATTTATTATTAATAATATTAAAATTATTTGAGATAATAACAAACCTGGAAATGTGGGTGTCATCATCAGGTTTTTCTTAAGGTTAAGTGCCACTGCCCGATATACATTTGTTCAGTATTCCTTACACTTATGTTATTTTAAGATTGATTGCTACTACCCGAAATATATTAGCCTATTATTCCCTAGGCTGATTTTTTTAAATTTAAGTACCACTGCTCAGTTTACATTTAACCATATTCCCCTTTTACCCAATGTCAACTAGTTTTTTGCACTATTCCTATTCGACCATTCATATTCCTGTTACAATAAAAACGTATTCCTATTGGTTGTATCTGTAACTGATTGACCATTGATGGATTTCCAGTGGTAATTAAGTGACGTCAACGTAGAAATGAAAACATGAGAGAGAAATTTTTTTAATCAAACATTGGAATTGGTAAATTGAAATTAAATTAACATTGGTTGAAATTTTATTAAACAGACATATTTAGTAAATAAATCTTGCTTTTAATTATCCAGATGAAAATTGTCAAAATTAAGATAAATTGATTTGCACACGTGCCAATTTTCGCGCTGCATTTGTTTCAAAACAAAAACGAGGATCAATTGAGTTGAAAGCGTTCATATTTACTCACAAAGAAACAACAAATCATGAAATAGCTTCAAGATTTGTTTTGAAATTATTTTCACCATGTACGTATTTTAAATTATCCTCGAGAAGTTATTGCCTGACAATAGTCAATACAATAATTAAAACATCTCATGGGCATTAGGAAGTGCGAAATCAGGGAATGCATTTGTCAAATATGCATCTGCGGCCGCCATCGATGCTGTGGACACAGGAAAGAAAAAGTTCCTTTTGCCCAAGATAAAGAGGCTTTTCAAGCAATAACCGAACACAAATATAGATTCAAACCTTTTGGTTGTCTACCAAGACAACAGCCCATAATTCCTTCTGCCGATGCAAAATGGAAAGGAGATGAGCCTCTTGTCAAACTATCAACCACCAAAGAAGATTATGTACCTAAACCAATTTCAAAACGCACTGTCAAGAGACCAAAAGCATACAAACAACCTAAAGTTCAATTCTCTGATTGCACTACTTATAGGCACGATTTCATACCAAAGAAATGGCAGCCAAGAAGCTTACTTAAAAGCGAGGACAGTAGTGATGCATTGAAAATGCCAGGGAAAATGGAAGGTGCCTCGACATACAGAACAAGTTACACTCCAAAGCCGTGCTTACAAAGGGAACCAGCTGAAGGGAAAAAGGGAACTTTAACTATTTTAGGGCAGCCTTTTAAGGGTAAGTTTTATTTTAAAAATACTATAATTTTATTGTAATCAAATCCCATACTTTACTTTAAGAGGGGCTAACAATTATATTGTACTCTCTAATATATAATGTGCTTCAGGCAATATAATGATAACCACACTTTTTAAAGAGATATCATTTTCCTCATCAAGCTAATTCTTTGTATAACTACTAAATAGTTTCTTACAAGTTTCATGTACTTCCTGTAGATAACATCAAAATAAACAGAAATATGTTACTGCCTACTACATGCAAGTCGTGGTGTATTTAAAAAAGAAATAACTCTTCTGAGCACTTTGAAAATGTGGATTATCATTAAAACACTCTAAACATTTGAAATACCCGAAAAGGATTTTGCCCAAAAAGGAATCACAGAAACATAAAATTGAAAGTTAATAAATGAGTTTTGTGTAATGAGAATGTGTTTTTATTCTTAAGAAAAAATGTAGATTTTTGATTGAAAGTTTTTCGATTTTAAAATTATTCTTAGTTATTCATATTATAAAGAAATATATATTTTCTAAATTAAATATAGATATACATATAAAGATGGAGATGAATAAGTTTTATAAGTTAATAAATATGATTTCAAAAAATGGCGATTAATAATTTCTCTCAATATAGGATCTTGGCAGTTCTGTTTTACTTGGATATAAACAGTCGATAAATTTGAAACCCTTAACAAATACATATTTTTTATTACATTTTTGATACTAACTAATTCTCTCTCTAATGTATATGTAGTGTGTCTACCACTACAAAAATACAATTCCAATTCACAAGTATATAAGACATGTTAACTCAATTCTATGACGGGGTACCTTTTCATAGATGAAGGTTGACATTGTCGATAACAACTCTCCCCACATTGGTGACCCGGACGTGATGTGAACATGCTTAACTTGACAGAAACTCCCACTTCTATATGATTACGCCTAACATGACAGTAACGCTGACTTCCATCTGAACACGCTTACTTCGATGGATGATCCACATTGAACAGTTGACGTGCTACTTGTGATTGCGACATTATTTACCTTCTCGCGCTGTTGCTTCTCAGTCTCGATCACACACAACGTAAAACGTACACAACGTAAAACGTAAACGTAAACGAAGACCTACGTTTCAACCACACAACGTAAAACGTATTGGTTGTTGAAACGTAGCATTGTTCCTAGAAAAAGCCATAGTTCTTGATACACTAAGCAGAGAGAAAAAATTAATCACCTCTAAATAACTTATGCTGAAATTAATAATTGAATTTTCATGAACTTGGAGTTAATCTTAATAGTTAAAAAAGTGCTAATAACTGAAAGTGCTCAGATGCGCTAAATACCTAAAGTGCTCAAATATACTAATTAATTCATAATTTTTTCCAAGTTTTGATTAAGTTATGGAATTAGGTTTATAAAAAATTCCCTTTTTCGGAATAAATATATCTTTTTTTTCAATGGATTTGGATTTTTAGCACGAACATGTAGTTCAATTGCAATTGTTTAGTCAAAAGAGCAATACAAAGTTATGACCATTTAATTTTAATTTAATTTTTCGAGTATTTCGTCATATCTCCAAAAAATTTTGAATCTCAATTATAAAGTTTCTTTTTTCAAAGATAAGTTCCTACAAAAAAAAAAAATAATAATAAAAAAATTTAATTATTTGGTGTTTTTTTTTTATCACAGTATTTAGTTATGGTCGAGTCAGTACTAATTACATATTATGTAATTTTAAATGACGAAATCTTAAAAGTGATCGAATAGTTCTTGCAGTTATAAAATTTATAAAAAGTCACATTTTTACATATTTATTTACGAATAGCTACTTTTCCTATTTCTTTCAAATTTTGGATTTTGTAATTGATAATTATATTGCTTAAAATGCAAAAATTCATATATCTCACAATTTGAAAAAAAGGGCCAATTTTTTTAAAACTTAATCACAACTTTATATGACGACATTTATAGTTGAGTGCAGAAATTTTTCAGTTTAATTAATTAAAGAATTTCCAATTATAGGAAGAAATATGCATAAACTGTAATTAGCTTTAAGGGACATTCAATTTCCGACTAGTGGACAATATTTTCTAGATTGCGTATCCCCCCCCCCTTCCTCCTACAGAATGAGGAAAAACCTAAAAATCGGGAAAAAAAAGTCTGTTCATTCATAGATAGTATGTCAGATTCTGTCACTCAATATTAAGCGCTAATTTATTTCAATATATAAGGTCAACACTTTAAATCTATAAGATAAGCATTTAGTTCGCATTAGTAAGATAGCATTAGTTAATTCAATCATTAGAATAAAAGTCATTCAGGGAGTTCTCTTTATTTATTTCATTATTTTTTTAAGAACATTGTACGTGAGAGGCGTAAGTTCATTTACCTCCATTACCATTTTCTCCGTCAAAGCATCTGTTGCAGATTTTCTATTACCTGGAATCCAACATATATGTTATAGTTTGATTTAAGAAACCTTTTAGTAAAGCAAACATTCGAAAAGATATGTAGTTGTTATCTTTTAGCGATTTTCCAGAAAAATTTTAGCGTCCTGTTTTAGTTTATCATCAGGGAATATTCCAAACTTTGCTATGGCCAGAACACAACTTTGTGAGAATGTACTACTGATAAACTTTCGATTCTACACATTGTAAGAAATTTATCCTTTTTTTTTTTGTTTCTTTATAGATAGATAAATAGATAACACACACAAGATTTGATTGAAGATTTTTTCTTCTATTAATGATGATCTTTAATTGCATGCTTCAATAATAAGAAATTGGTATGATTACCTAAATGAGAAATAAGAGCATCAAAACCGAGGTGGCTCATGGGATAGAACGTTTACCACCCAATGAAAGCAAGGTTCGAATCCCTGCAGTGGTTGGTTGATACGATTTTTGTACCCGGTTAACACCATCCATAGTGCTGATGTAAAATATCCTCAGTGGTTGGCGGATCATGGGTTAAACTCCCCATGCGATCAGGCTAACCATAAAAGGGTTTAGTGCTTTTCCTCTCCATGTAACGCAAAACGGATTAGTTC